>JARBWK010000009.1:79884653-80484653 GCA_030556195.1 Anolis apletophallus
TTTAAGTCGCAGCAGTTGTGCGTAAGGCAAATTGTTCCTTAAGGCAGGGGTGTGGTGTGATCTATAATGCAACAAGACATTCCTGCTTGTGGGTTTAACATAATTGCGTACCTTAAGTTTGTCAGCAGACTTAAAGACACACACATCGGTTCTCTTTTGGTTTGGACTTCATTGTCCCCCTATTTGAGAAAAGAGACTTACCTTTGGACTCTATATACACGGCGGTCTTTAATTGGACTCTCTAGCGTGAGTACGCTGAGGGGAGAGTGTTCCCCAGTTAAATTAGGATATTATTCCCATGATTGTATAATACTGCATATTGCAAGTTGGAAAACAATTCCCGTGACTGTTATGTTGTTGAATATTTTGAGCTAAAGATTTACAAGCGTTATTTTATGTTTAATACAACTATTGAGTATTCTAATTGTACGTTTGTTGCTCCTTGTTTGGAGTATCACTTACCAGTGAACCACCAACCGTTACGACTAGACTTAATGTCAGGGGAAACCTTTACCTTATATATCTAAGCTTTTGAAGTAATCAGCTACTGTGATTTGGATTTGAATTGAGATTATAAAAGAATGGGTGCCTTTGTTGATGCTTTGGCTTTGCTAGCAGTGGTCGTGGGTTTGCAGCTTAACAGTATGAAGTTTCTCAGTTTTGATTCCTAGATAAATGCTATGACATAAAAAGCAATTCTTGCATTCCTAGTTTATGGTGAACAAAAAGATCCAAAAAAGCTTGTCGCTGAAAACAATTCTTAGAGTCTTCAATTCAGTTTGGTTATTCTTTTTCAGAGAGCTTCTAAAATTAAGTTGTTTTTAAGAGAATCTCAGGTAATGTCATTTGTGTGAAAGAAACTACACAGATAGTTCATTATTGCAGAAAGGTAGCCTTGGGCTGACAAAGGCGAGCATTTGAATGACTGATGCAGCTGTGGCCTTGTCATTTCACAAGACGGATATTTTGTGTTTCTATAAACATTCCACAAAACACTTCTGCAAAACATGTGAACATTTTTCTTTCTTAAAATGCATGGAGATAGTGGTGGTATTTAGATTATTGTTTTGTTCCAAATTTGATCCAGTGAATGAAAATACACCTCTCAGATATTTACATTACAATTCATAATATTAGCAAAAATTATAGTTATGAAGTAGCAACAAAAATAATTTCATGCTTGGGGGTTACCACAACATGAGGAACTGTATTAAGGGGTCGCAGAATTAGGAAGGTTGAGAACCACTAGTATAAAAGATCATAAAAATGTTATTCCATCAGGTGTCTACTATTAAAGATTGAGTATCCCATACACAGACATGCATACAAAACCAGTATTCTGGATTTTGGAATTCCCATGTTTGCACTTATGTGAAAAATGACACATCTTGGCAATAAAACCCAAGTCTAAATTATTTTTTGTGTAATATAAAGAGCCTAAGGTAATTTTTATACAACATTAAACATAATTTGTGTACATGGAACCATTAGAAAGCAAAGGTGTCACTATCCCAGATACCCTTTTGGACAGTTGGATTTTGGAGTATTTCAGATTTCAGGATTTTAAATGTTAATCCTGTACCAATAATATAATAAACACATGTTTTCTACAATACCTGTGTGGTGAAAATGCATTTGTTTTGATATTTAGCCACATAATATAATATGCCATCATACAACACTAATAGAATTTGTTTGTTTCTAGTGTATGGTAGCTTACTATTCATAGATACAGGTATGGAAAGAGAAAACACATTTGAACAAAGCATAATTACTTCCATGATTTCCATGTGTCATTGAAATATAAAAGAGTTACAGTTCAAATGATAAGAAACTGGCAAAAGCTTGATAAACAAATAAAGCCTATAGCAAAACCGTAATGCACCAGCTGTACATCCATACTTGGATGCTCCAACGATCTGCCACCATAATGACCAGATCTTTCTGTTTTGCAAACAAACACATAATAAATACTGTGTCATTTCATAACTGTTGCATTTCTGTGTTGATCATAAAGTATCTGTGCTCTGAACAGAGCTCGGGAATGTGATGTAACAAACACCTGTTAACATTAATTTCAAATTAACTTACAGATTTTATTTCAGTAAATATTATAAAATTATTTAATTACATTAATTGTTATTGTTATTACTGAAGTATTATATGTAACTGGAAAAATATAAATTATCTAAAAATGGCCCCAAATGAATATTCCCCAATTATTCCTTAAATACATCTTAGTATTCTAAGACATATCCATCTAAGTCTGTATCAGTATGCAAAAAGTCTTTATAACACCTTTGATATGGATAGAAAGAAGTTTGTAGTACAAGCTTTTGTTAAGTTCATTAGATGAACATCTGATTTACTTCATAAACATCTTTGACATTAGATGATTAAAATGACAATTTAAAAATGTATAGTGTTATAACACTATGAAATTTTTAAATCAATTTCAGGTAAAAAGATAGGGAAAGCACACCAAAAAAGACATTAAAAGACAGAAATGCCAATAGCAGCCAGAAGTCTACATTATGTAGTACCAAAAGGGAAGACATCCAGTCCAACCCCCTATCAAGAAGCAGGAAAATCACATTCAAAGCACCCCCAACAGATGACCAGTTCTGTTTAAAAGCATCCAAAGAAGGAGCCTCCACACATTCCAGGGCAGAGTTCCACTGCTGAACAGCTCTCACGGTTAGGTAGTTTTTCCTAATGTCCATGTGGAATCTCCTTTCCTGTAGTTTGAAGCCATTATTCTGTGTCCTAGTCTTCAAGACAGCAGAAAACAAGCCTGCTCCCTCCTCCCTATGACTTCCCCTCACATATTTATACATGACCACTCACTCAGTTTCCTCTCAGTCTTCTCTTCTGCAGGCTAAACTTATCCAACTCCTTAAGCCGCTCCTCATAGGGTTTGGTCCTTGATCATTTCAGTCGCCTTCCTCTAGACACATTTCTGCTTGTTGACATCTCCTTTCAATTTCAGTGCCCAGAACAGGACATGGTATTCCAGGTGTGGTCTGACCAAGGCAGAATTGAGGCATAACTTCCCAGGATTTAAGACACTATACTCCTACTTATGTAGGCCAAGATGCCATTGGCTTTTTAAGCTGCCGCATCGCATTATTGGCTTATGTTTAACTTGTTGTCCACAAGGACTCCAAGATCTTTTTCACATGTACTTCTGTCGAGTCAGCCATACCCCATTCTGTATCTTTGCATTTCATTTTTTCTGCTGAAGTGGAGTGTCTCGCATTTGTCCCTGTTGAACTTCATTTTGTTAGTTTTGGCCCATCTCTCTAATCTGTTCAGATTGTTTTGAATTCTGCTCCTGTTTTCTGGAGTTTTAGCTATCCCTCCCAATTTGGTGTCATCTGAAACTTGATGATCATGCCTTCTAACCCTTCAAAGAAACTCTTTGAAGATTGTATACCTATTATATTGCTATTATACTTAAAATATATTCTTGAAATTCAAAAGAAATCTATGTTTCTAATGATACTGACAATCTCATTTGTCACCTCTGTGAGGGGAAAAAAACAAAAACTTGAAAGTTCCAGTAGATATTGATTATAGTTTCCATCTATGAAACAGATAATATTTAGCAAATGATATTAATTTTAAAAGAATTGAGCTGTACAGCTTACACTACTTTCAGAGAACTCCTGAAGGCTCTTTGCAGATCACAGATAACTTTGGGGAAAAGTACTAGAATATCTCATAATATTGCATGTGAAAGTAAATATCTTGAAAAAAGTCAAGAGATTTTCCCCATAGCGCACAGCTTTGTGTTATTGAAATAAACTGTGCTGATAGGGCTATTGTAGGGGAGAAGGATCCAATTACTTTCTTGGCCTGATGTAATTGTGTATTCAACACTACCCAGGCTCTTTTTAAACAGATTGATGCACCATCTTGGGAATCTTATAAGAACTGCCACCTCTCATTATTTTATTACTAGTCTAATACATCTGAGCATTTTTCTGAAACTCCACGTTTCTGAAATCCAAACAAGCGCAGCTGTCAACACTTAAAATGCCCTCCAGTGTTTCTAAAGCCATGGAGAAAGGCTTGACAAGATCACATAGATACACAAATGAAATGAAGAAAAAAAAGTGACATAATGTATAAAGTCTTCTAAAATAAAATGCCAAAAGACAAAAAACAATTCTTGTAATTTCCAAGAGTTGTATTTTTCAATGACTGTGTAATAGCTTTTCATACCTGTAGCAAATAAATGACATTATTCTAGGAATGAGCAATATTTGTTTTCTGTTGTGGCAAAAGCCTAGTCATTTTAATTTAGAATTAATGGATGCATTTATTGATACAATTTTGACTCCTTACTCCTAACTAGTTCTGTCAGCTTTCATGTGCTGAGTGCAATCTATGGTCACGAGGCATCACCTATATACAAGTACTATCTCTGTTTTCCCAATAAAGAGGGCCGTCCAACTATTTTGTGCTCCCTTTGCTAAAAAGCATCAGAAGGAGGCAATCCACAAGGCATTTATAGCTAGAGCACATTGTTAGTCCGTCATGAACCAGGTGGCAGCTGCTACTAGTTTTTCATGCATCATTAGCCACGAGAGAATGCTGTTTGTTGGAGAATGAATGGGACAAAACTGTTTGAACAGGAATTTTAAGGATCTGTTTCCTATTAGAGTTGGAAATGGCTGGAAACTGCAGGACTAAAGGGATGTACTACATGTATTTGTGACTGATCAAGGCAATAAGGCAGTGGTTCTCAACCTGTGGGTCCCTAGGTGTTTTGGCCTACAACTCTCAGAAATCCCAGCCAGTTTACCAGTTGTTGGGATTTCTGGGAGTTGAAGGCCAAAACATCTGGGAACAGGTTGAGAACCACTGCAATAAGGGATACTTATAATATAACAAAGAAAATCAAAGTAGCCTTCTGGATGTGGAGAACGTGGTTTTCTTTTACTGCCACAGAGAACCCTTCAGTCCAAGGGCTGCAGCATTGTATGCTTTATGTGTCAGCTTTTGAAATTTTCAGTTTGCACAATTGTTAGCCATTTTGAAAAGTGAGATATAAATCTTAGGTATCCATAAGTATGTCATCCAAGCATACCTTTTCATTGCATGTTTCTGTTCTCCAAATTAATTCCTCTCTTTCTTATTTGTGCTGGACAAGTCTTCCACTTTTAAAAATGGTGAACCTGTTTTAAAACAATTGCTGTATCTAAGTCATTCTTGCCTTACCATTACTACATGACTTGTGAGAGTACATGTAGAGAGTTTGTCTAGTAAAACAAAGCAATCCCCAACATTTCAATCTTTAAAAAAAGATTGTCAATGTTATCATGTTAAATGCTATATTACATTTCATGGCAAGGCCCTTTTATCATAATAGAAATGTATTACCCAAGTGATGTAACATGGTTAGGTTGGTTAGATTTAGACTCAAAGAGGAAAGGAAGAATTTTTCCCCAGGAAAGTTCATTGTTCCATTTGTCCTGATAAAGAGAATACATGCTCAGTAGTAATCTCATCAGAATCCACACTGTTCTTTTTTAGTTTTTACTGCTCTGCGGAACGGCAGAAGGGCTTGAGTGGCCCGTGTCTCTTCAGGAAGGCTGTTCCACAGAGTTGGTGCCACTACGGTGAACGCCCTCCGACGGGTGGTGTCCAGTCTACAGACCCTAACACTGGGCACATCCAATAAGTTGAGCCCCTCTGAGCGCAGTGATCTCCTGGGCACATAAGGGGTAAGCCGCTCCCTCAAGTACACTGGCCCCAAACCATATAAGGCCTTGAAAGTTAAAACTAACACCTTGAAGATGACCCGGAATTCAATTGGAAGCCAGTGCAGCTCGCGCAAGAGTGGAGTCACGTGGTCAGATCTTAAGGCTCCTGAGAGCAGGCGGGCTGCAGCGTTCTGCACCAGCTTAAGTTTCGGATCGCCGACAAGGGTAGGCCGATGTACAGCGCATTACAGTAATCGAGCCTCGAGATGACCGTGGCTTGGATCACCATGGCCAGGTCGCAGCGGGAGAGGTAAGGAGCCAGGCGTTTTGCCAGACGCAGATGAAAGAAGGCTGTCTTGCAGGCGCAGCCAATCTGCGCCTCCATCGACCGCTGAGCGTCCAGCCGGACACCCAAACTTTTGACAGAAGGTTGCGGGCAGAGGGCCGCACTCTCGAACGTCGGCAGCTGGGTCTCTACCCCCTCCGGGCTGCCTAGCCGCACGATCTCCGTCTTCGCGGGTTCACCTTCAACTTACTGGCTCGCAGCCATCCAGTTACGGCTTCAAGGCAGAGATGGAAATTATCGGGTACAGAGACCACCCCGGGGTCTATCCTCAGAATGAGCTGGGTATCATCAGTGTACTGATGACACTCCAGCCCAAAACTCCGCACCAATTGGGCGAGTGGTCGCATATAGATGTTAAATAACAGCGGGGAGAGAATGGCCCACGTATGTGCCTCTGAGAACGCTTCTATAAAGGAATGTAATCCTGAGTATAAAGAGGGTTTTCAAAAACCTGTTACTTTCTGGAGAGTCTCCACCTGGCTTTATTGCCCCAGAACAATCCTCCCAGGGTGTTCACATTAAATTGGAACTATTCAGATGGGCAGGAGATGCACCGCAGCACATGTAGTTATGGAGGTGCACTGCAGTGTATGTGCAGGGTACATGACTGCCTGCGGTTTTAAAATGTGATTATGTGCTGGTGCCGTCCACACCAGTACACTGCATCGAAATCTGACTAAGTCTTACATTTTCCGCATGCCTAGGATATAACGTGGTCCATTGTAGTGCATTTTCAGCAGAACCTAGAGTTTCTCTGTACTTCATTAAACATGTGCTTTCTTTGTTTAATGTGGTTCCACCTAGATTATGGGTGTGTGTCATTTGGTCACCTCCCCTATAATCAATTTCAGTGTGGATTATAAGGCCTGTGTAGATAGTGCCTGTCACCTGTCAACTTTTGGCAACTCCGTGAATTTCTTAGGGTTTTTTAAAAAGGCAATAAATACTTAGGTGTGGTGTTGCTAGTTACTTTCACTGAAATATACCCAATGGTACCTGGTGTTCATTGGCTGTCTTCCATCAAAATACAGTACTGCATTGCATTAGACAACTTAGATTTGCATTGGAATTTGTAGCCAAAGAATGCCTTACTTGACTATCGTGTCTTAATTCTGTCATCATAGCTTAAAATCCATACTGGCATGGCAGAAGTGCGGATGAAAATAAAATCTGCTGGTCTAGGCAATCAGTTGTTGAAACAATATCTGGAGTTGAAGTGTCCTTGACTGGTTTTGTTGTGCCTCAAGCAGATGAGAATGTTGAAGATAAGTTTTGATATTCTGTGTTTCCTAAACCCCTCTAGAGCTCATAATATTTCCATCCTTATAGATCACAAAAGAGAATAAATACACCGATATTTTTGCACTGTACTAAACAGCTATGTTTATATCGATCCACATGTAAATTTACTACTTTTAGTGAATAACAAGGGGAAGCAGACACTATTACTGCATGATTAATATGTAGTGCTTAGGTGTGCACAGGGCCCTGTTGGCCAGAGGAGCCCACCTACCTGCCAATTTTATTTTACGACGGATTTTGTTTATGTGGTGTAATTCTAAATTTGAAGGCATTCTGTTTCAGAGTGATTTCAGACATAATGCTAGAGTTGATAGTCTATTGGAGTTTGTCACAAAGCAGGCAGTGTAGGCCTACCAGGCATATCTCCTTTAGGGCCCAAGTAAGGGGCTTCATAACTTAACTCTCATTTGTCCTAAATCCGGCATTGTCAGATTCACAGAACAAGGTGCCAAACTAGATTTTTCTCTAATATGTATTATGCTGATATGTCTTGTGTTTCCTTTAATAATGGATCTTGCTTAGAGTGCAATGCACAGGAAACAGAGGGTTATCGTTTCTCCATGACACAGCTGGAGACTGAAACATATGCCTGTGTGGCTAGAGAGCATAGAAAAAGATATGCTACTGGTTTTCCATAGAGATTTTCTCCATCTACACATTCTAGCTATTTGTGGTGGGGAGAGGACAGTATTATTTCAATTATACTAGAAAGAGTTGCATTTCCCCTCTCATCCAGGTGATATCCCCAAAGGTGTAACTATTACTGGGGAGGCCAAAGCCACAGCAATATCTCATAAATCAAAGAAAGAATTTGGTCATGAGATTGACCCATTTTCTAACTTATTTTATGGAAACATGAAAACTTATCACAGCAAAGAATCTAAAAATTACAACATTCATTTATTTTGAAGTACCTTTAAATTTATTTTAACTTCCTTTTTTTGTCATGACATTTTTTAACTGAAATTTCTGGAACTTGTTCAGAAAAGAATGACAAGGGAAACATAGAGCAGAAGACTTTTCTTCATATTTTACATTGAGTTGTATGTTCGGAAATACATGAATTTGTTGAACACTACAGCAGTCCCATCATTACTCCGGGAAAAAGCATGGTAACATGCTTGAAAATTGACATGCTTAGATATATTTGATAGCTTCCAAATGGTCATGATAGAGGTTTAATGTAGTATTTGGTAAATGATAGTGCTTCTGTGTACTCAGCCAATATCTGTGTCCTAACCTGGAGATGAATGGATAGTAGAAGGCCCTATCCATGGCATAGAAGCCTCTAAAATTAAAGGATTAGGCTGGTATCCAATGATAACTTTGGACTAAGTGAAGAATGCTTCTATTTATTCAAGTTAGGTCATTGGGGTTTTGTTACCCCCTTCCAAATTGCAGTTTGTGACATCTACCCGTGACATTCTTGAGGATCCCTAACTCTAAGAGCCAGCTTTGTGAATGGGTATGGGGGATAAAGGTATGGGGGGAAAACTGCTTCTCTCTACCCCCCCCCCCCTCCCTCTAGTTTGATCAAGAAGGTTTTGATATTGTTTTGGAACAATGTGGGAAATGTTAAGTATTGTTTCTGAACTCTTGTTACAATTATGGAACTCACTACCAAGGATGTACTGCTGTCTGCCAACTTGAAAATATTTAAAAGGAGATAAGACAAATTCATATGTATCAATGTCTGCTAGTCATAATAGTAATATACTCACTGTAGTACAACATGCTCTCCACCTCTATCAGTTTTTTGGACTTCACTATTGCATCCATGGCTTGCTAGTGGGCTTCCCTTAGGCAACTGGTTGATCATGTCATGAGAGACTTTGGTCTGATCCAGCATGGTTCTCATCAATATTTTCAATGTAAACAAGTGAAAAAAAATGCCTGTGTACTTATGTTGTATAGTTGTTTTCCTAACAATATGTATCATATAATAACATTCAGGAACTATAGCTGAAGGGGGATGTTGCATATTCATTTCAAATTTTTTTGCTTTTGCTGTTATGACTCACTCCCAGGAATTTGTGTATTCCAACTCAGAAGAATTAAATGGCAAGGGATTTCTTGCTCCAGACAACTCCTTCCCTGACTCTGAGAAACTAGTAGCTGAAGCAGATGAGGGTTCCCTATTTGTCCTCAAGAGACACTCTATCTTTTTGATGCTTGGGGAAGAGACAAGAAAAAAATTGGAAGACGACACTGACTAATCAAGTACTTATTGTCCACAGTCACCCACCTATAAATCTCCTGTCACCTTGATATTTGCAAAAGTTCGGTGTCTTTAACAGAATGTGCTCTTGCCGTTCCTGTGTTTCCTGGCATTTATGATCCTTGGATTAGCTACATTCCTTGTCTTGCCTTTTCAGGCTTTGGATAGCTGGATTTATGTAATGGCCTTTGTACTGTCTGAAAGCTTGATCAACACATCATCTGGACTGGATTGACAGCCCTGTAGCTGCTTTCCTGAAGTGACCCTTTCCCATTGGACCCTTGTTAGCTATAGGCCTAAGGCAGTTGTGCTTTTTGCACTTTGTAGTCTTCATACATAACACAACTCAACAAAAAAATATATTGGTGTTGTGGTTTTTAGGCTTGTTCCTGGGGTTATTTGTGGGTGATGATTCAGAAAATTGCATTGAATAGATAGTATCAGCTTTAGTTATATATATATATTATATATATATATATATATATATATATATATATATATATATATATATATATATATATATGGTGATTATGATTTTCTAGGGGTAAGCAGATGCTGACTGGTATATTGTGTATGTTCTGTATCTCCAAAACTAGAGCTGACAGGCAAAAACTGGTGCCCTTTTTGGAATCAACAGGTCAAATATAGCCAGAAATAGGTCTAACATTTGAGGCACTAAATGTGTGTTGGCCTGTGTAATCAAAATGTCTTCCTTATAATCCAACATGTATACCTGCAGGCCTAAGACATTTGGTTAAAACCTATGTTTCAGTAATTAGTCTCCATTCAAAGGCCCCTTGCAGAGTCTACAATTGGCAGCCACAAATTCTATTCCACAAATGCTTTCATAGTAATTAAAAACTAAACTGCTTCGAGGCAGCAATTTCAAGGGAACCTAGTCAATTGGCTGATGCTAAAATCAGCAAAAAAATAATCTTTGGAATACATGGGAAAACCTGGGGATGATTCTGCAATTTATAAACTTAAGTTGCAGAGCTTTCCATATCAAAAGTGAAACGAGGTCTCTTACAGGCGGTTCCTGGTAAGCTGCAAGCTGAACCTGCAGTCTAACCAGAACAGTGAAATGATAAAGATACAAATATTGTAAAGCAACACTTGTAGTAAAGTTGGAGGTGCCTGCTTAGCTTTGCAAAATTCAAAGAGATATATGAAACAGTCAAGCTAGTGTTAATTCATTTGTTTCCACCGGAGTTCACTTATACCACTGATTTCACATAAGTAAATATGCTCTGTTACCAGAATTCATTATGTCATTATGCAAGAGATTTATAATAGAAATTTTATTTTTTCTAGACTACAAATTCCCAAATCTTTCAAAAAGCATACTACACTGCTGGGGAATTCTGTGAGATGCAGCTAGAAAACAATCTGTCTAAATTCTGTGTTTTAGTAATGTTAGTGCCCAGCTTGGACCTTTTCACACTGACTAGATACAAAATGCAGGTTGCCTTTTATAAACTAATTAGCTTGGAGACCCTATGGTGCCCAGGGTATTAGAAGGCATTGGTTGTTGGTTTTTTTTTTGGGATGTTAGGTAATATCATTGAAGTTTGGTCCAGATCTGTCGCTGGCTGGGTTCAATGCTCTCTGGATAAGAGTCAACTACAATCCCCAGATTCCCAGGGCAGTCACCCCCAAACAGTATTCATAGTTGGCCATGTTGGGTCTGTGTGCCAAGTTTGGTCCAGATCCGTCATCAGCTGGGTTTAGTGCTTTCTAGATGCAGGTGAACCACAACTCCCAAAATCAACATCCATTTCCCCAAACCCCTGCAGTATGTTCAGTTGGTCAGTTGGTCATGGGTCCATTGTTTTGTCATGGGGCTTTTCTGTGCCAAGTTTGCTTCCTGGTCCATTGTTGGTGGGGGTCACAGTATCTCTGGATGTAGGTGAACTATAGCTCCCAAAATCAAGGTCCATTCCCACTAACCCCTGCAGTATGTTCAGTTGGTCATGAGTCTTCTCTGTGCCAAGTTTGGTCCCAGTCCATTGTTGGCGAGGTCACAGTATCAGTGAAGGTACTGCAAGTTCCATCATACGTAATAAGTTTGGTCCAGATCCATCATTGGTTGGGTTAAGAGTGCTCTCTGGATGTAAGTCAAGTACAACTCCTGTAAATTGTGGTGAATTCTTCCCAAATCTCTTGTTCAGTTGCTGAAAAATTCCTCTGTTTGTTGTGTACCATATGAAAGGGTAGAAAGGCAGTGGGAGGGGACATGCAAATTCCACAGCAATGGGGAGAGAAAGGAACCCTGGGATGTGGAGGAAAAACAGAACATCTAGGAGGAAATTGACCCCACACAAAAGCCTTCACTTGGGTGGGGGGCAGTATGGTGTTTGCTGAGAACACTGGAAGGGTTTCAAGCAGTGGAGGGGAGGGACATGGGTGTCTCCTGCTCAGTGTTCATCTCGGAATTGCCCAGGGCTATAACCTGCAATGTCAGTGTAATTGTTTTAATGTGGCTTTTGTTTTTGGGAGGGACATGGGTGTCTCCTGCTCAGTGTGATCTATAGCTGTTTGAGGAGGCAGCAGTCTGTCTGTCTAAGTGGACATCTCTGCCACATACATATTTTTACTTTTATTATGTGTATAGATTGAAGTTGCAGGCATGTAACGTGGTCAAGGGGAGAAAAGGCAATTAAGACTTTACCTACATGAAACAGAATTGTGAGAATTTGTTGTCATGGTGCAAGTGTTTTACAATAGGCTGCTGCCCTTTCAGGGCTATTACACCCCACTTTCTCTAACTAGCTAGCTAGCTAGTAGGCTTGGGTTAGAATCCTAAAATCGCAATTCTAAAATCAAATGGGGGGTTATTTTTTGATTAGTATATTAAAGACTTACAAAAAATTTTGCAAAAAGTGCTAAAATGTAACTTAAGTACTAACGAAATTCTAAAGTGGTTCTAAAGTAGGAAAAGCAGGGAAACAGTTCAAAATCAAGGGGGGAACATTCTCCTTCACCTCTGCAGTGCAATTAAGTGGAGCTGTAGATGTATAACATAAATATAAGAGGTAGTAGCTACTAGCTCTCAGGACAATTGTGCAAGTGACGTACGATTCTCCCCCTTATTATTTCCCTTTCCCTCCTTTCTTCCTTCTACCCTCTTCTTTCATTCCTTCCTTTGCTCTTTGGTTCCCATCCCTTCTTTTCTCTTCTTCGCCTCTTTCCCCCACGCCGCCGGCGCCCTCGCTCACCCCTCGCCTCTCTCTAGCCCTCGAGCCATGGATCGAGGCTAGAGAGAGGCAGAGAGCATGCGGGGCCCCTTTCCCACTAAAATATAAGCCGACCCAAGCCTGGGTCGGCTTATATTTAGCTGGGAAAGGGCCCCGCGCGCCCCTCTGCCACTCTCTAGCCTCGATCCATGGATCGAGGCCAGAGAGGAAAGGGGTGAGGCGAGGGCAGCCTTTCCCGCTAAAATATAAGCCACCCAAGCCTGGGTCGGCTTATATTTTAGCTGGAAAGGGGACGCGCGCCTCTCTGCCACTCTCTAGCCTCGATCTGCAGATGCCTCCCTTAACGCCTGCGAGTTCTCAATCGGAGTAATTTCCTCCTATTTCCCAGGCTGTCCCTCAGAAGCGGAGGGACAGCCTGGGAAACAGGAGGAAATTCCTCGATTGAGGCCTTTTTCCAGCTAAAATATAAGCCGACCCAGGCTTGGGCCAGCTTATATTTTAGTGGGAAAGGGGCCAGCGCCTCTCTGCCTCTCTCAGCCTCGATCCATGGATCGAGGCTGAGATTGGCGGGGGTGGCGGGGGCACCTTTCCGCTAAAATATAAGCCGACCCAAGCCTGGGTCGGCTTATATTTTAGCTGGAAAAAGACCTCAATCGAGAGGAATTTCCTCCTGTTTCCCAGGCTGTCCCTCCGCTTCTGAGGGACAGCCTGGGAAACAGGAGAAATTACTCGAATCAAACGAGCTGCTTCCAAGCGCGCTTTGGAAGCAGCCGGGCCAGTTTACTACTGTTTCCCAGGCCTGGGTCGGGTTATTTCTTAGCGGGGAAGGGGCCGCCCGCACGGCAGCCCTTTCCCGCTAAGATATAGCCGACCCATCTTAGCGGAAAGGGCCCCCGCGCGTCTCTCTGCCTCTCTCTAGCCCCAATGCATGGATCGAGGCTAGAGAGAGGCAGAAAGGGGGCATGGGGCCTTTCTCCCTCCTCTCTCGCAGGCCTGCTAGCTAGTATGTGTGTGTGTGTGGGGGGGGGGAAGGTTGGGGGAAACTAAAAACGGAGTGGGGAGGAAATGTTAATGTTAATTGGCTCCTGGTCTTCTTATATAGTAATGTCCAAAGAACCCTTGTGTCTTCAAATCATTTGAGCTCCTATTGAGAAGCAAGATTTGTTGATGATATCTTATGAAAATAAATAAATTGGTGTATGTTGCAAAGGAGAATCTAGAAGAATCCCCTTTGCTTGTTCTTATTTTCCCTTGCCACCCACACACCCCTTCCTCCAAATCAATACAATGGAAGCAGGCAGAAAGATAGTGAGAGAAGGTATTAATTAAATATAGAGAAATATTCCAAGAGAAAAACTTCTGTTAAAGGCAAACTAAAGATCTTGCATTCCATTCACAGGGAAAGGATAAACATTCTAATACCATTGTGTATGATACTGATAAAGCAGTTTATGTTGGCTTGCAAACTGTGTAGACATAGGTCTTCATCCTGATAGTCCTAAAAATTGGCGCCAATGGACCGAATCTTACCAGACCAAAAATGGCACCTCCTTTCCGATTTTGGGAATTTCCCATTAAACACACCTTTTTTGGCTGAGTTGCATTCCCCTAAACATTAGAAAAAGTCATTTATTGTTTTTGGATTTTATTAATGGTCCCATTAGAAAATGAATAAGGATATGGGTGGGCTGCAAGTCCTATCATCCTCTGTCTCCCCCCCCCCCCAAATCCCATCAGGATGTAAAATGGGTCATGGGGATGCCTGTGTGCCAAGTTTGGTCCAAATCGTCAGTAGGGCTCATAATGGTCTCTGGATGTGGGTGAAGGTACTACAATTCCCATCATCTAAGATCCATCCCCATCAAATCCTTCCAGGACTTAAAGTTGGTTATGGAGGGTCTGTATGATAACTTTTTTCTAGAGCCATCACTGATGTAGTTCACAGTGGTCTCTGGATGTGGCTGTATGTACTGCAACTCTCATCATCCAGGGTCACCCCCTTAATCCCACCAGGACTAAATGTGGGCCATGGGGGGGGGGGGGGTCCTGGTGCCTTGTTTGGTCCAGCTATGTTGTTGGCAGGAATCACAGCATTCTGTGAAAACTGGGCCATCGTGGAAAATATATACAGGTATACATACATACAAACAAACATTGTCTTATATTATATAGTAACTTGGGGACACAGTGGTGCCCAGGTTATTTAAGAAAGGCATTGCTGTCTGTGATCCAAATTGAGTCTAGATCCAATGTCAGCTAATTCAGTGGGTAAGGGTGAACTAAAAATACCAAATGCAAGTTCCATTGCCCATGTTCAATCCTCCTCCAACCCACCCCAGGGTGTAGAGTGGGTTATGGGAGCTCTGTGTGCCAAGGTAAGTCTTGATCAGTCATTGGTGAGGTTCGCAGTGGTCTGTGAAAGTGAGTGAAGGTACTGCAAGTCCCATCGTCTATGGTCCATCATCTGACAAACCACACCAGATTGTAGAGTGGGTCATGGGGGATGTGTGCCAAGTTTGATCTTGATTAGTCATTGGTGTGGGTCGCAGTAGTGTCAAGAAGTGAGTGAAGATACTGCAAGTCCCATCATACACGATCCAAACTCTTCCAAACTGCATCAGGATATAAAGTGGGTCATGGGGACTCTGTGTACCAAGTTTGATATATAAATAGATTGATGTATAGAATATTATATTACATCAATATAGCTGAGTATTTAAAAGCTATCTTTAAGGATAAAAACACTCTCAAGCAAGCTTCCAACAAGCTTCCTTTCCTTTATTTTGTCCCCAGTCAGTAGAACTCAACGCAGTGGAAGATCTTTATACAATTGTGTAAGAGCAAGAAGGGATTCACTGATTGATTTGGAGTATTAGACAACAGTAGACCAACTTTATGCTCTACTTAAATTCCAGATAGTTGCCTTTTGCTTTCAAATAATTGGAGATTTGAAAAATAGGAACCTCATTCACTGCATCTAATTAAACTTAATTCTTAGAAGACATGCATCAAATTTGCAATATGTCATCTAAGGACAACTTTCGTACTATCTCTTTCTCACCACACTACCATTTACTCCTGCCTTTTTCAAAGGCCCCTTCCACACAGATGAATAAAATCCCACATCTGTTTTGAACTGGATATATGACAGTGTGGACTCAGAGAACCCAGTTGAAAGCAGATATTGTGGCATTTTGTGCCTTGATATTCTGGGTTATATGGCTGTGTGGAAAGGCCCTAAGTTAATGCACAAGTAGTAATAAAATATTTTTTTTATTCAAACCATGTTATTGTTCCTGTAGCAAAATGTTCATGCAGATTTCTCGTGTAGCCATTTGATTGCTTTGTCTCTATACATTGTTATTATGATCAGGTAAAAGAATTTGTATGCATAAATTGCCTTCTGCATAATCATCACTGATGGATTAAAACATGAGGATTTTTAAAAAATGCTTTGTTACCTCTTTTCCAAGATGTTCTCAGCAGTTTACATATAATGTAAAAAAACAAAACTACTGTGTATATATATATACAAATATAACCTGAAATGAAATCAAACATATAGAAACACATCCGCTCACCAAACACCAAGCAAATGAATACTGGTACAAAGGGCTTTTTATAGTTTTGTGACATGTGGAAAAGGACAAGCATCTCATACTCACAACATTAAAAGCATTTGCAAGTCTAGAACATTGATAAAGGCGTTGCAACTAGAGACAGCATGGGAACCAAATCTTGAATCTCAGTTATTCCTGGATCTTTATTGATAAAGAGAGACATCCATTCTTATCACTGTCAAGGGCATTAAACACAAAAATTAGCACCCTGAAATCACAGTCTTATATGAATAAATGTGCTACCTATTTTGGAACAAGGGAGGCACCACCAGTAGCTCCTGCTATATACAGTAGAATCTCACTTATCCAACCTCTGCTCATTCAACGTTCTGTATTATCCAACGCAGTCTGCCTCCCACCTGGATCCATAGATGTTTCAATACATTGCGATGTTTTATTGCTAAATTAGTAAACACAGTAATTACAACATAACATTACAGTGTATTTAGCTGATTTTTCTGTCGATTTGTTGTAAAACATGAAGTTTTGGTGCTTAATTTGTAAAATCACAACGTAATTTGATGTTTAATAGGCTTTTCTTGATCCCTCCTTATTATCCAACATTTTCGCTTATCGAACATTCTTCCTGTCCATTTATGTTGGATAAGTGAGACTCTAATATTTCTAGTTACCTAATATGGCAAATTAGCATTTTTTCTCACACTGAGTCCGGGATCAGCATCATAATTTTTACCCACTGGTCACACTTCCTTCCTGGAAGCTGTATGGGAACTGGTAGAAATCAGCCAGTTTGTATACTGGCACTGATCTAGGGACCACAATTTTCCATCATACTGCTGTATACTATTTTGAGAATAAGCAGGGGCAACACAAAGGTATCTCTAATTAATTCATATTTGGAAGAAAGAAATAACATTGTATCTAGTGGCTACTATTAGTCCCAGCCAAATAGGGTTCCACTAGCAAACAAGGTATACCTCCCTAATAGGATTCTGTAATATACAGATGTACTGCAAATTTTATCTTCTGTTTCTTCTACTGGTTTCCAAAAAATTATGTTGACATCTCAAAAAGTAATATACATTAAATGTGATCCAGGAATCTGGGTGAAAAGTCTGAAGCACAAATTTAAACATCTTTGCTTGAATTTAGTTAGAGTCTGTGTGATCAGCGATCCTGTGTGATGGGCGCGTGCAGTTGTGTAAGGCACTGTAGCCATATTCAGCTGAATGCAATTTCAGTTGTATTTCAGATGTTTCGGTTCAATCCAGGACTTTGGTAGAGGTGAAGCGAGGACAGCATGTGAATATACAAAGACTAAGCAATGTAATTGATCCATAAATTTAATGCAGAAATGATATATTTAAATTTTAAAGCCAATTTAGGTAGATTGTCCTATTTGCATGTTCTCTCTGAATAAACCTAAACACCCTTCAGGCATTCCAGTTCCTAATCATGTGGCGAGAGTGCCAAATATTTTGATTTTCAAGAAGATGACTCTTCTGAGACTTACATATGTATTTCTAAAGGGTAAAATACATATTCATAGCCTATGTATTTCTGAGTAACTTAACCTCAAGAGTCCAGTGGCAGGACTAAAAATCTGAATATTTTTTATCTTCTCTAGTAGCAAATCTAATGAAATTTAATTGCCATAGAAGTACCCCCCCCCCTCAATATCTGTCTTTTTTGTTCTCTTTTAAATGTATGTTAGACAAAACGTGAATTGTGACTTTAATCTTACTTGGTTATCTAGGGGACAGTTTGCTATTTTTAATTTCTCTTTCAAACATAATCATTTTTATTGTAATCTGATTGTTATTAAAGCTATTTTACACAACATGATATTATGTGCATATGGAAGGGCTATAGCCAAGTGATTCTGTCTCAGGAAGTGCTGAAATCCCTTCAGGCATCTCCATATTCCACAAGCCAGTTGGTTAGTACTTTTACAAATGAGTCAGACTGAACTGAGAGCTAATATGGTGGTCTTAGTGGTGGATTACGACCCTTTCCATACAACTGAATAAAATCCCACATTTTCTGCTTTGAACTGGAATATATGGCCGTGTGGACTCAGGGCCCTTTCACACAGCCCTATATCCCAGAATATCAAGGCAGAAAATCTCACAATATATGCCTTGAACTGGGTTATCTGAGTCTATACTCAGATAATGTGGGATTTTCTGCCTTGACATCCTGGGATATAGGGATGTGTGGAAGGTCCGTTAGATAACCAAGTTCAAAGCAGATATTGTGGGATTTTCTGCCTTGATATTCTGGGTTATATGGCTGTGTGGAAGCTCCTTAAGTATCTAGTGCAAAATTCCTGATTGCTCCTGGCAACCAACTACATAAACTTCATCTCTGTTTACTGAGATATCCTTACAGTTTATAATTAGACTCCTATGTTTAGTCAATCTTTTCTATACTATCCTGGAGTTTGGAAATTCCATGATGCCAAAAGTTGTTGTGAAATCTCCTTTACTTTTGGTGAGAGTTTGTTAAATTGATGAAATAGACTTATGGCTTTTACATCTTGTTTTGCTGATAATTGGAGGCATTGGGAACAAGCTTTTCAATTATATCTCGCTGCAGCTGGACTTGAAAATGTTGCAAAGAGATGGAAAATAGCTATCTTGTTTGATTATTTGAGGAAGAGGAAAATTATTTATAAAATTTGACCATCTATACCTGCAGACTTATAGCTGCGGTTTCACATATCCATATCTGAGAAAATATGGTGTCTCTCTTTCCAGGAACTTTGTATGTCCTTCAGGCAATTCCATGGTATGCTTCTGCTAGAAGTTACTAAAGAGACACGCTGAAGAACATAGTATATTCCCAGAGAGGATTTATAGGTTCTCCAATACGACTTTATGGTAAATTCTGGTGAAAGTAATTCATTTCAAGGAGGGTCTCTATTGTGTTGTCGAAGGCTTTAATGGGTGGAATCACTGGATTGCTGTGAGTTTTCCAGGATAGCACAAATAAACAAGAGTTCTTTCTCCCACCCTGGACATTCCACAGATATATAAACCTCCCTTGCCTAATTTCCAACAGACCTCACAACCTCTGAGGATGCCTGCCATAGATGTGGATGAAACGTCAGGAGATAATGCTTTTGCAACATGGCCATAAAGCACGGAAGACTTATAGCAACGTAGGTTCACTATTACCCACAATTTCCTGGTTCTATGTAAGTTCAGGAATGTATCAACCATTAGTTTGGGGCTCATAATGTATAATACTTTATTGTCCATGAGAAAGAGTCAAGAATGACCCAGAAGCTTTGGGGAAAAAGTCATGTTTTTGAAACATTTTGCTTCTGAAAACTTTTTCAGGCCAGGAATCAATTTATTGCTGAACCACTGTTATATTTTCACATTTATTTTTACCAGTTAAAGATGAATACATTTCTTTACACATATATAATCATATAAATCATCATATAAATAATAATAAAACTTTATACTCCGCCACCATCTCCTCGAAGGGACTTGGGGCAGCTTACATGGGGCCAAGCCCGTGAAATACAAAATACAAGTACAACAATGCATCAACAAAACAAGCAAGCAAAAAAACAATATAAATAATATAACTAAACATAAAGCAATAACACAGAACAGATTTAAAAACACCAAATGTAATAATTTATTTTTTAAAATAAAACAATTAGGACTAATAAAGGGAAATATTTCTTCACCCAGAGGGTCATTGGGTTATGGAACTCACTTCCAGAAGAGGTTGTGACAGCTGTCAGCCTGAACAACTTCAAGGCAGGATTAGACAGATTCATGGATACCAAGTGTATCGGTAGTTACTGAAAAGGACATTCAAGTGCCACCTCGGAGTTGGTTGAGGTAGGCACGATTTCCCTGGGTACTGGTTGTGGGGGGTCGGGAGCAGGTTAGGGTTTTGCCCTCCCTTCTGCTCGAGATCCCCGTGCACAACTGGGGGCCACTGTGTGATACAGAATGCTGGACTAGATGGGCTGAGGTCCGATTCAGCATGGCTCTTCTTATGTTCTAATGTTCTTAACAATGAGCGTGTACAGAGTAGGGTGTGTCTAGACATGGGGTTATAGAGAATGTCGGGAGATCAATCCAACGGGTAGATAAAGTGCTTCTGAGGACATTTTGTAAGGAATTGGTCAGAGAAGGGCGTTGTTTCCACACACAGGAATTGCATACACTCCAATTGAAAGTACAGTATAGTCTTAAAAGATACAATTTGGTATGTCAGTATATCAGTATATAATAATATTCCAGTGTCAAATGCAATATTGGTTCCCTGTTTCTTGAATAAAGTAATAATATTTATTATAATAACAGCCCTCACAACCTCTGAAGATGCCTGCCAGAGATGCAGGTTAAAAGTAAAGAGAGAATGTTTCTAGAACATGACCATATATATGCTGGTCATTGACCGTAATAAATCTTGTAGGTATATGGCCATATAGCCCGAAAAACCTACAACAACCCAGTGATTGTGGCCATGAAAGCCTTTGACAATACATTTTTATGCTCCATTTTATCTGATGCATTCCAATAGATCCTTTTGTTGTATCTGGGCGCACCATCCATACCTGTAGTATACCTGTCTGGCATCTGTCCATAGTTCATAATTCCTATTCATAGTTCCTCTTTGTGGCTGACTTTTTCTGATTTTTTAGCCATGCTAGAAACTTATGTATTTTGATAACTTGTATGCAAATGCCTAAAATAACTTACCAAATCTAATACTAAATTACATGAGATATTTATTCAGGGGCTTGTACAACAACCACTGAATAAGATACTTATTCAGTATTTTGTACAACAAAATGCACAAATGTATGCTGGGCTTCCTATCACAAGATAAAGATCATGATGGAAGATATCATGCTGTAGCTTTCCCTCTCTCTGTTGCTCAGACTGATCATAGTTGCTGCTAGGTGGAATATGGGCTCTCATCTGAAACTGGATCCAAACACAGTGATCCAGTTTTTTTCTGCTAGCTTCAAGATCAACCATATAGGTCAGGGAAAAGAGCAGGAAGTACATAGGGCAATTATAAATGTTTTTCTAAACTGCATACTGACATTTTGACATTTGCACTGCTTTGGGATGCCATACTGATCTAACTGGGCTGGTTAAATCACCTTTTAATCTTTATAATTGCATTTCATTCTTTTATTGGTTTGTGAATGGTTTGAGTATTGTAAATAGTTTAATTACATTCTTGTATTTATTTTTTGTATGTTTTTAACTGCATTGTTCTTTTAAATGATGAGCTGTTTTGAATACCAATTTTGGGAGGAGAGAGGAGATGATATAAATACAACAACAACAACAACAACAACAACAACAACATGTTGTCTGTGTGCAAACATACAAAGCTGACTTTTGAAAAGCTGGCTCAGAACATTATAAAGGTCAAATAATTCAATAGAAAAGTGTTATTTGATTTGACAGAATTCAATACAGTTGAACTCTCTCTCTCTCTCTCTCTCTCTCTCTCTCTCTCTCTCTCTCTGTAATTAGTAGTGTCTACTGTGTGTTTCATAGTTAATCTTCCTTCTTATATAGCTATTCTATTTCATTGGACATGATGTTTAAATTATCATGTTATACTTTGTTATGTCACTCTGTTACTAGTTATGATTAAGCATGGTAAAGCCTCATGATACATAAAAGCATCATGCATTTTGGGTCATGTTTCTAGGATACAGAATCTTGTTTTCTCTCACCAACTCTCAATTTTTTAAAAAACTTTCTTCAATTCTTTATCATGTTTTAAGGTATGCTCCCTAGAGCGATTTTGAAAATTATAAAAGGGGTTTTAGGCATGTATTTACAAAATAAACACTGGTATGTCAGAAACAGAGTATGGATGGAGGGGGCCAGTGTAAGAATGAGAGTTCAAGACTGTCTTCCTCTCTTTCCTCAGGGGTGCTTTGATAGAAAAAGATGCAGCTATTAATGCTTCCTTACCTTAGGTATACCCGAACACAATATTTCTGTCATTTAGTATATTTTCCAGGCAAACTGAAAGTTCTCCTTACATTACCCTCCACTGGGTTAAAAAGAGCTTGGGGGCAGAATTTTGATCTGGAAAACAGTCTTTTTCTATTCAGCTTCATTCTTGATCAAATCCCCCTCCAAACTTGCTTTGGTGGAGAAATTATTTCAATAGATCCAGTCTTCTGTGTAGCCTGTCCAAAGAATGTTGTCCACATAATTTTATTCCTTTAGAAACTGAATCTCAGGTTTTGAATGATTTCTATTTGAACACAAAATTTTGTTCTCTCATGGAAGATCTCACAAATGTTTTATCTGTGTTTGGCCATATGGAAATACTTCTGGGAGCATGGTAAACCATGGTTCTTCATTTTTTACATCCTAGACACTGAATTAGAAATTTATTTTTTTCTATTCTCGTGCATCCATCTGACTAGTAATTATTCACATCTCAGCATGGCATTCTTCAGATATCTAAGGAAAAGAACAAGATCGGGAATAAGAAACACTTAGGCCTTAAGCCTAAATAAGCCGAATAAACTGCTTTTCCAAGTGAAATTGGGGATGATGCTCCCTTTCCTCACTGCAATCCTGCTCCACCTGATTCTCAAAAATGAACTCTCGGGACTGGGAAACCCTTTGGAACCAGTTTTCTGGTGACACCAAGAGCTACGGAGAGAAATGGAAAAGATTATGCCACTATAGTGCCATCTCAATATTGGGTTTAGGTCAGGCTGTTTGTTTATTAGAGAGAGAAAATAAACATAACTCTAACTACGTGGATGGTCCTGGAGATCTGGAAATTTATGGTTTACTTAATCCCAGCATTATTGCTACTGACTCAACATCTCTTATGTAGAATATCTCTTATGTTATATGCTGCATCTTGGAGTGCCTTTGTAAGCCACTCCAAATCCCCTTGGGGAGATGATGGCGGGATATAAATAAAGATGATGATGATGATTATTATTATTATTTTGTAATCCAAAATAGTCCACATGGGTGGTTTAGATCAGGGCTGTCCAACTGCCGGCCCTGCAGGTGTTTTGGACTTCAACTCCCAGAAATCCTAGCCAGTTTACCAGCTGTTAGGATTTCTGGGATTTGAAGGCCAAAACACCTGCAGGGCCGGCAGTTGGACAGCCCTGGTTTAGATAATGCCATCTTTGCTTTTTGATAGTTCATTGTGCACAAACTTTATTTCAAGTACAAAATTGTTTAAAATACTATTATGCGATTCCATATTTCTGTTTAAAAACATTCCTCTGGCTAGATGACCCTTGTGTATTCTTGAATGGCAGGGGTTTTTGCTGTATGGCCCTAGTGATCTCTTCCAGTTTCATGTTCTATATTGTATAACATTAACTTCAGTCTATAGGTCAGATATGTACATATCTCAAATTAATTTTGTGTTTTGTTTTGGGTTCTATCTCAAATATATTTCATCATGGATATATATGCAAATACAGGTATTCCAAAAATCTGGAACTCAAAGCACTTCTTGCACCCAAGCATTTTGGATAGAGGGTACTCATCTTGTACTTTCGTAGACAAGAGTTCTATATTTAATAGAAAGTCAATAACTCTTGTAGGCAGGTCTTTTACACAGTACTTTATTTCTGTACCTGTGCAATCAGCACCACTCCCTTTCCTAATTAGAGTTTCTAGCTTGCATCTTTCCCCCTGCAGTGGTCCTAGTCATAAGGAATCAATCAACTGCTGCTGTTTTGCCAGTGATTTCTCTGTAATCCTTCTGCTGTGTAATTGTTTTCTTGTTGAATGAATAAGCATGGCTACATTTTTCTGCACTCAGACCTTCCATTATTTTCTTGCCTGAGAGAATTATGGCTACCAGGAAAGTAATTCAGAGAACATCACTTATTTTAAAGGACATTTCCACAGAAACAAATGAGCTTCCCTCTCATACAAGTCCAGCCATATACAGCTGATAAAAGAGACACAGACTATATGAGAATCATCCTATGTCTGAAATAATACAACAAACAGTCCTTAATTTTGGGTGATGAGAACCATTAATATGTATTTGAATAAGTAATCTTAATGGCTGGACACATGATCTGTGATTCTCAACTACAAAACCCTGGCATTCTTGGAAACATTTCAGTTTTTTTGCATATACAGTAGACCCTTGGTAACCATTGAGGTTTTGTTCAAGTCTTCCCATGGATACCAAAATCCATGGATTCTCAACTCTCATTATATACAGTAGTATATTTAAATGGTGCGCCTTATCTAAAATGGCAAAATAAGGGTTTGCTTTTGCAGTTTTCAAACAATGGATGGTTGAATCTGTGGATACTGAATCTGTGGATATGTAGGGCTGAGCATGCTTATTCTTTCACTACTAATTTGCCTCTGATCCTGCCAAAAGATATGTCTAGAGATCAGCTGAATTTTAGTATTCCAGAACTTGAATCCAAGCATGTAGAAATAACGAAGTAACATTGTTAACTAAGACAACTTACTTTTCAGGGTAATATTAGTGTGATAATAATTAGATTAAGAACAACATACCTCCAACATTTCACACGTGTGCCCAAGCAATATAAAAGTATGGTTAAAAGGACAAAAGTAATTTATTAATTATTATTTATTTACAGTATTTCTACGCTGACCTTCTCAACCCCAGGGGGACGGGAGACTCAGGGCGGCTTACAAGGCAGCAATTTGATACCACAGTATACACTATAAAACCATAAAACATACAACAGTAGATAATAACAGTTAAAATTAAACACCTAATCAACATTCAGTTAAACAATGTTAAAAACAGTATGCCATATTCTCATCTGTTAGCTTGCCAGTCCTATTCCAGTCTAAAGTGCTGCTTTCTGCCATTGTGCAAAGGCCTGGTCCCATAGCCAAGATTTTACTTTTTTCCTAAATGCTAGGAGGGATGAGGTCAATCGTATTTTGCTTGGAAGCACATTCCACAGGCGGGGAGCCACAGCCGAGAAGGCCCTGTCTCTCGTCCCCACCAGTCGTATTTGAGAAGCTGGCGGGAGCGAGAGCAGGGCCTCCCCAGATGATCTTAAATTACGAGGTGGGATGTAGAGGCAGATGCGTTCGGACAAGTAAGCTGGGCCAGAACTGTATAGAGCTTTATAGGTCAAAACCAGCACTTTGAATTGAGCTCGAAGTGGACAGCCAGCCAGTGAAGCTGACACAACAAGGTGGTGGTATGCTCCCTGTATGTAGCTCCTGTTAGTAGTTTGGCCACCGCCCGTTGGACTAGTTGCAGTTTCCAAACTGTCTTCAAAGGCAGCCCCACGTAGAGTGCGTTGCAGTAATCTATTTGGGATGTGACCAGAGCGTGGACGACCGTAGCCAGATCAGACTTCCCAAGGAACGGGCGCAGATGGCGCACAAGTTTTAACTGCAAAAGCTTCCCTGGCCACCGCCGAAACCTGGGGTTCCAGGCTCAGCGATGAATCCAGGATCACTCCCAAGCTGGTAGGAATGAATACACAGGAGAGGCTGAGCCTCGGAAAGGCAAGATTCGGGTACCCCCTTTCCCCTCTTTCTTTTTGAGTTTGAGTTCTAACTAGTTTTGCATTTTGAACTCAGTTTGCAGCAACTGAAGTAACCTGAGGACAAAGGAGGAAGTGGGGGGAGGAAAGAGAAACTGGGAAATTTTAATACAAGTTGAAAAGTGGTAATGCCGATGATTAATTGGGATTGTCTCTGCCAAATTAGGTATGTAACAAAGATATGACTAAAAGTATGTTTACTGGCCTAAAGAATAACAGTTTTCAGTTACGTTTAAGACTTATAAGAAATTATCTTGTTTTCTTATTAACCCTACCTTTGATTCCTTCCTTTAAAAAGTAACAGGAAGTAATGGGGGGAAATGAAGAGCAGTACAACAAATAATACAGATTAACTGATTTTGTCATTGGAATAAGAAAGAGGAGAATTGTGTTTTTAAATATTTTAATGGGCAATGCAACAAATTACTTTCTAAAAAAACTTTGCAAGCTCAGACAGGGCCCTTTTTGATTTAGTAATAACCAATTACTGGACTGCAAAGTCAGAGTCAATATGATCTTTATAATAAACTTAACCGACAGTTAACTACGTTATATGAGTCTGTATTTTCCTGTGTTTAGAAAGTGCATATATGTGGAATGGTGTGCAGGATGCTATTTAACAGTGGTTCTCAACCTGTGGGTACCCAGATGTTTTGGACTTCCACCCCAGAAATCCTAACAGCTGGCTCGGATTTCTAGGAGTTGTAGGCCAAAACACCTGGGGACCCACAGTTTGAGAACAACTGCCATTTAACATGCTATATATACACAGTGTGTGTATTAGATAGGTAGGTACTGTAGGTAGATAGATAAAGAGAGAGATAAGAGATAGACATAGATATAAGAGAGAGAGCCCATGTGGTGCAGTGGCTGGAGTGTTGAACTATGACTGGAGACCAGGATTCAAATTCCTGCTCGACCATGAAACCCACTGGGTGACTTTGGGCAAGTCATACTCTCTATCCTCAGAGGAAAACAGTAGCAAAGCTCTTCTGGCCAAATCTTGCCACCCCCCCCCCCCCCCATTTGATACAGTTGCCTTAGGGCAGTCCTGCAAAACCTTGGAGTGATAAGGGGCTGAAATTAAATAGGCGAAACCTTTCTTGGCTGCAGGTAGGTTTTTAGCACTCAGGGTTTGTGAAAGGGTGTTTTTCCTTCAGAGCAAGCAGCAAAGTGGATTAGCCTCAATTTCCCTGCCTCCCCTCAGCATGGTGGCGAGTTGCAGTCCTTTCCTGATGGAGGGAAAAACTGACATTTCTGTGCCATTCATTTCCATCATTTGTGAGCGGGAAATGTAGCTTCGCTACCCACAACAAATTCATGGTGAAGCTACATTTCTCCTTCACAAGGGAAGGAGTTAGTGGTATTCCCCATTGGAAGAGGTGATAAGAGCAGCAATCCAGAGGCAAAGAGAAAGGGAGAGCCATGTAGCCAAGTTTCTCCCTACAAACGAATGATGCAGAGTTTGCAGTTTTGTCTCTGAATGACAAGGAGAAGACAGAGGCAAAGAAAAGGGAAGAGGTAGAGGCAAGAACTGAGGCTATTCTTCTTTACCACCTCCTGCTCCCTTTAAAATGGCCAATCTAATAATGTTAAATTTTAACATAACCCGGAGCCCAAAATTATATGCCTTCCCCTGAAAAAAGGTGTGATAAACCTTAACATCTCATCCCCTCTCCCCACTACTTCAACCTGAGTCCAACTATCTCCCTAGACCAGTGTTTTTCAACCTTTTTTGAGTTGCAGCACATTTTTTACATTTACAAAATCCTGGGGCACACCACCATCCAAAATGACACAAAATTACACTCTAACACAGTAATACATATAGTTAATATGTTTTTAAATGTATTTATACACTCAGTGTGAAACCTGGGCCTGTTTCGATGAACACAACATATTTATGACTTCCTCTCACATACTGATACATGGCTATCATGTCTTCTCTCAGCCTTCTCCAGGCTAAACATACCCAGCTCTTCAAGCTGCTCCTCATAGGGCTTGTTCTCCAGACCCTTCTGAAATTTCACCCTGATTGAAACTTGCTTCCAGTTCACTATGGAAGTCATGAAGCTGTTCTAAATAGTTCCTCGGAGGGTGGGGGAGGCAATTCTCAAAAAATCCAGTAAAATAGTAAAAAAAATTCCAAGCGGAGAGGCTCATTTTGTTTATTGGAAACCTGTGAATGCTTCAGCCTCCCGATGCTCCCATGTTCGCTCACTGCCCAATTCACCGACGTGGAGCTTCCGGCTTTGGCTGTTCTCGCGAGAAATCCAAGCCAACGCGAAAACGCCGACTCAATCACTTCTGCCCAGTGCTCTGCTTTTGCGGAGGGAGGCAGTGAAAGAGGCCACACAGATCTATGAAACATATAGGAGCATCGGGAGGCTGAAGCAGCCCTGAGTAGGAGCTGGAGCCATGCTGAGTCAAGGCTCCTGAAGGCTTCCTCAAGGAAGGCCTGGCCCTAGCATTCGGCGGAGCCCTTCCTTTGCCTCGGGGAGGATCTTTGGAGAGGGAAAGAGTGAGAAAGAGCTGCTAGGAGGGGGAAGAGTTCCAATTTCCCATGGCACACCTGATGATCGCTCACGGCACACTAGTGTGCCGTGGCACACTGGTTGGGAAACACTGCCCTAGACTATGTTTCCAACTGAGACCAGCACTTCAATATCCTGAATTGATCTATTGGTGGTGTCCCCTTTGTCACAGGTTAGGTTGGTAACTTTGGTGCATACGGAAAAGAAATGTGTAGAGTAGGCCTGCACAACTTGGTGACCTTCCAGTGAGTTTTAAGCATGAATTTTAAATTTGTGTACTGTGTTTTAATCTGTCCTGTTTATTTAATATGTATTCTATAGAGGTATGTTTTAATGCATTTCTTTTATAGAACTACATTTTAATGTGTTTATAGAATTTTTGCAATGTTTGTGTGTTTTGGGTGTGTTTTGGCTGTGTTGTGACCCATCTTAAGCTGCCATGAGAGGCAGGTAAGAAATAAAAAATATTTATTATTATTCCCAGTGTTTTGGACTTTGGCTCCCAGAATTCCTGACCATTAAACAAGCTGGCTAGGGCTTCTGGGAGTTGGAGGCCTGAACTTCTGGAGGTCTGCAGGTTGTGTAGACCTGATGTAGAGGTAAACTATTTGGAGGACGAAATGGCAAGTTCCGATTGCTACTTTGTTGTAGCATAGTATGTGACCTTCCTCTCTAAGACTTAGGCTCAGAGCCTCTGCAAGCCGCATCAAATCCTTGCAATGGCTGCATCTGGACCCCAGGCTGAACATTGTGCAGGCGTGCCTTAGAGCTGGCAAATGACTTGAAGAGTAAAGACAGAGCAACAACAGGTACAACAAAACACAAAGTATTACACCCACACTATCTATTTATTAGGCATGCTAAAATTGAAACGGAAATCTAATTGATTCGTTAGAAATTCGTAATTAATGGGACTTTTGTTGTTTTACGGCTCGCTGTCGTGAACCCGGAAGTAGACTTCCTTTTACGGCACTTCGCGGCGCCATTTTTGTATCTGGGCCGTAAAGCATTCGTATGGCTTCGTTGCCCTTTTTAAGCGTGTTTTGTCATTGGCTGAGGAGAAAGGCCCCCGCGCGCCTCTCTGCCTCTCTCTAGCCTGGATCCAGGCTAGAGAGAAGCAGAGGGGTGCGCGGAGCGCCTTTCCAGCTCCAGGCTAGAGAGAAGCAGAGAGGCAGTGGAGCGCCTTCCAGCTAAAATATAAGCCGACCCAAGCCTGGAAAGCTGGAAGGCGCTCACGCACCCTCTCTGCTTCTCTCTAGCCTGATCCAGGCCAGAGAGAGGCAGAGAGGCGCGGGAGCGCCTTCCAGCTAAAATATAAGCCGACCCAGGCTTGGGTCGGCTTATATTTTAGCTGAAAGGCGCCCGCGCACCCTCTGCTTCTCTCTAGCCTGGATCCAGGCCAGAGAGAGAGCCTTCCAGAGGGAGAGAGCGCCTTCCAGCGGGGCGCCTTTGGCCTGGATCCAGCTAAAATATAAGCTAAAATATAAGCCGACCCAGGCTTGGCGGCCCGGCTTATATTTTAGCTGGAAAGCTCCGCGCACCCCTCTGCTTCTCTCTAGCCTGGATCCAGGCTAGAGAGAGGCGGAGAGGCGCGCTGGGCGCCTTTCCAGCTAAAATATAAGCCGACCCAGGCTTGGGTCGGCTTATATTTTAGCTGAAAGGGGGGCCATTGCTCCCCCTCGCCTCTCTCTAGCCTCGATGCATGCACCGGGGCTAGAGAGAAGCAGGGGGTGAGCGAGGGCGCCGGCGAGCGGGGGATCCCAGTTTGGCCCAATTCTGTCATTGGTGGAGTTCAGAATGCTCTTTGATTGAAGGTGAACTATAAATCCCAGCAACTACAACTCCCAAATGTCAAGGTCTATTTTCCCCAAACTCCATCTGCGTTCACATTTGGGCATATTGAGTATTCATGCCAAGTTTGGTCCTGATCCAGGATTGTTTGGGTTCAGAGTTATCTCCCTAAATCACTGTCAATTCCTCCCAAACCCCTCCAGTATTTTCTGTGGGTCATGGGGGTTCTGTGTGCCAAGTTTAGTCCAGGTCTGTCATTCATGGGGTCTCAGCTGTGGAAGTCAGAGCTGAATTGGTCGAAGGTACTGCAAATCCCATCATCCATTGTCCATCCTCCCCAAACATATTGTTTTTGTGATTAATCCCTATGCTTTAACTTTGGTCAATTTGTAACAATGAAAATACATCCTGCATATTAGATATTTGCATTAGAATTCATAAGAGTAACAAAATTATGAAGTAGCAACGAAAATATGGATGGGGGTCACCACAACATGAGGAACCACTGCATTAATACATCTCTCTCTCGGCATTACTTCACGAACGTAGATTCAGGAAGGACTCATCCCACGCTTTTTACAAGCGCTGATGACTAAAGAGGCCAATCTGAGATAGGCAAGTTCGGTTGCAGAAAGCACAGCAGAAAGTCTATATATTATACATATATCTTTCTGTTTAATTGCTATTAGGGAAATAAAACGTGAACAAAGGAAGGAAGGAGACAAAGGAAGAAGTAGAGAAGGGGGAGGGAAGGAAGGAAAGAGAAAAGAAGGGATGGGGAACCAAAGAGCAAAGGAAGGAATGAAAGAAGAGGGTAGAGAAGGAAGAAAGGAGGGAAAGGGGAAATAATAAGGGGGGCGGGAGAATCATACTTCACTTTCACAATTGTCCTGAGAGCAAGTAGCTACTACCTCTTATATTTATGTTATACATGTACAGCTCCACTTAATTGCACTGCAGAGGCGAAGGGAATGTTACCCCATTGATTTTGGACTGTTTTTGACTTTAGAACCCATTTAGAATTTCGTTAGTACTTAAGTTACATTTTTGAACTTTTTGGAAATTTTTTTGTAAGTCTTTGATATACTAATAAAAAAAAATCCCCCCCCCCATTTGATTTTAGAATCCCGATTTTAGGATTCTAAACCAACCCTTCTATTTATCTATCTTCGGTTAAGTGTTTCTTATCCAAAATACTTGGGATCTGAAATGTTTTGGATTTTGTAGCACAGCAGTTCTCGTTCGTGCCTGGAGGGCAGGGGTCAGGACCTGGGGTCCCATTAGCATTAGAACCAGCAGTGCCAGAACATGATTCAGAGGATGAGCTAGATGACTGGGGCGAAGGGCAGCTTTCCCCTGATGGGCCTCTTTCGCCCACAGAGAGCTTGGCATGGGAGGAAATGTTGTTTGGCCCTAGCGAAGACATAGATAACCAGGTGCAGATGGACAGCGATTCTGGCAGCTATGAACACCCGGGAGGAAGGAATTCTCAGGAGCCTCCAGGGGAAAACATGGAAGAAAGCGCATGGGAAATGGCTAGGGAGGAGAGCTCTCAGGGAGATAGAAACACATCTGCGGAGAGACAAGGTCGAACCTTTGATAGGAGACGGAACATTGAGTCTAGCAGAAGGGAATGGTCTAAGAGCATAGACCGGCCGAGGTCCGTGAGCAGTGATTGGAGACGAAGAAGCCTAGAGCATCGGGGACCTCGGCCGAGGATTAAGTATAGGATCCGTGGGAACGAATCCTCAGTGCTCCGGCCACGTCTCATCTGAATAGGCGTGAAGCGGAGTGGGACCACGAAGCTAAGCTAGCCAGTGGTCATCAAGCCTTGCCTTGCCTTGCCTTGTTCCTGATCCGCCTGGTTGTGCGGAGCCTTGCCCTGTTTCCTGATCCGCATAGTTTTGCGGAGCCTTGCTAAGCTTTTAGCCTATTTGCTACGTTACCTTGGACATTGTTACTTCAAGCCTTTTGGATTGCCTTTATATTCTACTGGACATTATCTTTTGAACTGTTTTTATATTCAATAAAGTAGTTAGCCTTCAGTCCGTCTCTGTGTGTGTGATTAAGGGGCTGGTCAAGTCCGTGCATCGTGACAGATTTTTGGTTTTTTTTGAGGAAATTCATTTATGTTCCATATATACTTTATACACATATCCTGAAGGTAATCTTATACAGTATTTTAAAATAATTTTGAAATGAAACAACGCTTGTATACATTGAACCATCAGAAGCAAAGGGGTCGCTATCTCAACCACCCTTGTTGGCAATTACAGAATATTTTGGATATTTGGAATTCTGAATAAAGATGCTCAAATTGTATTCATTGGTTAATGAATCTAAAATTATGCAGGGCCATTCTAATAAATATAGAAATAAACTGTGATGAGGTTTCTTCCATTTTGTAGCAGCAGCCACCCCCTTGAGTCCCCTTACATTCCCCCACAAAGGGTGAGGATATTGTAAGGAAGCTTCTTTGGAAGCAATGGATGTTATATATGGACTTCCTGTTTCATATGCATAGAGCTTCTTTGTGCTCATTCTGATGGGTGACTGAGTCCAAGTCAGGCATGTAGCCGGGGGCTTAGGGGGCTTCAGCCCCCCCCTCAAAATTCTCTGGGTGGTCCACGAGAAGGCCTTACTGGTACATTATTTAAACTGTTATGTTTATTCATATCATGATCTGATCACCGTGCTCATTATATCCCACATTCATGGGGTTATTGGGATAACAATACAAAAGGTTTGGTAGGGTAGTCCCTCTCTTACTCAGACTCAGCCCCTCCCGAATCAAACTCAGTCCTCCCCGAATCAAAATCCTGGCTACAGCCCTAGTCCAAGTTAATGTTTTTCCATATGTTCTCCATTTTGAAGATCGTTTGTTAATGAAAGAAAGTCACTAGTAAACAAATTGTACCCATTCAGCCTATTCTTCCTCCTTATCAAGCCATTAGACCAGAGCTCTCCAAAATGTGTGTCACAGGAATGTAGAATGTTTTAAGTTCTTGCACATCTTTACATATTGTTACTTAGAAATAACAAAAATATCTTGGAAATGTATGTTATTATTTTTAAAATCATATTTTTGAAAAAAAAGTGAATGAAAGGTTTTTATGAGATATATTGTGTCTCCAGACAGTTTGTTATTATAATTTATGTATGTGTTCGCATCTCTTATAAGGGAGGGGTTTAACCTCTAGTTTGCTTATTAAACTGAATTACTGTGTCACAAAAGGGTGCATGTCTAAAAATGATGAAAAGCCCTGCATTAGGGCCATGAATTGCTTTAGACCTCCTGTATGATTTGTATTAAATTTTTACATTAATTTTTGTTTTACTGATGGAAAATGCTCAATTTCTTAAACAGCTATTTTGTATTTTCTCTGTGTATTTGTGATGTGCTGCTCCTAGTCTTTATGTGTTATTATATTGATTTTAATTAACTGATTTTTGCTTGCCTTGTGCTTTTCATTTTTTGAAAGGAAAGGTTGATTATATGCAATTTCAGTAATTAATACATAAATAATTTATTTTCTCCTTGTGCTGGAATCCAAACACATATGCAGTATTTTTGTATTATTTCTCTTGCTAGAATGGAGCTCCTTTAGGGCTTGCAAAAATGCTGCTTCTATTTGTTCTGACACTAGAAGAACCTGGGAGATAAGACATAACCTGACAGGAAGGCATTTCACCGCTGTAGCTTAGTTGCCTCATCTGAATTTATATGATATAAATAAAGTTACAGGAGACTTGATACACGTTGGGATTTCAACCGTGAAGTTATTTACACACAGCATGCAAACACACACACACACACACACACAAAGTAAAGCTCTCATTTGTTTGGACAGGGAAGAGAAGACAGCTCATTTTAATTAAAATAAAACAGTATTTTCAACTTGATAAATATGAGGGAGAATTATTTCCAGTGCTATTCTTACTATTTCATACCACTATGATGATATTTTAAGAAGCTTAACATTTCATCTTAGTCAGCAGACAAGGTTACTATCAGATTTTGATCTCTTGTCCCAGAAGAAGAGGATATTCTTAGAGGAAAGACTGTTTGCAACTGAGTGTGCAAGACCTCCTGGAATTGTGAAAATCTAATTATTTTTGTTAAGCACCTTAGGGTTTTTGTGTCCTTGTGAGAGCCACTTTAATTGTGTGTAGGTCTGTGCATAATGAAGCTACCTGGAAAAGAGCATGGAAGATTAAGAGAGGAAAAACTGCCTTGGACCACTCTGAAGTGTAGTTGTTTAGAAGCATACTGATGAAAGATATGCTTCTTGGCTTCCAAAGATAAAAAGAAGCTGGTTAAAGATTGCCTATACAATTGTTAGATAGGAAAGTTAGTACAAAATGGTTAATGCATTTTACTACAACAACCCAGTGATTCCAGTCATTAAAGCCTTCAACAATAGAATTATGCTCCTTTTTAATTTTAAGATAAATGTAATCACTGAAAATTTGCAATGAATGTTTTCACCTCGCTCATTCCTTTTTTTGGGCTTGGCGCAGAAGGAAATAGTTCATGAATGTTGGAATGTTACGAACAAGATAGGTTCTGTCGGTTGGCTCTAAATTAAATTTGAATGTAAGTCAGAATATGTACATTTTTAAGTGTAACTCTAGCCATTTATCTCGATATAGCTTTGAATAGCATGGGGAAGGGTTCTGACTATAGTATTTGTTTTGCTGTCTGTGCTCCTGTTCCGAAGAATAGGGTATATGGTTAAAACAGGAGCTGTATGGCGTCACACTTCCCCTTAAAGCTCAGGTTCACAGATTGGGGGTGATCCTAGATTCTTCCTTAATCCTGGAAGCACAGGTGGCAGAGGTTACCAGGCTCGCTTTTGCACAACTTAAACTGGTGTGCCAACTGCAACCATTCCTGGAAAAATCTGACCTGGCCACAGAGGTACATGCCCTGGTTACATCCCGCCTGGACAACTGTAACATGCTCTATGTGGGGCTGCCTTTGTAAATGGTTTGGAAACTCCTGTTTGCTCAAAGATCGGCAGCTAGGCTGTTGTTCGGAGCAAACATAAGAGAACACACCATGCTGCTCCATAAACAGTTGCACTGGCTCCCTATTAGTTTCTGGGCCCAATTCAAAGTGCTGGTGTTGACCTTTAAAGCCCAACATGACATTGGTCCAGATTACTTGAGAGACTGGATTCCTCAGCATACCCTGGGAGATCTCTAAGGTCCAGTGGGGAATTGTTAGCATCCTCTAACATCCGAGGCACTCTACATCTAAAGAGTACTAGAGTGAGTTCCTTTTTAGGAAAGGCCCCCTCTACTGATATTTAGAAAGTGCATTAAAATTTTCCAGTCCATGAAAGCCTTTGGAGGGTCATAATTCAATAATAGTAAATGGCTAGGAATGCCTATGGCTTTGGATTATACAAATAATCATACAATTGGATTAGTATAATTTATTTTATTGAATCTTTAAAGCATGTCTAATATTTATGGTTTTAACTTGGTTTTAACTTTTATATTGTATGTTTTATTGCCAGTAAGCCCCCGGTGGCACAGTGGGTTAAACCGCTGAGCTGCTGAACTTGCTGACTGAAAGATTGCCGGTTCGATATCAGGGAGTTGGGTGAGCTCCCGCTGTTAACTCAAGCTGCTGCCAACCTAGCTGTTTGAAAACATGCAAATGTGAATAGATCAATAGGTACCACTCCGGCGGGAAGGTAATGGCGCTCCATGCAGTCATTCCAGCCACATGACTGTGGAGGCATCTACGGACAATGCCGGCTCTTTGGCTTAGAAATGAAGATTAGCACCAACCTCCAGAGTCGGACACGACTGGACTTGGTGCCAGGGGAATACCTTTATTTTTTACCTAAGCCACCTTGGGGCCTTGAGTGGGGAAAAGCAAGATATAAACTTCAAGAAATAAAATAAATAACCAGTGAAAATGAGGGAAATGGTTTTTCTCTTTCAACTCCCTCCTTAATAAAATGAAGTATCCTTCTCTCTCTAGCAGGCCCTTGTGGCCTTCACCCTGAAAATGGAACATTATCCATATTTTTTCTTTCTCTCTCCCAGAGGCGGCCCCAGCGATTCCGCCATGTAAGCGGCCGCGTAGAGCGCCACCGGCTGGGCGGGGCGTCACCAGCTGGGAGGGGCGCGGCACCACCTCGCTTCCGCGCCCCGCCCTGCCGCCGCCGGTGCCGCCGCACAGCCGGCCCTACGAAGCACAGACATTTTCTGCACATGCCCAGAAGCAACTACAGGCGCTACAGCACCTGTAGTTGCTTCTGGGCATGCGCAAATGTCTGCGCATGGGCACTGAGTCCCGAGCGCCTGCGGCTTTGGAGCCAGCGCAGGTGCGCCGGGCCCCAGTGCACATGCGCGGACATTCGCGCATGCGCAGAAACGTGCTTCGGGAGGCTGCAGCACGCCTCCCGAAGCACAGACATTTCTGCGATGCCCAGAAGCAACTACAGGCGCTACAGCGCCTGTAGTTTCTTCTGGGCATGTGCGGAAATGTCCACGCTTCGGGAGGTGTGGTGCAGCCGGCCCACGGGGCCAGCTGTGCGGAAGCGGCGGCGGCGGAAGTGGCGGCGGCGGAAGTGGGCGGCGAAAGCGGCGGCGGCGGAAGTGGCGGCGGCGGAAATGGCGGCGGCGAAAGCGGCGGCGGCATGATGCGGCGGCCGGGGGGTGCCAAAATTTATTTCGCGTACTCCCCCGGAAAAGGTCAGGCCGGCCCTGCTCTCTCCCCCACCTTTATATACTGTATCATGGATTTTAACTGCTTCTGCAACTTTCTGAAGTCCTGTAAAATCTGAAAGTTGTAGAAACAGAAGAAATGTTTGACTTCAGTAATACAATTCTATTATTATTTTTCAAATTGTGTAGGAGGAGAATCAGCTAGTGAGGTTACTAACTTTGAAATCTTTTAAATTCCCACTGGAACTAGTGTTGAATGAATGGGTTGAATCCCGGGGACTAGCCTTGTAATTCCTCAGCCTTGAGGGACTAAGAAAAAGCAAGTGGTTCTGAAAAAATCCAAGAGAGCTTCACTTTGATTAAAGAACCAGCTGGTAAATGTAAAAAAATGTTGGCTGTTTAGCACGGTCTCTTATCTAATTAATTAATTAATAACCTACTTAACAATTTCATTCAACAAAAAAGCTCATCAAATCATTCTATAACTTTACTGCTTGTTTCTAACATAATTAATAATATAATTTATTTTAATTAGTTCTTGTTAGACACCACGTTAGACAAACTGGTTAGAGGTTGCTCCTACAAACTGACCATATAGCACTGTAAATAGAATAAAAGTCTGGGAATGCTCAGCGATTGCAGAAATTGATATTTTTGACTAATGTATTTCCAAGTGTCCATGCTGGCTGGAAGGTTCTGGAAGTTTTAGTAAGAACAATAACAACGGCAACCATAAAAATACCAAACTCTGTAGAAGTCTGAAGGGAAATATAAAACATGATTTTTGTGTACCTAGTGGACTGTAAAGCATAAGTTCCATGTATTTAGTGCTGGCGATTTTTGAATTTTCAGCAATACTATAGTAAATAAATATAGTCTGGTTCTTAAGGAAAATAAAAATTAGAGTCATTATTTTTAAGAGGCCAGCACTATCTCTGTGACTTTGTTTGCAACCTTGTCCTTGTAATACTTGTATATGAGTCAAAATAAACATGCAGACAAATAAAAATGCCCTGGATAACCTTTTGTCATTGGCAATAGATACTAGCAGCCAACACAAATGGAAAAGGCAGATGGTCACCAGAAAGACAGACCATCAACAGCATTGTTGGCACATCGCATTCTTGCTCCATTGCCAAAGTTCAGTGCTGTTATCACTCCTGAATTGCCCCATAAGACAATGGGCACCAGATGGTCTGCCAGTGGGAGGAGGTCTCAAAGTCTTTCCTCCTCCTTCTTTGCAGTGTTTAATATATTAGCCGGGGGGTCTGGGGGAAATATAAATTACCCCCCTTCCCCATCTGGCAGCATGGAGAAATGAATTTCTCACAATTTTGGTGGGAAATATAAGTGGCAGTTCAAGATCACCAATGCAGCGAGAGGCCAGCACGCTCCATCAACGGTGACCGCCTGACTACTCCTGGAGTGCGGGAGGCTAGACTGGCGGAAACTCGGCGGAGAGCCTTCTCCGTCGCGGCCCCTTCGACTTGGAACTCACTGCCGCCCGCCCTCAGAGCCTCTCCGACTCTATCTGGATTCCGCCCAGCCCTGAAGACCTGGCTCTTCCGCCTAGCGTTCGGGACTGGCTCGGTACCCTGGACTACTTGAGCCACCCCTCCTGTTTATATTCCATGTTTTAAACTGTTGTACATTGTTCACCCTAGGGTTTTAACTGTTGTAAGTCGCCCGGAGCACCGCCGGTGGAGGGCGACTCACAAATATTAAAGTATTATTATTATTATTATTATCACCCATTAGAATAGTTATCTGCTGCCACCCCCATTGCCAGGTAAGCTTCAACATGTCCATCAATGTAAAAGGCACCTATTTTAGCAAGAGTCGTCTTATTTAGTCCTACAGACTTAGATCAGTCTTTTAGAGATTTGCATGCAGCATGTTTGGATGAAGAACAGCATGGGGTAGACAAGTGCAGGAAGCTCAGGGAACACACTGACCACTAAAAATAGAATCAAAAAAATATCCCCAAATGCTCAATTTTGTCCCTTCTAGAAAGAATTTATGTCATGTTTTGAGTCCCCAAGCCATTTTAGGCTTTCTTAGCATCAGAAAGTGACCTGGAAGTAAAAAATTGTTCCTATAGCAAAATGGTCCCACTCCCACTTGAGAACATTCTGAGGACATTTAAGGATCCCAGAAGACTGTATGGTCCAAAGGCTGCATTTTGCCTACTTTGCCTTATAGTCAGTGATTGAGATGAAGAAAGACAGCATCACCACAGAGTTCAACAGAACGACACAAGATAGATAAGTATGATGCCATGATTCTAGTGCCACAATCATATTGGAAGCAAAGGCATGTCTTAGAAACGAAGCTGAAGAGAAAAGGTAGAATGGTTTTATTTATAGTCACAGTAGATATTCAGTCTGTTAGGTTCACAGCCAAAGACCCTTTTATCACCAGGACAACATAAACTGCATAACGGCAAACACAACAATAATCATACTTATCAACCATTTTTTAAAAAATGAAACCCCTCAGTTCTGCTTTTGCCAGTCCTTCCAATTTCTGGTATTGGATGGCATGATATAAGGATAACATGTGCAACTTCTTAGGAAGAATGCTCCAGAGCATCTGCAAAATGCCCCGGTTTTTTGCCCATTCAGTCAAACTTTTATCAGTGGAGGAGCTTCAGGTAATAAAAAGAGTGCACTTATTTCAATGAATGTTTGAACCTTTAAAGATAAGAACACCCCTCTCTGACATTTGCTTCGCAAACGAGATTCCCAGGAAGGACTTATCCCATGCTTTCCACAAGTGAGTTGATGACTAAGGAGGTTGGATGTGTCCTTCGAGTCCATACAATGGATTTTTCTGGTGGAGCGCAGCATGCACAGAACTGGCCTCAACCTTTAAACCAAAGGTTTGTCTCAAGGACCTAGCAAGCTTAGGATGATGGCAGCGAGGTCCTCAGGTCGTACGTTTGATTTGAGTTTCCTTCTGTAGATGGAAACAAGATACAAGGTTAGACAAGCACCATCTGCCCAGGTTTGAAATTAGAGTTTTCCTTCTCTTAGGATGGTTGCCAAAAGGCTAGAGAGCCCATCCTACCAGTTGACGCTCTTTGTCAGACTCTTCGGTTGTGACATGTCTGGCATGGGAGGCCCTACCAGTGGCTATGCCACCACCACCTGCATAGCTCACATCTTCATTAGGGTACGCAAGGCTCTCCCCCGTGACAAGGGGGCGCCAAAGATAAGAACCAACACCATGATTTCTTTCTGGAAATGGATAGGCTAAAAGTATTGTTCAACCAAGAAGAGAGCTATATCCTGCATCATACCAGATAAGAGTCTGGCACCAGGATTTTGAACCCAGTCAAGTTTTCAAATACAGTAGAATCTCGCTTATCCAACATAAATGGGCTGGTAGAACATTGGATAAGTGAAAACCTTGGATAATAAGGAGGGATGAAGGAAAAGCCTATTAAATGTCAAAAACATCGCAATGTATTGAAATAGCTGTGGATCCGGGTGGGAGGTAGACTGCTTTTGATAATACAGAATGTTGGATGAGAAAAGGTTGGATAAGTGAGACTCAACTGTACTTTCCAAGTCAGTAGTATACAGCTAATTGCACCCAAGGAGCTTTCCAATGTGCTGAATCCTAGTACTGTACAGTAAAGATTAAGTATCTGAGATTTCTCTTGTAAAGTTCTGACTAAAACCTGGAGATTTCACTACTGCACTGACATGCAAGCCACCAGCCACTTTGACTCCATATTGAGAGTATTAGATCAGTCCAGGCTGAAAGCTTCTGTGTCATAAATGCTTATAGCCAAACCAGCCTTTCTCATGAGAGGGAACAGCTGGTATGGAAGATAAAGCTGATCCAATATTGTCATAATCACCGTTGACACTAGAGCATGTAGAATCAGTACTGGTTCAGAAAGTACACCTATGATGTACATATTAAGGAGAAGTTAATTGTTTTCCTCACAGTTGGCTCTGGTCATCAGATCTTCTCCCCAAAACAGGTTCTGTCATCCTTCCATTATTTTATGTAGCTGTGTGCTACTTAAGTAATAAATGAGTTTCATTAATGGAGGTCTTGCAAAGATCGTGCTAACTATTCCAATGCCCTATCCGTTCATTTGATCAGGAAGCAGTGGAGGATGAGAAGCAAAATGTGCCTAGAAATAAATAGTAGTCATCAGCTCAATGTCCAGGATATAGGGTACTGACGGAGAACCTTTTCGAGACCAAGTATCCAAACTGCAACCCAAAACTCATTTATTTATCACAAAATGCCAAAATGGCAATTTAACCTGAACACTGATTTTTAAAAGTTTTTTATAAAAAAAACAACAATGCATACATCTTTTGTCTTAAAAGAAAGACACAGTAACAAAGTTTTCAATGGTACAAACAACTTTTTGTTGAATGGTAAAAGTTTGCATTTGGCATGCTTTTGAACATTTAATGTGATTTTTGCTGTTCTATGCTGATAATTTGTCTAACCTTGGCTCATGCTTTATAAGTTTGAAAGCAATGTATGCAGCACTCAGGTGTTTTGTTAGTCTGTTTCTGGTGTCAGATTTGATATAATTCAAAACTGAAAACAGCTGCTCACAAACATAAGATGATCCAAAGTAAGGCTACATATCATCTCCTGGGGATCCCCATAACATTTATGCCAAAAGCCTTTGAACTGTTTGCCCAGCTCCCTCCTTTGAAATAGCACCTCCCTTGGATTGACTGGTGGCTTCCCAACCAAGTTCCAACCACTGCTGATCAGATGGGACCTAGGGAAGGCTACCTTTGGAGGGGGTCCAGCCCTAGGGAAGGAGCAAAGGAGGTCAGAGGTGGCCCATCCCTTGGAAGGGCCCATGGAAAGCTCAGTTGGGGAGGGAAGGCAAGAAAGCCAGTTTCAGGGCCCAGCCCTGTGGAGGCACAAAGCCTTGGGTGGCACAGCAGGCCCCGCGTGGGAGGCGCCAGTGCTGGGCATGGGGGAGCACTGAAGGGTGACCAGCACCACGGCAGGACCGAGCCTGGAGGAGGCTTCATATGTGTCATTGATGGGAGCAGGGCCTCCTCAAGTGGATGGCTTTCCACCTGTGCCCTCACCTTCCCAGCCTCCTCCTCCTTCCAGAGGGTAGGCTCTCTCTTGCCCCTCTGCCTCCCACATTGGCCCTCTTCTCCTGCAGGGGCAGGACAGCCCCCAACTAGAGCTTTCCCTGGTCCCTTCCTTCATTGGCAGCCCTTCTCCTGGGGCACATGAGCCCAAAGAGAGGGCTCTGAGTGTTCACTACTGATATGGGGTAATGTTTATCAAATGTTGTGTCGTTGTAATAGTGCACTTTGGCCTCAAAACTAGTATTGGAAATGAAAACAGCTAATTGGAAATTGCAGCTAATTGTGGATTAGGAGATGTCACAAATTGTATCTTCTAAAAAAAGTGCTTTGTTTACTTCTCCCACTCATCTGGAAACAACTACTTTGTTGCATCGAAAGAGAAGTTCTTTGATCCAGCAAACTGTTTAAAAGGTGTGTCGCTCTGTGCGTGTGCGTGTGTGGGGAGGGTGGGGGGCTGGTCTGTAAACCAATGCTGCAAAATTTGCAGGGTGTGATTTGGCAGCAGTTGCAGAAAGTACAATCTGCAGGGAAAAGAAGTTTTTTGGAAACTTTTTGCATGGAATTCTTTAATGTTCATCCCATTTGGGATCATATAGACCAGTGGTTCTCGACCTGTGGGTCCCCAGATGTTTTGGCCTTCAACTCCCAGAAATCCTAACAGCTGGTAAACTGGCTGGGGTGTCTGAGAGTTGTCGGCCAAAACACCTGGGGACACACAGGTTGAGAACCACTGATATAGAATTTTCCTTGTGGAATTAGATTTCTGTTTATGCATCTTTTCTTGGGCATAAAGCCACTGAACATTGTATGAATGATTAAACTCTGCAATGCATCTTGCTTCCTTTCTCCTCATTTTTTGAGGTTTTCACCTGGTTAAATATAAAAGGAAAACCTGGCATGCATGGAAATGATGTCCAAATTATTCCCACCAGCAGTTTTGTGGTAAATCACTGCAATCTTCTTTGGCCTGTGTCAAGATTTTAATGTAAATTGGATTACATGCTGTCCTCAGACTTCTTATACTGTAACCTGAACATATTTTTCCGGGTGTAAACACCACTTCTGAATTTAATGGGACTTTTATTTCCAATGATATGCCTAGGATATGCCTAGGATCAGGCCTGAGTTATGAAGAAGGGGGCAATTTGCAAAAGAGATGCTGGTAGACTATCAGTTGTTTTTGTGGCCTATGTGATTTTGGCATCCTCAAATTAGACATTTTAATGGTGGTGACTACCACATTTTCTCAAATTGTGCTTTCTTTGGCAGTGCATAGACCATTTCCTCAAACTTCCTGATGTTAGCATAGGCCTAAAATCAAAAATTTGTGATTTAATCGAATGGGAATAATTTATAAAAGGAGTAATTATTTTATTATTTATTTAATTGTCACAATTATTTATATCTTGTGTTTTTCTCCAAATTGTGACTCAAAGCAGCTCACAATTTAAATGCACAGATCAATTAAAATATACAAAAAGTGACTATTAAAACAGAACTAAACTATTTGTAGTATTAAAACAGTTCACACCTCAGTGAAAAAATAAGATGTAATTAAAAAATTAAAGCTCTTACAAACAATTCCATTTAAACAATACAATACATTATATCCTGAAAGTGTTACATGTTAAAAACGTCCTACCTGAATAAAAAGATTTAGCGTACTGATAGAAGGATATCAAGGAAGGGGCCATTCTGGCTTTCCTATGAAGGAAATTCTAGAGTCTGTGGCAGGAGTGTTAGAGTCTGTGGCAGGATGTGGCCCTTATTTTCACTGAGGGCCACATCAGCTTTATGATTGACTTCAAAGGGTCATTTGTAGATGTAAGACTATACAAATGTAACTAACTATGTTGCCCTGGCATTGAAAACCTCAAGGGTCACATAAAATTACATGGTGTGCCAAATTCAGCCCACAGGCCTTGTGTTTGATACGTGTGGTCTAGGGGCAGCCAACAGGGTCCTCTCTCATGTCACCTCTAACTGCATGTCTAATGGTGATGAGACTGAGATAATAGCTTCTTCTGATAATCTCAGAGCCTGGGCAGGTTGTTAGAGGGAGTTATTGTTGCACTCCAGAACAGGAATAACACCCTGGCTTTAAAACACCACACGTTGAGTAGGAAAACAGTCCTTTTTTAATTGAAGGTAAGTAAAAAACAACAAGGTAAAAATATGCTTTAAGAAAAATAGATAAGTCCAAAAAGGTAGGAAGATAAACAGAAACAAGGTATTCGAAGGCAGAGTTCCGCAAAGTTCAAAAGCAAAATCCAAACTTTTATAACAAAACCAACAGAGGCAGGAAAACATTAAGCCACAGCATGAGTATATAATTCCAAGAGACAAGAGTCAAACCATAAGCAAGAACTCCTTAACATGAATCTTCCAAGCAAGGCTTCCATAGAACAAGCAAGATTCTGAAACGATGCTTCATCTGACTAGATTTTCCTTGGTGAGAACTTTATAGGCTATTCCCAGCACCCAGAAATTGGTTTCATTTTCCTTGACTGCCTCTTGCCCTTATCTCTCGAAGCCTAGAAGAACGCAAAGACCTAGTCTGAGCTATCTATCTTGGCTAAATTCCAGCCATCTGTCTATGTGCTCATTAGTTTTTCCAGGCATCAACTTGTTTTCAAACCTCAAATCTTGGGAACTCTCTGGGTCAGGGAGTAAACTCACATCCCTATACTCTGTAGGAACATTCTCATGGGAAACTACACTTTGAACCAGTGTCCCTATATCATTCTCTGCATTAATATCATTGATTAAACCATCTCCATCTTGACCCTCAGTGACATTATCATTCCCCATATCAGAAGCACCTTGATCCTGAAACTCAAACACAGGCTGAACTCCCAACAGTTATTGCCTGCCAAATAGCCTTGACATGAGCAACATAAAACTTTATAAGTCATAACTAGCACTTTGAATTGTCCTCAGAAACAAACTGGCAGCCAGTACATCTGTTTTAATAGGGGTGTAGTATGGGCTTTGTAACAGTCTGGCTGCAATACTTTGGACCAGCTGATGTTTCTAAACACCCTTCAAAGGTAGCCTGCGATTGTGTTAATAGTAGCCCAAATAGGATGTAACTAAGGCATGTACCAGTGTCCAAATTCAATTTTCAAAGGAATGGACACAGTTGGCACACAAGCTTTCAATGTGCAAAAATACTCCTCGCCACCTCAAAACCATGGAAGTCCAGGTTCAAGTGTGAGACCAGAAATACACCCAAAGTGGGAACCTTTATTTTCAGGGAAAATGTAGCTCCACCTGTTCGTCAGTGACTAAGATGTGTCTTATTTTAAACTATCCACTGTCACTTTGGTTAATTCCTGTCCCTACAACATGCAAATCAATTCATTGTCTTCATTATATTCTGTTTTCAGATTGAAATGATATCTGGAAAAAGCAAGGATTAGCAAGAAAGATGTTTGGAGAGTGCAGTGAAGGTATTAATTATTCATGCGCCATATTACTGGAGTAATTTCTCTTCTTTTTTAAATAATAGATATGAATCAATTTTTGTACAAGTGGACGACATCCATCATGCTGAAAATGTGCTTGCAGTTCATGAACATTCTTCTCTCCCACATTATGTCATTTGGAACAGTATACTATATTAATGTAGATGCCAAGGAGGGGGGGGGGGGGTTCGGGATCATTTCTGTTTGTATCTCTCTGTGGCTGTAAACAGCAGAAAGGCCTCATCTGTCTCTGAGCTCATCAGCCTGCAACCTCTGCCAAAAGCTTTGTGGTGATAGTCCTTATTAGATCTGAGCTCGAGTGTCAGATGTGACATTGCTGTGCCTGTGCAAGTAATTTAATGAGACTGAGGCATCCCCATGTTAAAATGTTTGTGGTTTATTTTAATTCAGATGCTGAAAAGTTTGACACAGTGAACTTCGGATGGGAAGGGGACAGGAGGGAACTAGATATTCTTTATGTGCACCACAGGATAAAGGGATCTGAGATTCAAAATACCATTTTAGAAATGTGCAAGTCAAGCAAGAATAAACCAAACATGCTAAAATTGTTGCTTTGAAATATTATAGTCCAAATGTGGGATATAAATAAATGGAAATTGAATATAGTTGAAAACTAACAAATTATTTTCATTGTGCTTACTAAGTGATGATGAGAAGGGCAAACTCTCTTTTTTTTTTTACTTGAACTGGTTCATTTTTAAAGTTATTTTATGGGGAAAAGGTCTGAGAAAATCCAGGAGTAGAACACTTAATTTTCTGATGTGACAAATTCACATGCAAGTTTGGGGTGAAAATCATTCAGGGCATGATATCACAAAACAGGATGGTAGTGCATGGGGATATACCCAACACATCATTTAACCAGTCTGTTGTAGCAGAGGTGAGTTGCTTCAGTCAGTCAAGGGAATGGTAAATGCTTCATTGTGTTAGGGAATGCTGCCTGCTGCTTTAAAAGAAAGAATGGTACAGCATCTTCTGACAATGCATACATGTGAGAATTGTTTCATGGGTAGCAAGGTGCTTTGAGTATATAGTCACTTGGTAATTTCAGGAATTGTTCAAGAAAATGAAACTACAGGCAGTTCCCGAGTTAGAAACATCTGACTTAAAAACAAGTCATAGTTAAGAATAGGGGTGAGACAAGAGGAAGTTAGAGAAATCTACCCCTTGGAAGGGAAATTCAGTTATCATGGAGAAAAGATGTCTCTGTGTCTCCAATGAAGCTTTATCACCACTTCTTGTTTCCACGCCAAGCCAATTTTTTCAAAATCCAATTATTGCTAGGACAGAAAGTGAAGTATAGACAGCAAAACAAACACCACAGGGGGTTCAACCTTCCCTATGCTATCCAAAGTATTCTCTCTCTTTTTTTTGTGCTGGAGTTACACTTTAAAATGAACCTGTTCTGACTTGCATACACATTCAATCTAAGAGCAAACCTACAGAACCTATACTGTTCATAACTTGGGGACTGTCTGCATTCCGTTCTTTTTCAGATTAAGGTTTGGCAAAGGAACAGTTTTTGTCTCTTTGTGATAGTCTATTCTGGAGGAGAGACAAGGGCTGTTCCATTTATCTTTCTGTATCTCTCAGTGGTTTTAGATACTTTTGGCTATGGTATCCTATTGAACCAGTTCTCCAGGATGCCAAAAGTAGATATTGAGTTACAGTGGTTCTGATACTACCTGTGGAAGGACTAGGTTTTTTCTGTCAGGAGCAACTTTAGAAGAACTGGGTGACTTCAAGGTTTAATAGCTGATTGTTACTAAGCTGTGGGGTGTATCTGTATAAAAATCCATTCCTCCGACTATTTAATTTCCACATTAAGGATGCTCAACTGGATTTCCTCTCATCATATGAGGCTCATATGAGGTTGTATAGGTACTAAAGAGATGCATGGGTATAATAGCCTGGAAGCAGACCAATAAACAGAAGCTGGAGCTTAATAAGATATAGTGTCTATGAACTATTAGTTCCCAGATCTGGGACTTTTGTAAAAAGGCTCACCTGGGCAGATTGCAATCTTGAAAGAGCAAATGCAATATTTGGAAGAACTTCTGGATCCATCCCTGTCACCGGGACCAAGATGAACTCTGTGAGCTGGGTATCTTGGGCCAGATTATCTTGGCCTGTCAACGTTTTGCACCTTTTTGGATAGCAGGAACAGGACAACAGTATTATATATACTGATGATTTTCTGTTTAGACTATTATAATACACTCCATATGCACTTGAAGAAGGTAAGAAGGCTGCAGGTAGTGCAATACAGAATAGATAAAGTAGACTGGGACACTGGAAGATGAAGGTTTGAATCCCCACTCAACCATGGAAACCACTGGATTACCTTGAACAAGTCATACTCTCACACTCAGAGAAGGTAAAGGCAACCCCCGAACAAATTCTGCCAAGAAAACATTGTGATGGGTCCACCCTACGCTTAGAAGGCACACCACCACCACAACTGGCTCAGAAGGTGTTGGCTGCCATTACACATCTCACTAAATTCAAAAGGCTGGTGAATATGTATAAAGTCATAAATGACTTGGAATATCATACCTGAAGGAATGCCTATTTCACTATAGGCTTGTGGTATTATTGAGATCTGCTGGGGATGCCCTCACCAGCAGCGGCAACACAATATGTAAACTTGCATGGGCAATTGACATTGATGTCCTTTTGATGACAGGTTACAATTTGGCTTTCTGCCAAAGACTAAGTTACTAGGGATTGGCTATGTTTTAATTTTGTGATGTTGTACATCATATATATAGCGTTTTAAGGTATTCTGAATAATTTTAAACTATATTAAAGTCTTTAGCATGGTTTCAAACTGTCCAGCTGCCTGTAATGCAGACTGAAATATTTTGATATTGGGTAAGATAGAAATATTTTAATATAACTTCGCAAGTAGATAAAAGCAAATAGTCTCTGTGTTTTGAACTATGTATCTTTGGGAAATTGTATTACAGTTTTCTATGTGTTATGAGGAATGAAGACACAAGGAAACTCATGTATTGGTTAAGCTCTGTTGCATGGGAATAATTTATGTATAATTTAGTTTATTGAATTTGTGTAACCATTGCAATTAGGCTGACTAGTTGAATAGTATGCTCTTTAACTCTTTATTTCTGGACAGATGTATGCAGGCAGAATACTGTTCGTTCCAGTTTTTTGCACTTAGCTTTAATTAGTGTTAAGAAGCATGACAGGCCTGCAGAACTGAAGTCTGTATCTCCTGCTGAAACTGGCACTCTCAGATGCAGCTGTAGTCTGGGATGTGACATCTAGTGTTTTGAAGTTTGTGAAATGAGAGCCAGCTTCAACTGTATCTAGTTAAGAAAAGAAGAAAATCCATCATACTCTAGTGACAAACAGGATGCACTCTGGACTTGCTCTTGCATTTCTTTCATAACTGCGTATCTAATCAAGCTTCTTCCGTTATTGCTATACACAAAGACATCTTTCCATAAATAAGGGCGGAAAAGACCTTGTCAGTGTTTTTTCCAGCTACGCAAATCTGCTTTTTCTCCAGGAGCGGGCATGGAAGAAGTGTCATGCTTTCACTTCTCATTTTTCCTTGTTATTATAGAACACAGATTATTTTGTACTGAACATCAGTTTTGTATTTTGATGGAGAAGTTGGAACCTTTGAATAAAGATGAATAAAAGCTTAAATGGACAAGCACAAATGTGTAAATGTTAAGACACTCATTGGTGTTTGGTACTTTCCCTCAGAGAACCTCTTTATTGAGAATGTTCTCTCAATCCAGAGTGATTCTCAATGTAAATGTTCCCTTATCTGGGTTGCTGTAAGTTTTCCGGGCTGTATGGTCATGTTCCAGAAGCATTCTCTCCTAACGTTTCACCCACATCTATGGCAGGAATCCTCAGAGGAAACTAGGCAAGTGGGGGTTATATATCTGTGGAAAGACAAAGACCCACTCAGAGGAAAAATGTTCTTACCTAATGTAATGATGTTAATCCACAGCAATAAAAACCGTACTGAGGCCTTCCCTCCAAAATCCCTGCTCAAAACTCCCTGAGCCCCTCCCCCCTCTGGCGAAGAGCCAATCCTTAAACCGATAACCCCGGGCCCCACCCTCTTGTCCTTTTTGGGCGGGAACTCCAACAGCTCAGCCCACAGTTATCCAACAACAGTTATCTACAGAAACAACATGAAACAAGGAAACCAAAATGGCGACCGTGCCTCCGATCGCTCGATCCTCTTCCAAGATGGCGGCCGCGTCTTTGTCCATTGCGCTATCCCGCATTGGACAAGGCGCCGCTGACAATAATAGCCTGGAAGCAGACCAATAAACAGAAGCTGGAGCTTAATAAGATATAGTGTCTGTGAACTATTAGTTCCCAGATCTGGGACTTTTGTAAAAAGGCTCACCTGGGCAGATTGCAATCTTGAAAGAGCAAATGCAATATTTGGAAGAACTTCTGGATCCATCCCTGTCACCGGGACCAAGATGAACTTTGTGAGCTGGGTATCTTGGGCCAGATTATCTTGGCCTGTCAACGTTTTGCACCTTTTTGGATAGCAGGAACAGGACAACAGTATTATATATACTGATTTTCTGTTTAGACTATTATAATACACTCCATATGCCCTTGAAGAAGGTAAGAAGGCTGCAGGTAGTGCAATACAGAATAGATAAAGTAGACTGGGACACTGGAAGATGAAGGTTTGAATCCCCACTCAACCATGGAAACCACTGGATGACCTTGAACAAGTCATACTCTCACACTCAGAGAAGGTAAAGGCAACCCCCCCCCCCCCGAACAAATTCTGCCAAGAAAACATTGTGATGGGTCCACCCTAGGCTTAGAAGGCACACCACCACAACTGGCTCAGAAGGTGTTGGCTGCCATTACACATCTCACTAAATTCAAAAGGCTGGTGAATATGTATAAAGTCATAAATGACTTGGAATATCATACCTGAAGGAATGCCTATCTCACTATAGGCTTGTGGTATTATTGAGATCTGCTGGGGATGCCCTCACCAGCAGCGGCAACACAATATGTAAACTTGCATGGACATTGATGTCCTTTTGATGGCAGGTTACAATTTGGCTTTCTGCCAAAGACTAAGTTACTAGGGATTGGCTATGTTTTAATTTTGTGATGTTGTACATCCTATATATAACGTTTTAAGGTATTCTGAATAATTTTAAACTATATTAAAGTCTTTAGCATGGTTTCAAACTGTCCAGCTGCCTGTAATGCAGACTGAAATATTTTGATATTGGGTAAGATAGAAATATTTTAATATAACTTCTATAAGTAGATAAAAGCAAATAGTCTCTGTGTTTTGAACTATGTATCTTTGGGAAATTGTATTACAGTTTTCTATGTGTTATGAGGAATGAAGACACAAGGAAACTCATGTATTGGTTAAGCTCTGTTGCATGGGAATAATTTATGTATAATTTAGTTTATTGAATTTGTGTAAGCATTGCAATTAGGCTGACTAGTTGAATAGTATGCTCTTTAACTCTTTATTTCTGGACAGATGTATGCAGGCAGAATACTGTTCGTTCCAGTTTTTTGCACTTAGCTTTAATTAGTGTTAAGAAGCATGACAGGCCTGCAGAACTGAAGTCTGTATCTCCTGCTGAAACTGGCACTCTCAGATGCAGCTGTAGTCTGGGATGTGACATCTAATGTTTTGAAGTTTGTGAAATGAGAGCCAGCTTCAACTGTATCTAGTTAAGAAAAGAAGAAAATCCATCATACTCTAGTGACAAACAGGATGCACTCTGGACTTGCGCTTGCATTTCTTTCACAACTGCGTATCTAATCAAGCTTCTTCCGTTATTGCTATACACAAAGACATCTTTCCATAAATAAGGGCGGAAAAAGACCTTGTCAGTGTTTTTTCCAGCTACGCAAATCTGCTTTTTTCTCCAGGAGCGGGCATGGAAGAAGTGTCATGCTTTCACTTCTCATTTTTCCTTGTTATTATAGAACACAGATTATTTTGTACTGAACATCAGTTTTGTATTTTGATGGAGAAGTTGGAACCTTTGAATAAAGATGAATAAAAGCTTAAATGGACAAGCACAAATGTGTAAATGTTAAGACACTCATTGGTGTTTGGTACTTTCCCTCAGAGAACCTCTTTATTGAGAATGTTCTCTCAATCCAGAGTGATTCTCAATGTAAATGTTCCCTTATCTGGGTTGCTGTAAGTTTTCCGGGCTGTACGGTCATGTTCCAGAAGCATTCTCTCCTAACGTTTCACCCACATCTATGGCAGGCATCCTCAGAGGAAACTAGGCAAGTGGGGGTTATATATCTGTGGAAAGACAAAGACCCACTCAGAGGAAAAATGTTCTTACCATACATCAAGGGATCTTGATGACCTCATAGGGAAGTTGATGAAGAACCACAACATACAAACTATATACAGACTCACCAAGAAAAGCCAACAAATGCTACAAAGCACAAGAGGGATCTTCTCACCTCTGTAGGAGTCTACCATATACCATGCAGCTGTGGACAAGTCTACATAGGGAACCGCCAAATGCAGTGCACAAACACAAATCAAGGAACATGAACGGCACTGCAGACTAATTCAACCAGAGAACTCAGCCATAGCAGAGCATCTGATGAACCAACCTGGACGCAGCATATTATTTGAGAACCCATAATGCTGGACCACTCTAACAATCACCATGTTAGAGTGGCTACCAGTACTTAAAAAACTCTAAAATCAGTACAGTAAAGAAATAACAACAGTTAGAAAACAGGGGAATTCTAGACAGGAAACAACGAGGGCCAGCAAATACCTCCTAACTAAAGATTTCCCCAGGCTTTGAAGCTGCAAGGCTGGCTATTGAGTGGTAATCAAGGTGGCCGATTGCAACATTCACACTTGCCTCCAACAGTCAGGAGTTCTTTCTCCTGCCCTGGACCTTTCACAGATATATAAACCTCCCTTGCTTAGTTTTCAATATACCTCGCACCTTTTTGAGGATGCCTTCCATAGATGTGGGAAAACATCAGGAAAGAATGCTTCTGGAACATAGCCATACAGACCAGAAAAATCACAGCAACCCAATGATTCTGGCCATGAAAGCCTTCAACAATACGTTCCCTTATCTGTTTTTTGCTTTGCAGATTTAGAGGAATTCAGCTGATATTGTGCTTTAGTGAAACTTTTGTTTTGAGTTTTATTTCATAATACATAACTCTTTTTTGTTTTCATTTTTCTTTAAATAATCTTCTTGGTACACCCATTCAGTAATCCTCTTCCCCTCCTTCCAATATACATACGTTATTCTTTTAAATTATTGTGAGTTGCTCTTTCTGTAGCATTTCAAATAGGATGTTTAGTTTCACATATATAAAAACTATTTTTGATAGAACTGCATGGAAATAAGCAGTGGTCTTCTTTAGTATCATAGTCTATATGCTACTGGTCTTAAAACTAGATACTTTCTATCTGTCATGAAACACGCTTTTAATCATGCAGTTGTTCTAGTGTAGGAACTTTAATTTGAGGCTATAAATTTTAGAACATTGAAAGACAAAATGATCACAAATGACACTAATCATGGTCTTTTCCAAGATAACTACTTGACAATATATTAAGAGTACTGCTTTTCTGTTGCTCTTTTCATGTCCACTTTAAGTTAATGTGTTGAATGTGAACTGAGATGTATGTAAGACTTGAGTATTTCATTAGAAGAACATGAATTATAGCACTATTTAAGACTTGTGAGAAAGTACACTAACTCTCATTCAATTGGAGATGTTTTAGTTGCATATGGTCATGTTTCGTTGCAGAATCCATACTACATTTTATGTGGTAGGCATTTTATGATGTTATCATATGAAAAGTTGCGACCAATATCCTAACATTTCAGCCACTCATCGTTCACAACTCTTTTTCTATGGATAAAAGTCTGGGGCAAAGTGCTACATTTTGCTGTAGGCATCATTTTTATCCCAAACATATGATGTATTGGAACAAAAGTTATCACAGCTCATTTTTGCGATCCCATGTGCTGTTGGGTATGTTCAATAGGAAAGAATTAGCAAAACTACCTGTGAATATTCCTTGTAGAAGAAAACTATGAAATCCAGGAAAATTGATTGTGATGTGTGACTGATCCCATATTATATGCACTAGGATAACAATCCTGCTCCAGTACTCGCCTCAACCCCGAGCAAATATCTTTAATCAACCAAACAAAGTAGACCAATAAACAAACTAGAAAAAAAGATAGAATAACTATACCTGTAATATAACCTGATTAGGCCACAAATACATGGTGGTAAAAAGCAGGTTATCCAGGCCAAAGTATTGAGAAGCCAATTAAGAAACCAAGAACAGCTGATAAGGCTGAAATACATAGGCTGCTATTAAGGGAGACCAACCACTGCACAGACCCCCGCCTCCAGCACATGGACCTTCCAGCTGATACAAAACCCACAAGACTAAGACCATACCTGTCGCAACCAGAGAGCCTTAAAGGAGCCAAGCCAAATAGGATGAATTAAAGTTCAAAATGCCACAAAAAACATAAAAATGGCCAAACTGACCCAAAGACACTTAAACTTCAGTGTAAGGGTGAAAGTAACTCAAAATAACAACTGAACAGGCCAAAATTAGTCACTAACACAAAATTCGGATTATTTCTCCTTAAAACCTGCAATAAACCCACAGCGCGGCAGAATAAAGGAAAAAGGCACTCGATGTCAATCACAGCGATGTTATCATAAATTTGGAGGAAAGGCAGAGAGCGAAGAAGTGTCAGCGAGGTCCGAGGGTCGATGTGAGGAGACAGCAAACACATAGTCAAACCAATCCGGCGTCAGAGCGAGTAGAAGCGGCAGCGGCAATAACCAATCCGGGTCAAAGCGAGGGAGAAACAGCAGTGTTGATAAACCGGTCCAGGGTCGGCACTTGAAGCAGTTTATACATCAAACTACAGAGGTTACATTTGAAATATCAGTCTCAGTCTTAATTTTTTCTCCACCTCTTAACACCTTTTCTAAATAATTTCTAACTGGTTCCCACATCCTCTTTGTTATTATTATCTTTTCAGTTTTATCTATATTATTCCATTTACAATTTATTTATTTCCACATTTAACATATTAATTATATAGTTATACCAGTTGGTCAATGTCCATTTTGTTTTATCATTCAAACCAATCACAAAAACTATCTGTGCACACGCTATAAATTTATAAATAAATTTTTCCTTTGCATATTCTTCACTCCTATTATCTGTGCATGCAATACATTTCTATTAACTATTACAATATGTAAATCTAACATTCTATTGATTTCTCCTTCAATCATTTTCCAGTAATCTTGCACTCTATCACATTCCCATATCATATGATTGAACACCCTCTTTGTTCACAGCCGTGCCAACACTGATCTTTCATCCCTGTTACAAAGCAGAAGCAACTAGCACACAGGGGGGTAACACATGGTGTAGCCAAAACGACCCAAGATGCAGAACCCAGCCGATACAATACCCAAGTCCACAGAGGTAGATCAGGATCCAAACTAATGTCCAAGAGTCAGTCCACAGGAACACAGGAAACACAGCATGCAAAGGCAGGACATGGGCACCCAGAAACACCTTGCCAACTACAAGGAACCCCCAATTCCAAGTCTCACTTTATTCACAAATCCTCATTAGAACTCAAATGATCCGACACTCCATCATTAGTCCTTTCAGCTGCTATTGCAGCTTCACATGCAGTCATTTGCCTTTCCTGCCAAGTTCTCCTTCTCCTGCCATGACTTAGCTCACCCCAAGATGAGGCTTGGTCATCCGAAAACCCCAATAACGTATCACACTAGTTGGTTCTCCCATCCCCAGAAAACCCCATTAACGTATCACTACTAGTTGGTTCTGCACAGACATCACACACTTCCTGCACTTTAGTCCAGTCCATATCACTAGATACATCTTGACCTTGTTTTATACATTATTTCATCCCCATCCCCACTTCCAATAGATGGCTCTTCATTGTCAGACCCATTATCCCCAGAGAAACCAAAAAAGGAGTCCTCATCAGTTGTTTCATTGAGTATTTGCCAGATTCTTTTCCTCTCCTGCTCCCCATCAGATTCCTGCTCTCAAGTAACCTGTTTTGCACTCCTGTCTCCAACTTCCATGCCTTCAGCCTCACTCAAGGACTCATCTATAACAATACCACTATACAAAAACATCAGTATGGTCAGCTTGTTAACAGGCCAAGGAAAATTTGCCACTGCACTGTGAGATATACCACCAAATCACTTGCTACTTCTTGCTGCAGTGCCGCTGTTTGCTCTAATCTGTCCCCTTTAGCACTAAGGATCAAAAGAAGAAGGCTGTTTCAGCATGCTCAACACTGTGACTTCATTGTACTCACTATCTCCTCTTCTGTTATTTCTTTATTAAGTTTTTCCCTCTGGTTATCGGATATCTTTGGAAAGTTGAATTGACATATATATTTAGATATCTCCTCCTTAGAGATGTTGTCTTTTGTGTACAATTGCTTAAAGATTTTTTTAAATTCTTCCAAGATTTCCTTGTCAGTATTAATTTATTTATCTCCTTTCTTTAAACTTGTAATTTGCTGTGATTGCTTCTTTTTCTGAACTTGTCGTGTAATAAATAAAATGGATGTTAACAAAGCCCCGGGCCGAGATGGGTTCACAGTAGGATATTATAAAACATTAAAACAAGAACTTATTCCACCTCTTTAAAAGGTTATGAATAACATACTTAAGAACCAAATGATTCTGGATACATGGAAAACTGGGGAAATAATAGTGTTACATAAAGAACACACGGAAACAACAGACATAGGCAATTATCGTCCAATAACACTCCTCAATACACACTATAATTTTTTTGCAAATATACTAGCAACAAGACTAAAAGAATTTTTAAATGAATGGATTGGAGAAGAACAGGCGGGTTTTCTACCGAAACGGAACTTAAAAGATAACAGAACGGTAATAGATCTGATTGAATATTTTGAAGCCAACCACCAAAAGGAAGCAGCTTTTCTTGCAATCAATGCAGAGAAAACTTTTGATAATTTGAATTGGGATATTTTGAAGATTTAGATTTAGAATACCAATTTATGAATATAATCAATGCAAAATATGACAAACAATTCAAATCTCCAAAGTTTTTGAAATCAGTAAAGACACCAGACAAGGTTGTCCTTTATCTCCTCTTATTTTTATCATGTCGCTTGAATTATTATTAAAGAGCATAAAAGAAGACAAAAATATTAAAGGGGTAAAATTGCCAAATATGAGTTCAAGACTAGAGCTTTTGCTATTATAAGAATAGTAGAAAATTCATTTCAAAATGTAGAAAATTGGTTGCAAAAATTTGATGAATTTGGAAAACTGGCTGGTTTCTGATTAAACAGGAAAAAATGATGATTTTAACTAAATATATGATGAAAACTAAGCAAGAAGAATTAAGTGAAAAATAGGCTTACAAATTGTTTCAAAAATAAAATACCTAGGTATATGGTTAACTGCAAAAAACTGCCAACTCCTATCCAACAATTATAAAAGAGTGTGGAATCAAATAAGAAAAGAAATGGATAAATGGAAATCACTTAATCTCTCCCCCTTGGGTAGAATATCGTTGGTGAAAATGAATGTTTTACCCAGATTACCTTTTTTATTCCAAAATATACCAATAATACACAGTACTGCAAAATTTAAGGAATGGAACAAGGACTTAATGAAATTCGTTTGAAAGGGGGAAAGGCCAAGAATAAAATTTAAAATTTTGATGGACAAAAAAAATAGAGGAGGCTTTGGTCTCCCAGATTTGAAATTATATCATGATGCCTGTGCTTTAGCCTGGTTCAAAGAATGGATGGACTTAAAAAGGGAAAAATTGTTATCCTTAGAGGGATATGATTTGTGGGTGGGTTGGCACTCATATGTTTGGTACAAAAGAGAAAAAAAGGAGAAGAAAAAGATTGCTGGATATGTAAAAATCAAGAAGGAAGTTTCTTTCATATGTGGTGGACCTGTAAGGAAGCAAAAAGATTTTGGGAGAAGAGACATGCAGCAATTCAACAAATTCTCAAGACCAAATTTCCTATGAAACCAGCATTTTAGCTATTAGGAATAACGGATTCAGATATAATGTTAGACTCCAATGACGACATTTTATTTACTTACTTGACTATGGGAGCCAGAATTTGTTATGCAAGATATTGGAAGCAAAAAGAGATACCAGATTTAGATGAATGGTTCCAGAAAGTGAGAGGAATTAAGGACATGGATAAACTAACCATTTTGTTAAAGAAAAACTCTGGGAATCCGATTAAATATACTAATTGGACTAAATTAGAAGAATATGTAAAAATTAAACTTAAAGAGACAGATTAAAAAACATTAATATGTTTTGGAGATTAAAGAGGAGACGATTTTCCTAATTGAAGTTATAGGAAATGACTGAGACCCTCAGAAGAGAAAATTTAAGATCAAGTTAAAAATAAAGCCGCAAAGGACTCGATGGAAGTCGATTTTTAAAATTATTATTTTTCTTTTTATATATATAATATAATTTTTTTCTATTTTTTGAATTTCTTTTCTTTTTTCTTTTTCCCTTGGGTAGATTGTTACACGGTTTTCCTACTGTCCTATTATAGCATTGTTCTCCCTCTTTATCTGTTAAGAGATTTCCCCCCCACTTTTCTGTTTTTCCGTTTCCCCCCTTTCCCAAACCCCCATCTACCTTTCTCCACCCTTCTCCACCTTTAATATGAAAATAAAAATTATTTCAAAAAAACAAAACAAAACACGATGACTTCATTTAATCTGGCTTCTCCCCATGAAGAAAAAACACAAAGGAGTGGATATTGAAAGTACGTTTGTATTGTAGTTGTAGTAATCACAATAAAAGTATATAATTCATTTGTTTATACCACAAATATTCAATAGTCCAATAGAATTAATGTTTGTCACAAATTTATAATCTGAAATAGTATTGTAAAGTTCCAAAGCTCCCGATTGGAGACTTTTATAAGTGGCAAATGCCAAAATAAATTGTTATCCAATGCGGCAAGTTTGAGCCTGTTATACTGTGGAGAACTACGTCTCCTTCCAGCCTCCTTTCATTGGAACTCCATTTGCTCATACCACTCCAATCAGGAGCCTGGATTAATACCTGGTTACTCCATCAGGAGCATTGGATCTTATAATTTATTGTTTACTCCATCGGGAGCATTGGATCTTACAATTTATTTTGGCATTTGCCACTTATAAAAGTCTCCAATTGGGAGCTTTGGAACTTTACAATACTATTTCGGATTATAAGTTTGTGACAAACATTAATACTGTTGGACTATTGAATATTTGTGGTATGAACAAATGAATTGTATACCTTTATTGTGATTACTACACCTACAATACAAACGTACTTTCAATATCCACTCCTTTGTGTTTTTTGGCATACTCTAGCCCAGAGTTTGTTACTATAGTTCTCCCCATGAAGGCCAGCAAAGGCATTTGCAAATCCGTGGTACTCCATGAAGTGGGTTAGGAAATGAAATAGCTGTGTGTGTTATTTCTCATATATTACATCCAAGTATTTGCAGATCACAAATTGTATTGGCTGTACAGTAGTCATGGCAACTACCATAATCTGGAGTTTACAGTTTCAGACTGGAGTGTGATAGAAGACTAAAAAAATCAGTTTGTGCAAGTTATTGATGTTGTTAGACATTCTACTGGGGAGGAAAGAGGGAGCAGCGAGGTGAATCTGTCACCCCGTGTGGAGCTCCCTCGCAGACAGTTTCTCCATCTCATGGGGAAAGCATCACAGTCTTGGAAAGGCTCCGTGCTGGTTCCATTGGAATTCTAGACAAGGGATGATCAACCTGTACAGGTAGTCCCCAAGTTACAAATATGCAACTTAAAATGACTTATAGTTAAGAATGGGTGTGAAACAACAGTAAGTGAGAGAAGCATGTCCCTCAAAAGAGAAATTCACTTCTGGAAGAGTTATCAGGATCTCTTTTTGTTTCCAATACTTGTCTCCACAACAAGCCAATTTTTTTCAAAATCCAATTATCACAGGGACAGAAAGCGAGATGAAATCTGCTGAACAGGGGAACAGACAGCAATATAAACACTACGGGAGTGTTAACCCTTCCCTATGCTATTCAAAGATAAATGATATACTGTATTTACTTGAATTTAATGCTCACTTTTTGATACATTATGTTTCCAAGATTAGAGTGTGCATCCAAAACATATATCATGGCATTCTAATTTTAACAGTCTCTCATATCTTAAAATTTCCCAATCTTTCATCCAAACTAATGTGCATGCTTCAAAATACATTTTAGGTCTGGTTGCTCCAATTCTCCCCTTTGCTTTTTGTCTTTCAAAATCTTAGTTTTAATTCAAGGCCCATTCAGTTTAGTTTCCCATAGTTTTAAATGGTGCATCATTTATCATAATTGGAATATTCTGAAAAAGAAATAGCATTTTGGTAGTATATTCATTTTGCTAGCTGGTATTCTTCCCAATAGTGACAACTTGAATTTGGTCCATCTTTGTATTTTCTATCTTTCCATGTCTTTTCATAATTGCCTTGAAATAATGTTGTCTTCTTATATGAATTTTAGTTTTAAGGGTTTTAACTTTTTCTATTTGTTATCCTGATATTTCTTTTAGCTTGTTCTTTTATTTTTCTGTTAGATTGTTTGCAATAACTTTTGGGTTTTTTGTTTATTTTAAAACCTGCTATTTTTACATTTTTTTCTTTTAAAATGCATTTGATCTCAAATGGCATATAATCCACATCTAACCTTGGTAGGTTAGTCTGAAAGATGGTGGCATTTATTAGAAAGTATTGCAATGGATCTCAGCTTCTCTTGTCCAAATCCTATTCAAACCTACATACAAATCTGGCTTAGGCATGTGTCTTCTGTTGTGAGACTGATACAGTAATCAAAATGATGCAATTCAAATAAGACCACTGTGATCACAGAGCTCATACCTGTGCTTTCAGTTGCCTGATCATGGGGGGAAATATCTCTAGGAATTTGCTAGATCTGCTGGGAAGTTTTATGGTATGCTTCCTCCAGAGGTTGTCATTGATTTGCAGTTGGTCATATCAATGGTTTCATGTAATCATGGTCTGGAACATGGACATGTGGGTGTTATTATGTTCAACAAAACGTCTCTTGAGACTAGCACAAATTCGGATCGGCATAACATTCAAAACTGTTTTACTTGCATTAGACTTCAGTATATGGGAAGACAAAATAATGGAGAGGACCTATCACATAAGTGATATGTCTATTCACACAGCAGAAAAACTTCAAATGAAACTTCACACTCTACAACATTTCATGCCTGAAAACTGGGACATGTGTAGCCAAGCAATATTACCAAATGTGACCAAAATGGCAAATGTAATGAATGAGGAAAGAAAAGATAGGAAAGGTCCATAGAAGTTTGCTTTTACTTAGTCTTACTGAGAAAGGGAAGATTCCGGCCACTCTTTTCTCCCCATACTGAGTGCAAAATACCTTTGCACTTTGAATTCAATTTCTAGGAACAGAAATTAGCTGAGGAGAAAGGGGAAGAATCAACTGGGGTATTTAAAAAGAGGTTAAAGTTGGAATCACAGTTGGTCAATCAGGACTCTTCTTACCAAATTGTCACAGATGGAGGAGGGTGTGAAACATAAAGAGGTTTTTTTTTGAGCCTCTGGTAAGGGAGAGATCATACTGAGAAAGAAATGTGTCAGAAACTTTATCTGGGTGCATCTACACAGTTGAACTAATGCAGTTTGACACACTGTAACTGCTATTGATCAATGCCATGGAATGCTGAGGTTTGTAGCAGTCTTTGGCTGAGAATTCTGTAGTATTCTTTGGCATCTCCCATGATTCCATAGTGCGGAGCCATCACAGTTAAAGTGGTTTCCAACTGTATTCATTCTACAGTATAGCTGCACCCTTTAAAATAAAATTAAAAATCATTTGTAAACATATCTTGATACATATATGCAAAGCTCCTTTCCCAACAACAGCAAAATATGTGTGTGTGTTTTAAAAGTGGACAGCCTGAGATATAACTGTGAAGTAGCTCATACTATGGATGTTTTGGAAAATCTCCCCATCCAAATGCAATGGAAGAATACTTTTGAGATCATATAATTAATGGTGTGACATTGTGATATAGTAATAATTATGTCAATTGACTGTTATAAAGGATATACTGACGCAGTTATGCAGACTAATTATGTGAATATTGACAGCTATTGAACAAGGAAAAATGAAATATGAAGTTTTTACATTTTATTTTAATTGATCCATGTTATGTCATGGACTTTCCCAGCTCTTCACATTGTCTAATCTACATAAAAAGAAGCTCACGTTGGAGAGCCCTACAACACCATATCCTTGTTATATTACATTTTTTCTTTGCAGACATCTTCAAAGTTATTTTGTCATTTTACATGGTTAGCCACACTTTCAATAAACAATACATAATAACAAGAACAGCAGAAAAACAGAAAAGAGTTGATTGCATCTTCAAAACTAAATAGTGAATTTATTTGGGATAAAGTTTATATACAACTCTCTTGCCTAGCAATGAACCAACACAAAGCTCATTTCCCAACAGCAGCAAAATATGGATTGTTGTTGTTGGGTAAATGCATTCTCAAAGCACTCTTGGTTGCCGAGCTAGTTGTTCAGTTCCTTATTGCCATGTTTTCCATGACCTATCATGAAACAGAGTTGATGTGGCCACATGTGGCTTATAAAATATTACTTCACATGCTCTGTATTGATGGGAACTCAATATTTTTCTTATCCAAAGCTGACCATGTAGCCATTAATTAGGAGATAGTTTGTCTTGGAATGCTGGGAAGGGGAAGTTCAGCTTCAAGAAAAGATTTAAGTGTGGTTAAAGGTCTTATATTTCATTCTAATGAGCCTGTTTTAAAAAGTAATGGCTTTAATGCAGATTGCTGCAGAAAGTAAATATTGTTTCCTGTCAGTTTATGGGCAACAAAGAAAGCACAATAAAAAACCTTTCTCTGTGCAAGTAAATGCCCATCCTTTTCTGCATTAAGATGGTTGCCACCAGTGATTCCTCTTCCAAATAAGTGTTCAGATAATTTATTTTATGGGAGCTCAGTGGTTTTGATGGATTGCTGTTTTATTGTTATTTCCAGAAGATATAATGGAAGGCCTCCGTGGGAGAGGAAATTCACCAGGGTGGTATATTCAGAGGCACATGCAGAGGAATGCTGGTTCATATACTATAGGTATCAGAAATGTATCACCCGTGGAAAAATAATTTCATTCTTTTCTCTTTGTATTTGGATGGATAAATTATTGTTAAAGATGGAGCATCACAGTTTGGGAAATGGAGTTTAGTAGTTTGTCAGAATGTTTTAATACTGTATACATTGTTCTATTCAGGGCTGTCCAACTTCTACCGGCCCAAGGGCCAGAATTCTGGTTACTGATCACCTTGGGGGCCAAGCCCCCAGCTCCCCCCCTCCCCGCCCCATCCTGCCCCTCCCCGCCCCATCCTGCCCCTCCCCGGCTCCGCCCCTGCCGGCGCGGTGAGGAGGACGAAGGAAAGCCCTGGGGGGCCGCAGTGTGAAAAGACCTCTGAGGATAGCTAGATGTGGGTGAAACGTCAGGAGAGAATGCTTCTGGAACAGGGCCAGGCAGCCATACGGAAAACTCACAGCCACCCATTATTGTTATTATTATTATTAAACTCACATTATTATAATATCTTATTATGTGAGTGTAATAATAATGATAATAATAATAACAATAATGGGTGGCTGTGAGTTTCCTGGGTTGCCTGGCCATGTCCCAGAAGCATTATTCTCTCCTGGTGTTTCTAGGATGAAACATGGGTGAAACGTCAGGAAAGAATGATTCTGGGACATGGCCACCTGGATGAGTGCTGGACAACCTTGCATGTCCCAGAAGCATTCTCTCCTGACGTTTCACCCACGTTTCACCCTAGAAACACCAGGAGAGAATAATGCTTCTGGGACATGGCCTTGGGAGCTGCAAGGCCATCCAGCGCTCATCCAGGTGGCCAAGAGCAACATTCCAAAGGGCAGCCCTGGGGCAACTGCCCCCTCCCTCCCCAGCTCCAGGATGCATTTGGGACTCCAACTCCCAGAATCCCTCGCAGCAGCAGCCTCATGCCCGCTCCCCCCCCCTCAGCCGCATAAGCTGCGAGGAACTCTGGGAGTTGGAGTCCCAAGCGCGTCCTGGGGGGAGGGAGGGCCGAGGCCTGAGCCGGGCTGGGAGGCGGCTTCGAGATGGCAGGCAGGCCTGTTCGGGGAGGCCGCGCCGCCTCTTCCTCGGGCCCAAAGGGGCCACTCCGCCCCCTCCTACCTTCTGCTTCCTCTTCGCTTGCCTCTTTGCCTCTTCCTCTTCGCTCGCCTCAGCCTCGCCACCTCAGCCTCAGAGAAATGGCGGCATTTGCAGCCAAGGGGGCGGAGAAGAGGAGGGAGCCAATGGAAAGCCAAGGGGCGGGACCTCCCTGCTCCCGATTGGGCGCCCGCAACAGGTAATGGCGGACAGCTGTGCCGCCGCGCCATTTTTTCAATTTTTTAAATAAATAATAATAATAATTTTTTTAATTTAAAAAATATTTTAAAAATATTTAAAAATAGGTGGGCCGTATCCAAGGGGCTGGCGGGCCGTGTGCGGGCCGCGGGCCGCCTGTTGGACAGGCCCATTCTATATAATGCTATATAATGAGTAAAACATTTCATGTCTGCAATCTTATATTTAATTAATATGCAAACTATTGCATACTGGTTTACAGAGATATAATAAAATAATATAAAATATTAAATTGAGAATTACATAAAATATTAAATTAACAAAAATGCCTTTCTTCTATTTATTTTATGCTGGTGTTTGGAACAGCAGAGGAGGACATATAGCCCTTCTGGTGTTTTACGCCTGAAGCTTTCATCAGCCCCAGCCACTATAGACAATAACGAGGGATGATCATCTTAGGTTGTTCTACTAGAAGGTTTTACTTGGACTTTGAGATTTCTTATGGATTGTCAATGGATTAAAAAACAGGAACCATGGATAGTTTTTGCAAGGGAAGGATGTCAGGAATAGGATCCACCAAGGGCTATATTTGACCAATATTTTAACTTGTTCAAAAATAATCCAGATTTAGCAGCATTGCAGGTTAATTTGATAAACACGTCACAGTATTTTGGACCCACAGAAGTTTCTGAAGGCAGCTCCATGTAAAGCCAATTATAGTAGAATATTGTGGGGTAAAATGTATCCCAAGTTATCAATGAGTTGTTTTTAAGACATGTGTCTTTGTTGCTAGAACAGATATTTCCAAGAAGGTATGCAACTTGCTTTAGCATAATTAAAACCTGGGTCAAGGTGGGTCAAGGTGATGTACTTGAGAAAACTTTAGAGGTGAACCTGAAGTTTCCCATCTGCATACACTGAATTTTTCTTCTGTTATCTGTCTCTTGATTGACTTGAAGCATCCTATCTTTTCTGGAGGAAATATCAATTTTCTCATTGTTATCCTGCCTGCTGTTGGCTTTGGACCAAAAACTTTCATCATTTTTTCCCTGAAATGCCCACTCTCTAGAATTTTATATTTCTGTGTGGGAGTACTGAACTAACTTGGTTTGACCCAGAAGAGCAGACCGTTATGTTTTGATAAACAGAATTGCATATAGTGGGATGAAAAAAAATCCACACCTCTATTTTAGAGACGATCAAGAATTGCTTAAATCAAATTAGAGGTTTTACTAAACAGTAAATCTGATTTTGTTTGTCTGTAAGAAAGAAGAACATTTTCTTACAGCTGTTTGAATCTACATTAAAATGATCTTGGTTTTTTAGTGCTGACAGTAGAGGATTCACAGGTCAAGCTGTAAAAAGGTGGGGGGCATGAATCCTGTATTACAAATTACTTATCTAAGACATACTTTTGAAAGCTCCTTAACTTCCAGTGCAGTTTTGAATCTGTAAATTACATTACTTTGCTTCACAAATTGAAGAGAAACTGTTCCTGCAGACCTAGAGATTAAGGGTTTGAGAAGAAAAAGAGCACCGACAGCACTGTAGAATAATCCTTGCAACTGCAAACCAAGTAGTCTTTGTGGTGGCATGGGGAATGCACCAAAAGAGCTCAGAGTTCAGAAAATATCCTTAGAAAGATATGGGATGAGTTGATCTTACATATATATATATATATATATATAGAGAGAGAGAGAGAGAGAGAGAGAGAGAGAGAGAGAGAGAGAGAGAGAGAGAGAGAGAAGTATTTGTCAGCTGCATTACAGTTTTTATACAATAATCCAAAATTCTTCAGGCCTCAATATTATATACCATTGGTATGTAACAAATAGTTTTTAGTGCTGCTCTTGGTAGAGATTTGGTGAGTCAGAGCAACAGCTCATCCTACTCCCTATGGGATTTTCCAGAAAGAGGTTATTAATGCATTCACATTAAGCATCCTCAAACTGCAGCCCACTAGTTGTTTGAGCCTCCAACTTCCAGAATTCCTGACCATTGAACAAACTGGTTAGGGCTTCTGGGAGTTGGAGGCTCAAACAGCAGGAGTGCTGCAGTTTGAGGATGCCTGATCGACACTGTAAAATTAATGCAGTTTGCCACCACTCAGTGCTATGGAACGATAGGAGTTGTAGTTTTGCAGCATCTGTAGCCTTCTCTGCCAAAGACTCTACAAAGTACAAATCCCAGGATTCCATTGAACCATGGCATTTATAGTGAAACGGCATTAATTATATTAAGTGCAGACTCCAGATTGACCAGGAGCCCATATCTGCTAGTAATGATAAGGATGGAGGTGAAGAAGGCCATCATCATTAGCTCCAGGTAGTGTAGCTTCCTCTCATGGAATCTTGAATGGGCTTCTTGCAACCATGTAATCAATGGCACATCCCGGTGTATCTGTGGGACATGGTGGTCTGTCTGGGGAACATACAGTATAACCACCTCTTGACTGTACTGGCAGCCAGTTTTTTTTTTTTTAATATGTTTATTGGGGTTTCACAGTAAACATTGGATAAGGTGGAACAATATCGGGTATAGGAAAAAAGGAAACAAAAGGGGGAAGGGGGGGTGGGCTGGGTGAGAGGGAGCGGGGCGGAAAGGGGGGAGATGTGGGTGGGAGGGCCCTTGGGCGGGAGAGGAGGGGGAACCCAACCAGGAAAGATGAGGGTGGTGGTTTGAACCGGGGACTGGGAAGAAACGTACTGGGTGAGATTAGTGGAAAGAGATAACTATAGGAGTAACTTGTTGTCTTTCAACTTCCACAATCCCTGTTTCTTGTTTGTTTGTTTGTTTGCTTGTTTGTTTTTCCCTGTTAGTCTTGTACAGTCTCTCTCATTGGTTGAAAGTGTCACTTCTTAGTTTCTGGACCTCTCCTTTGGTTCCCCGTCAGCAGTGAGACTTCGTAAATCTCTTGATACACAATCTGTTGTTGTCTTCCCTTCTCTTCTCTTTTTACATCCTTCATGTATTCGGTGAGAGTGGCCATGACCATTGTCCGTTCCTTGTCCGTGTCGCTGGGTCTGTTTCGGTCCCTTTCCTTGGCCTCTTTCCTAGCCGTACTCCTTTGGGGATGTCAAATCTTCCTCATCCATCTCTGGGGCATCACATCTTGGAGGGCTGTATGTTTTGATCCTCCCTGGGGGTGAGCACAGCTTTTCTTGAAGTTTTCTTTCCCCTTTGTTGTCTTATTCTCAGCTGTCTTCTCTTTCTGTTGAGCTGTGCCCTCCACCTATTGTCTTTATCCGTGACTGCCACCCGGATTAATCCCTTAGCTGGTATAGCAACCCCCTGGCCTTTTTTCTCTCCTTCTATTTGTAGAGTAGCGATCTTAGTGTTCCCAATTATCCTTCTCGCAGCCTCCAGTGGGGCTTCCACCACAATTCCAGAACACAATTCCCTCTCTTCTGGTATTTCCCGCAAGGTTGTGCTCTCCTCCATTTCCTTCTCCAGACCTTCTGGTATTGCTGCCTGTTTTCCCTTGAGCTGGAACACTCCTTCCCACCATCATATGCAGCCACCAGTTCTGTCCTTATGGGACGCCTCTTCTTTGATCGGGTCCATTCGTGCCTCTTGGGATTTTTCCTGCGACGCTTTGGCTTGGTTTTGGGGTATCATTGACTCAATCGTCTGGAGGCACCTGTCCTGTGCTTCTCCCAGCTTCCGTAGCTCTTTAAGGATTTTCTTTAAAGTTATTTGTCTATCCTCTGTTCTCCTCCCTTGCCGTCCCTCCTGTTCTATGGCTTCTGTGGTCAGGTCGTTTGGTGCTGGCATGTTGTATTGGGGTGTGATGCCACCCTGATCCAATCCCTTGTGTTGCGGCGCGTCCAAACGGGGGAGTCGTCTAGGTGACTTTGCGGGCGCCCTCCGACTGCGGGCGGGGTGGTTTCTTGGTGTTGGTCTTGTGCCGTCACGAGGGGGCGGGGGAGGAGAAGGAGAGGGAGGAGCCTTATGGTATGTCTTGTCTATTCACTCTTTACCCCTTACTGTAGAAGTCCTTACACGTTGTGATCCTCTGGGGCGGGCTAGTCCTTGCCTTGGTCTTTGCCCTGTTCCCTCTCTCTTGGTTCTTTTTCTGCCTTTTTCTTTTCTGTTTCTGTACTTTCTAGTTCTTGCTTCTCTCCCCCTCCCTTTGTGATTCTTCCCCCTCTTTTCCCTCTTCAAAATGGCGCTCCGCCTAAACTCTCCTGTCTTCTTCCCTGTCTTCCACTCCTTTAGCCTCTGGGCGCCATCTTGAGTCCCCTGAGGGGAGTTGAGGGTGCCTTACCGGCCTCTGTTGCCCCCCCGTCAGCTCTTCTTGCATGGATCAGGCCCTCTCGTTGCGGGCCTCTGTCTCCGTTGGCGGGGGGTGTTGTGGGGGGGGGGGCGCTCCCGGAGCCGCCTGGCTCCCTGGGGCTGCAGGAGCGCACCACCCGCGATGAGGACTCTTCCCGCTGACTCTTTCCCCTCTCGCCGCTGGACTTCTGCTCTCTTCTCCCTCCTGCCCTCAGCTTAATGGTAGGGGGAAGGAGGGGGGCGGGCTGGGCTGACCGTAAGCAGCGGGACGCCGCCCGCTTCCCTCTTCTTGGCCCGCTCTTCGCTGCGGCAGTGCTCCGGGCTCGCGGCCTCCCTCTCTTGAGGAGGGGGCCTCTGGAGCCAGCGGGGCCCGCCAAGCAACCTCACGCTCCCGCCGGACACCTCTGTGTCCGCGGGGGGGGGCGAGATCCGCCCTCCGGCCACTGAAGAGGAAGGCGCTCTGGGAGCCCTCAGAGCGCCCGACCGATCGCCGTCGTTGCCCGACCGGAAGACCCTGGCAGCCAGTTTTGATTAGGTATCCTTATAGCATGCCATGATTCTAATACACAGTCCCCGAATAATGCTTTGTGCTTCTTTCCTTCATATCACCACATTTTTATTTCATTTTATTTATAACTAGCTTGGGGACCCGGCGGTGCCCGGGTCATTTGAGAAGTGCAGCAGGTTGTAGAGTGGGTCATGGGGGCTCTGTGTGCCAAGTTTGGTGTTGATCCATCATTATTGGGAGTTGCAGTGGTATGATGAAATTACTGAAGGTAGTGGAAGTCCCATTATCTGTGGTCCACCCTCCCCTAAAGTGTAGTAGGATGTAGATTGGGTCATGGGGGCTCTGTGTGCTAAGTTTGGTCTGTATTGGTGAATGGATGAGGGTTGCATTGTTTTTAGGAAGTGAGTGAAGGTACTTCAAGTCCCATCATCCGTGGTCCGTCTCACACAGAACAGCACCAGGATGTAGAGTGGGTCATGAGGGCTCTGTGTGCCAGGTTTGGTGTTGATCAGTCATTGGATTAGGTTTGTAGCAGTCTTGGAAAGTGAGGGGAAGGTACTGCAAGTCCCATCATCCATGTTCTGGCCCCCTCCAAACTTCAGTAGGATGTAGAGTGGGTCACTGGGGCTCTGTGTGCCAAGTGTGGTCTTTATCAGTGTTTGTTGGGGGCCACAGTGGTCTGTGGGAACAGAGGGGTGTGAAAGTACTACAAATCCCATCATCCATTGTCAGTCCTCCCACAAACCTCACCAGGATGTGAAGGCAGTCATGGGGGTTATGTGTGCCAAGTGTGTTCTCGATTAGTAATTGGATGAGGGTCGCAGTGGACTTGGGAAGTGAGTAGAGGTACTTCAAGTCCCATCATCCATGGTCCACCCTCCTCCGATCTGCACCAGGATGTAGAGTGGGTCATGAGGGCTCTGTGTGGCAGGTTTCGTGTTGATCAGTCATAGGATTCGGTTTGTAGCAGTCTTGGAAAGTGAGGGAAGGTACTGCAAGTCTCATCATCCATGTTCTGGCCCCCTCCAAACTTCAGTAGGATGTAGAGTGGGTCACTGGGGCTCTGTGTGCCAAGTGTGGTCTTTATCAGTGTTTGTTGGGGGCCACAGTGGACTTGGGAAGTGAGTAGAGGTACTTAAAGTCCCATCATCCATGGTCCACCCTCCTCAAAACTGCACCAAGACGTAGAGTGGGTCATGGGGGCTGTGTGTGCTAAGTGTGGTCTGTATTGGTCCTTTTTGGTGGCCTCAGTGGTCTGTGGGAACCAAAGTGTTTGAAAGTACTACAAATCCCATAATACGTGGGTCATGTCCCCCCCGAACCGCACCAGAACGTAAAGGGGGTTAGGGGGGTTATGTGTACCAAGTTTGGTGCAGGTCCATCACCCGCGCTGGTCGCTGTGGCCTGTGAAAGTGGCTGCCACATATCCGCCCTTCCGCCCTCCCGCCCTCCCGCCCTCCGCACACATACATACAAACATTCCGCTTTATAAAGGTATACAGAATACCGATTAGTCTGGAAAAATACAATTGCTTCTCCCCCTGTTCTGATATTAGAAGTATAGTTTTTGTTAACCCTGATTTCATTTAATTCACAGAGACAGTTATGCAGCTGACATTCTATGTTTTTAAAGCACCTGCTTATTTATATTGGTTGGTATCCTGCTCAGAACTGTACTTGTGTTGGTATATAATGTGGTAAAGTCATTTGGATATATGGTTTAACACAGAAGTAAGACCAGTATGTGAAACAACTGCCTAATTACATTTGGGATAATATTGTTAAAATTGCAAATGTAATAGAGCAAAGTATGGTAGGCATGGCATATGGGGATTCTTGCTGCCACCTGCAATTCTTCTTCTTTTTAAAAAAATGACTGGTTAGGGTAATTTAGCAGGTTGAAGATACATCTTCAATAGGAACAATAGTGATAGACTTCCTTTCTTTGAGTTGAATTTCTCTTCTGTCATTTGGGTCAATGACAATAGATAGATTCTGAATCAAAAGTAGTGGTCTTTTTCAAATTAAAACTTCCATCTTATTTAGAGAGATTTTTGGGAATTAATTGGATTCTATTGGCTTGGTGGACAGCCATCAGCTCTCATCTATTTCTTATATTTTCTTCCCAGTGCTAGTTTGGTCATTGGGGTGAGTTCAATGTAAGATGTAATAGAAAGATAGACAATTATAGATGAATTAACAAGTGTGCAGTGGTTTCAGTATTAGACTAGGCCCCTGGAAGACCATGGCTCAAATCCCCTGGAAGCTCACTGGTTGATCTTTGATAAGTTACATTCTCTATGCCTCAGAAGAAGGCAATAGTAACCCCCTCTGAGGAAATCTTGCCCAAAAAACCCTGATACTTGATACCACACAACCACACAATTTGAAAAGGGATGTGAAAAGTGTCTTTACTACAAATAAATATGGGGACATAATTATTTGTAGTAAAGACACTTTCAGCTAGTGATTGTGGCCAGCAATATGAGGAGATGCTTACCCACACTTGCCTGGGGGGGGGGGGGAGCTTATAGGAACTCTCTGTCCAAAATTTCTTTAAGAGAAGTTGCTTCTTTGACCTGTAACAAAATGCAGTTGATAGTCTTTTAAAAAAAAGAAAAAAGGGGGCTATCATAAAGAAAAATTAACAGACAAATGGAATAGCAGGCATAAAAAATGCCTTGGCTGAAAGACTCTAAATCCAATTTGTCTTGGGAGACATTTTTGCCATGCCATTCTTGGGAAATGTTAATTTTGTCTTCTTCTTACAAACTCCATTTGTGTAGACGAACACAAATCTATTTTCCTATAAAAGCAGATTTCATTTTTGTGTCTAATTTCTTGTCTTCTACTGACTTATAAATTGGGAAGATGAATGTTTGTTCTGCTCTATAAGCTGTTGACATATCTATTCATATTCTTAAATGACTTTATTGCTGGGTTTTTTTGCCAACTTGGAAATATGCAAATGCAAATATAAATCTAAAAACAAGGAGGTTGCTCTTGCAAACACTGCTTTCTTTGTCTTTTTGTGTATGTAATTCCCTTGTTTACCTCTCATTTTTCTTTGGATGTGAGTTCAGAACAGTGAATTTAGGACAGAATTATTTCTTAGGAATGTAACTATTTAGCATATAGGGTTCTATGGCAGCCTCATTGATTTGATCTCTAAATAGCTACCTTCAATTTCTCTAAAGTTTTGGTCACTATAATTTGTGTGGGTTGGATCCCTTAGAAGAAAAGGGCAGTAGAGAAAGCATGTACCTTTTGCAATCTCACCTATTTACTCTGTAATCATGTACAAGGGAGTCCAATTGAGTTGAGATATAGCTGAGGTTAGTTAATTAAATTAATTGATATCTATCTCAGCTCTAGATATATTTGAGATCTTAAATGAAGGCACACATGTTAAAGAAAGCATTTCATGCTGTCCCCACATCTTTCCCTTTAACTACATATTCACAATATAGGTCAATTACCACATATCCAAAATAGAATATAATACACTCTACAATGAAATTAAATCCCCAGTCACATTGTATATGTACAATAACAAAACAAAGCACCAATCCATTCATATTCTAATTCCTATTGCACATGCCTAAAACCACATTTGAACCAGGAGTATTTTTTTTCCAGATTTTGGAGTATCTTTCTTTGCATCTATGTATGTAATGAAATCTTTTGGAGTGGGACCCATGTCTACATACAAAATTCATTGATATTTCATATATACAGTATTAGACATGTGCATTTCAGCTGAACTTTGATCTGTCTCTGCTGTAGACCCCATATCCATTTTTGCACACCTCCCAAAAATGGGCAGGTAGACAGACAGCCATTTTCATACTGCAGCCAAAAGAGCTGTGATCTGTTGCCACACGGCCCTGTTACAGATGGGAAAATGTGATGGCTGGGTCCTTGCTGTTACGGCCATCCAGCCAAGCCAAACAAGCTAGATTGGCCAAAGGGATCTGACCACTCCAAATCTGGTCACATGTCTAATATATACCTGATACACATAGTGTGAAGGTAATCCTATACACTATATTTTAATGATGTTGTGCATGACAAAATTTGTTTACGCTGAACCATCAGAAAGCAAGGTGTCACTATTTCAGCCACTTATGAGGGAATTTTAGAATTTGAAGTATTTCAGATTTTGGAATTCCAGATAAGGGATGCTCAACTTGCATTTGATAACTACATAAGAACAAATCTCAATGTTCATATATAGACAATGTTTAGAGTTTTTATGTTCATTGATATTTAGGGTTAATAATCAACCCCTTGAACCATTACCCTAACTCTAAACTTTGATGTTTTCTTTGCAATTTCAATATATTTTATTAATCAGGCTACCTAAATGCACCTTTCTCGATTAGGATGCCATTTTTAGCAGTAATTAAATGAATGAATTGAGTTGTAGGGTGGTGGAATACAAGCTGAAATTCACATACTAAATTAATAAGATAAATATTAAGCATTTTAATTCCCAAAATTTCCCTTTTCTCTGTTTTTAATGTTGAACAAGATAAATAATCTTCCATATAGTGCTTTCCCCTGTCTGCAAGGTATGGGAATTATTTCCATACATTTGTTAGCACTAACTAAAAAGTCACATATTAATTTCAATATATCATCTTTCTTCACACTTTTTAAATCTTGCTAAAGAAAGAACAAGAAATGAATTCTCAAAGGGTATTATGATGTATTGCAACCTGGATGCCCCCCCATCATTTTCAAAATTTCAAGCAGGCAGTGTCTGTTTTAAAGATGTTTCACTGAGCTTTAGATAGTGTGCCTTGTCAGTCTAGGTCACATATGATCGATTGCATTAATTGTCTGTGGGCTGTTCAAGTGATAGATGCCTTTAATATCTCAGTGAAGTAGCCAGGAAGGTAGTTGTAATTATTTCTGTGTTCTCTTTTCTCAACACTGTCGTTTGAGCAGGGGAAAACTGAATTTAGTAGTAACTAATAAGGGAATTTGTTTGAAGACAATTAATTGTACATATGAAGGGAAACAGTATAGAAATGTAATTCTGTCATGTTGATCTGGCAGCACAAGGAACACAGAGCAAAGGAGATAATCATGGATATTTTGACCATATTTCATTTAGAAAATAGGATGTGCACGCTCCATTTATCCATCATTTGGCCATTTCCTTTGATGTTGTGTGCCTTCAAGTTGGTTCCAACTATTATGTCCTTAAGGCAAACCTATCACAGGGTTTCCTTGGCAAGATTTGTCCAGAAGAGGTTTGCCATTGCCTTCCTCTGACACAAGGAGATATAGCTTGCCCAAGGCCACTTGGTGGGTTTCACAGATGAACAGAGTACTGGACTCTGTAGTTGTAGTCCAGTACTCAAATTTATATTCTGGCTCCCAACCGCTTTCTTAGAACACTCAAAACATTAAGCAGAATATGATAGTAGAAGTCTTCAGATGTGATAGTTGTTGTATTGTAAGGTATTGTATTGTTGTATTGTATTGTATTTTGGAAAGCACTATTTTGAAGCACACATTTATCAGAAGGAAATATATACTGTACCAACATTTTTTTCCTCAGTGTACTGCATTTCTGCTTTTTAAAATACATTGCTATAGAGCCCCAAATCCCAACTAGCTCAGTTAAAAGCTTTAACAAAGAGCCAAGCTTTAAGAGCCTGGGTGAATGACTGCAAATCGGGCATGGATCTAACATATGGAGGCAAACAGTTCCACAGGTTTGGAGCAAGGACTGAAAAGGCCCTACACCTTGTAAAGTCTAGATGTGCTTCCCTGGGGCTGGGGATATGTAGGAGGTTTTCCTGGGCTGGTCTTGGTGGTCTTTGATGGCAAATGTATGAGAGGCGATCCCTGAGATATTTAGGACCCTGACCATGAATGGCCCTAAACGTTAAGACCAGTGTCTTATAGGAAGCCCGATGTTCGATTGGGAGCCAGTGGAGACATTGCAACACCAGTGCTATGTGGTGTCTCATAGGTATCTGCGTGAGTAGTCTGGCGGTTGCATTTTGAACCACTTTAATCTTCCGTATTACTGAAAGAGGGGTACCAGCTTTCAGTGCATTAGAGTAATCCAGCCTTGAGGTGACAGTGGCATGGATCACCATTGCAAGGGCCTCAGTTGGAAAATAGGAAGCCAGCTGCCTCGCTTGGCGGAGGTGGAAGGAAGCCTGCTTACTAATGGTGGAGACCTGAGCTCCATCGACAGCTGGGAATCCAGTAGGACACCAAGGCTTTTCACTACTGTGGATGGAATTAGACATTCACTGTCAAAGGTGGGCAGCAGGCAGGCCAGCTCCAGGGGCCGACCAGGCAGAACACAATGACCATGCAGAACACAATCTGGGAATCACTGAAAACTTTACTATAGGATACTAACATGAACAAAGCTGTCCCACACCACCTTATATACACTCCCCCAACATTTGACCACTTTCTTCCCGCTTTCCCCCGATTCCTGCACAGCCATTCCTGCCAGGGCTGCGGGCCGTTGATTCCCACATTCCAGGCAATGTGGGAGCATTACCTTTGTTATGGCTGTCAGTAATCCAGATCTCGGGAGCTAAATTCAAAGCCCTGAGCATCGGTTCCTGACATACCACAAATAAATAAATAAATAAATAAATAATGTATTTTGTTTTAAATTGCCCTTTTCTAATAGTAGGGAAGAGGGGTTTTTTTGCCTTCTTGAAATGTCTTGCTACTGTACTGGTCCTTTACATGCAGTTATCTCCCACATTCACAAGGTTTGCGGATCCAGGAACCCTATGTAAATGGAAAACTGCAAATCCCTTTCCTACATTCCCACAGTGAAACATTAATTCCCTCAAGTATTGAAAAGAAGTGTTTGATCAGAACTGAGCTAAGGATGAATTGTTTTGAAGTGTGTATTCATCTTGGGAGAAAATTATAGTAATTGTTCATCTTCACAAACAAGGATGAAATAATCTAGCATTTCTGATTCAAGTTGATAATATCATTAAAGCTCGCTCTCACAATAAGCAATGGTGACCAAATGGCTCAAACATTCATCAAACATTCTGACTCATGTAAATTTGGACCATAAGCATTCAGTTGGATCACTGATATTTGAAATTTTGACTGAAAAGCTGAAAGTCCTCATATGTCTCTACAATGGCCTGAATACTTAGAAGTGAAACCATCATAGTAACACCTTTGGATTTCATAGAACTGCAACTTATATGAAGATTTCTAACCCAATCTTTCTATTATTGTCCTTTGTCAAACATCTAAATTGGGTATCCTGCAAAAAAATCTGTTTTAAGTTTGTTTAACTTAGGAAGAAACCGCTTTCTCCTGCTGTAATTCCTTAAGCTTCTAAAAATCCATATAGTTAGATTTATGGACACAGTATAAGATCTATAGGAAGAGAGTGTGCCTATGCATACGTATTTTAGTCGTATTTTAACAAATAAAGCATACTCATCAGCATTTCTATAAACAGAGCTGTTTTTTGGCAAATGAATGATAAATAAGAAAAAAGCAAACTGAAATTAGAATAATAAATCTGATCAAGCCTAGTAAGTCAGTTATATAGCTCAGTACCATTTGATCTGAATTCAGAGTCAATCAATATAGCTGTGTTTCAACATCTGTAACATTAACCATATTTCTGCCAAACTTCCAAACACAAGGACACTCTTTGCTCACAGAAAAGAGAGAGAAACAAATTAAAAAGGAAGCCTGACAATAAACTCCAAACAAACAAAAATCATTGATGAAAGGCTGTGGAGCACTGCTATTTTTTGTGTTATGTAGCCAGTGAAATCACACCAGAGAGAGAAAAGCCTGTAACAAACAGTATGTTAACCACATGAAGATGGTCACATCTGGTTCTACTAGAAGCAGAAAGTAGTATTATGGCGGATGAAGTTCTCTCTAACTCTGTAAGTTTGGAGAAGATCCATCTGTTACAAGTGATCTCTTTGGGAAAGTTGGATGATGATAATGATGATGATGGTGGTAGTGATGATGATGATGGTGATATGAAATAACAATCCAACCTTTGTTGCAGTGTAGGACTCAACAAACAAAACAAGGTCCAGATAAAGCCATTTATAGTACAGAAGTTTGAAAAATAAGCTGTAGTTTGGTTCCAGGACCCCAATCCCCTGCCATGGATATCAAATCTGTATCTTCTCAAGTTTCATTATGCACAATGGCATAGTAAGGTTGCATTCCTTATATAAAACTAGCTGAACCCGGCACGCGTTGCTGTGCCCTATGTAGGTGATGCGAGAAAGTCTGGGTATGTAAGTTGTGGAAATGATGTGAGCATGTGTGTTGTGTGTATATATATATGTGTGTGTATGTGTGTTTATAGTTGTATGTGTATGTGTGTGTTGATATTTGGGGGGTATGTGTGTTTGTGTTTTGGTATGTGTATGTGCATGTATTTGTATGTGTATATTTGTGTGTGTATATGTGTGTGTCTGTATTTGTGTGTGTATATATAGTTCTTGGTATGTGTGTATATATGTGTGTGTATTTATCTGTGGGTTTTTGTGTATGAATACGTGTATATATGTGTGTGTTTGTGTATGTATATGTGTGTGTATGTATGTGTGTATATGGAGATGTGCTGATATGTGTGTGTAGATATGTGTATGTATTAGTGTGGATGTGTATGTATAGGTGTGTATATATATGTGTTTGTATGTGGTTGTGTATTTATATGTTTGTATGTTTGTGTTTATATGTTGTTGTGTATATGTGTAGAGGAGGAGGCCGAAGAGGAGGCCGAAGGGGAACCGTGCGATCTCCCTCCCCCGCGGCCCTCTCCTCGGGCAGCGGAAGGGAGGCAGCAGGCGGCGGAAGAGAGCCCTCTGCCGCCTCTATTCCGCTGCCCAAAGAGGAGGCCGAAGGGGAACTGGGCAACCCCTCTCCCTGCGGCCTCCTCCTCGGGCAGCAGAAGAGAGGCGGCAGAGGGCTCTCCGCCGCTGCCCACCGCCTCCCTTCCGCTGGCCGAAGAGGAGGCCGCAGGGAGAGAGACAGCGCGGCTCCCCCCCGGCCCCATCCCCGGGCAGTGGAAGGGAGGTGGTGGGCGGCGGAGGAGAGCCCTCTGCCGCGATCATTCCAGTGGGGTTTGGGCGCCATGTGCGCGGGAAGGGGGGTGTTTTTGAGCTGTTGTTTTGGGGTGAGTGTGTGTTTGTTGTTAGAGACAGTGGGGAGGGGAGTGGGGAAGTGCTTTGGGGAGACTTGGGTAGCGGCATGCGTCTGTTTGGGGAAGTGTGCGATCGTTCCGGTGGGGTTTGGGCGCCACGTGCGCGGGAAGGGGGGTGTTTTTGAGCTGTTGTTTTGGGGTGAGTGTGTGTTTGTTGTTAGAGACAGTGCGGAGGGGAGTGGGGAAGTGCTTTGGGGAGACTTGGGTAGCGGCGTGGGTCTGTTTGGGGAAGTGTGCGATCGTTCTGGAGGAGCTTGTGTGAACGTTCTAAACCTTCGCTCTGGCAGCGGAGAGGGCCGGATGGGAATTCCGTTGCCCATTTTTGGGGGTTGGTTTTTGGGGGTGTTGCGAGGTACCTAGGGCCTTGTTTTTCGGCGCTATAGGTACCTCGTGGTATGTTGTGGAAGGTTGTCGAGTTGTGTTTTTTCTGCGATGTGTAGTTGCTTTGTCTATATCAGTCATTGCACGTATGTTAACATTATATATATATATATAGATGAGAAAAAAACAAGATACAGTTTTAGGATTTTCTTCCCAAAATATTGGATGATGATGATGGTGACAATATAAATCTTTCGTCATAAAATGTTTTCAGGTTTTAGGAATTGTAGTTATTTTTGTTATACTTCGTTGGACATGAGTCTTACATTCATCCCAATTTTGGTATTTTTGTGAAAACTTTAATTCTGAGCAACAGACAAAACTTATAAAAGAAAATAGACAATTGCTTGACCATATAAGATTTCAGGAACAAAGCTATGTCTTGTGGTATCCAATACTACTTTTTTTAATTCTCAGATTTCATCATGGACTTATGCTTTTAAAAACGGATTATCTTAATCTTAGAAAGGCATAAAACTAATTCACATATTCATACTATCACGGACAATGTCTCACTACATGTGCTCATTAGTAAAATGTTTCATGTTTCAAGCTGGTAGAACTGCTGCTCCAGATAAAGTACTGTCGGGATCAATTAGTTGTTTTGTCAAGGAGTTCCAGAAATCATTACTCCAATATGGAAGACTTGACCATTCAAATGTAGAAATAGTAATTTGGTCTGTGTTATATTTTTATTATAGGAGACAGATTTAGTGTAGTCCTTTTCTCTGAATATCTTTTCTGGCATATATAAAATTTAGAAATTTGCCAGAGAGACAGATTTGCCCCTAAAAGAATATATGCTCCACCCATGACTTGAGAGCCAAATATTCACCAATCCTAATTACACAGAGCAAGTTTTCTGCTTCAGATCTTCAATCAGCTTCTTCTCAAGGGATGGAGGGCTGCAAGGTGAGGAAAGAGGGAACCGGTAAATAGGTGGAGCCAACAAATGACTGAGCTCTCCCTAGGGATGAAAAGAATAATTAGAAATATTCATATAATGTTCGAAAACATTGTTTGGGTATTGGGAAAGAAAACTGGATTGATTGGTTGCTTTGTATAAAACCTTGTATGGAGCACAGCATTTTGTGCACATAAAATAATATTTTTACATACTCATTTGGTTGATTTGCATCAAAAACATTTCTTTACACAGGAAATATCATTTTATGTGCAGGAAATAATATAGCTGCTGTTTTCTGTAAGGAAAGTACCCATTTTCAATTATTTCTGTGAGTTTTGCCAAAAATTAGTCCTACATGGCAACAAGTTTCCAGAACTGCATGGTTTTCAAACATTTTCTCACAGCAGGAAGAAAATTGCTAAAATTGTTTGCTCCTTAGAGAAAGAAACACTTCAAAAGCTTGTATGATGCGTTTTGTGCATTTTAGTTGGCCAATAAAGATACTGCTCTAATATGGATTTTGAATCATTTTGTATTTTAGTGAAGAATTGCCTTCTTACTCTCCATCTGGTGAGTAGAATCAGAATGTCTGGAAAGGAAAATGAATGTAGTATCTTAGTAGTAAAACAAGAGAGCGTCAAGTTCTTAGAGCTAGTATTTTGCTTGTGCTGATCTTAAGGACAGCCTTTTACAGATCTTCCCAAAGAGCATTCACAACCTTGTCCTACTTACTATTCACCTTCCTTTCTCACGGTTTGGCTGGTACATTTTATCAGAATACATGGGAGTCACCCTGGACCATGCTGCGACCTACAAGAAGCACTGCCTGAATATCAAGCAAAAAGTGGATGCTAGAAACAACACCATAGGAAAGCTGACTGGCACAACCTGGGGATCACAACCAGATCCAGTGAAGACATCGGCCCTTGCACTTTGCTACTCTTCTGATGAGTATGCATGCCCAGTGTGGAACACATCTCACCACGCTAAAGCAGTGGATGTGGCTCTTAATGAGACATGCTGCATTACCACAGGGTGTCTGCGCCCTACATCACTGAAGAAATTACACTGTTTAGCTGTTATTGCACCACCTGACAACCAATAGTGAAAGGACCAAGGAAGTAACAACCAATAGTAAAAGGACCAAGGCAGTGACAGCGCAACAGCGTACCAATGACTTAAATCAAGAAATACTTTTCTAAGATCTATGGAGACACTCGCTGGAACATCTCAGCAAGTGAGTCCAAAAGTGGCAGGCTAAAACCCAGAACCTCAATCAATGGCTGATACTACATGAGAGACTTCCTCCTGGGCACACAGAAAACTGGGTGACTTGGAAGGCACTGAACAGACTGTGCTTTGGCAGCATGAGATGAAGAGCCAACCTTAAGAAATGGAGCTACAAAGTGGAGTCCACAACATGCGAATGTGGAGAAGAGCAAACCACAGACCACCTAGTACAATGCAATGAGCTCTGCCACATGCACAATGGAGGATCTTCTTATAGCAACATCAGAGGCATGCCAAGTGGCCAGCTACTGTCAAAGGACATTTATTAGAATGCCAAGTTTGCAAACTTTTTTAAAAAATACAATACAACTCTTTGTTTCACTCCAGATACGATAAATAAATATCAGAAACACAGCCAAATTCTTTCCTCAGTGATCTCACACTAAATTCCAGCTGCCTTTTGTAATACAGAAAATGTTCACTATAGATTGCCCAAATGAATCAAGTTCAGTCCTTTCATTTTCTGATTGATGAGATGTATATAAAGCAATTGTGCAAAATCAGTTCTGTGAAAGTAAACAATGGTTTCTGTTTGAAATTGAGGGTTTTGATCCTGTGTTTATCTATACTTTCACGCAGTATTGGAAATGTTAACATATCAAAGGAATTATGTAAGTGCATGGAGACATTCAAATCTTCATATGGCTGTAGAACAGAGCTCTAAAGTTGGGTCAGGAATAGATCGAGTAGCCTGAGATTAATTAGCTGGGTGTCTCAGTTATTATCCTTGAACTCCTGATAAGCAAATTGGGAACATTATCTTCAGGATTAATAACTGCATAACTAGGCTGCGTTCTGTGTTTGGGCAGGACAAAAATAGTAGCTGCTGAAGAACTTCAAATAGACTTTTTAGAGTCGTCTTCATTCTGAAAATATCATTCCACAAGGACATGCAATTCTGTGTAACTATGGGAAAGTTTCCTTCATTGATGCTCAGACTCGCCATTGCTAATTCTTTGGGCCTAAATTAAAGTGAAATGAGGACTGCGGATCTTTGAGGCTACCATAAAATTGAGTTTTGAATAATTTGTAACTGGGTTAGCATTTCATTAGGCGCTGAATCAGCTTCCTATGAGGAAATCAACAGTGTGCTGCTGTTGCAATTAAAGCTACTATTGACTTAAGTCTTGTCCTCAATATTCTTTAGGTTTTATGCTGTGAAAGTAAGTAACAAGCATCACAAACTGTGTTTCCTATAATTAGTACCTTATATGAAGGGTAAGAACAGCATTTGCTCAGAGTGTATTACGTATTCCTGTATTTTCTCCTTCTTAAGTGATAGGGCACATCCACTGTTTCCATAGCAACCATAGTCTATGTTCCATTAACTGCCTTGTGTCAATTATGAATGCAAGTTTTGGTGTATGGAAATAAAATCAGAAAACAGTATGATTCATCATTCAAAATATCTTTGGCCAATTTATTGGCTAATTAAATTCTTCAAATGCTTCATTCTGTAAAAGAGGAATACTATTTTGAATGACGGAATAACAATGCAAATACTTGCTTGTTTTCTTATGGCCCTAATGATACAATGAAGCTATGTAAAGGACATACCTCACTGAAGGTCTCCATCCTATGGATGCACAAGGGTCCCCAGCATACATTATCTCAAATAAAACATGTTGTGATATATATATATATATACTAGCTGTATCCGGCACGCGTTGCTGTGCCCTATTTTGGAGATGCGAGGAAGTCTGAGTATGTAAGGGTTGGAGTTGTTGTTAGTTATGGTGTTGTTGGGGTCATGGCTGTGTTGTTATGGGTTGTTTTGATGGGTGGGATGTTGGAGTCCTGTGGAGTTGTTGTTGTGTGGTGTTGCTGGCGTTCTGCATAGCTTGTGGATATGCAATGTTTTTTGTCTTTCCGTCTGCTGTGTTGATGTAGAGGTTGATGCGTGTGTGGGTGGGGTACTTTGGAAGTGAGTGGAGGTACTTGAAATCCCATTATCCGTGGTGTGTCCTCCTCTAATCTGCAGTCGGATGGAGTGTGGGTCATGGGGTGCATTGTTTGCCAAGTTTGGTCTTTATCGGTTTTGGTTCTTGGACACAGTGGTCTGTGGGGAATGATGGGTTTTGAAGTACTACAAATCCCATTATCCATGGAGGTACTTCAAGTCCCATAATCCATGGTCCACCCTCTTCCAAACTGTAGTAGAATGTAGCGTGGGTCATAGGGGCTCTATGTGCCAAGGTAGGTTACTGTAAATTCAGGCCATACACCATGTCCCATGAGCTGAGGCCTAGTCAGGAACAGCAAGTTAATGAAGCCTTACTGTCAATTCAGGCCATACACAATGTCCAATGAGCTGAGGGCTAGTCGGGAGAATCAAGTTAATGAAGCCTTACTGTCAATTCAGAGCATAAACAGCATTCCATTAAGTGAGGCCTAGTCAGGGAAATTAAGTTAATGAAGCCTTACTGTCAATTTTGGGCATGGTCTGTGATTTGTAGGGTGTAAATTTTCTGTGGGAAGTGAATTGGGTGTTTGTGTTTCTGCCTCAGCCCTTTGCCTTATCCTCCTCTGACAGTTTATTATGGGTCGGAATGTTCATGTTGGCTGGCGAGTACAGGAGTTATGCAAATCCACCCTTATTGGCAGCCAATCATGTTGTCATAATGTAGAGGCTGGGAGAGTCGTTTGCAGCCCCGGAGGATGCTGGGAAATGTAGTTTTTTTTACTCGTAGTTTTGGGGTCCTTTTATGGTTTTGGGGGGGGAAAGTTTTTTGCTAAAAACGTACCATGTCGGAGGCCTTTTTCGGTTGGCAAGTTTGTGTCTCTGCGTTGTAAGGTTTCTGTAAGGCTCATCCTAATGACTCTTCTATAAGAGTGTTGATGCTTTTTTGGAGGTTGGATGTGTCCTTCGAGCCTGTGCAATGGATTTTTCTGGTGGAGCGCAGCATGCACAGAACTGGCCTCACCCTTTAAACCAAAAGTTCATCTGCCAGGCCTAGCAAGCTTGGACAGTGGCAGCGAGGTCCTCAGGTTGTAGGTTTGATTTGAGTTTCCTTCTTTAGATGGTTGACCTTACAGGGTTAGACCAGCACCATCTGCCCGGGTTTGAAATCAGAGTTTTCCTTCTCTTAGGATGGTTGCCAAAAGGCTAGAAAGCCCATCCTACCTGTTGACGCTTTTTGTCAGGTTGTGACCTGTCTGGCATGGGAGGCCCTACCGGTGGCTATGCCACAGCCAGCATAGCTCAGTTTCATTAGGGTATGCAAGCCTCTCGCCCACAACAAGGGGGCACCAATGGATAGGATGTTACATATAAGAGACACATATATGTGTACCCATTGCATTTCTTCTGTGTTTTATCAAGTCTTGTATTTTACATTTTGTCACTTTTGTGGAACAGTAAGATAGCAGCACCACTCAGTCTTAAGAGTGACAGTTTTCCATCTAACACACTCAGTGGCAATCTATATCACATAGTTATCCCTATTTCCTCTGTCTGTTGTTTCTTTTAATTGTATCCTTAGGGCCTTTCAGTTTCAAGCATTATTTGGTAAGACATCTGTTAGCACTTTCCACACATGATCCAGCTATCTCCCTCTTTTGGCTATTAAATGGACCAATCTAGCAGTTCTTGACAAACAAGTGCCCTTGTTATCATTTAATTAAGTAAAGTACAACTCTCATTTTGGGTTTTTTTTTCTTCACCCTTCTCATTGTCTGCCCACACGAAGCAAGTGAACATAGCATTGAATGAAACATGCAGAATAGTCACAGGATGTCTTAAACCTACACTTGTTGATAAACTGTACAAGCTTCCTGGCATCCCCCCCCCCCCAAATTGTGTAACTAATTGTGAGAGAGATAAGTTTGAATACCGTGAAAGCCATCCACTGCATGGCTATCAGCTTCCTCCTAATAGACTCAAATCAAGGAAAAGCTTCATGAGAACCACCAGTCCTCTTAACATTTCCCCAGCAACAGCAAGACTATCCCACTAGGCAGCTAAACTAGGAAATCCAAACTCGATGGCCCTCCACAAGGGCCTTTCTCCAGGAGCAAACCAAGGATGGGCAACTTGGAAGTCCCTGAACAGACTCAGAAGCGGAGTGAGCAGATCAAAAGACAAACTGGCAAAATGGCACTACCCAGAAGAATCCTCCACCTCGTGCAACTGTGGAACAGAACAGACAACTCTCCATCTATATGCCTGTCCACAATGCCCTACCTCATGTACAGAGGAAGAATTGTTTGAGGCTACAGACAATGCGGTTGCGGAGTTATGGGCTTGAGTGCCACCAGTATGCGGATGACACTCAGCTCATTCTGAGGATGGAGGGCAGGCCTGAATCCGTCCCCGATAATTTCCAACGCTGCCTCGAAGCCGTTACTGGATGGCTGCGAGCCAGTAGGTTGAGGGTGAATCCGGCGAAGACGGAGATCTTGTGGCTGGGCCGCCCGGGTGGTGGGGATGTCCAGCTTCCGACCCTGGACGGTGTGGCGTTATGCCCATCGTCTTCCGTAAAGAGCCTGGGGGTCCATCTGGACTCCCAGCTGACCATGGAGACCCAGGTCTCTGTGGCCAGCAAGCTTGCGTTTTACCATCTCAGACACGCAAGGAGGCTGGCCCCCTACCTATCCCGGAACACGGTGATCCAAGCCACGGTCATCTCGAGACTGGATTACTGTAACGCGCTTTACGTTGGCCTTCCCCTGTCGGTGACCCGGAAGCTCAGGCTGGTGCAGAACACTGCCGCTCGGCTCCTGACTGGCACCCCAGCAGGTTGCCACATAACACGTGTTTTGCAGGATCTGCACTGGCTACCAATTGAGCACCGGATCACCTTCAAGGTGTTGGTGCTTACCTTTAAGGCCTTACACGGCCTGGGGCCAGCGTATCTGAGGGACCGCCTCTCCCCATATTGTCCCCGAGATCACTCCCGCTCCGAGGATGCCAATCTTCTCGCTATCCCCTCTGCAAAGACTGCCAAGCTTACTTCTACTCGCCGAAGGGCATTCTCGGTAATTGCTCCGACGCTTTGGAATGCCCTTCCGGCTGCCACGCGCGCCATCCATGACCTCCTCCCCTTCAGGCGGGCGTGCAAGACCCACCTATTCCAGCTCACCTTCCGAGTGTAGGCCATGCTTCTTGCACCCCCCTGTTGGAGTCCATATCATGGGCTGGTTGCTTTTAATCTGTTTCCTACTGTGATTTTATTGATATTTTATCAACATTTTATGATGTTTTATTCTGTTTTTTTCTGTTTCTTCTCATGTTGTGAGCCGCCCCGAGCCCATCGGGAGTGGCGGCATAGAAACTGAGCTAATAAATAAATAAATAAATATTTAGTTGCTTGTGTTCCTTCTATTTTTTATCAGTTTTATACTAATTTATGCAATTCTTTTAATAAAAAATAAATAAATAGTCCTCACTTTTGTAAATCTGTTTTTGGGAAAACTAAGGCTGGGGAACTGTTGATTTACTAATGAGTTCACAACAGCACATGAAACTGAGCATTCTCTGACACTCTTATCTCAGTTTCTAGCATTGGTGTAAATAAGTGGGCCCTTCTTATTTGCTAAAGTTTTGTTCCAAGACAAAACTTGTGGTTACCAATATCTGTAGATATTCAAGTTCCATTATGTACAATAGTATAGTAAATTGGTGTCCATTATTCAGAATGCTAAAATCAAAGTTTTCTTTTTGGAATTAAAAAATATTTTGAAGCTATGGATGATTGAATCTGTGCAGACAGAATCTGTAGATGTGGAGAACTGACTGTAACAGAACTGAAAGTGAAAATAAATACTAACTCCAAAGACCAAAAAGAAAAAAAGATGGTAGAAGAAAGTTGTATTAGAATTACAGAAGAAATTTGGGTTCTATCCATGAGACCAACATTCATGAAATAACAATTAAAAAATTTAAATGCATATGGATTGTGCAGTGAGGGGATACATCCCTTCATTTTATACTTTGAAATACAGTACACTCTCAGTGAACCGGTACCTGGGGAATTGATAGATGCCAGATAAATGTGGTTTCTTATTAGGCCTAACTAATACTATATCCCATACTATACAATACCATAAACTCTGTATTGAGTTATTAATATTAAAGTACAATAATTAAAAGAAAAATGAAGACAAATACAACTTAACTTAAACATACATTTCTTTTAAAATGATTTAATTTTTATTCAAACTATTATTTTTTCTGTATTTTTTCAGCTGCTTGAGAGTCCGGTGGCTTGTGTTCTGCTTAACTGAGACTCTACTGTACCAGATTTATTCTTCAATTAAAAAACTATTAAATAGAGGATTTTGCAAGACACTGATATAACAAGCAACAAGTGACATTCCAAATATAGAAAGCAAACATACTTAAGATGTGCAAGTAGTTAAAATGATTGACTGTATGTAAAGATAACATCTAAATGAAACTGTATCAGGATTACAACCAAGGGAATACAAGTAGTTGCAGGGAAAGAAGGGTGACTAGTACTACTATTAGAGCTAGAATGAGAAACAGAGCTTTCTGAGAATGGAGAACACATAAGAAAATGTAATCATGCTAAACTCAGTGTACAGGTTATTAGCCACGGTAAAAAATATGTAAATAAATAAATAAATAGCCTGAGATAGGATGAAAAACAGCTTTTTGTGACTGGGGAACACACACAAAAATGTAAGACTGAATATGAGAAGTTCTCTAGTAGGAGTCATGGCCTGCCCATGTCAGGCTCAGGGAACATGCTGCTGAAGCTCACTAACAAGAAGAGTACCAGGCTTAATAATAACCTCTTCGATGTCTTCATGTGTAGCTGCAAGAGGGGATCCATGTTCTCAAATCATTATTTGGGCCTATATCCATAGAAAACAAAAGCCAAACTATATATCCCTGCTCTTTGTGTCCTAGCATATGGCTAAGCCTTGATCTTTTTATTAGATTAGCTGTACAACAGCAATGGGAAGGGCCTTCATATTTCAAATGTAGCTTTTCTTGAGAGAAGGCTCCTAGCTTCCCAGCTATTGACTGACCATAAATTCGACCCCTTCTTGCTATTGAGGTGTGAAAAATAGTTTTGACTGATATTTTACAGTAGCTTCCTCTGAATAGATTTGTATTTCCCATTATATCCCATAGATTTGGATACCCTGATAGGAACTTTTTGCCTTTGTTTTTGCTGGTTAAAAACTGGCTCTCAATAATAGTGACAACTTACAGTGATCAACACATATTTTGCTGCCTCAGATGTTAGCCCTGTTTCTGGGTATATTTAACTATTTTCCCCCAGTTGGCTCTAGTCTTTGAGATGCAGAACATATGCTATCAACCAGTCACCATTTGCTCATCCATAGAAAATCATGGCAACCATAAGAAACTAGAGCTGATAGGGTCAATCCAATGCAATTTTCTGAAGCAGCACCTCAAGTTACCCCAGGAATGGATCTAAAAACCAAGACACAAAGAAAAGAATTGGGGAAGAGCTGTGCTATCATTGGAGTGGAACCACTGATTTTAAAAGGGTTTTGTTTTTGTTTCTTAGCTTTGCCTACTCTGGCTCTGATCCTGCAATGTAATGTGGAAAATATATCCTTAGTTGTAGTTCTATTTCAGGTTTTTTTAAAGGTAAATACTTATGCTACTCATGTTGTTCAGAAAGTTGTCTGAGGAGGAGGCCTATGTGGAATAAAAAGGTTTATCCCAGGGAATTGCTTCCCAAATTGCTTGTTGAATTAAAACTAGAGGAGTCATTCTAGCCCCACAGCTCCTATTCCCTCTACACCGAAACACATTGGAAAATTAATTTATGCTTTTAAAAACATTTCCACTCTAGCTGATATAGTTTTGGTGATACCTACAGTGAATATTCTAATTAGTTGGAGATAAACTGAATGTAAAAATAGGTCCAGTGAGAAATTTTGAAACTTATGTTTGACCCTTTTTTGTCCGGAATTATCTTAATTATTCATCAGTATAGATTGTTCCGTTCTTCCTAAACAACTGAAAATGCGCAAATCTCTGTAGACTGACTTCATTTAGAGAAAATATGAAAAGCTTAGGATTCATGGCTGATGTTTTGCTCTTTATAAGTGCTGCTTGCCTTTTTCATCAGGGATTAAAAATCTTGTTTTAATACCCACACAAATTTGGGCATGTAATAATTAAACAACATTAACCTCTTCCTATATGACTATGCATGTAGTCAACACACCCCACCGTAATTGCTAGCAATGTGTAATGTCTTGGGGGTGTTACATAGGCAAAATAATGTATCCAAAGACATTGACTGAAAATTGTGGATTGTCAATCTTTCTCACATTACACATTTATGCCGCGAGAAAAGCTCTCTGCCCCCTTCCTCCCCCTAACTCCTGCTTGGGGGCAATGTGTAATGTCTTGGGATGTTATTTACAGCAGCTTAGGCAAAATAATGTATCCAAAGACATTGACTGAAAATTGTGGATTGGTCTAAATTACTTACAAATTACTTTGTAGAAGGACAAAGTTCATACCATTTTGTGTTTCTTTGTTTTAAAAATGTCTTTTTCTAAGGGCAAAATAATGTCATATCAGTGTTAAAAAAAATCTTGCACTTAAATTAGAAGTATGCAACAGACAAGACCTAGGGAATCTCTGCAGAACCTTCATACTTCTGGAAACTGTTTCCCAAGTGAGCTTCAGTGTACCCTAGAGAGTAAGGGAGAATTTCAGCATGGCTTGGATTGCTCTACACCCAGGAAGGGCATTTTTAAAAGAAGAAAATCCACGATTGCTTTACTTTCTGCTTAACAAAAAATGGCTGTTTGTGAACCCAAAAGGACTGAAGTAAGATCCCAAACATAGCAAAAAATTGCCTAGGGGGGCATTTAGGGGATGGAGACATCTCACCATGTGACACTTGCTTTAGTAACTTCCCATATAGATTACTATCTGTCCCCTGCTACACATTGCTGTGTGTATATGTGTATATGTGTGTGTGTGTGTGTGTGTGTGTATATATATATATATATATATATATATATATATATATAATGTGTGTGTGTGTGTGTGATTTTGTACATGTGTTGTAATGTATTTTTGTTTTTTGGCTGTTTAAATGTATTCTGCTGTGTTTTTTTTAGTGTTTTATGAGTGATGATCATTCGTTTGCCTGATAAGTGTATTGTGTCCACATTTGTGTCAATTTTTTTTTTAATTGTGTCAATCCCACAAATGAACATTACATTTTTATTTATATAGATTTTAATGTGTTATACCTTTAAAATGTTTTCTGATAGCTCAGCTGATCCAAAGACCTGCAGCTAGATTACTGGCTAAGGCTAGATGTTATTCACAAGTCCCTTGTTAGAATAGCTCCATGAATTACAGGCTTGTTTCTAGGCACCGTTTAGACTACTGGTACTTGTCTATACCATGCCACAGGTAAGGACGAAGTTGTCATGTCAGACTTGCCATTGTTTGTGCTAGGGGCATCATCTGTAGTTGGAAACTTGAATATGGTGTCTAGAGGATAGAGTATCCTTGGAGTGTCCTGATCAAACATCATTAGGTCTGATGGCTCCAGGATGTAGTTTGACCCGTCATCCTTAGAATGACTGTGAGAGTAATGTAGGTTCAGCATGGGATCATAGATGTAAAGTATTGAAACAAGTTTAGAAATTGTCTATAGCTCTACTTGATTATGGATTCAGGCTATCTAAGGAACTGTCCTATCCCTTTCTGAGACCACCAGAGGAAGCCTTTCGATTTGTTCCACAACATTCACAGATTAATTTGATGCAAACATGGAAGAGTGCTCCATTTGTGCCTATGAATCCATAGTGTCCTTAGCAACAATAGTTGGATGATGGTGGAGGTGGTGACGATGATGATGCAGAGAGATCTTTGATGTAAGGAGAGGAAGGGCCATAATGCTATCAAAAAGGAGACGTGGAAGGGAAAAGTATGAAGGTTGAAAAATGGGCAGAGTGAAAAGGAAGAACTAAAGGAGCCAACTTTTAAAGACAGATGGAACCCTACAGAGAAAAATGAGACTGTTATGAGAGATACAGAGGATAGTAGTGCAGTGGACTCTTACACTGTATCCTACTTTGCAGTTTGACTTTCAGTTTAGTATAATAAAGCTTGCCATGACAGATGGACTCCTGTCAGTTATTCTAAGGCTGTATATGTAAAACTGAGATATGAGAAGCAGTATGGAGTGAAATGTGGAGAGATAAAAGAAAGCAAATGCCATAGGATACCCAGGGGAGAGGGCCGGGGGAGAAGTTGACAGAGGACAAGTGCAGAATAAAGTGCTAAATGCATGGCTCTCATATTTTCTTAAGGTCACTCAAACAATTTAATTATTTGTAGTTGGCTGTTTTGATTCTTCATTTTTGTGTATGTTAGGCATCTTTAAATCCAAAGCTGATAACAAAACATTGTTTCTCTATGAGCTCACACAGGCAATCAATTTAGCATGTTTGATGCGTAGAAAATGTGTGGTGTATGCAAATTAGAATTCCTAATAAAACTGGAATGCAAACAGGAATATTCTGTTTGTTTACATATCTGTACAATCTGAATTACTTACTCGTTTATATCTTGCCTTTCTTCTGATAAAGGACCCTAGGTAGTTTACAACAAATTCAAAGTACATATCTGTTATACTGTTGAGTACATTTAGCTAATCCTATAAAATATGATTTCATGGTTTATTTTATATATTTGTTTGATATTTAGCCTTGTTTTTGTTTCTTTTCAGATTGAAATTTCTATGCAATTCCCAATCGCACAACATAAAGTCATGTCACTTTAAGGCTGGTCCAGCACTGTAGACATAATGTAGTTTGATACCAATTTAATTGCCATGTTTCAATGCCATGGAATCCTGGGATCTTTAGTGAGGTACCTGGATTCTTTGACAGAGAAGGCTGAATACTTTGTAAAACTACAACTCCCATGATTTCATAGTACTGGGGTCTGGCAGTTAAAATGATGCCAAACTGCATGAATTCTACAGTATAGATGCAACCTAGGACATCTCTGCAGGTTGTATTCTAGTTATAAACTATCTATCTTATTCAGTTGTCAATGCAAAGCAAGTTTCTACATTTTATCAATTTTTAATCAAGTTTTTCCCCTTCAGTGTGTGGATTGTGAATACAATCTTGCCTTTGTAGATTATTAGGAAGAACATTGTAATGTAAAAGATCTTATCAGGATCCATATCACAGTGCAAGGAAGAACCTATGTATCTTTCGGATAGCTATCTTTGTTTTGGTTTCAAATAACAAGCGGTTTAAATTGCATTTAGTCAATAAAAACCTTTCACAGATAAACTGTTTCCCCGTGACATTCCAAGGGCAACCTTTGTGTCTTGTGCAGCATTTCCTTATTGTTATGTATGGAAGAACATGGAGCAAGATAACAACTTTTGTAATGTTTTCCAAGTAATAACAATTATATACTGCATATATATTTAAATTAAAAACCTCAAAAGGCCTGCTTAGTGCCAAACATTATCATTAGAAGTAGTATTACCATGGCTTTTGAGAAGCAATAAAACCTCATGATACGGTACTATCAGATGCGTCATGATGCTGTTAATTTAAACAAAGCAACCAAGAGTATATTTTAAAAATTCTCAAAATCTTATCTACCCATGTTAATTCTATATATTATAATTCTTATCTGTTGAAGAAATCCCCTATCTGTGTGCCACAGATCATTTTCCCCTCTTTGCCTCCAGAAGTGAGACATTAGGATAGCCCTCTCCCCACACAGACAGATAAGTATGTACTCCATTATTTTGTTCAAATAGAATATAATCTTCAACAGTGATAGGTATGCTCATGGTACACAGTGCTGGGGTTATGGTAACAGGTTTGTGATATATTGAATATTTATAGATTTTTCTTGTTTGTGATGAAAAAGAGCAATTGAAGAGGATGTGAAGAACACTTCTTCTTCACAAAGGGTTGGATTGGATGACCCACTCTTCCAACTCTATGATTCTATGATCTAATACTGTATCTCTATCTCTTCATATTCCCAGTTCAAAAACAACGAACACTTAAGAGACACCCTTCTGTGGAAAATAACAGCTGTAAAAATTTTGTGTTCAGGATTTCTTTTGCGAAAATTCCAGCATGCAAAAATATACTTGTACATAGAATACTTGTTTTCCTGCTCACAACTACTCTTTCATTCAGGCAACAGTTTATTTCACACTCTATTCAGCATTTTCCCCTAAACAAAATATTCCTTTTCAAACTGAAAACAAGTTTTATTACCAGTAGAACATGGAAGTAGCTATATGTTCTGCCAGTGTAGAACTGCTGCTACTGTTTGCTTGTTTGTTTTCATTTTTATTTATTTATTTGTTTTTGATATTTATAGCTCACCTTTCTCAGCCATACAGCGACTCAAGGTGGGTTACAGATTGGCATAATTCAATGCCAGGCATTCATAAAAGTGCAATTAAAAGCAATCAACATGACAATATAAAACATATATAGAAACCATTAAAACATATAGTCATTGGTGTCCTCCTGTTAAAAAAATGTTATCCAGTAACATCATCTGGCCATTCCATGTTCATCATTCATAGTTCCGTGTTATCTATTCTGCTGCATTCTCAAAAGTTTGCTCAAAGAGCCAGGAATTTACTTTTTTCCGGAAAGTCAGGAGGAAGGGGGTCAGTCTAATACCCCTGGGGAGGGTGTTCCATAGTCGGGGGGCACTACTGAGAAGGCCCTGTCCTTTGTCTCTGCCAATCATGCTTGTGAGGCAGGCAGGATCGAAAGCAGAGCTTCCCCAGATGATCTTAAGCTCCTAGATTGTTCATAGGAGGAGATACATTCGGACAGGTAAGCTGGGCCAGAATCGTTTAGGGCAGGGCTGTCCAACTTCTACCGGACCTGTGGCCGGAATTCCAGTTACTGATGACCTGGGGGGCCGAAGGGTCTGCCTCCGCCCCCGGCTCCGCCCCCTCCCCAGCTCCACCCCAGCCCCGCCCCCCGCTCCACCCCCCTCCCTGGCTCCGCCCCCTCCCTCGCTCCGCCCCCTCCCCGGCTCCACCCTCTCCCCGCCTTGGAGGTGTCTGTGGAGGACACCGGGGCTTTGACTTGGAGATAGAGATGAACACCAAAATCCCAGTCTCAAGTCCCAGTCCCTGCTTTGAACTGGATTATATTGCAGTGTGGACTCAGGGCCCTTCACACAGCCATATAACTCAGAATATCCAGGAAGGAAACCCCACAAAACCTGCTTTGAACTGGATTATATTGTAGTGTGGACTCAGGGCCCTTCACACAGCCATGTAACGCAGAATATCCAGGCAGGAAACCCCACAAAACCTGCTTTGAACTGGATTATATTGCAATGTGGACTCAGGGCCCTTCACACAGCCATATAACGCAGAATATCCAGGCAGGAAACCCCACATAACCTGCTTTGAACTGGATTATATTGCAGTGTGGACTCAGGGCCCTTCACACAGCCATATAACGCAGAATATCCAGGCAGGAAACCCCACAAAACCAGCTTTGAACTGGATTATATTGTAGTGTGGACTCAGGGCCCTTCACACAACCATATAACTCAGAATATCCAGGCAGGAAACCCCACAAAACCTGCTATGAACTGGATTATATTGCAGTGTGGACTCAGGGCCCTTCACACAGCCATATAATGCAGAATATCCAGGCAGGAAACCCCACAAAACCAGCTTTGAACTGGATTATATTGTAGTGTGGACTCAGGGCCCTTCACACAGCCATATAACGCAGAATATCCAGGCAGGAAACCCCACAAAACCAGCTTTGAACTGGATTATATTGCAGTGTGGACTCAGGGCCCTTCACACAGCCATATAACGCAGAATATCCAGGCAGGAAACCCCACAAAACCAGCTTTGAACTGGATTATATTGTAGTGTGGACTCAGGGCCCTTCACACAGCCATATAACGCAGAATATCCAGGCAGGAAACCCCACAAAACCTGCTTTGAACTGGATTATATTGCAGTGTGGACTCAGGGCCCTTCACACAGCCATATAACGCAGAATATCCAGGCAGGAAACCCCACAAAACCTGCTTTGAACTGGATTATATTGCAGTGTGGATTCAGGGCCCTTCCACACAGCCATATAACCCAGAATACCTGCTTTGAACTGGATTATCGGAGTCCACACTCATATAATCTGGTTTAAAGCAAATAACATGGGATTTTATTCAGATGTGTGGAAAGGAAGGCAAATAAGAAGCCAGGGCCCTTCCACACAGGCCTATAACCCTGAATGATAAGGCATAATATTCATTCTGCCTCTGCTAATAATAATAATAATAATAATAACAACAACAACAGGTTCCTGGAGTAGGAGACCTCCAAGGGCCATCCAGGGCCATCCAGTCCAATCTCCTTCTGCCATAAGGGGAAAACACAATCAAAGCAATCCTCACAGATGGCCATTCAGCCTCTGATGATAATAATAATAATATAATAATAATAATAATTACAATGGGTTCCTAGAATAGGAGACCTCCAAGGGCCATCCAGTCCAATCTCCTTCTGCCATAAGGGGAAAACACAATCAAAGCATTCCTCACAGATGGCCATTCAGCCTCTGATGATGATGATAATAATAATAATAATAATAATAATTACAATGGGTTCCTAGAATAGGAGACCTCCAAGGGCCATCCAGTCCAATCTCCTTCTGCCATAAGGGGAAAACACAATCAAAGCATTCCTCACAGATGGCCATTCAGCCTCTGATAATAATAATAATAATTACAATGGGTTCCTAGAATAGGAGACCTCCAAGGGCCATCCAGTCCAATCTCCTTCTGCCATAAGGGGAAAACACAATCAAAGCATTCCTCACAGATGGCCATTCAGCCTCTAATGATAATAATAATAATAATAATAATAATAATAATAATTACAATGGGTTCCTAGAATAGGAGACCTCCAAGGGCCATCCAGTCCAATCTCCTTCTGCCATAAGGGGAAAACACAATCAAAGCATTCCTCACAGATGGCCATTCAGCCTCTAATGATAATAATAATAATAATAATAATAATTACAATGGGTTCCTAGAATAGGAGACCTCCAAGGGCCATCCAGTCCAATCTCCTTCTGCCATAAGGGGAAAACACAATCAAAGCATTCCTCAGCCATGTTGAATCAAACCTAAACTCTCATGAGAGCAACAGAAAGTACTGAACCTTGAGTTTGGGAGTTGTAGTTCTCCTCCATCCAGAGAGCACTGTGGACTCAAATAATGATGGATCAGGACCAAACTTGGCACGAAGCCTCAGGAGGAAGCCGGAAAGGGAATGAATGAGCACCCCCCATGCTCCGAACTCGGCCCCGCCCCTTTTTCACTCTGGCCACGCCCCCTCTCACTCGTGCACTCTCTCTCTCCTTCCCTCTTTCCTTCAGGTGGTGGAAGGGGGAAGGAATGAAAGGGGGAAAGAGAGAAAGGAGGGAGGGAGAGGGAGAGGGGGAGGGAGGGAAGTAGGAGGAGGAGGAAGAGAGCCTGCTCCTCCTCCCTGCCCCTCACCCCCGCCGCGAAAAAAATAAATAAAAAATATTCCGAAAAATATTCCAAAAAAATATTCCAAAAAATATTTTAAATTTTTTTTTAAAAATCTTAAAAGGCAGATATCTTGCAGGAGGGTAGGGGGCCGTGGGGAAGGGGCTAGGGGGCCGTATACGGCCCAGGGGCCGCCAGTTGGACAGCCCTGGTTTAGGGCTTTATAGGCTAAAGCCAGACCCTTGAATTGTGCTCGGTAGCAATTTTTTACTCATGTCAACCTTAAGGTGAACTGATTAAGGACTTTTCTGTCACACCACAGCTTGGTTCCAGCGAACCAAACCGACGCCATGTCTCTAGCAAGAAGACAGAGAGGATGGTTAGCCAGGATCCGCTGCTTCCCTCAACAGGGCCCCAGTGGCTCCAAGAGAAACGCCACACAGCCCTTTCCCATAGAGATAATAACACCTGGAGTCGAATCAGCCCGAAGCCTCCCTTTTCCACAGCTGTCCCAGTTAACAAGGTGGAATTCCAGAAATCTGCAGATAGGAGAGAAACGAAAGACTCCCTTTCTATTCCCGGAAGAAGGCTTAGGAGAAGTCAGCGCATTGCGAAGTTAGGCAGAGACAGACCTATAAAGGCCCAAGCGAGTCTTCAGTCCTTATCTCGTGCCATCTTTTGATTTACCTTGTCTTGCTCCACTGAGGGAACCAAGAGGGTTCACCTAGCCATGGAGACCTTGCTTCCTAGCCATTGAGACCTTGCTTCCCAGCCAGGCTATCGGGCCTGTGGATTAGCCCTAGTGGCATCTAGAGATTTTATCCTTGCAACTTTCAAAGACCTTGTCCTTGTTACTCCTAGAGATTTGCCTTGCAGCTAAAGACTGATTCTTGATACTTTATTGCTTCCAGTTTGATATCTACTTTGCCTTTACTATATCCATTATTCTAAATAAAGCCTTTAACCACAGAGACTGTGTCGTGAGTGGGTTACTAAGGTCCAGCTAAGCCTAGGGTACAATATTTTCTGAGGCTGAGAGTGTGCTTCCATGACTGAGTGGGCAATCAAAGTCTTGTCTCCAGAGTCTGAGGGCAGATATATTGTGACCACTTAAAGATCTGTGTGAAACTGGCAGAGGAGGAAGTGATTTGAAGGCAGAGCTAATTAAATGGGAAGCTCTGGAATTGGGTCAAGGCTTGGATGATGCTTATGTACACCTCAGAAGTTGGCTTCAACTGGTTCTAGGATCCACAGTATTTGCAGCTTCATGGCTGTGGGGGATTCAGGGGTTTTTAAAACTTCTCCCCACTATAATGTGCATATGTAGATTTCCAGGGTCCCCATGTCATTGTCTGATGTAATCTACACCTAAGTGTAATGAACTGATGTTCATTACATGCTCTCGTTTGGAGTATCCAAGTCCCAAATGGTTCTGGTTTATTGTATTGTGTGTTTTATTTGCTCATATGTTTGATGGTTTTATAGTTTGATAGTGTATGTTCATTGTTATATTGGTTTTATTGTTATGTCTATGATGCGGCATTGAATTTTTGCTAGAGTTTGTAAGCCGCCTTGAGTCCCCTGTGGAATGAGAAAAGCAGGGTATAAATGAAGTAAATAAGTAAATAAAAATAAATCCCCTGACCTTGCTTATTCCAGTTTATAGCATTTAATGCACATTGCTGTGCACATTCATGCCATGAATTATTTAAACATTGGGTTCTTAAACTGCCTTGAACCACATTAAGTGATCACTGCAGATGTACCCATAGTCAATAGGCAGTGACACTTTATTTTTCAAGGTTTTTTTATATTATAGACTTTCACCATTTGCCTACAGCCTTGGGATTCTAGTATTTGAATCTCAAACATCTGGAGGGACAAATATCACCCTCCAGTATTAGAATGAATTAATGAGTGCAGTAGAGTCATGCTATTATTACTATTATTTTTTAATAAAAAACTCTTATATAATGCTTTTTATAATAGGAAAAATTCAGTCTATTGTTATTTCATGATAATGAGGTTGATTGGAAACAAATGTAGCCACATTGTAAGTTAATTTGAAAAAGTGAAATTTTCTACTTTAATTGGCATTATATTTCTATATTTCTTACACAAGATGGGAAAATTGGATAAAGATGCAAATGTGGTCACATTTTTAAGGGATCACATTGCCAATCAGCTGTTACTCTGGTTAATATCAACTTAGATATCTTTTTTTCTTGTGCAAGCAGTATATTTAAAGCCATATTAATTTTAATTGGGTTCATTTAGTTTATTTATGGGAGAGCATTTCAGGAAGCTCACTTTTATATTACGGTAGTGTAATCTAATTTATGCTCATATTTATCAGTTGTTATGAACTGGATAACATTTTGGACTGTGCAGTTCTCTTGCTTCTGTTACCTTTCTAGGAAATGCAAAACAACTGAATATTTTATAAAGATTTCTGTTAGATAACAAATATGTCAACAATGAAGTTGCAAAGTTCATTATAGTCATTCTACATCAGTGTTGTTAGCAGGGCTTTTCACAGCCTCATGAATTTGGTTCAAAGCCTGACTTGATAATTAGATCTGTTTCCAATTCAGTGCAGACCCAGTCTGATCAGATCATAACTGAGATTTGGAAATCCACATTACTAGTCAGCTTCTATTGACTTCAACTACAAAAAGAAAATAGCTGAATTTTTTTAAAAAATTTAAATTTCAAATATGGGTACCTACCGTGTTTCCCCGAAAGTAAGACAGTGTCTTACTTTCTTTTCCCCCCCCGAAAAGTCTCCCTACGTCTTACTTTCGGGGTACGTCTTATATAAAGTAAGACGTACCCCGTCGCCACGCCGCCGCCACTGCCGCCACGTCGCGTGTGGCCGGCAGCGCACGCGCAGTCTTAGTCTCTTCCAAGCGCGCCTGCCGCTTTGGAGCCAGCGCGCTGGCTTCAAAGCGGCAGGCGCGCTTGGAAGCGACTAAGACCGCCGGCTGCACACTCGCAGAAAGGTGCGCCGCAGAGGTGGGGCCAGTTGCGGCGGCAGCGGCGTGGCGGCGGCGGCGTGGGCGTGGCGACGGGGTACGTCTTAGTTTTGGGGTACAGCTTATATTAGCCGACCCCCCTGACACCCCCGATACATCTTACAATCGGGGGTGTCTTACTATCGGGGAAACACGGTAGTAAATCAATTTGTTTTCAGACCTTCTCAACACTTTGGTGGAATTACTCCCATCAGTTTGATCCTATAAAAGTTTCAAGTGCTTTTTGTTCTTGCTACATAAAAACATCTGCACGGCTTCCTAGAACTGAAGGCAAACTGGTCTGCCTCCCTCTTTCAAGCACATGCATAACTTTCACTTTAATACAGTCTTGACATACTAGTATGATGAATGTGCCTTCTTTTGTAGATGGCAGGGGGACCATATTATGAAAATGATGGGCCCTAGGCTATGGTTTTGTTGGGTTATTTGTTAACCGAGCTCTGGCAATTACTATTGCAAGCTCTGCTGTCAGAAAAAAATAAATCAAATACAGGAGCAAATAAAGACAGTATTAATTATTCTCCAGTCTTTCCATGGACTATTGAGTAGAATTTATGGAGAACAGTTTGATAATTTCTGGTTTAGAAAAAGGCAGAGTTTGTTCCAAAACTTCTTACAAGATTGCAATTGAGAGGCTGAAACAGATTCAGGCAACAGTTCTGGGGCCTGTTGTTTAATCCTGCTTTATGTATTTATTCACGATATTTCTATCCCGCCTTTCTCAAACTCAAAGGTCACTCAAAGCGGCTTACAATGAGGAAGCAATTTGATGCCTACTAATACACAATTAACAGAATTAAAAATACATTCAATAAAACATAAAAAACAATGCCCTCATTGTTAGTCTCATTGCCCATAAATTGTTTCCTGATTTATGTTCACTTTTGTCTAATACTGTGTTTGACTGTTGCATTAGATTCTGAAGGCTTATTCAAATAGTCATGTTTTCACCCTTTTCCAGAAGGTCAAGAGAGAGGGAGCTGATGTAATATCCCTGGGGAGGGTGTTCCACAACTGAGGGGCCACCACTGAGAAGGCCCTGTATCTCATCCTCACCAGTTGCACCTGCGAAAAAAAGCAAGATCGAGAACAGATCTTCCCCAGATGATTTTAAACTCTTAGATGGTTCATAGGGAGAGATACGTTCAGACAGGTAAGCTGGGCCAGAACCGTTTAGAGTTTAATAGGCTAAAGCCAGCACTTTGAATTGTGCCTGATAGCAAACTGACAGCCTGGGGAACTGGCATAACAGAGGGGTTGTATGCTCCCTGAATGCCACTCTGGTGAGCAATCTGGCTGCCGCTCGTTGGACCATTTGAAGCTTCCGAACAGTTTTCAAAGGCAAGATTATGTAGATTGTGTTGCAGTAGTCTATACAGGATGTAACCAGAGTTTGGACTACCATGGTCAAATCAGACTTCCCAAGGTATGGACGCAGCTGGCGCCCAAGTTTTAATTGTGTAAATGCTCCTCTGGTCATTGCCAAGACCTGGGGTTTCAGGCTCAGCGATGAGTCCAAGAGAACACCCAAGCTGCAAACCTGTGTCTTCAGGGGGAGTGTAACCCCATCCATCACAGGCTGTAACCTTATGCCCTGTTTGGTCTTATGACTGGCCAAGAGAACATCTGTCTTGTCTGGATTCAATTTCAATTTGTTCTCCCTCATCTAGACCGTCACAGCTCCCAAGCACTGGTTCAGGACCTGAACAGCCTCCTTAGTAGTAGGCGGAAAGGAATGATAGAGTTGAACATCATCTGCATACAGGTGCCATTGAACTCCAAAACTCTGGATGATCTCTCCCAGCAGCTGCATGTAGATGTTAAACAACATGGGAGATAGTATTGACCCCTGTGGAACCCCACAAGACAGTGGTTGTGGGACTGAGCAGGTGTCCCCCAATGACACCTTCTGGGAATGGCCCTCTTGTAAAACAGTATCCCCAATGCTCATTCCTGCAAGGCGATCCAGAAGGATATCGTGGTCTATGGTATCAAATGTTTTTAAGTCCCTTTAGTTCAGGTTTCCAGTTTTCCTTGAAATTGGGGTAAGGATCTTATGTCCTTCCAGATGTGTTTGTACTGTAGAGTAAATCTGTAGGATTTATCTGTAGGATATATGTTTGGGGGATGTTTGGTGTCATCTTCTGTGGTGATCCCAGTCTTCCAGATAAAAGCATTTTAGGGCCTGTGCATTTCATGGGACTTCGCCAATTTATGGTTTCTCATTTATACTTCAACAGTGTGTTTCCTTGTTCATTATCACTTCCTTTTCTGCTCTCCCTTTAGTCTTCTGTGCCTACAAACCTCATTCTCCAACAAAAAAGGTTAGAATAAAATTGCTTGACAGTCATAACGTATTCAGATGCTTGTTCTCATCAAAGATGAAAATGTGTGAATATTGTATACATCACTATTCAAAACAATATCTTGGAAATCTGTGTATGTTTATATTCTCTCAGATTCTTGGAAATGTAATGATTTGAATCCATCTTTACGCATCAGTAGAGGTTATTAGCATATCCCCTCTTCTTGCTGAATCTTCATTCTCCACTGCAAAGGTGCTAGAATTGCCATGATGTTTATAGCAATTCCATTCAGATTGCAGGGCTGCTGGCAATTAAGGAAATACTGACCTTTCAAGAAGTTGTTTTTGCTCTCTGTGATCCCTCCCTATTTCTGGAACTCCCTCCCTAAAAAAATAAAAATGCCCCCCGGTCCTCTCCTTTAAATAAAACCTTTGAAGACACACTTATGCACTTTAGCATATGGAGAGGAGAAAGACTAAGATACTACTACACCGGAATGCTGGAGAACCTATTTGCACTATATGTTGGCTATGATACATTTTTAATACAATAAACATTTGTGTTAGTCATTTTAAATACAATTAATGTTTAATTTTTAAAATGTTTACACATGTCCGAGTTTATTGTTTAATCTGGTTTATTACTACCTAGTTCCAATTTCAACATTTAATTCATTCATTGTAAGTCCACTGTTAATTATTGTTAATTATTTTATATTATTCCTGATGTTGCTTATTACTTTGTAAGGCATTGAATGTTTGCCTGTTTTTGTATTTTAAACCGCCCTGAGTCCCTCTTGGGAGACAGGTGCAGTCTAGAAATAAAGTAGTAGTAGTAGTAGTAGTAGTTGTTGTTACTCTATCCCCTTTTTCTGATTGTATTTAAAAACTATAGCAGTGAGTAAAGCATTTAGCATCTAGTTATCAGTCAGAAAAATGACGGGTTTATGGGACATCCATTTCCCTCGGTGTATTGTTGCTTGGAATGAAACTGTGCCATCATAGAGCAAAGTTCATGCATTGTTCATTAAGATTTTTTAAATTGACCAGCAACAAGCTGTGATGCTCACCCTTGATGCTCACCATGGTTAAAAAACCACAGAGACCACTTGACTTAATAGTAAGCATCCCACATCTGAACCTTCCCTACATATCATTTTCTGGATATTTGATTGGGTTCCTCACATTGTGCAAGGCTGTCTGGATTAATTCTAGATGTGAGGAACAAGATGTCATGTTTTAATGTTTCTTTGCTTGTCTATTTTGAAGAGAATGCACTGCTGGCAAGCTGACTTTTGTTTCCTCCTAAAGTTCTTTATAATTGCCAGTTTTATTGACTTAGTAGTTACTCGTTTTACTATACCTTCTTGCCTATTTTAGCCAAATAAAAGCATAGCACACAGATGGTTATTGTATATTTTGCCTAGTTTCTTTACGATACTGAAATCTTTCAACTGCAGAGTGAAAACAGAAGGCAGTCCAAAGATCATCTTCACTTTCATAGAGATTAATATTTTTGATAGGAAAGAAGGCTAGTCTGATATGGGAGCAAATCTGAATACTTGAAAAACTATTTCAATATAGACTTTTTCATGCTAAAATGCAAAACCTATCTACTAGGATTGTTTGATAAAAAAAGGTTCAAAACTCGTTTTGGATGTAGGGGGCACTGGTGGTTTGATTCTAAAGTCAATTCCGATTTTCATAGGAAAAAAAAATCAAAACTTTTAAAAACTTCCGAGGCTTCTGAATCCTTTCATTAATGGTTTCAAAGTGTTATGTCCTGCTTCACTGGGTAGTCTTTACTTTGAAAGTAGTTGTTTTACTCCAGGAGTAGGGAAAAGCAAGCACTGGAAATTCCTTCCTTCTCCAATTTAAAACTGGCTTCTCTGGCTTAAGACAGAAGCGGAGCAAATTCATGCTTCTCTGGTTTATAACTAGCTTCTCTGGCTTTAAAACTGGCTTGCTTCTCTGGCTTGAAACAGAAGCAAAGCAAATTCATGCTTTTCTGGATTATAACTCATTTCTCTGGCTTTAAAACTGGCTTGCTTCTCTGGCTTGAGACAGAAGCGGAGCAAATTCATGCTTCCCTGATTTATAATTCACTTCTCTGGCTTTAAAACTGGCTTCTCTGGTTTGAGCCAAGTCCAGGGACCAGAAGCGGGGAAAAGCTGAATCATGAATCCCTTCATGAGTTGTAACAAAAATGGCGAAAAAGCTTCAGAAGGGCAAAGGGACTTCTGGTTTTCTTAAAAACTTTGAAATTGCTTTAAAAAGGAAATATTTCTGACTTTATGCCGAGTAATGAAGATTCCGACCTAACCATGCCTACTATCTACAAATGTGTGACAACTACAGAATCATATATTGCCCAGTGTACTCTTATGTCTTTTTTGTCTGATGTGTTTTTTAAAGTTATGCATTATGCTTCCAAACCAAACATAGATTGTGTAGATTATAGATAGATAGCAACCAAACACTAGATTTGTGTAGTATCTACCAATCCACATGGGTGCCAGTTAACTGAGAGTCCATTCTACCTAAGAAACACTGATGTAACCTTTGGGAAATCATGATTTTGTGAAGGTAATTTTATTACAGTCTCTTTTATTTTGGAACTATGCTGTACACAATAATAGAAGGACCTTATTATCTGATGCAGTGCAAGCACTGTAAACATTAAACTGATTCTCTGTATTGGGCAGGGAGGGACAGAAACATGTTTTGCTACATAAACTGATGCACCAATCTCATTTTCTCCATAGGATTTATTTTCTGTGTCAGGATAGACTTGAGAAACTGCAAGTTGCAGTTTCTCCATAGAACAGAATATACTGACTTGGAGATGCTTACATTTCAATTTCACAACTTATATCCAAAATTATAAATCTAAAATTGGTGGAAGAGAGAATATCACTGGTAGAAATACCTATTTTTAACATAAAAAGACAATTTAATTCTTAAGATGTGTGTTGTATTTTCTGTGAGAGGGATAAAGACATTCACATAGAGATTATTGGCATACTGTATCCTGCAGAGAATGTCACCATGTTCCCTCTTGTGCATTGTAGATATGTCCATGGAAATAAGCATGACTGAAAAACAAAAACCAATGAAGGGAATACTATAATGGGAACTTGGAACAACCCAGTTTGTTAGCTTAATGAGCTTAAGCATGAAAGACAGAGCTGAGACTTTATTAAGACATGAGACGTGCATGAAATATAAAGTAGTATTTTCACATCAAAATAAAAATATAAGCAAACCCACTTTAGACAATGGAAATTTCATGAACTAGACTTTTAAAATTCTTCTGTTTGATAGTGTAATAGTCTGCATATAAGATTGCATATAATTGTATAGGTCCATTGGTTTACTTATCTCCTAGTATAAAATGACCATGGCTGTGATCATAAAGACATTCACCTGAGATTGACTCCTATTGCACATAGTAACTTCTGAATATACATGAATGAGATTGTATCACAAATAACAGCTAAAACAGAGATGTAAAATACTCTTCATTTGACAGATATTGGAAATCAAGAATTGTAAAAGGACGTAAGGAGGCTTTGGCTGTTCAGATGTTACTCTGGAGAAGCTAATTGTGTGGTATGAGATGAAAATGTTTATTATGTCTTTATTTCTTAAGGACTTAGCTGAATAATGGAGAAATTGGGTGTCTCTAGGGCTTGTCTGTCCAAGCTGAGACCCCGTATTCACCAAGAATGCAAGACTGGCTGTCTTCACAAGACACAGCTACTTCTGGTGAGAATCCTGTGGTTTTTTGGGTTTAAACTGATTTTACCCCACTTCAGACAAATTTTGGGGCTATTTTGGAATTTGCTGTAAACTCTAGTATCCAGTGACTTCAGACCAATCTGGAGAACTAAACTGGGTGAAAATCAGTCTGATCTGCTTTCCTGACAAGACTCCAGTGCCATCATCAGGGTCATCTGTGCCGGGAAAGGAGATGAATCATGACATTACTTCTAGCTAGAAGTGAAGCTTCGTGCAAGCTTTTGGCTGGCAGAGACACATCTGCTGACAAAGGAATGGGATTTATCTTTCTCCTAATCATGCAGACACCCAATTCTTACATTGGCAGAGGCTCACATGCAACCCAGAAGTCACTTCTCCTCCTTCCTGGTCATGCAGGTGATTCTGCTAATGCTAGGAAAGGGCACTTGCATGATTAGGAAGAAGGAGGGGCATCACCATTTTTCTTCATACCGGTCATGTGGGTGCCTTGCATAGAGCTTCATGGCCAGCTAGGAGATGCAGTGGCACTGGTTACAAAGAAGTAAGATGTTCATCACCACAAAGGAATGACCAGTTGTTGGGCATGTAAACTGCAGGTGCTTCCAGACAGCAGAGAAATGTACACCAAAGCAGGTTTTAAAAACTTGTTTTGGCACACATTTCTGTCCCCCCCCCAAAAGCCTGGTTTTCTGAGGGGTGGGGGTGGAGTGACTACATGCCATTGCAATATCAATTGGGGTGCACGTAGCCACCCCTGAAGCCCCCCCCCCAAACCCTTAAAACTTAAAACAACTTACCCAGTTGCCATTACGGTCCTCCTCAGACCTTCCTGGCATGAGGAAATGATGCGCCAGATGACCGGTGTGGGGGGGGGGGGTCGAGGAGCCTTGCCGCCCATCTCCTGATGCACCATTTCCATGTGTCAGGAGGATCCAAGGAGGACCATAATGATGGCCAGGTAAGTTTTTTTTAAAGTTTTAAGGGTTGTTTTGTGGAACAGGGTGGGGGTTCTCTTGGTTTTTCAGACTCATGCAGCCTGGAAAACAGAGAAGGCTGTGTGGATAGGGGCTGAGGATCGCGTGACACAGTCCCTGGGCCCATCCACACAATGCCTCCAGTTGGTAAGACCTGAATCTTACCTAAGATTCAGGTCTTAGCAGGTGTTTGATTAATTCTGAAACCCTGCTTTGTTCAAAAATTAATTTTGTTTTACCGAAGGCATCGTTTGGACGACTCTGGTAAAATCACAACAGGTCCTGAGATATGGGCCTGTCAGGATGGTCCCTGTGACTTCAGATTCAACACAAACCTACTAAATCTGGGGCTGCTCCAGAGCACATTTACTGGTGTGGATGAGTACTTAGTCTAGGTTTAGATCAGAAGAAAGGTGCATTTATGTTAGATTATTATTACCTGACAAAGGGAATGATCTGAAAATTTGGTTGTTGGTTTATCAATATTCCAAATTGATTGGTACTAAATTTTAAATGTGAAAGTTATGATAGAACATTGGCCACTATGAAGACATGACTCAGCAGAACAGGTTGAGAGTGAGAGGTGAAGAAGACAGGAAAAAGAGCTTGAGACATCCTGAAAAACCACCAGTAAGACCAAGATCTGAGTCAGTTGTTCGAAAAGGAGAGGGTCATTTCTATAGAAGTCTTCATGAAACCATAAAGCTTGAGTGGTAGAGGAAGACAGGTCTCCGGTCTCTAGCTGTGTTTATAACAGACTGACCTTTGAGCATTTGCTAACAGCAAAATGGCCAAAGATTAAAAACCAATTGCTATTGGGGTCCATCTATTCTGAGTTTATTCATAGTACCTCCACAGAAAACTTGACTTGAATATAGGAAGAATTAATTTTCTCATGTGGGTGGACAAAAGTATTCACTCTAGAATGTATGGTAAAATCTGCAATAGCCTTTGAACTAAAGATTATAGATCCTTTAAAACAAACATTAGACCGGCATATTATTGTACTTCATTTAGATTGAATGATCCATTTCCTTTTACAGGGCATTGTTCTGAATGTGTATGTGCAAGCTTACCAGTTTTAGTGCAGTAACCTTTTCAGAATTATAGCTTCAAGTCTCTTGGCATAGGTTGATATATCATATTTGGAGTGGAGGTGGGGGGAACAAAGCCAAAAACAAACTCAGTAATTTCTAATAATAATAAAGAAGCTTAGTATTTTGTGCTTTCGTTTTGTTTCATTCTGAGTCTCTAGGCTTTATTAAATCTCTGTTTAAATGCAGAATTTGGTTTCAAAGCTTATATTAAATCTGTATTATTTTAAAAAGCCTTCTTGTACACAACATTAAACTGTTATAATTAAGATGTTCCAGCCTGTGAGGGATTAATCTTTTTAATGCATTCATATTAAGTGTGTAATTTGCATTTTCATTCATGTTATTGGAAGTATATGAAGAAAAATGGACACACATTAACATGTGGTACATATATATATATAGACATTATCTTAACTGGTTTAAATGAAGTGTACAGATTCTAAAGTGTAACACATTATTTCTTGGGGAAAATTGTAGAGTTATTTTGAAAAGGTTTCAATCTATAAAACAAATTTGAAGACCCTGGTTCTAAAACATGTGAATTATAAATACAAAAGAAATATCTTATTCAATTGCAACTGTAGTATCGCTCTATGCTTGTTAAGTCCTGTTACATAATTTCTCAGTTGTGATCACATTGAAAAAAGTTATCCTCCCATATAGTTATGTGAGACGGTACTTTAGTTTGGCTGCCCATCCTTTTCATTTGCCATAAAGACAACACACTCCGGCATGCCTGTATAGGCCCATATCCACCCAATTCCTGAGACAATAAAGAAACTTTAATATAATAAAGGGAGATCTGTAAGGTTTTATATAGATTATCTCTTGTCTGACCAACACCCCAAGGTCACTGTTAAGGTCGCCAGCTTCTGTGCAGCAGCAATAGCTTGTCGGCGCAAGATGCTGTCACAGTCTTAGAAAGTTTTAATATTTATTTCAGTTTTACCATTGTCATTTTAGCATTTAAATGTTTAATACCATTTTAACTATCTTTTTAAATATTGGGTTTTAAACTTTGCCTGTGTGTACGCTGACGTTTGTACATTTGTGTATATGTGTTTGAATTTTTTTAAAAAATATATAATATAAATTTCAAGGACAGGTTTGGGGACAAGAATTATGTATTTTGATACCATCCATTTCATAAAACATCTAGATATGACTACTTGAGGACTAGAATTAGTTGGTTTTCTGCTGCTCTCATTTCTAAAATCATTATTATGTGTGTATTTATGCCAAATGCAAAATTTTGCTCAAATGAAACAGTTACTTTAAATAAGTAATTTTCAAATTATCTGTCCACCTTTTCATTTACCTGTCTAAAAGTCTTATTATTGTATGCATTTGTGGTTTAGAGAGAGTGAGTGAGAGAAATGATTTCCCAGTGCTTTCTTAAACTAGGGACTTTAATTAAACTGGCTGATTTATGTTCCATCTGGATAGCAATAGGATCAGGCTGTAAAATGAGGGAAACAGCTGGAAGATATGGGGAACCTAATATAAAGTATATTCTGTGAGGAATTTAATCTATCTTATGGTAACCAGGTTTGCAGTCTTTTATTTTGTACAGTTCACTTCAGTTCCCGTAAGCCTTAGCTGTGGCATGGTTTTATGGTAATCAGCGTAGAACACATTGGGAAATTTATTTAGAACCAATATTAACCCTGTAGAAAAAAATGCACCATTTTAGTAATATTGTACTTTAGCAATTATGCAAAATATCGCAATGAACAGAACATCTAAAAATTCCTTTTGTCCTTATCCTGTGACTGTAAAAGAGTTTTTTTAAAAAACAAAACTATACATCTTTGGGAAAGTTCATGGAGTGATCCAAAACTGAAAGGCAAAACAGTATAACAAAAAAACACAAAATACAGGATGATAAATTGGACTTTTATGTGTGTGGTATTTGTTTCTTTTTTTCATTTGTTGTTTCCTTCCTTTTGTTTCATTCGTTTTGCACAAAACAGTAATGCCAACTACAATATGGAAATAGGCCCCAAATGAAAGATTGTGTGAACGATTACCATCTATTCAGCCTTATTTTAGTCTCATATGCAGATTGAGAGGAAAATATCTCAGAATCAATTGTGTCTTAAGTCCTGCCTTTAATGTTAAGTCTCCTCTGCAGATCGAGAGAAAAACCTCTCAGAATCAGTGGTATCTTAAGCTCTTCCTTTAACCTCAGCTCCTCTGCAAATCAAGAGAAAACTTTTTAGAATCAGTGGTACCTTAAGCCCTGCCTTTAACCTCTGCAGATCGAGAGGAAAGACTCTCAGGATCAGTGGTACCTTAAGCCCTTCCTTTATTTTTTTTATTTACTTCATTTATATTCCGCTCTTCTCACCCCGAAGGGGACTCAGAGCGGAATACAGTACATATATTTGCAGACAATCCCTGCAGTTCAACATATATAGACATTTTTTTAGACATATATTGACGAACATAGACGAACAGAGAAGCAAACTTCTGGCCACCAGGGAGAGCTGACACACTCCTCATCTCTCTCAGCACTTTTTTCCAGCGTCCCTTGTTGTTCTTCCGCAATCCTCAGTGACTCCTGGAATTCTTATGGCTTCATAAATCAGTTAAAATTTGCTTCCCCACTTAATGTGGTACCTTTATCTCCTACTTGACAAATGAACTGTCATTCGGGCTGCAAAGGTCAACAACAGGCTACATTTAAGGTCGAGCACCCACCTTGACCCGGGCAGGCCTCGAACTCATGACCTACAGGTCAGAGAGATCTTATGCAGCTGACACTTAGCCAGCTGCACCACTTCCCGGTGCCTTTAACTTCATGTCTCCTCTGCAGATCGAGAGCAAAATCTCTCAGAATCAGTGGTATCTTAAGCCCTGCCTTTCACTTCATGTCTCCTCTGCAGATCAAGAGGAAAACCTCTCGAAATCAGTGGTATCTTAAGCCCTGCCTTTAACTTCAGGTCTCTGCAGATTGAGAAGAAATCTTTCCAGAAGCAGTGGTGTCTTAAGCCCTGCCTTTAACCTCAGGTCTCTGCAGATTGAGAAGAAATCTTCTCAGAAGCAGTGGTGTCTTAAGCCCTGCCTTTAACCTCAGGTCTCTGCAGATTGAGAAGAAATCTTCTCAGAAGCAGTGGTGTCTTAAGCCCTGCCTTTAACCTCAGGTCTCTGCAGATTGAGAAGAAATCTTCTCAGAAGCAGTGGTGTCTTAAGCCCTGCCTTTAATCTCAGGTCTCCTTTGCAGATCGGGAGGAAGTGAAAGAGGAAATGTTTTAAAGGATGTTTTATTACTAGAAAGAAAAAAATCCCTAAAAATTGGGAGATAACCCAAATGTTATAAAACTTGGTGGACTAAGAGTGGCTAATGTGCCCTTCATGTGTGTGGCAATTTTCACCCTCTTGTCCTAAAACTGAGGGGACAGGAGCTTGGGAAGGCTGCTCCTGTTGACCAATGGTCCAGAAATGTTTATTCTTTCGGACCCTGAATGAAAAAGCTCATACAGAAAGGCTCTGGTTTAAAGGAGATGTGCTTGAAAATGAAAATGGTAGTGATTCTATACAAATGCACAAGACTAGTAGCATGCACATTTTCTACACCAAAATAATCTCTTCATTCATACTGATGGTGAGATTTTAGCAAAATTTTTACTGTATACAAAGTTTGGTGATTGCAAAATTCTCACTGAGTTTATTTATAATTTGGCTCAAAGGGGAAACAGTACATAACAAGCGTCTGGAAGGGAAAAATCTCCAGGTCTTAAAATGAGTTATTTTTTCATTGCAACAGTGAAATAATACTTTACGCATGTTCTCATATCAAGCTAAAAGTCTAATGCTTTGCCTCTGCTTTGCTATGGATGTGAGAATGTGTGTTTAAGTACCAAAACAGACTGATGCAATTTGGTTAGGCAAATTGTATTCTCTGCTTGAACAAGCCTCTGTAATGTGAAACAGTGTGCAGTGGATAGAGCATTGCCTGCTGAAGTTACTACAAGAATCAGTGATAAGGTTGTTATAGTAGATACATCTTTTATGAACCAGATGTGCTGCCAGCTGAACAGCAAAGCAGTGTGAACTTACCAGTTTATACAATTGTTTTGGAGTTTGAAATGTTTCTTCAGAGTTGAAGTGTGATATGATAGATCCAAGAAAACAGAGGAATATCCTTATAACTTTGTTATTATGCTGAATTTTGTTGACAAATATGTCACCAAGAAAAGACATACTAAAGAATGTTGCGGCTTGTTAAAAAGTTTTCATTAAATCTGCCTCTAATTGCTTTATTGACTGATTTCAAAATCACTAGTTAGTTTAAACAGCCAAATGTTGTTTTCAATAATCCAGTTCAATTTTTATTTTTATTCTAGCAGAGAAGTATTGGATAAATGAAATACAGACATGACAGAGTTACAGTTTAATATGGTCTTGCAAATGAATTCTTGGACCATGGAATAATTAACTTGTCACTGAGTGAAAGCCCTGATGGTTACTGCTTAAAGTATTACACTAAATTGTGAAATCCAATCCTGTTATTGTAATGCAAGAATTTTGTATGTCAAGGTACTGAGAGTGAACAAATTCAGGAAGCATTTGATGTCTTTGAAGTGTACTTTGAATGTTAAAGTCACCGATGAATTCAACCTCTCAAGACTGGTTACTCAGCATTCAAAAAGGAATGTCTTGTTGGTGGGCTTGGCCTCATGTAAGCTGCCCCGAGTCCTCACTGGGGAGATGGTGGTGGGGTACAAATAAAGATGATTATGATGGTGATGATGATGATGATGATGATTATTGAGTTAAGGATAAAGTCTTCCCAATTTGATTTAACATACCGGTACTCTTCATTTATGTAATCATCTTGATTTGTCAAACCTCAACTAATTGTATAAGTTTCTTTTACAAGAACTGTTCATAGGACTATTAATCTGGTCTTTTAACTTAAGTACTTGTTGACACTGCCCTTTTGATACTTTTTCTAGATAGATTTATTTTGCTTTTACAAACACGTGTAATTTGTTAAATTTCCCCTTTTGCTAGGAATAAAATAAACAACTTCATTCTTGATTCAGGATATTTTAATATTCAAATGAAGCCCTATTTCAGTTGTATATAAACTGGGCCGGAACCTATACGGTTCTGGCCCAGTTTACCTGTCCGAACGTATTCTCCCCTATGAACCTTCAAGAGTGCTAAGATCGTCTGGAGAGGCCCTGCTCTCAGTCCCACCACCTTCGCAGGCGCGTCTGGTGGGCACGAGGGACAGGGCCTTTTCTGTGATGGCCCCCCGGCTGTGGAATTCCCTCCCAAATGAAATTAGATCTGCCCCCTCCCTCCTGACTTTTAGGAAGCAGGTGAAAACATGGCTGTGCAATGAGGCCTTTGCAGAATGAAGGAGGAGATCGCAAATATATGGATTAAGTTGGACTTTATTTTACTTTGGCGAAAGGCTTTTTAAAGGTATTTATTGTATTGTATTTTATTGTCAATTTTATTGTAAATTTATGATGTTTTTAGATTTTAAATGTTAGCATTGAATACTTGCCGTTTGCCGGTCAGAGTCCCTCTTCGGAGGTGAGAAGGCCGGGGTATAAAAGTTTTAAATAAATAAATAAATATAATGGTTTTGGTTTAGTGAATGATATCTAAATGTTAAAGCTACACTTTGGGTTGATTGGATGTGGTTCATTTTCTCCCCGTCCCTCACCCATTGACAGGCCTTTAGTTCAATTTTCCTTCTGCAAAGAATGAGCTTCTGGGCTTTCTTGAAGGAAGTTAGGCTTCAGTGATACTGAATAATTGCCTTTACAGCTCACATGCACTTTGAATTTAAAATTTAATCTCTTCAAATCAGCTTGCATGACAAGTGGCTTGTGCTTAGCATGTTGCATGAATGATTCAGTAGATCGTAATAGCTACCTTAGTAATTTCTTATGAATGATTGAAAGTGATCACATTACTAAACACTACTGGTAAGTCGCAAGCATGTTTTCAAGAACTGGTGTTTCACAGTAAGATTTTGTTAGAATATGGTCAAGAAAAAAGTCTCTAGCTTTAAGTATTTAAAAACATACTCGAGTTTACCCAAGCTGATGGAAGATATATTTACCTTTTGCTGGTTTACTAAGAAGACGTGTTGTATACAGTTGGCCCATATACTGCATGTGGTATCTGTTCTGTGACTTTTTAGATGAAAGCGAAAAACACATTATGTTGTACATAGTGAAAATAACCCCTCTTCCACTTACCTACTTCCCAATGGAGGGGAGAGTATTTATTTATTTAGAACTTTTATATCCCATTCTTCTCTACCTCTGTAGAGGGGCTCAGAACAGCTAACAACAGAAAAAAAATCAATGCTACACAGTAAATCACATTTTAAAAACAACATACATAATAAGTTATAAAATAATATAAAAATACAGTTTGCTGAGTTAAAAACATTGTCCAACTCAATCCAAACACTGTGGTCTAATAATGCTTAGTCCTTACCGATTCAAGCCATCAATCTGTGAATGCCTGATTCCAAAGCAAAGGATTTCAGTTTCTTCCTGAAAGTCAAGAGAGAGGGGGAAGACCCAACCTCATTGGGGAGAGAGTTCCATAGCCAGGGGTCACCACAGAGAAGGCCCTGTCTCTCGTCCCCACCAAGTGCAATTGCGAAGGTGGTGGGACCGAGAGCATCTTAAAGTCCTTGATGGTTTATAGGGGAAGTTAAGTTCGGACAGGTAAACTGGGCCGAAACCATGTAGGGTTTTATAGGTTAAAAACAGCACTTTGAATTGTGCTCGGAAGCTAATTGGCAGCCAGTGGAGCTGGTGCCATAGGGAAGTTATGCGCTCCCTGTACCCTCCTCCTGTGAGCAACCAGGCTGCTGAGGGTTGGACTAGTTGGAGCTTCCAGGCAGTCTTCTTCAGCAACCCCATAGAGTACATGCTCTGTTTCAAGAAAGGGGAATTGAATATTGTTGGATAGCAAAATAGATTTAAAGATGGTATGTTGTAGGTTTTTCGCGTTATATGGCCATGTTCTAGATGCATTCTCTCCTGACGTTTCGCCTGCATCTATGGCAAGCATCCTCAGAGGTTGTGAGATTTAAAGATGCTCTTAGAGCTAACCTTAAAAACTGAGGTATAGACACCTAGAACTGAGATGCCCTTGTCCAAGTGCATTCTAGCTGGAGGTCAGTTGTTACCAACAGTGCTATGGATTTCGAGGAGGCACGAATGGAAGGCGAAGGCACTAGGCATGAGAAAAAAGTTATGAAAATGATTCGTTTCGTAAGAAATTTGTAAGAAATGCTACTTTCGAGCGTTTCCGCACCTGGAACGCCAACCAAGAAGTGGACTTTCTTTTTCGAACTTGGGGGGCCAGGATTTTCTTAAGTGTCGTTATTAGGTCATAAGGGGGGGCATAAGGGGGGGCACCCTCCTTCTCTCTCACCACCCTCCCGCCTCCCTTGCCAATATTATGGCAAGGCAAGCCCTAAACTCGCTCCTTCTTTTGGCTGGAAGGAAGCCTGGAAAAAATGTAAACAGAGAGGATTACTCAGAAGTAAATCTGCAAAGGAGGGCACTTTGGATGAAGGGCCCTCCTTTGTGGATTTACTTCTGAGTAAACCTCTCTGTTTACATTTTTTCCAGGCTTCCCTGCCTCTCCTGCCCTGCCAGGATCTAAAGCATCAAAGAGTATTGGGGTGAGAAACCAACCTAATGTATAATAGAATGAATGCTACTGTAAGTGCCACTGCCTAATATTATAAGTAATCCAACTGGTCATACCTAATTCCATGCAGATGCAATAATACAGCAGTAATAACAATGGGTATAAGAAGAGGTGAAATTCAAACCGAAGTATTCTGACTGGTCTCTCCTCATGCGGTGCAAACGGGCTCGAGGGAAATTAGCCCGGGGAAAAGCCAGCGTTTGCCGCTTGGGAGCACACACATACATATTCTTGGGAGGGGATTTGTTGCAGAATCCCGGCCTCATAGAGAAGATTCTGCAGCAACCCCCCAAAGAATATGTATGTGTGTGCACCCAAGCAGAAAACACTGTCTTTTCCGGGCTAATTTCCCGGGCTCACAGAGAAGAGCCCGTTTGCACCGCATGAGGCAGGGACCAGTCAGAATACTCGGTTTGATTTTACCTATTCTTATACCCATTGTTATTACTGCTGTATTATTGCATGTGCATAGAATGTAGGTATATGACCAGCCTGGGCAAACTTGGGCCCTCGCTCCCTCGGGATCGGGGTGAGAGGCAGCGAGGAGCGAGGGGGGGGCTCCTCCTCCTTTTCTTTTGCTGCTTCCAAGAATAGAATACCCACTCCCTCCCTCCTTCCTATTTGGAGAGTCCCATCTAGAATTCAGTGTGATTTATTCAAGTTTTGGCCTACAACTCCCAGAAATCCCAGCCAATTTACCAGCTGTTAGGATTTCTGGGAGTTGTAGGCCAAACTCATCTGAATGCGCATGCTCTGGCATACAATTACTAACGAAATTCGTTAGTAATTAAGTTACATTTTAGAACTTTTTGGAAAATTTTTTGTAAGCCTTCCTATTACTAATTTAAAAATCCACCCCCCCCCCCAATTAGATTTACGATTTGCTATTTTTGGGTTCTAAACCATGCCTAGAAGGCACTTCAAACCAACCCTTGTTGAGACCATCTTCCAGCTGGAAATCAATGTCCTCACTGTGAAAGAACATGCAGATCCAGAACAGGTCTCTACTATGGACCCACCAGACTATGGACCCACCACAAAGACACTACATATGGAAGGCAATCATTATCAGCCACGAGTGATAACCTATGATGATGGTGACATGTTGGGTCACAGTCCACCCTCACTGAGTTCTCAAAAGCAACCCCTTCCCTGGAGGACAAATCAGGTGCAAAGTCCAGCTGATTGAAGCCATATACCTCTCTTCATTAAGAAAGGATTTTCCCCTCTACATAAAGAAGCAATTGATGCCCAGCTGTGTTTCTCTACCCAGGGAAAGCAGTCCATTTCCCTCATCTGTAGAGAGAAGCAACCAGTTCAGTTGCATTTCTCTCATCTTCTTGGGAGACAGTAACACAGTTTTGGTTGCTTCTCTCTGCTGAGAAAGAAATTAGACTTCTGGCTTGAGAGATAGAAGTGTACCTGGACTTCTGCCACTTCTCCAATAGAGGAAGAAGACAATCTCCTTTGACAGTGAAGAGAGGCTGTGGTTCTGTGCAACTGGGCATCCGGATGGATTTGACTGTACTTGGTACCCAAGGAGGGGGATGCTTTCAGGATCTCATCATGGGCAGTCTGGCCCACCACTGCCCTTGCCTTTGTAGATGGAAGAGGTTTTCACATATAACTGAAACTGCATAACATGAACTTGTGTAATACGTGGACCTAGTGTACTGAACTGGCAGTCCCATTACAGAACAAAATAACTTCCAGTTTGCCTACCATTGCTCCATTCTATCAATTCTGTCCCATCACAAAGATATCCTAGAGCTAAGTTCAAACTGCATAGGTAGGTATTCCGCCTTCCTAACCCCCAAATGGCATGCATATACAGTCAAAGGTGTGTTGTGCAATAGAAAAATATATTTACAAACAGAAGATTATGTATCTCATATATTATGCACCAAAGATCTTATAAGTTATACAAAATGCATCATGAAGAGAACAGAGCTTATTTTCTAGTTAAGTATATCTACAACTGTAAATAATGAATGAGGCAACAATTATTATCCTAGAGCCAAATAATTCTTCTCCAACGTTATTTCATCAATAATTTCAGTAGCACAGAAATAATTTTGGATTTAAACATTCATTTTCAATATTCTATGTGTTCAGAATACTGAAATTTAGTCTCACAATAATTTGTGAAATTCACACGAAAATGAATATGGAGGACTGATTCATATATTATGTCTTATCTCAGCCAGTTCCTAGTAGATAAGAGCAGAGGGCCTGTTAGATAGGCAGCTGCATTTTTGGTTAACCCAAAATGTATATGGTGCATCTGACAGGTTCCTTCAAGAGTCTTTGCTCCAAATGGCAATGTAGCTGAAGGATTGCAGGGTGTTTCTACCCTTGTATAGCAATTACCTGATGTGCAGCAGATTGCCACTGGTCTGCTTTCCCAAATTGATCAAAATTGTTCCCTTGATGTGCATTGAAGAGAAACAGCATTGTGCAAAGAGCACAAACATAACCATTTCCTCCGTAACTGCAGCAGATTTCTAAGGTAGCTGAAGAGAGATTGTAACACTTACATATGAGATCACACATGAGCAATGTATATCTCCTTTATTACTTAGCATGGCCTTGGAGCAACTGCAGGGAACATTGTAGCATTTACATGGATTTCATTTAGCCCAAAAGAGAAGATGGCTTTGAAGTGTGAAGAGCAGCTAATGGGAGAAATAATCCTCCCAGTGAGTGAGTGTTCAGGCTAGGAGTGCAAGAGCTAGCTACCTTTACTAGAATTGTGATACCTTCGGAGCTACTCAGCCTATGGTTCCTGGGAGTGCAGCTTTCATGAGAGGCAGCCCAGTCCCAAAACACCATGGCTGCTGCTGGTTTCAGGTCAGGATAGCCTGCTCTGAATTAAGAACTTATAAGATAGTCACTATGGCCTCTTACCTGCATTGGGGGGAGGGTAGCTCTATGATTAGAACATGCACTCTTCTCATGCTCCAATGCATAGCTCTGTGATTGAAATACGAAGACAACTCATGTGCCTAAGTATGCAGTCTTTTTGCATAAGACATGAGATGTTAGTGGATCCATCATAATAGAAATAGCCAACCCACTCTGGATTTAACCGCAACTCATGCTGTAGCTGCTCTGATTGATCCAAACTGCTGCACCAAGATGTAGGATTAGACCCAGGGCCTTGTTTCAGATTATCTTACTTTCAATCTTCAATAAATGAATTTGTTACCAGCATCGGAAATGTGATAAAGTGAATCAGAGCAATATTGAGGTGCATTTCCCTGTGTTTCACGCATTTAATCTGAGATCTGAGTCATAACTTTTGTTACTGCATTTTCTTCTTCAGTAAAGAAGGGGAGCCAGGAAGAGAGTTCCATCTTGTCTCCTGTGACATTAGGGCTCCTCCCCCAGCAACAATATAATATTATATAATACTAATATTATGAATGATGTATTAGTACTATGCTAGTAATGTTGTGTGTTGTATGTTCATATGACTTGTAAGCCGCTCTGAGTCCCCTTCGGGGTGAGAAGGGTTGCATACAAATGTCGTAAACAAATAAATAAATGTATTTGTTATTGGGCCTTTCTCCTTTCTTCTTGTCTTCTACCTTACCAAGCATTATTGACTTTTCTAGTGAGTCATATCTCCTCATGAAAAGTTCAAAGTACAAGTTCAAAGTCTCATTGTAGTCATCTTGGCATCTAGGAATCATTCAAAAATGTTCTACTGTATTTGTCATGTGAAAAATCTAATTAATGCATGTATATGAAATTAAGGTGTAGAAAGTTCTGCCGAAATAAACCAGTTTCCTGTAAGATGTCACAGCATTTTGTCTATATAACAGTAGCTGCTAAGAAAAAAAACCTAACTGTATTCCATCCCTGTACTATGTGATTTTAGTCTAATCTTTTGTTTGAAGCTTCTAATGCAGACAGGATCCAAATAATTTTGCATATTCATGGTATGGAAGAAGTAAGTTCTTTTAATTTTAACACACAAATGATTATTAGTTTTGCATATTTGCAGCCATTTTGATTACTATGTAGAGTTTAGACAACTAATCAGAACATAAACTGTTCTATTTTTGTCATTGTTTGGTTTTCTATTGATATATGCAAAACTAGAAATATTTGTGAGATGATATTATTATTTTATTATTTTGAGTCATAATCCTTTGACTGCTTGTTTACTCCCCCATCCCACCCTGCCCCCCTAAACACACACTTCTCCCCTGTAGTTAAATATTAATCCTAGAGCTTTTTTGGGGGTAAATTAATTCATAAAATTAGTCTCTATGCTTTTCCTATTGTTTCTGAAGATCAATTCAAAGTACAGATCCATGTTTTGTTTGCTAGCAGAAAACATTTTTCCATGTCCCATAGTAATGATGTACATATAGGATGTTATAAAACCCTCTTTTTAATTGAAAGTGAATCAAATCATGTGGATTGAAGTATGGGTTTGTTTTTTGTTTTTACCTTTCATACATTGCATGCCTACCAGTGCTCAGCTGCAGGCATGCTCCGGGCCTGCCTACATGTGCTGCCACGCATGCACTCTCTTTTCAAGGCAAGCAGGAAAGTTTGGCTGCAAACGAAAGCAGCTTTTGATCTCAGCCATGTTCTCGTATGTGTTGAGAACATGGCTGAGATCAAGTACAATGAGGCACATTGCCTTTTACATGCCTTGGAACAGAGTGCCTTTCTTGGATATCAATGAGGCCTGTACATTTTGGTGTTTTTCCCATTGCAGATTGCTTTAACTTAAAATTAAAACCCTGTTTGAAATCCAGCTTTGATGCTTTGTCTGTCTTTCTTGGCCTGTGAGCTGCAGTGGCAATAAAATGACAGAACAATGAAGTCAATAAAATGCATTAAACTGTATAATTTGATTAGATTACATGGAAAATTTAATCTTTTTAGCTGAAAAGAGGATGGGAGCTTTCCTTGATTGTTTTTCTCTCAAGAAAAAGGCTTCTTTGCTCCATATATTGCATTTCAAAATGTTTTCAATTGCCTAGACTTTGTAGTAGATCTTATACATATTGATGATTTGTGACTATGATAAAAAAGTAAACTATAAGATTACTTGGTGGTTGTCAAAAGTATCAAATTGATCAGCTGCATTGTCCAGTTTCCCCATTTTCATTCCTTCATGGTACAGCGCCCCAATGTGCATACACTTGGTGGGGGTTTGCATTTGTGGGAAATGTATAATTCTGTATTGGTATGTCTAGAGGTTTGAATTGTATTTTGTTAGTGTCAGCCAAAAAAAAAATGGCTAAAGCTGGGAAATGCAACAATGAACCCATGCAATTTTAAGATGAATAAGGGCATGGCTGCATAAATCTGGGCATGTGCCATGTACTGCAGTAGCTCAGGTTATTCACAATGACACATTTTGTGGAATTACACTTTACATTGTACCTTCAGCATGTTATTGCCAACATTCATTGTGAGGATTTTTGCAACTTCTTACAAACTAAAACAACATTTTGATTCCTTTCATTCCTGTGCAACTCCTTGAACTCCACCAAAGGCCCTTCTTGAATATCTTGGAGAATTGCAGAAGAGGGACAGAATGTCTGAAAATGATTTTTTAAAACCAATGTCTGTGCACACAACAATCGCTCTATCACTCCTGGGCTTTTCCAGATCCTGAGGGAAAAAGACTTTTTAGAGGACTGCCATGTGATGATAGAAACAGGGAAGCTCTGTTACACACATCCCAATATTTCAAAAGATACAAGCCATATAGATAGGGACTTTGATGAAGTAAACATCCTTTTCCCTGTATATATTAAATGTATATTCTATACATAACTTACCTGCAAACTTTTAAAAAGCTGATTAACATTCTGCAGCTTCTCTCAACAGATGGTAGAATTCAAGCCCTCTGTAGTGTCATCAAAGGCTTCCCATGTAGTAGGTGTTCTGTATCTGTAGTTAGCAGGTACTTATGCTATAGTTCCACCTCCAATTCTGAAGGCAGCATTTAAATAAATGTCAAACTTGACTTAAACATTTTGACAGGAACCTTTCCAGTTTTCAATGAATTGATACTTGAATGCATGAAAGACTGTGACACATTGTGTCTTGAAAAATAATTCAGTTTTTCCCCTAAAACAATTAGAATAAGGAAAATCTTGGCTGAGAAGGTGGATATAGTTGGTTATTCACAGAAAACATGTATAGTCAGACCTTTTTTCCAGACCTCATATTTAACTGTAATTTTGAATATGAAATGCTGTAATTATGTAATCATTTATGAAACAGTAGTATGTGACAGGCTTTTAATCCACCAAAATAATAAGTTGTGTTGCTTGAAGAATGAATTTGCCTCCATACTTGACCCCTATAAAATCCATCTTTCCAGCAAAATGCCTTGTGGTTTGATTCTTTCTTGTATTGATGACTTTCCCATTGAATTGATCTGCCCACCGTGGAATAAAGCTGTAATCTTTGTTTGGAGATCACGATTTTTATTTTACTTAGCTCAAAACCAGACAAGAATTCAAAACGTCAAGATATATCCTTGAATCAGGGGTCCTCATTAGGTAGATTGCGATCTACTGGTAGATCGGTAGGGCGCCTGGTAGATCGCAGGCAGGGTGGGAGGATGGCTCAGTCCCGCCCCACAGGCTCCCAACACGGCCCAGGTGCAGAAGGAGGTTGGACTGGATGGCTCTTGGAGATCTCCTCCTATTCTAGGAACCCATTGTTGTTATTATTATTATTATCATTATCAGAGGCTGAATGGCGATCTGTGAGGAATGCTTTGATTGTGTTTTTCCCTTATGGGAGAAGGAGGTTGGACTGGATGGCCCTTGGAGGTCTCCTTCTACTCTAGGCAGGGCCGGCGCAACCATTACGCGGAGGAAGCAATTGCGTAGAGCGCCATCTGCAGGCCAGACAGCATGGGCGCTCCACGCGGCGGGTGGTGTTCCGCCAGCCACCAGCATCCTACCTCCGCGTCGCTGACCCGGCCGCAGGCAGCGCTGCGGCTGCCTACTTTTGGGTCTTGCCTTGCCGGCGCTGCTTGTGCGCATGGGCGCTCCACGCGGCGGGCGGCGGAATGTAGAGCGCACATACGCACGTGGAGCGCCCATACGCGCACAAGCGGCAGGCAAGCCTCAAAAGCAGGCAGCCGGCGCAACCATTACGCGGAGGAAGCAATTGCGTAGAGCGCCATCTGCAGGCCAGACAGCATGGGCGCTCCACGCGGCAGGTGGTGTTCCGCCAGCCACCAGCATCCTACCTCCGCGTCGCTGACCCGGCCGCAGGCAGCGCTGCTGCTGCCTACTTTTGGGTCTTGCCTTGCCGGCGCTGCTTGTGCGCATGGGCGCTCCACGCGGCGGGCGGCAGAATGCGGAGCGCACATACGCACGTGGAGCGCCCATACGCACGCGCACAAGCGGCAGGCAAGCCTCAAAAGCAGGCAGCCGTGGGCCACAGCGTCCTTGGGGCTGTTTGCCGCTTGTGCGCATGCGCAGTTGCTCCAAGAAGCAACTGCGCACGTGCAAAAACCTCCTCGAGGAGGACTCGAGGAGGCTCACCTCACCTGCACGACGAGGTCGGGCAGAGACTGAGACGCCAGCCGCAGGAAGAACTCGGTCCGGACGAGCCAGGCAGGCAGGCAGGCAGCAGAATAATTCTGAAGCATTGCACAGCCGGTCAGTGGAGTTTCTTTCCTCCTGAGCTTGCCTTGAAGGAACACAGGCAGAGAGAGGAAGGGGCTTTTATTATTAGTATATAATGTAATATAATTTTAAATTGGGGAGATCTGGGGTTTATTGTTCTTATTAATATAATAATGAAATAACACAATATAATATAATTTTAAATTGGGGAGATCTGGGGTTTATTGTTGTTATTAATATTAATATAATAATGAAATAACACAATATAATATAATTTTAAATTGGGGAGATCTGGGGTTTATTGTTCTTATTAATATAATAATGAAATAACACAATATAATATAATTTTACATTGGGGAGATTTTGGGTTTATTGTTCTTATTAATATAATAATGAAATAACACAATATAATATAATTTTAAATTGGGGAGATCTGGGGTTTATTGTTCTTATTAATATAGTAATGAAATATCACAATATAATATAATTTTTAATTAAAGGTAAACTGTAAATCCCCAAAAACAAACAGGGTACTATATCAATCCTTATGTTGCAAAATAAAGTACTAATGCTGATATTGATAGTAATGCATTAAACATGTAGAAAACCATATATGTTGATTTTAGTATAATCCAGGTTATCCAGCTATATAATCAGGATTATATTCCACTCTATGTATATAAATGTTAAAATAGAGTACTCTGCTTATGCTAATACTGATGCATTAATGCATTAAACATGTAGAAAACCATATATGTTGATTTTTAGTATAATCCAGGTTATCCAGCTATATAATCAGGATTATATTCCACTCTATGTATATAAATGTTAAAATAGAGTACTCTGCTTATGCTAATACTGGTGCATTAATGCATTAAACATGTAGAAAACCATATATGTTGATTTTTAGTATAATCCAGGTTATCCAGCTATATAATCAGGATTATATTCCACTCTATGTATATAAATGTTAAAATAGAGTACTCTGCTTATGCTAATACTAGTGCATTGATGCATTAAACATGTAGAAAACCATATATGTTGATTTTTAGTATAATCCAGGTTATCCAGCTATATAATCAGGATTATATTCCACTCTATGTATATAAATGTTAAAATAGAGTACTCTGCTTATGCTAATACTGATGCATTAATGCATTAAACATGTAGAAAACCATATATGTTGATTTTAGTATAATCCAGGTTATCCAGCTATATAATCAGGATTATATTCCACTCTATGTATATAAATGTTAAAATAGAGTACTCTGCTTATGCTAATACTGATGCATTAATGCATTAAACATGTAGAAAACCATATATGTTGATTTTTAGTATAATCCAGTTCATCCAGCTATATAATCAGGATTCCCGTAAATGTCCCTTATTTCTTCTATCAAAATATGGCAACCCTACTCCTGTCTTCCCGCCCTTCCCTCCCTCCATTCCCTTCCATCCTTCTCTTCTTCCCCTCCTTCCTTCCTTCTCCTTTTCTTTCCTCCTTTCGTCCTGGAGGATGTTTAACTGGGAGAAGAGAAGATAGAGAAGGAAGGTGAGAAACATGTTGGACTGGATGGCTTTAAGTATTTTCAGTTGGTCATGAGGGTTCTGTGTGGTAAGCTTGCCTCAATTCTGTCTTTGATGGGGTTCAGAATACTCTTTGACTGTAGTAGGTGAACTATAAATCCCAGAAACTACAACTCTCAAATGTCAATGTCTATTTCCCCCAAACTCCATCTGTGTTCATATTTGGGCATATTGAGTATTCATGCTAAGTTTGTTCCAGATCTATCACTGTTTGAGTCCACAGTGCTCTCTGGATGGAAGGTAAACTACAACTTCCAAACTCAAGGTGAATATGTCCACCAAACCCTTTTAGTGTTTTCTGTTGGTCATGGGAGTCCTGTGTGCCACGTTTGGTTTAGTTTCATCATTGGTGGAGTTCAGAATGCTCTTTGATTGTAGGTGAATTATAAATCCCAGCAACTACCACTCTCAAATGTTAAGGTCTGTTTTCCCCAACCTCCATGTTGCAAATAAATAAATAAATAATACTTTATACCTTTCGTTATCAAGCAATTTTTTTGGGGGGGGGGGGGCGCCAAAATAATGTTCGCTTACCATTTAAAATTACCTTCGTCCGCCCCTGACTCTAGGAACCTATTTGTTGTTGTTGTTACTATTATTATTATTAGTAGTAGTAGTAGTAGCAGCAGAGGCTGAATGAATATTATCATCATTATTATGAATAAATTCAGGGGCTTATTATACTCACATTTAGTTGAATTCAGTCTTAAAATATATTATATGGCTCTCACTGAAATAAATTTCCAAATATTTTGCTTTTATGGCTCTCTGAGTAGTGGGTAGGTAGATTATTTTATAAGTAGCTTGCATGTTGAAAAAGTGTGAGCACCCCTGCCTTGAATTCTAAAGTTAGGATTGGACATATTTCCAATGTCTATGGATGATCATGGAAGCTGAGCAATGAAGCTGATGAGAAGAAAATCAACTCATCTCAAATATTATGCTGGAGAAGAGTTCCATGGATACCATAGACTAAGAAATGTCTCCTATGCCAAAGAAAGTCTGAATTCTCCATGACTAAACTGAGAGTATTGTATTTTGGATATGCGTGGGTGTGGGTAAGGGGAATCCCTGGAAAAGGTAATCAGACTTGGTGAGATCGAAGGCAGTGGGATTTGGAGGACTGAATTATTCCCACCCCATATTTAAACAATCTCATTGAATATATGGTTTTAACCTTCAAGAGCATTTCAGACATTTCTGTAACTCGGCCAAGGCTAGAGGCTTTTCTTTGTTGTCTCTACAATCTGCATGACAGACAAGTTAGAAGCAATAGCTAGAGCAAAAAGAATGCAGTTTGGAAAGTCAGCCTCTGAATTAAAATTTTATGTAGCATATGGATCCAATATTCCATTAATTAATATCCTTTTAAGGATCAAAAGCTCTTTAAATCACTTTCAATCAGGATTTTGGCTTTTCTTACCATCCAAAATATTTTGCTGACACGAATGGAAATATTTTTCATGAATAGTAAATGTTATATTGAAAGGAGATGTTGCTATTCAGATGGCAAATCTATGTAGATTCTCACACCTACATACAACACATACATATACCTCTTAAGGGACATTTCCATAGCAACGTATGGCGTTTTGACTTGTCTTGAATGTGGCTCATGCCATCTACTGGTCTTTTCTAGAGTTGCCAGTTGACGAAAATAAAACATACTGGTATTTTTAAAATGCTGTGCTAGTGGATTTGGGAACCTAATGAATTGGTGGTCTGAATGTGAAGCACAAACAAGGTGAAGGGTGTGACTGATTTCTTGGAATCCCAGAATTCTTTCATTTTTCTAGTAATATAAGTGCAATATTCTGTTTGCTAAAAATTGGCATCTTTATACTATAATTTAAAGAGTTTGTCTATCATCCTACACAGTGAAAATGATTACATTCTAACTGTCACAACATCTTTTTCGAATGATGAAGTTTGTCATACAATGAGGCATAAAACTCTCTGGTTGATAATTCAAAATGTTCCTAATTTTTTATCATGTAGAAGCGAATTGGGAATATACTGCAAGTTGCTTTTGGTGTGGGAGAATTGGCCGTCTGCAAGGACGTTGCCCAGGGAATGCCCAGATGTGTTACCATCCTGTGGGAGGCTTCTCTCATGTCCCCACATGGGAAGCTGGGGCTGACAGATGGGAGCTCACCCCATCTCATGGATTCGAACCACCGACTTTCAGGTCTGCAGGTCAGCAGTTCAGCCGGCACAAGGGTTTAACCCATTGTGCCATCATGGCCACCTATTTCCCTAAATGAAAACCATTTACAGTGGAATCATAGCAGTATAAGTGTGTGGTGAGAAAAAACCCTTAGTCTGCAAATTTGATATATTATCTAAAATGAAAACTGTAATGAAATTTTGGGCATGTTCTGTCACGTACTTCATGCACCTCACAAAACTATAAGTTTAGATTTTCAAAATAAGTTTTGGTCTATGCTTAGATTTAGGCTGCAATGCAAGTTTGTAACACATTTTCAAACACCAGCTTGTTTGCTTTCTGTCTTTTGAAAACTTGTCATGTATGTTCTATTTTAGTTTGCCAGAAATTTTAAAGATTGTAGGAAGTCGCCAACAGTTGAAGTCAACTTGATAGCAGTTAATAACAACAAACGTACCGTTCAAACTTTAGTTCCATTCTGAATCTTCAGTATCAGCCAACAATTTCCTATTCCATAATTCTAGGTGAAAAATGAGATACCATTTGTAAGGAAATATCAATGCTATCACAAAAATCTATGCCATGTATTCATAGCCTGAAAATAATAATTAATAATTATACTAAATATTATTTAGTACAATTTTATAATAATAATTATAATAAAACTTTATAATAATAATACAACAAACTTTTCATTTGCTGTTTCTTAGAATTTGAGGAGTTTTTGTGTAAATCTGTGTTACACCAACGAAAACTGGGTGGATGTCAGCGAGGTTAGTTAGACCAAAGACAGGGAAAAAAGATTGAGATGATCAGGCTTATGTTCTGGAAAACCTGATATGCCTCCCAACCACCTGGCTTTGTATGATACAAGCTAGTGTGTGAGTCTGTATCCAGCTGATCTCTGGGTTTAAGTTGCTGTACTAAGCACAACCGGTAAGGAATGAGAACTGGCAGATACGATGTTATGTTTAACTACATGGTATGCCTTTTGAAAAACAAATCTCTTTGTTTTATTCATCCATTTGACATATTAGTCATCACTGTATAACTTGTAGTAAGAGTGTTCAAAAACAGATAATAGGCCATGAATGCCCTTTAGCATTCAATGTTTCTTTGAACTCCATAAATTCCCCACTGCCAGAATTCAAAGCAAAAATAAAATAGGTTTTGCTTCATGTCCAGGATTCTGACTAAAACTCACATAATGCTACAGTGCCTCCTCCTACTTTATTAAGTGTGAGAAGCAGGACTTATTTTTAAAGGACTCAACCCCTTCTGACATCTAGATTATTCCACTAAATTAGATTCAAATTAACTTCTATCCAATGTGCTTTCCAAATTAATCCTCAGGTTTAGGAAATAGAATGACAACTTTTGTCTGGCCTTATTTAGTCTACCCACTACTAGGATTTTGTCAAAAATGAATGGAATTGCAGAGAAAGAAAAGGATGTAAAGGAAATCATAGATTATTTTCATTTGACTCTTAATAATTAAGATTATTAGCAAAAGCATTTGTTTGTTTTATATTCTGTGCTGTTCCCTTTAATAAGATTAGAGGATTTAGCATCATGTATCTGAAATATATGCAAAGCCTAGAATGAATTGGCAGATGATCTGCAAAGTCAGGTTGGATTAGCATTGTGAGAAGAGAAAACCCCGAGGTTTTGTACATGTTGGTTAGCATGTTTCTATTTCCAAAATATGTGTTATACACTCTCCCATGGCATGAAACAGATTTTAAACTGACTGCTTTTCAAAGGTGCTACTTTTTGATGGAGTTGTATGTCTTTAGTTCTGTTCTGTTTGTAACCATTCAGTTAAAGACACAAAAAGGTCCCTCTAACTCAACATGGGATCATGGGTGCAGCATGCAGATGCTGTCAAGCCCACATGGCAGATGACAAATCCATATTTAATCATTTACAAAATGTCTATCTCATGGGAAGTGTTCCACACAAGCAGTGTTTTTCTTCCCTCCATTCCTGATGATACTGTGTTTGTGTCCCTGATCTGTTCTGTAAAAGTGTGAGAATTGCGTTCCAAAATGCAGTTTGAAACTACATTATATGGTCAGTATGTAGGCTCAAATAATCCGGCAGTGTCGATGGGGTCTTAGACTGTAGCCCTATATGTATTTTTCTAGGTGGAAGAGAAATTGAACCTGGAGTACAACTGGCATGGCTCAGTCCTATGGAATCCTGAGATTGTAGTTTAGTGAAGAACTAGTAGCAGAGAAGGCTAAAGTCCATGAAAAACTTTGGACCCATCTACACTGCCATATAATTCAGTTTCTGAATGCAGATTAACTGCATTGAAGTGAAATCTATGGTGGTGTAGACTAATATAATTCAGTTCAAAGCAGTTAATCTACACTCAGAAATTGATACTGTGATACTCTGATACTGTGAGTCCCTGATACTCTGATACTGTGAATCCCTGATAGTGGCCAATGGGCAAATATAGTGCAGTACACCAGCATCACTATTTTGTATCAGCATTCTCTAATTTAGAATAAGTAATGTTCTTATTAAGTCAGTTTAAAATGTGGATAAATATGGATACATTATTATGGATAAATTACTAGAGCTCTGATTAAACTCAACCTCTTGTGTTAGTAAGCAATTTTAGAATGACTACTATGGTATTAAGGACCTAGACTTCTATGCTCACATTGATCTGATTCCAAAAAGTACCTATAATTTGACAGTGATGATCATTTCTGTATTACTTGTTAGAGACAATATTGTGTTAATTTTACTGTACCTGTTTTGAAAACATTATCTTCATTTTGGGAAGTAAAACAGCTATCAAAATAACTGTTCATGTTATCAATTCTCCCTCAAAATGTAATTTGTGAGCAAGTCTTACCAGCCCTGTCTTGTGCTTAGAAGAGTGTGGACGGCTTTCCCAAATGAGACATGATTTAAAAACGATAATGGTGAACATAAATAAAAGCATAAATAAAAACTAGCCAAATTTGTTTTATAATTAACCTTGTGGAAGATTCTTGGAACAAAATCAGGAAAACAAATCAATAATGTGCATTTGGAAATGAATTTAGCATCGTTACCATGAGAGAACCATTAACTCTCCCTGCTTCTCTTTAGAGAAGTTTGCATAATTAATTATCATGAATCATAAAAAAATGAAAATAGTACAATCTTGAAAAAGGAGCATATGACTAAATAGTCTATTTTCTCCACAATGTAATTATTTTTCCGCTTTTGACACAGCAATGTCAATCATATATTTTTCTGGCTGATAGTGGATAAAATATAGCCATGTATCTTTCAATGTATTTTTTGAAAAGGAAAAAAATATCTTGGAAGTTATAATATTATAGCCCCTTATGTAAGCTCCACTTCATAGAGGCCCTATTTCTGAAGGTTTTTTAAATTACAATTTATTTATATTTAAAAGGGATCTCAGTTACAGTATAAAAAGCCAGGAACATAAAAACAAAAGGGAAAATTCCCACATTAGATATATGTTTAATAAAAACTGACCAAATGACAAAATATAAGTCCATTGTAAATTTTGTCTATGCATCATTGTTTCAAATATTGCAAGTCTTGTTAGATCTTCTATCTACTGGATCACAGAAAAATGATCTTTTAAGTAATAAAGTATCAATCTTTTAGGTGTCAGGGCATGAAAAACATCCATTCCCATTGGCCATTTGTTAATTTCCAAGAAACAGGCAAATAATTCAAAAGAACGTTCACATTCCTGAATATCAAGGAACATTCCAAAACCAGATTGTCAACCTCATCATATGAGGCTTTTGTCCCATCCTATGACGCTTCCAGGACAGAGCCAGGAGGGAGCTCACTGAAGCCCATCACATGACACAGGGCTACTTCCAGTGGGGCTTCGTCCTGGCAGCATCATAGGAATGAGCCCTGAGAACACGGGTGACTACTTGTTTTCTCATTACCTAAGTCAGAGACAATGCAGGGGGGAGCCGGACAGTGATGGCTTCCCCCATGTTATGGGGAAGGGGGCAATGTGGGCATTGTGTGCTTCTGTTTTTCCTACTGCCAAACAGATTTGCCCCAATGTTGGGTGGGATTCCCCTGCTGTCTCCTGGCTTAAGGACCTCCATGTGATGAGGTCCTTATTCATGTGATTATTTTCTCCCAAAATGTAGCAATGAAACAACTTCAAAACATGTGAGTTAAGGAAGTATTAGTAGGAACACCTTTTCAACAACTTGCAGATTTAGAAAGCCCTTTCTTGAATAGATGTTATGGTGACCAGTTTATCTTAAAAAGCTATTTATGCTGTATGAGACATAGTTAGCAATCTATACCAATATTAATTATAGAAGCTTAAACTGATGGCCATTGATTGTTGGCTTGGATACTTATTGGTTTCAGTTAATGTTTTAATATTAAGGGAACCTTGGATGCATTTTTAGCTGCAGGATTTACTAAAAGCTAATCATTTCTGAGTTAACATGCATTGTTGTTAATTGCCATAAAGTCAGCTTCAACTTATATTGACCCAATGAATGAGAAATGTTCAAATCAATCTGTCATCAACATACCAAATAAGGTTTGCAGCTCAGGGCTATGGCTTTCTTGATTTAGTCTGTCCATCTGCAATGCAGTCTTCTTCGTTTCTATTTGCCTTCTACCATACAAGGCATTATTATCTTTTCTAGTGAGTTATGCTTCTTGTGATGTGTTCAAAGTACAACAGTTTCATATTGACTTCTAGGAAGAGTTCAGACTCCATTTGCTCCATGACCCATTTATTTGTCCTTTTTAGCAGTCCATTGGATTCATAGAAATCTTCCCCTACACCTTTCATATGAGTTAATTTTCTTCCTTTATTTCAAATGAGTTTATTTTCTTCTTCTATAGCTTGTATTTTGGGGCATTTAGTCTAGTTCCTCAGGAAAAGCCTGATATGAGAGACCCTACCAGCAGCACTGCTGCCATAGCAAAGCCTCTTGCCTCACAGAAGCACACAATCCCACCCATTGGTAGTTGACATACATAAGATAGCAATATAAAGTTTATTACAATTTGGTATTGTACATTAAAATGCATTTTGTATCATCAGAAAGACATTTAGACTTCATACAGACTCATCATTTTCTCTTTGGAGTGCATAATTTCATATAAATGCAAACAAGGCATTAATACCGACATTTGCCAAGAGAAAGGATTGATTTAATCAAACGTGGTCTTTGTGTACTTATTTCAGTGAAACAATCATTTTATTCCATCTGTTAGACATCAAGGCTGTCAGAGAGCCATGACATTTCAAAGAAGACTGAAAGAAGCAACCTTCTCCTGTTGCATAGAAACATCTTATTGGTAGGCTTGCCTAGAAGTACTCTTGGAGGTTTCGTGAAGGCTGCTAACAGTGCAAATGGAATTGGTGCAGCTCATGGAGTTTTTATATATATATATATATATATATATATATATATATATATATATATATAAAAATCAGAAATGATACATGTTCTTTTTGTAACTTTTGAACAGCAGTGGCAGGTATTATTAGGCACTAGAAGATTTATAATTTATATACATTTTATTAACCAATCAGCATCAAGTGTATTCTTTGCATCAAAATCATCATGTTTGTTGTAGCATAGTGACATGAAAATTGATTGATTAGTAGCCTTAAACCAAGCTTCAGTGTTGAAGTTTGGATTGGTAGTCCTAATTTTCAATGAACTAGATCAGGGCTGTCCAACTTCTACCGGACCTTGGGCCGGAATTTCGGTCACTGATCACCTGGGGGGCCAAGCCCCCGGCTCAGCCCTCTCCCCGCCCCTCCCCGGCTCCGCCCCCTCCCCACCCTCGGCTCCGCCCCCTAATTACTTGTTGCATTATTAATTATAAAATAAATGGCAAAGGCACCTTCCCCCACCCCTCATGTTGCAGTGTTTCAGATTTAAACATGTTTTCATAGAATCATAGAGTTGGAAGAGACCTCATGGGCCATCCAGTCCAACCCCTGCCAAGAAGCAGGAAAATCGCATTCAAACATCCCTGACAGATGGCCATTCTGCCTCTGTTTAAAAGCCTCCAAATAAGGTGCCTCCACCACAGTCCTGGGCAGAGAGTTCCACTGCTTTTGTATTGCTTCCCCCCTTTTAATTATATTTAATTATATTTTTAACATCAATTAAAATACAATTATACAGTAATAATAATAAAATAAAAGAGTAAAAGAGAGGAAGGGAGATGGATAGAGGGAGGGAATAAATGGGGGAGGGATATAAATATAAATATATAACATAATATTTGAACTGGATTATCCAAATCCACACTGCCATATAATCTGGTTTAAAGCAGATAACATGGAATTTTATTCAGCTGTGTGGATATGGCCTCAGATAACCCAGGGCCCTTCCACACAGCCATATATCCCACACACACACGCCCATCACACACAAAGAGGGGAGGGAGGAAATAGTGCAGCACCTCCAGCCGTGTGTGGGGGAAAGAAACAGGCTCTGCCTGGGGGAATCTCTCCTCCTGGCTTCCTCGCCTTCCCAATTTGGGAAGGGTGTGGGGGGCCAGGCAGAGAAGCGTCCCTGAGGCAGTGAGGACCTCGCTGGCTGGGGGAACCTCTCCTCCTGGCTTCCTCGCCTTCCCAATTTGGGAAGGGCGCGGGGGCCAGATGGAGAAGCGTCCCTGAGGCAGCGAGGACCTCGCTGCCTGGGGGAATCTCTCCTCCTGGCTCCCTCGCCCTCCCAATTTGGGAAGGGTGCGGGGGACAGGCGGAGAAGCGTCCCCGAGGCAAGAGAGGGACAAGGGGCGGTGCAGGGAGGAGCCGGCTCTCTTCCTCCTCCCTGCCCCGCCCCTCCGTCGTCCTCTCTCGGCGCCACCCATTCGATCCGGTTCGCAGCGGCGGCGCCAAGAGAGGGACGGAGGGGGCGGTGCAGGAGGAGGAACTGACTTACTTCCTCCTCCCTCCCTGCCCCCGCCTCCCTTAAAAATTTTTTAAAAAATTTTTTTTAAAAAAAACAAATAAAATGGCGGCCGGGGGCATAGCGGGGGGCGTGTCCAACAGGCTGGGGGGCCATGTACGGCCCCCGGGCCGCCTGCTGGGCAGCCCTGAACTAGATTACATGGAGATGGGACTTAATCTTCAAAAGAAATTAAAAATTTCCCTGGATGATGGTAATGACATTTGGACAAAGAATGTGTTGCATCAAAGTTTGGTGGAGTCTCCATCTTTGGAAGTTTTTAAACAGTGGCTGGATGATCATCTGACAAGAGTACTGTGATTGTGTAATCCTTCATGGCAGGAGGTTGGATTAAATGACCATTGTTGTATCTTCTAACTCTATGATTCTCTGATTGCATATAGCTAGCAATCTTATAAGTTTGAGATTTTTTAAATGTCATTCATCTCAAATACTATGGTTTGTATTTTGGTTGAGCATACCTAATAGTAGTAAATATATTTAGTTTATAAAAAGAATGGTTCCAAATGCACTTTAGATGACAGCTCTTCTTTTACGGGAAATATTTTATTGAATACTGTGAAGCTAGGCATAACGTAATATAATACAATGCAATGCTCCATTAGATCTGCAAAATACAAGGATCGAAGGAATCAAAATGACAACTTTGATCTGGGAGTATAACATTTACAATTGAGATAGAGATGCATCTATCTATATGAGGTTAATCTTGTCCTTACTCATTTTCTTTCTATCTTCAGCTAGACTGTTATTATAAAGACTTTTGCCAGAACCATTTTATTAAAGTCACCAGTGCATTGATATTTCATTTAATACCCATGTGTTTTGTGTGTACTTACTTTTGTTGCTGAGTGAAAGTGAGAAGTCAACAAATGTTATATTGCTCTATTAGATGATATGTGAGAGTGCACAGCAACCATTTCAAGCAGTGTGGCCTAAAACCCACATATATAAACCAAGTGTCACAATAGTATTTTTTGTTTATTTATCATGTATCATATGTAGCCTTTAAAAAAAAGTAGATAAAGATAGTCAAAACTTTATCCAAATTGCTTCTTTTTTCCTGGCGTTATAGCAATAGTCATACATTCGTAGTATTGCTAAATGATATATGTTGATACTTAAGAGTGTTTCCCCCCCCTGATAAGGATGGTATTTCACTCAGGATGCTTTGAGACTAGAAGTCTTTTGCTTGTAGCAAGCTGAAATGGTGGATGGACATTAAAACAAACAAATTTTAAGTTGTGGTTTTAGAAAAAGAACTTTTGGTAGCTTTGAATTAAAGGTTATTTCTCTCCTTGCTGCAATTGATATCCAAAATCTGTTGATGCCATACAGTGATCATGTGTTTTGTAATATGTAAACATGGGTGACCACCCATAATGCAACTATATGTTTAATTTTGAATGGTTTTACACAGACACAACATCTTGGGGCTGATCCAGAGAATCAACCTTCAGATAATCCCTGAGCTGGCTCTTACCATCAGGCACTCAGCTGCTGTGGATGTGGGAATGGGTCCTGATTGTTTAATGATACCAAACCTGATTTGACACCACTGGACAGCCACCGTTACCATCCCCTCATATCTTGTCATAGTAGTTAGTTACCACAAGATACACTTGTCATCAGCCAGTATGCCAGAGCAATGCAGGAGAGGGGAGTGAGAAAGGAAGAATAGCTTCTACCTTACCCTCTTCCGATGGCCCTTGCACCACAGCTGATGTCACTCCACATGATAAACAATGACCACCAGCCATTTTGTGTTGAGTAGCCACTGCTATGATGAGAACAGGATGGAGAAGCCTGGTGCCACTCTGTATTGGCCTGAGTCCAGGCAGGTCAACAAGAGACACAGGGTGGCAACTGGGCTCGGGCCAACAAGGAAAATGGGATGGCCATGTCAGCCGCTGGTTCAGCCTTGGGGAATCAGCCCAATTGTTTACATGGGCCTGAAGGCACAGTTCATTCCAGATTTTTGGGGAAACTCCTGAGCAACCCCCAACCTTTGCTAAGCCATTAAGTAGCCTTGGCCCACATTAACCTGAATCAGCTCTGTTTGTCATGTAGCCACAGTGAGCGGATTCACCTTCATCCTTCAGAGTTAAGTGTCTGTGTAGATGTCCACCAGGTCTGCCTAAGTAATTTGAACAAATTGTAACTACATCAGCACCAGGGAAACCTGATTACTCTGCCAACAACATTAATGTGCTTAGTATTCAAAGCAAGGCAAGTGACTTTGGCACAAACAGTATAAAACCAAACCAAACAAAATACTCAAATATTTTCACTTTCTAGCAGTTAATAATTACTAGATTATAATTTCTAATCTTTTGAATCCCATGCCCATGGGAGCTGCCTCATTATACCTAATGGTTTTGGCAACCATGAATAGCCCAGTTTCTTCATGTAGCAAGTGTTGAGGTAGAACTGTGGGATACTAGGATAAAACTTATCTGAATAGTTCTTGCCAAAAGCAGCCTTACAGTCACCATGATTCTGAGCAACCTATCAGTACATTTGTTCTAGTGTTTGGATGAGTTGTATTAGTATCAAAATGTACAAGGATTGTTATGATTTAATCATCTAATGCTGTTCCAAGGACCTCATCATGTAGTAAAGCAAGGGACAGCAAGAGAAATCATGGGGCAGCATAGGGAACTGTCACTGTGTTCCCTACTGTTGGGTCCATGGTAGCCCTTCCCATGGTGTTTTCCTGCTCTCCTCCATTTCCTCTTTGGCTTCTCTATTATGAATCAAATGCTCACCCAACTCTTCTGGGCTCCATCTCTCTCTGCTGTCACAACACATTGATTTCTCTTTGTTTACTTAAAAAACTGCTACATTTTATTACTTACTAATTATTCCCATCAGATATGGTATGTTCTTTATAGGATCTTCTGTGTTGACTACCATATTGTTTTCATGTGCCTTAATTTAATTTTTTGCCCTTTTATTTTCATTCTTTTGATATGTCTATCTTCTCTGATCTTAATATTTCATACTTCTAAATTCCAAATAAATAAAAGGGGTGACAATGGACAACCTTGTCGTGTTCCCTTTTGTATTTCTATCCAGTTTGACAACTGACCATTTATCCTTAGCCTTGCATTTTGTTTAGACTATATTGCACCCACCGCATTTCTAAATTGCTGGCCCATCCTATATTGGGCGGCATAAATTATTATTTAAATAGTTTTCTTTGCATGCAAATTAGTTCTCTTCTATGCCACAATATCAGCATCTTCTGCTCCAGAATAGTATTTATTTTAAACTGGCATCCTGCTTGAATGTTTGGGTAGAGTTTTAGGAACAATATTGTAACAATTATATGTTTCATTACAAATTAAATCATGCGCTGCTAGCAGACACATAAGCTTATCTTGTCCAAAAAATTCAAAATCTATTACTCATTTTGCCTTTGCATTTCCACTCTTAAAGAATGGGTGTCAGCTTCCTATGTAATTTTGATTTGTTTTTTTAGCAGTTCTGTTTGTCCATGCAGTTTTCTCTGTGCCAACTGTGGTCAATATTTGTTTTCCATAAAAGGTATGAGTTTGCTTTGAGGCAATCGTTTTTCTCCTGTTGCCAAATCCACAAGTGATGCACTATATAACTTTGGCTTTTGTTCTTAATTTAAACTTGGCAGAGTGCATCCCTTTGGTGTAAAACATGAAACAGCTTCCCTTATGACACTGAAGCTAAGCGGCAACTCCTTTGCTTATGATGTGCTGTGGTTTCAGTTTTATGGAAAAGACTTCTGTGCTTTATTCAAATTCCACAGCAGTGGTAAGTTGTACTTGGCTCTACCTGTATAGTGAAAGTCCTTTCCTTTCACTGCCAAAGCTCAATAGAGAGATCTCTCTGCAGACATTTTAATGGTTTATTTAATTGAGAGCTGAGCTGAAATTCTTGGAAGCTCTTTTCCAAGTCAATGCATATGATTTTTCTTTTTATCCCTTCTGCCACCCCACAAAAGAAAAGGTCATTACCAGGATTTCCTTCAACCCAAATGCCACCAGAGTGACAGTAGAGTGCTATGAGGATTGAAATGCTATTGTTGCACCTGAAACTTGCAAAAGCAGAAGAAAAAAGAAAGAAAAGAGGAAAAGGCAAAGTTCCTGACACAGCTAATCATTAGCCATTCCTCTGAGAATCTTTGGTAGAGTTTCAACAGTCTCTAGAGAAATTTGGTCACTTTCTCTGCCCACTGAATAGGGTGAGAAATTATGTGAAGCCAACTGAATTATATGTACAACTGACTTCCAGTCTGGGAGATGGGTAGGATATAAATTCTACAAATGAACAAAGTTGTTTGGACCCCCACCCCCCAAATAAATAGATGCAATTGTAAAAATTCAAGAAAAGATATACAGTGGGCCCTTGGTACCTGCTGGAGTTTGGTTCCAGGATGTCCATGTGTCAACATAAAACAAGAAATACAAATCCTACCCAACATGGATACCAAAATCAATGGATACTCAAGTCCCATTATGGCAGAGTCAAATTGTGTCCCTTATATATAATGCTTTGTTTTTTAAGCATTTAAATATACATTCCAAGTTGTGGATGACTGAATCTATCCATGCAGAATCTATGGATATAGAGAGTCAACTGTATCCATTTTGGAGGCCAAATACATTGTCAATACCATCTACAAAATGTTTTGGTATGCCATTGTTCATTCGTTCTTACTTTTTTCCCTTCTAAATTTCCTTCTAAATTTAGTACTTAAATGGATCAGTTCTTTCTCACTGACAACCATATAATTCTACACATGTAGAATCTGTATGGTTGCAATATGGTCCCTGCAAATGTACTTAGTTTTGAAGTTTAGAATTTCTGTCACAGAACATATACATAACAGTCAAATTCTTGAGTTTTTGATACATTGCAATAAGAATTACCAGTTTGTTTTTCATAGGCCTTTTTATTATTTCTTTTTGATTTTGGTATGTAGACTTTTTAAACATTGAAACATGTGATTCTTAAAGTTACATGGCAAAATGCCCCCATGATTGAAATCTCTTTAGTCCGACATATACTTCTTTCATCATCTCAGGGTGCTATCTTGTCCCCCACCCTTTTTAACATCTATGTCCAGCCCCTGGCCAGTATTGCTAGGAGCCATGGTTTCAGCTGCTACCAATACGCCGATGACACACAGCTGTTGTTGAAGCTCGATCCAGGGATGTCGTCGGTGCCCGAAAGCTTCAGTCAGGGACTAAGGGCGGTGACAAACTGGCTTAGAGCACACAGACTAAAAATCAATCCGGCAAAAACGGAGATCCTCTGGCCCGGTCGACCCGACCCTCACTCACCATTACCACTCTTTGAAGGCGAGCCCCTGTCCCCGGCTCCGGCGGTGAAGAGCCTGGGAGTGATTCTGGACGAGAGGCTGACGATGGAAGCCCAGATCCAGGCTGCAGCCAAGGGCGCCTTTTTTCATCTCCGCAGGGCCTGACGGTTGGCCCCCTACCTACCATCAGAGGCGCTGAAGACCGTGATACATGCCACCGTAGTCTCCCCCGTCTTGACTACTGCAATGCCCTGTATGCGGGTCTACCGCTGTCCACGACTCGGAGGCTGAGACTTGTCCAGAATGCAGCGGCCAGACTCATCTCCGGGGCATCGGCTAGGAACCATATCTCGCCAATCCTAAAAGCTCTTCACTGGCTCCCTACAGAGTTCAGAGTGGTCTATAAACTCATGGCGATAACTTTCAAAGCACGGCAAAGAACTGGACCAGCCTATCTGGGCGACCGGTTAATAGACCAACACAGTGAAAGACCATCGCGTGAAATAAATGGTGACTGTATAGTTATCCCAGGGTGAGAGAGGCCCAGCTGACAAAGACCCCGGAGAGCTTTCTCTGTGGTGGCTCCTGTAATCTGGAATATACTTCCGCCTGCTCTTAGGGCCATATCGGCCCCAGCCAGATTCCTGTCCGAGCTGAAAACTTGGCTCTTCCGCCAGGCGTTTGGGGATTGACTAATCTTGGGGATTGGGCCCTTTGTGATTCTTTGAACCCGTGTTTTTAATTAGATGTATTTTTTAAATGATGTAAGTCGCCCGGAGCACCATTGGTGGAGGGCGACTCACAAGAAAAAAAGTTATTATTATTATTATTATTATTATTATTATCTTTTCCTCATAGTTTGGATCCCTCCCTAGATCAATTCCTACATTATTTCAAATTACAGAAGAGTCTTTTGAAGCAGATTTAAAGACCTCTGATCTTGTATAAAAAGAAATAACTAAAAATCAGCTTCCTTTCCAGTTTGCTTACAGAAATCCCTTCTTGATTAGAAACACAAGGGGAAATTCACAATGTCTCCTCTTGGTTTGGGGAACTTGTGGTCCCTTCTCTACTATATTTCTTTCTCAGCTTTAGAGGAAGGCAAGGGGGACAACATAATGATGGTTGTGGCCTAAGATTTCTAAAAGCTAGGCTTGGAGTCATATCAGAGCAGCTTCCCTATGAAGAAGAGACCTTTTCATTCACATCCCTGTTCAAGTCTTTGCAAATTCATCCCTCCCCTTAAGCAAACACAGGCAGTCCTCAAGCAAATTTCCTTCCCTGAATGAGTTGGATTTTGAAAAAAATGATACAAGGATTGGGGATAAAGCATCAGTGGGGATGCTTTTCCCCTTGATAACCCTTTCAGAATTGGAATTTACTTCTGAAGGATAGATTCCTCTCCCTCCCTGTTGTCTCAGCCCCGTTATTAACTAGGAGTCATTTGTAACTCAGGGACAGTCTGTAGTCTGAAGAACAACATCGTCACACAAACGTAGACAGTACTAAGGCTTGAAGTTATGAAGTAGCAATGAAAATATTTTTATGTTTGGGGTCACAACATGAAGAATTATGTTAAAGGGTTGTGGCATTAGGAAGGTTGGGAACCACTGATGTTGCTTCTGAACATGCAAAATGTGGTGAAATCTTCAAGAATGTGCTTTCTTTAAAGTGGCTATCATATTACTCATGATTTGCTCTGAAGTATTTAATAGACAACAAGTGTAATTCTTGTGCCACAGTGACAAAGGGGTTCAGGAAAACAAGAAGAAACAAACAAAGGATAATATATAAAGGACACCCCAACCCTGGTGAAAGAAATCACAAGAGGTAGGATTTTCATATTGCAGAGCCATGAATTTAAATTCTTAATTGACCTGCACACCAACCAGTACCAATTGCCCAGTCCATTTGCTAGGAAGACCAGGAGGACTGATCCCCAGAAATGGTCCCCCCCAAAGTGTAATCTGTTGTTGGTCACTGAAGAACATCCCTGAGTGCTTTCTTTCACATGCAAATCATATCCAGACTTTTCCCTTTAGGGAATGCAGCTCAGCAAATCTGGATGTCTTCTAGAATTATGCCACTTAAAATGTGGCTCTTGGGTCAAAGCAAATGAATCAGACATGAATATCTAGAGAAATGGAATAAGAAAACACACAGATATATCTCAGCAAAAAAATGTGTAGCATGCTTTACACATTCATGGGGATTGAAATGTTGACAGAAGAAATAATTGTTCTTCAGGACACTGAGGTAAGACAGTCAAGGAACCATAGTAACTCTTCTTGAGAGAAAAGAAGTGATTGTTTTAGGAAGAAAACTTGCCACTGACACCCCTGGGAATTAAGCCATCATATGAGCTCATAAACTGCTAATGGACACTGTCTCTAAGATCCTTTAAAAGGATTCTTTCAGAAGACTGATAAGTCTACCCACTGTTCAAAAAATATATCCATCCAAGAGCCAAACACAATTGCAAATAAATTTTTGACAAGAAGATGTACACATTAAAGGAGGGATGAGTCTTGTCCCTCAAGTGGCAAGGGATTCCAAGATCGCATCCAAAAATAATTTGACAAAATTAGACCACCCGAACTCTTATGTAGTTCTATGTCCCTTGGTAATTATCAACTAAAAACATACTATATGGTCACACACAAAATTTTTTAAGATCACTGTTATAGTTGATCCTATAGTTTACAAAGTGCATTTACTTGGGAATAAACAACAATAACCCCATGAAGACATTTCTAGGTACACAAAGTGATTATAAATCTCTGCATATGAAAAGGGCATAATGTTTGGAACTTTTTAACATAGGACAATTCTACACTGACCACTAAAGTTGGAGGCAGCCAAATGTACAGTATACTGAACCTGCTGTAGCACCACATTGGTGTCCAACTGAGCCAAGGTAGCACTGGTCCCACTGGACTGTTGCTTTTGTCACTGGCCCCCACTCCTCACCAACCATGGAGCTCCATTCATGACAGGCCATCACAGGCACCTCTATTGATGTTATAGTCAGTTACTCATGTGCAGGGCCGGCCTTCCCCATTAAGCGGCATACGCGGTCGCGTAGGGTGACGTCCCCAGAGAGGGGTGTCGCCACCCGGGAGGGGCGCCACCCTGCCCCGCCGCCGTGCCGGCGCAGCCAGCCGGCAGGAGGGAGAGGGGCCACAGGGACTCCAAGGCTGGCCCTCGCCCCTTCCTCGCTGAATGAATGTAGGCGGGAAGGCAGGAGGGAGCCGCCACAGGGCCAAGGGCCCCCTCGGAAGGGAGGAAGTCGCCGCCTCTGCCGAGGAGGAAGGGGAGGAAGGCCTGCCGGCCGCCCAGGACGGCCGGAAGAGACGCCGGAGGGAGGGAGCCCTGCGGAGGTGCGGCAGCCTCTTCCTCCTTCCCTCCCTCCCTCCCTCCGGCATCTCTCCTTCCGGGCGTCCTTGCAGCGCGCGGCCAGCGAGGCCTTCCTCCCCTTCCTCCTCGGCAGAGGCGGTGACGAAGTGACGTCAGGAAGATGCACCTCTGGCTCCGGGCCCTCCCGGGGGTGCTGCCGCTACTGCCGCTGCCAGGAAGTCTCTGTGGGGGCCGCCCTCGTGGCCTCCCCCTCCTCCTGCTCCTCCTCGGGTCCGGGAGCCTGCCCCGTGAGTCCCCTCTTCCCCCCCGTTCCTCCGTGCCGGCGCACTCGGGAGCCAGTGCGCATGTGCGAATTTCTGCACATGCGCGGGCGCAGCCGGGAGCCGCCGGGGGGGGGGACCAAAATTATGTTCGCGTACTCCCCCCGGGAGAGCTCGGACCGCCCCTGCTCATGTGACCAGCAAAATGGAGAAAAGATTGCTGGATCCTTCTTGTTGGTCTCATGGGCACCCTCTTTGGCATTAGTAGAAGCACTGTCAATGGCCAGAAGCTCAGATGGAGCTTTGTGGCTGACTGGGAGTAATGGCAGCATCAATAACACAGGGATAATCCACCAGGAATATTAAAGGCTGCATGCCACCTGTCTTATGAAAACTTACTTTTGAATACACAGAGCACATACAACGAACTTCTAAGTAAACTTTATGCTTGTAAGAGGGTTTAAGGATGCTTCAGTAATAATGGATGAGAAAAGTAATTTGCCTCCTCCTTTAGCTACTTGCAAGTAGGGTAAACTGATTACAACCTGCATGCCAATGTTGATCTCCTACATCTTAAAACAGTTCCAGAGACTCAGTGTGTATTTAAGCTTTTCTTAGCTTTTGAATGACTCTGGAAGACAGCCTTTTGAATCATGCCATAGAGCCCAAGTAAGTAATGGCCAGATTCACAACTCTTGGAGGTAACAGGAGCTAATAAAACTGCTGTTTTCTTTATGAATACCAGAGTCTGCACTAGACTCATGATAACTGTTTCAGTGTCTAAAAGCAAGAGAAGTCTGAGTGTAATATAGATCAGATCTATTGCTAGATCACTTCAGGGTGTACTGTAGATTAAAAAGAGATTTCTGTTACCGGGCCCAATTCAAAGTGCTGGTTATGACCTTTAAAGCCCTAAACGGTTCAGGTTCAGGCTATTTAGCTAACTGCACCCCCTTGTATGAACCTGTGTGGGCCCTGAGATCTTCTCTCGGTCCCACCTCTATCTCGGTCTTCTCTTGGTCCCACCTCCATCTCAAGCATGATTGGTGGAAACGTGAAAGTGGGCCTTTTCGGTGGCTGCTCCTTTTTTTTTTAAAAAAAAAATAATTTTTATTGGTTTCCATTGTTAAAAAAGACAGAACTCACAAGGTTGGGTGAGGCATTCCCACCCACATATAACACACAATCTACAGAAGACTAAAGATCCTTAGTGGATCGAAATCAGAAAGGGGGAACGAGGGGGAGATGGGGGGGTAGGGTAGACAAGGAAGGGGTGGGTAAAGGGTGGTAAAGAATAAAGGTGCACTAAATACAACAAAAGTGAATAGGGCTCAGCAATTAACTTCCTGTTGTTTCCCGCCAAATTTTACTTCTTCCATTCTTCTTAACTCCCCAATAGCCTATAATAAGATAAAATGAAATGAGAGGTGGCACAAATGAGCTTTTCTCTCTCTTATATCTTTGTGCCTATTTAGACAATTTGTCTTCATACATAACCTTTAATCTCTTACATCTATAGTAATATTATATTTCTTACTACAGTATTTTATAAACAAAATATACTTATCCTCATAGCAACTTTCATTTATCGCATTTCCTTTTATCCTTTCTGTTAACCTTTCCATTTGTATATTATCTATTACCTTCAGTACCCATTCATCTGTACTTGGACATTTATCAGATTTCCAATACCTTGAAAAACCATCCTGGCAGCTGTTATTAGGAGGAGAAATAATTTTTTTCTTTTTGTCAAATTCTGTTCCCGAGATTCCCAGTAGGAAGAGGTCTGGTTTCTTTATTATGGTTTTGTCAAATATCTTTTCTATTTCTTTATGAATCTCTAGCCAGAAATCCCTTGCTTTCTTGCAAAGCCACCACATATGGAACAGCGTTCCGTTAGTGTCTTTGCAATACCAGCATTCGGGCTGGCGTTCTTATAAATTTTGGCTATTTTTTCAGGTGCTAAATGCCACCTGTATATTAACTTTACCCAGTTCTCTTTGTAATTTTGGCTACAAGAAATGTTGACGTTATTTTTCCAGATTGTTTTCCATATTTCTGGTTTTATTTTATATCCTATATTTCTTGCCCACTTTATCTCATAGTCTTTCTGCTTTCCTTCTTTATCCAAATTTTGAAGTGCTTTATAGATCTTACCTACCGATTTTTCCTTTTATTTATTAAAAGATCTTCAATCTCATTATATTGATCTTCGAATCCCACCTTTTTATCCACTTTGTAAATATCCACTATTTGTCTATAAGGGAACCAATTAATAATCTTATTTTCCTCCATCAATTTCTGTCTCGATTTCAACTTATATTCAACTCCGTCCCATTGCAGCAGATCTTTATATGTCAACCATTGTTGATCGTCGAGTTGTCTTAATCGGAAAGCTTCCAATGGGGAAAGCCAAAATGGGATCTTTCGATTTATTTTTTTGTGGTATTTATTCCACACTTTAATGAGCGAGCTTCTTACATAATGATTCTTGAAGTCTGCATCTATTGTAGCTTTCCCATATCCCAGATAAGCATGTAGACCAAACTTAAGATCTGCTCCTTCCAAGTTTAGTAGCCTAGTCTCTTCCAGTTTACACCAATCCCTTATCCATGACAAACAATTGGCCTCATAATAGAGTTTGAAATTTGGAACACCCAGACCTCCTTTCTCCTTAACATCTTGAATATATTTCATTCTAACTCTGGGCTTTTTGCCTCCCCATATAAATTTGGATATTGATTTATTCCATATATCTATTTGAGATTCTTTCTTGATGATTGGTAGTGTACTAAATAAAAGTTAATTTTGGGGAGGATCGTCATCTTTATGGCCGCAATTTTGCCTAAAAGTGATAGATTTAATTTATTCCAATTTTCTAACAATTTTCCTATCTCTTTCCAGTACAACTCATAATTATTTTTATATAACTGGGAATTGTTTTGGGTTAGGTATACCCCCAAATATTTAACTTTGCTGACAATTTTTATGCCAGCTAGGGTTTGTAGTTCTTGTTTTTCTTTTTCATCCATATTTTTAACTAAAATTTGCGATTTTTCTTTATTGATTTTGAATCCCGCATTTACCAAATTTTTCCACTCTACTTAACCACCTTTTAATTGATGTTTTTGGCTCTTCCATAATTTGAACTATATCGTCAGCAAAAGCTTGTATTTTAATTGTTTCTTTTTTGATTTGTAAACCTTTAATTTCCTCGTCTGCTCTGATGTCATTTAATAGTAATTCCAAACCCATTACAAACAATAGAGGGGACATTGGGCAGCCCTGCCTAACACCTTTCTGAATTTGTATTTTTCGGTTTTTATTGTTAACTATAATTTGTGCTGTTTGATTTAAATAGATCGCGGAGAAGATGTTCTTCATATGATGCCCTATATCTAATTCTTTGATTAGCATTTCTAAGAAATACCAATTTATTTTATCAAAGGCCTTCTCTGCGTCTGCAAATATGAAGGCTACTTTCTTATTTATTTTTCTGTCATAATATTCTATAGAGTTTAACAATATTCTAATATTTGTGTATAGGCGTCTTCCTGGAAGGAAACCGTTCTGGTCCCCCTTGATCCAGTTGCTTAAAAATACTTTTAACCTATTTGATATGATTGATGTAAATAGTTTATAATCACTATTTAATAGCGATATAGGTCTGTAGCTTGCTGGATCAAGGGGGTCCTTTCCCGGTTTCTCTATAAGAACGATATTTGATTCCCTCCAAGAGGGGGGTATTTTGGCATTACTAAGGACATCATTAAAGGTTTTGTAAATCATATCTAGTATTTCGTCTTTGTATATTTTGTAATATTCGGCTGCTCCTTGACTCTGCAGCTCCCTGCCCAGGGAAGCCAGAATGGCCCCCTCCTTGCTGTCCTTCCAGCAGCAGACTAAAACCTATTTATTTAGATAGGCTTTTAAAGATTAAGGTTCTTAAGATCTATTTAGGGAGTGATGTGGTTTTTAACTTTGAAATTTTAAAAATATTTTAACTGGGAATTTTTAAAGTACAGTTTATATTTAATCATGTTTTAATGTTCAAATATTTGTATATTTTAAATGGTTATGCTGATGCTTTTATTTTAAGCTGCTTTGAGTCCTCTTCAGAGGAGATAAAGCAGGCTATAAATAAATATAATATTGTACTTAGCAGAGAACTATCAACCCTGTTTATAGAAATGCACGATTACTCCTTCCTATGGAAAGCAATGATTTAAGACAGCATCCCTATCTTAAAGGTCCAATGGGTTTAGATGCAGAACAATTGGATCTCTTTGAAAGCATCAGTTTAGATCAGCATCCCTGTCTCAAGGGTCCAATGGGTTTAGATACAGAGTAAATGGATCCCATTTAAAGCATCGGTTTAGATGCAGAACTATTGCATTTTATGAGAAGGAATTCTTGCAGATTTGCATGAAGAAAAAAGCTGAGGGTGGAGACTTATTGCCTATGTGTGATGAGAAAGATAACCGGTACCTGTGGGGAAGCACTGAATGTTTGATGAGAGGAGAACAAATGAAAATGATCAGCTCCCAATTCCTCTTAACAAAGCCTTTCAATACTGTCATCTCATAAAGTCCCTTAAGAAGATTCTGTGCCATGCTGGTCTCTATGTCTACCCTAAATTATCTAGGAGTAGCACCCATACAACTGACTTGTCCTTGTTGATCAAGAGAAAGTTAGGATGTCATCATCACATGAGATAGGGCAGGCATAAGTGACTTCACTTTCCAAATCTTATTGAACTGCAACTTCTGTCATTACCAGACAAAGTCAGGAATTATAGGAATTCAGCAACATTGAGCAAGGCCAAGGCTTCCTTCAACCATTGTCTTTTCACAATGTCTGTTCAGGATCCCAGAACAACCACAGTTTCTAACAAGTAAGAAGACTAGGCTGGAATCCCATTTAAATGTGGGGAATGAAACTCCCCATGATGCCACTTTATTTACATTTTGTCGACATAATAGAAGTTCTACATAGTCCTTGAAACTCTCGAAATGTGGCACTATAAATCCAAGTTATACTTGGCAGTTGTTGGTAACTGACCTATTCCCCAAGGATTTTACTAATACAGTTAAGACCTTGTCTCTGAATCACATTAAGTGACATCTGCAATGCCAAGGTGCCTTCTGCCTACCACAACTAACTTATTTTAAAAAATAATTCCGCTTTTTCGTGAGCTTTTATTTCTAGAGCCAAGTATTTTCATATTAACTTAATTTAGATTGTGGCTTTTTTCTGCTGACATTGAAGATAATGGGTTTCGTTTTTTCAAGAGCCTAGAAGTGGAAACCTGTGTTTCAGGGTTTATAGACAAAGAGGAAACTGAATATTCTCAGAAATCAGTATTTTATAACTGCTGCCAAATGATAATAGTGATGATGAATACAATAAACTTTCCTCGTAGTTCTTCCAAAGTCAATCACTTTATTTTCTTTCAGAACTGTCTCCAATTCATCATCCAGATTTTCAATTTTGAGGAAGGGAAGAAGAAATGCAATATACATACAATTAATTCCCGATTAATTCAATTTAAAAACTGTTGAGATTTTGGAAATGTGGTATAAGACACTGTTTTTAAATTTTAAATAATATATTAGTTTTCAGAGGAATTATTTTTAAAATGTTTTAAGTTGTAGATATCCCAATAACCTCTTTGTCCTGAGTTTCAGAATATTTCATGTTATCATTTGTGGGTTTTATATGGTTTATTATAGTTTTAAAAAACCACTTTTGGATAAAACAGTGATGATAACCAAGTACAGTAGAAACTTTCAACAAACCAGAATTGTTAGAAGCACACATGGAAGTTGAGCCTGGGTGAATTTTGAAGAAAGGTCATCAAATAGAGTTGGATTCTTCCAGGAAATGTTCACCCATGGCAGCAGATTATGTTAGGGTTTTTATTTTAATTTATGGTTGCTTCTGACTACTATTATTATGAGATTAGCATTTGATGGATATGTAGTAATTTGAGAACTTAGGTTAAAGTCAAATTCCCTGACTCAGTTGAACTAATCAGTAACAAAGCTTACATTTTTACTGGTTTTAGGATAATTGTTGATGAAACAAACTGCTCCTTTGTGATATCCAGATTGAGCAATTTTATATGATAGCATTCAGTCTTTGAATTTTCTCACTGGCAGTAGTGGTGGTCATTTCTGCCAGATGTTTTTTCCATCATTTTATTGTCTGCATGATACGCGTAGTTCAAGGAGCTGAATAAGTATTTTTAGACATCAAGCTAAGGGTAGGCAGAAATGGGAAGGTATGATTTTGTGACTATATGTATAACTCCTTTACATGTGAACTCAATACCCACAGTTTCACTTGCCCACACTCAAAAAATATTTCACTGCAAGTATTTGTATTCTTCTCTAGGTATGCTTCTCGGTGCAATTGTGTGATAGGTTTCTAGCCAAAGGAGATGGTTCGCTATTATCAATGGTTTGACGTATCAAGGAGGAACTCAGAACATCAGTGGATATGGGCATCATACTATGTTTTTTAATAAAAAATTCAGCTTCTGTCTTTCCTACTTGTTACTACATATTCCCCAAGCCATATCTGTTTTCATCCTTTTCTCTTCCCCCTAGAAAGCTGAAAAATCTCATGGTTAGCAAGCAAGCATAGGACTAAACTGAATGGGCAGGAGGGAAGTTGGGGGAAAGCATTGAGAATAGAGGGAAAACTGTCTTATCCTGTTCCCTCCTGGAAAGGTTCAACTTTGGAGATGGCCAGCCATCCCATGACCTTTTCCTCTATTTTTCCCCACTTAACCTCTCTTCCCCCTACTTTCTGGAATCAGGAGTCATGTAACACCCAACTCTTGATAATGGAGTCTTCTCTCCATTGTAGCATGCTGGCATGACAGATTTCCACAGGCGATCAGAAGTGGCCATGCATCATGGGATGGCCTCCACAAGACTCCATTTTGCCAGCATGTGAAAAAGAGAGAGAAAATGAAGGGAAACATCTATGTGATGAGGTCTTATATAGACTTGCACATATTGCAGAAATATGCCCTAGCTGACCCAGGGACTCCTCAGCTTTTCCAAAGCCTTTCCATTCTAGTTTACTAGAGAAAGTAATCTAGGGAGGGAAAGGCTGAGTTAGGCCAAGAGGAGATTCAGAAGTTAGAGAATGAGGGACAAACCTTTTGCTAGAAGACTACAATACATGATTTACTATGAACCGGTGGCACAATGGGTTAAACCCTTGTGCCAGCAGGACTGAAGACTGACAGGTCAGAGGTTTGAATCCAGGGAGAGCGCGAATGAGCTTCCCCTGTCAGCTCCAGCTCCTCATGTGGGGACATGAGAGAAGCTTCCAACAAGGATGGTAAAACATCAGGGCATCCCCCGGGCAACATCCTTGCAGACGGCCAATTCTCTCACACCAGAAGCGACTTGCAATTTATCAAGTCACTACTGACATGAAAAAAAAATCAACTGATTTTTGAAAATTAGCCATAGTATTGATGTTTGTATGTGACATTGTTTGAATCTTGTTTTCTAAAACTGTAGCAAAGCATTTCCTTAAAATTATGATGCATGCCAATCAATAGAATACGATGAAATAGTACAGTACAACCCCAGTAGCTACAGGGATACATTTACAGACTAAGGATAGGCAGAACTATTTCACACCATTGGATGAAGGACATGTGGTGCAAGAATACCATAACATTGCACTAGAGAAGCTAGAAAGGATATAATTTGTCATATTTTGGTAGATGAAACCATGAGTATTTATCCTATGGACATGCTTTTGTACTTTATTGTCATGCTGATTGCTTGCTGCCTATTGTGAAGACGTCATTATAATACTGGACCCACCACTGTAATAACACACATTTATTTCATGTTTATTTTTAATTATTTTTCATAGGGAAGGTAAATGGAAAGATGGGAACTCTAATAAACTGGAATGGAAAATGGCTTGGCCCAACTTACCAGGCTGAGCGTGTTGCAGTGCAGGGTGTCCTCGTCACCATTATGGCCTAGGGGGCTTCTGGTGGGGCTGGCTCCACCTCGTTCTGGCCCAGCAGGGAGGCCAGCCCTCTCTTCCGCCCAGGCAGTCTACTTAAGGCTGCCCGAGGCTCTTCAGCAGGCACTAGTCCTGCTCCAGCTTTTCCATCTGATCCACCCTGCATGTTGATTGTTTGTTACATATTTTTTAGCTTATCTTGCTGTTGCTTGGTGTTCATCTTGTCACAACTCTGTGTTTGGCATGTGGCATGGCCCCTGGATTTGGCTGGTTTATCGCCCCTTGCTGGAAGGGGGGATAACGCCTCTGGCCCCTGGGGTGCCGAGTTTACGTGGACTGGTATTGTGCCTGCGGCACCCAGGCATGCTAGCATCATTGGACAGCAGTGGGCTGTCCGACCCTCGATCCAGGACCCATGCATGGCTGCCAACCCTTGTTCCTGTTAGCAATAAACGAGTTGTGGTCATTCTCTACTCCACCCTACTTGTCCCTGTGTCTTCTTGGTAAACTGGAGGGAGGTATATCACCCATGCACACGCAAAGCTTTAGACAAGCTAAACATTCCTCCAAAATATATAACATAAACAGCTGATAATTCAGGATTATTTTGACCATTTCCCTTCAAAAAGTTATATAGCCTTAACAGGATTAACAATTCCAGTAGCAGAGAATTCCCATGAAATTACAAGATAAAATGTAAGAGAGGTTTCCACCTATGTGCTTTCACAATGTGTGCCGTACTCCGCTACACAGGGATGTCAATTTGAACACCTTACTGTCAGAAATCTATACAGAGAATCCCTGCCAAAGCAGCTGGTCATCAGCCACGATGTTAGTTAATCCAGGGTCATAAACATCGGTTCAACAGAGACAAAGCATAGGAATAGTTAAGGTTCAGCTCAGGTTCAAGCCAAGCAGTATCAACAAATTCGAATGGTCCTAAAGCATAGTCAAATCCAACAGCAATTTATTTATTTGTTATTTATTTATTTACAACATTTCTACTCAGCTCTTCTCACCCATGCATGGGGACTCAGAGCGGCTAACAACGGCAACGATTCGATGCCGCAATAAATTACGATTATAATAACAAGATAATAGCATACAATAGATTAAAACAACATTAGTTAAACAATCATAAAGCCTTTTCCATTACAACAATCTTATGGTCTGGGTCAATGTTCAGGTATCATTATATCCATCAGCCAAAAGCCTGGTTCCACAACCACGTCTTCAGTTTTCTTTTGAAAGAAAATAGGGAGGATGCTGATCTGATTTCTCTGGGGAGCGAATTCCACAGGCAGGGGGTCACCACCAAGAAGGCCCTGTCCCTCATCCCCACCAGCCGTGTTTGCAAAGCTAGTGGGACCAAGAGCAGAGCCTCCCCGGTGGATCTTAGGCTATGAGGCGGAATGTAGATGGAGATATGTTTAGACAAGTAAGCTGGGCCGGAGTCGTATAGGATTTCATAGACCAAGACCAGCACTTTGAATTGTGCTCAGAAATGGACTGGCTGCCAGTGGAGTTGATGTAACAGGAGGGTGGTATGCTCCCTGTATGATGCTCCAGTGAGCAATCTGGCTGCTGCCCGTTGGACTAGTTGAAGTTTCTGAACAGTCTTCAAAGGCAACCCCACATAGAGCGTGTTGCAGTAATCTATTCGGGATGTAACCAGAGTGTGGACCACCGTGGCCAGATCAGACTTCCCAAGGTATGGACACAGCTGGCACATAAGCTTTAACTGTGCAAAAGCTCTCCCGGCCACCGCTGAGACCTGGGGTTCCAGGCTCAGTGATGAATCCAGGATTACTCCCAAGCTGTGAACCAAGGTTCAAGACAAGTTTAGTCAGTCTAAAAAGAGTCCATATCAATAATTCTGTCTGTGCAGTTCAACAAAAGTTGCTCTCAGCAAATTGCCAGTTAAACTCTCAGCTCTTTTATGCCACTTTTCTGAATGTTCTCACCTGTTGGCTTCTCTTTGGGTCAATCAATTAGCCCTCCACAGCTGAATGGCATCCGTTCTCAACTGCAGCCAAGCTGGGATACTTAACTCTTGCGCATTCTTTCAGAGTTCTTGATTCTGCTGTAACTCATCGCTTATATTACCCTGATTCTCAGGCATTAGCTCTGCAGAGCTAGTTTCTTCAGAGTCAGGCTGCTGCTCCAATTCTGCTGCTGACCCAGATGCTGGGCAGAAAGGGCCTTTCATCTTCATCACAGACCCTAACACGTAAAGTTGTAAGTTGGGATGGAATTTGTAACCTTGATGAAATCATTAATATAACACGTATTCTTCAATGAAAATGTATTTACTTTGCTTTCAAATGATGACAATAGCTATTTTGTGTTCTTAAAGGTTTATAGTTTGGCCATGCATTCTGCATCCAACTAATTCAACCTTCCATGGCTTGAAAATCTTCCAAACAACAACAAGAGATACAAAAAACAAAGCTTAAGTTTGCTTTTTAATATAACTGAGATGATTTTACTATATCATTATATATAATGTGTCTTGAGCATCCATGGTTTGTGTGTGTGAGTTTGGAACAAAATCCTTGTACAGGGCTGTCAAACACATTTTCACCAGGGGCCACATCAGCTTCATGGTTGCCTTCAAAGGACCAGTTGTAATTGTAAGAGTGTATAAACGAATGTTACCCTGGCTTTGAAAGCCCTGTGGGCTACAAAAAGGACATGGCAGGCCTACTTGGACTGCTTTGGATGTCGATTTTAATTCTGGCGATTTTTATCTGGTGAGTGGATTCAAATGTATATTTATAACTGTTTTAATGTCATGGATGTACTTATGTGCTTTATATTATGTTTGGCATTGAATTGTTGCCTGTTTGGAAGCTGTTCTGAGTCCCACCTCAGAGGTTGAGAAGGACAGGGTATAAATATTTTAAATAAATAAATAAATAGCCCACAGGCATTGTGTTTGACATGTGTGCCCTAGTGCAGTGTTTTCCAACCACTGTGCCGTGACGGGCCTCCTGCTGTGCCACGAGAAAAGCTCTCTGCCCCCCTTCCTTCCCCCTCCTCCTGCTAAACTCCTGCTGCTTGGGGGAGGAGGAGGAAGGGCCAGGTGGCGAAGAAAAAGAAGGGGCCAGGGCGCCGCTTCCTTCGGCCGTTTCCCCAGCCAGCCTCTAATCTGCCATGACTCCTGCCATGACTCTCATCCCTTGCTCGCTGAAGCCATGTGGAGGAGGAGCCCTGCCCACTGAAGCCCATCCACCACTCATGCTCCTCCTCTGTGGGAGAGCTGAAGCTGGGGGAGGGGCGGGGCATGGCACGGCCTGGCTCCACCCCCTCCCCGGCCGGCACTACCAGCAGCTGCTCCAGCCTTGAGGGGACAGTGCCAAGCCAGCATTGTGCTGGCTCTGCCACCGCTGGCTTGGCACTGCCCCCTCAAGGCTGGAGCAGCTGCTGGGAGAGCTGAAGCCGGGGGAGGGGGAGGGGCATGGCGCTGGTGGTGTGCCGCCAGATTTTTTAAATGTTAAAAGTGTGCCGCGGCTCAAAAAAGGTTGGGAAACACTGCCCTAGTGGATAGCAAGTACTAATTCTTCATTCCTGGAAGATAATTTGTGAACCCATCCATCTACTCACAGCTTTTAGCTTCTTGCCTATCCAGTTCTTAGAATCTTTTCTTCATTCCTAGTTTCTTTAAAACAGTTTTACCTGCACCACATTGAGATTCTTTGAATTCCTAGTTGTGTATTTTGCTTATGAATTTGATCTTGTTCTGTTACCACCCTGCACGTACAAACCTGCAAAACTAAATGAAACCTCTCTCAAACCCCAGATCTCTTTAAACGTGCCCAGAAAGAAGACTAACTAGAGTTGGATTAGATGGATTTCTGAATTTACTCAATCCAATTATAGTGCAGGTGAAGCTGCATGCATTCCTGAATTCTAAGTAGCACTATGGATGTGGTGGGCAGCTTGCCAGTCTGCTTTAGTACTGCTTCCTTCTCAGGGGTATCTCTACATTTAAAAGCTGATAAAACCAGTACAAACCCCAGTGGGAGTTTTCTGTGATTTGTACTTTAAAATTAGGTAGCCCTCTGATGAGCAAATACCCTATAATTGTGTATAAAAAAATCCAATGCTGAAAGAATGTGAGTGTCAACATGGATTCACAAAAACAACAAGAGCTGGTAGGAAATACGTGAAAAATCACACAGAATCAATAAGTCATAGAAAATACCAAAGTATAATCAATTCACATATACAAGTCAAGAATGTGTCATTTCATTGGCATAGTACAAGAAACCTCTCATAGACTGTGATGCCCTCATGCAAAATATACATATACAATGGTGGAAAATAACAGAAAATAGCAGTAGTCTCAAATGAGAAATCCAAGGTGCATCACTCTATATGGTAGCACAAAATTGCATTTCATTTCATAACATAAACAATACAAACATGATAATCATGCTAGAAGACGCCTAATACAGATACATTATACCCAATGGTGCTCAATTGAGCTGCTTAAATAAGCCAAGAGTCAAACACCAATACTATAAATCAAAATGTAATGCACTCACAGGTCCATAATCCCCAGAGGAAAATAAAGATATAGTATCTTGTGCGAATCAGAATCACATAGAGACATCCACGGAAGGCCCGTGACTATCATCACAGGAGGGGCTCCTCCGTCGTCAGGGAAATCCCCGTGGCGCTGCAAAAGGACGTAAGGCTATGCTATACCGGCCGAGTCTGAAGGTGATTCAAAAGCAAACAATAGAAGGTACCCAGCAACTGGATTCAGGAGAACGACGTAGTGTAAATAATAATAAGAAATACTCCTTTGCGGGTAACCCTTATTGGTAACCCTGCCCAATTTGTGTTTGTTAACATGTATTATCTGTTGTTGGTGGCAAGACACACTACTAATAGTGGCATTTTTATAATGCTTTCCTAAATCTCAGATTACTTCACATATGTTTTCAGAAAATCTTGAACATTTATGTAAATTAAGCTGGTATTGTTAGTCGCTAGGGAGAATAGTAGCAGGTGATGTTAGATTCTGGAACAATAATCTTTCAATGAGCTCAAAGCAAAGGTAAGAATTCAACCAGGGATTTTAAAGCTTATACTAGAGAGTATGGCACAAAATTCCCACTAGTTCAGCTTTCTTTATATAGTTTGATAGTGATTGGGCTCTTCAAGGCCACTTCGCCTTTAATGTTTTTGATTGAAAAAAATCTTTATTCTTTGTTGTTCTTCCAAGGATATTGATTTTCAGTCCATTTTCAATGGCTAATAATAATAATAATCATAATGATAATAATAATTTTTTTTATACCCTGCCACCATCTCCTCAAAGGGACTCAGGGAGGCTTATAAGGGGACAAGCCCGAAAATACAGATTAAAAACACACACAGTAAAATAAAATGAAACAAAATAAAATCATCAGAAAAACATTAAAATCACAAAATGCATTTTAAAACCAGAATAATGGCTGAAAGATTAAGTGCTGAGTGTGAAGGATCAGGAATATGCCATTGTTCCTGGACAATGCCCAGGGAAAGTGCAGGATGCACTTCAATTCAGTTAAGGTAATAGCTAGGAGGATAACATCCTTTAGCATTTTAAAGCACTTTTCTCCATTACTTTGCATTTATATTTACCTCTTTTAATTGTATTTGCATCCCATCTGTGTCTGATTTACTATACCCTTATTTTAGGAATCATTATTTTCAAATATTCCATTTTGTAAGGAATATTGTGAGATAAAAGCAGATTTGCTGAGGAAACTTAAAGGAAACCCAGAGATCACATAATCTATCTTGATAAAGTTCCATGTTTTAAACATTTGGGAGTCTTTTCTTTGGCAGCGTAATCTGAAAGTTTGGTTAGAACTCTCAAACTTTTGTTTATTCTAATTAATTGTAAAAACTACAAAGTCAGTTTTTCCAGCAGCTAATAATGCTTCATATCCCAGCAGTCTTAATATATATTCAAAATAGTGAATCCTTTAAAAATATGCTCCAATATTGCTGATACTTCTCATGGGCTTCTTAAGAATCAGTTTCTCTATGATGATTCACTTTTGCTGTATCTATATCTTTAGGTTATTTGATTTAGTCAGTCTTATCTCTGTGGGTTTTGAGAGCAATAAGAACAAATTCTATGTTCAGTGAAACCCGTGGCACTATTGGATGAATTAGTTTGCCCCATATCACCACCTTGGCTTGTGGCAACATGGTTGGCTTAACTATATGTATATTTAGAGACATCAAGATAGTCAAACTATCAGATAGTTTCTCAATTCATTTAAGGTAAGGAGTCATCAGCATGCAACCCCCCGGCACATTCCTTGCCACTACAGATGCCCCAGATGTCCCTTTTTTGGGTAAAAAAAAGTGACATAGAGATATATCATCATCAATTTATTTCTTATTAATCGCCCTCCATCAAGATGTTCCAGGTGATTGACATATAAACAGTAAAACCAGATAAAACATACACGGGTGATGAAAATAAAAGTTAAAGTTACATATCAAATGCTTTACTGAAGAGCCAGGTCTTGAGAGCCTGGGTGAAAGGGCGCAGATTGCGCATCACTCTCATATATGGAGGCAATGAGTTCCACAGTGCTGGGGCAGAGATAGAAAAGGCCCTATGACTCGTATTAGTAAGACGTGCTTCTCTTGGGCCTGGAATGTAAAGCAGATTGCGTTGGGAGGGTCTACATGACCACTGATGGCCATAAGAGGAACGGCGTTCTCTGAGATATATCGGACCCTGGCCATACAGGGCCTTAAACGTGAGGACCAGTGTCTTATAAAGACTCCGATATTCTGTTGGCAGCCAATGCAGCTGTTGAAGAGCTGGTGCTATACGGCATTTCAAGGGTGTTAGTGTAAGCAGCCTAGCTGCCACATTCTGGACAATGCGGATCTTCCGAGTCACAGACCTGGGAAGGCCAGTGTGTAACGCATTGCAATAGTCCAGTCTAGATGTCACCATGGCATGACTGTCGCCAAGGCCTCCCTTGTGAGGTATGATGCTAGCTGCTTCACCTGGCGGAGATGAAAGAAGTCCTGTTTGCTAACAGTGGCAACCTGGGTCTCCATTGACAGGGATGAGTCTATAACAATGCCCAGGCTCTTGACGGAGGTAGATGGAGCTAGAGGTTCGCCGTCAAGGGAGGGCAGAGGGTACATTACTCCTGTCGGGTGGCCCGTATTTCTTGGAAGCATCCAGTAGTGGTAATTAAGCTTATAACTTGCAGGGATCTACTGCAGTGTTTAAAAGGGCTGTGCATAGATAGATTTATTAAAAATGGGCTCCAGCTAATTTGGCTCTTTCAGCCAGCCTTAATGGCATGAGCTCCATCACTGGTTTTTTCAGCTGCAACAAACCACACAGCTGCCAACTATGGCTACTTTCGGTTTCATTTAGCTACACGTGGAGCGGAGAGCAGCCACAAGCCCGCACAGGGTTTCCCTGCGAGCCCTATCTGTTGAACCAATCAGAACAGAAGAAAGCCATGGGCCTCCATTTTTCTGTTACAAGCAGGCTTCTGAAAGAGACAGATTGTGCTCCAGTCTGCTGGTGATCTAAATTCTCAGTGCCACTCGCAGCTCTGGTTGGCTTGGCTAGCTTTTTTTACTCAGATAGCAATAAATAAGTGTTTATTTTCTACACACTTAAGAAATTGCCATCGATGGTGCCCTTTACATGAGGCAAGCTACAAATGTGGGGTAGAAATATCTTCCCATTTCTAAGGTGGCCATAAAATGAGGAGGTAATTTATCCTTTTTAAAAGAATGGCTAATGTTCCTTCAGATTGTGTTGCTCCCATTGAAATCAGTGTTTTAAAAGGGTGCCTTAATTCAGCTTCACTGAAAGGATGTTGAAGGCAAGCAATCACAGAAAGGGTGATTTCTTAAGTCTGAGGCCTCAACCCAGGTCATATTAAAGGATATGAGGAAAATAGATCCCCCCAAAAAGTGGGGTTTTTTAAATAACCGATGCCCTAAAAATGATGAAAATGGGAGCCTTGCTGCTAATGGGATGGATCTTTCTGGAGCAAAAAAGAATCTTTTAGCTGCTAGATTGAAAATTTGAATTTTGCCTGCCCAAATTTGGGACACTCTCAAAAAATGGTTCAGAGGGGCCACCAAAATCTGGGAAAAAAAAAATCAAACCAGATCTAGACTTTTGGATACTTCTAGTTTTTTAGTGTTGTTTTTGTGGTTGTAGCAACCCAGTTCCCTTTCGTGCCTGGGGGGCAGGGGGCAACACCGGGGGTCCCACTTGCATTAGGGCCAGCTGCAGCTGATGAGAACATGGAGGAAGGGGATGACGAGGTAGCTGGGCCTTCCTCTCCCACAGAGAGCTTGGCCTGGGATGATGAATGGCCTGAAGGCTATGATAGCTGGGAAAGTCAGGCTGACCCTGAGAGTGTTGACTCAGATCAGTATGAGAAACCAGGTGGTTTCGGGTCGCAGGAAAGGATTAGGAAAACAGTGGAGGATGAGCCCATGGAAGCCGAAAGGGAGTTCGGCTCTCACGAAGATAGTGACCCAGGTGCTTGGAGGCAAGGACAGAGCTTTGATAGGAGACGGAGCATTGAGTCCAGCAGCAGAGATTGGCACCGCAGCCTAGAGCACCAGAGAAGCGCTAGATCCCGTAGCACAGATTGGCGCCGCAGCCTAGAGCGTCGGGGGCCTTGCCAAGGGAATTAAGTATAGGATCCGTGGGAAAGGATCCTCAGTAGCGCGGCCACTTCTGTTCTGAAGGGAGTGAAGCGAGCGAAGATCGACGGAGCCAGGATTAGGCTCGTGCCATGCCAAGAAGTTTCTTGGGTTTACTTTCATGAACCTTGCCTTGTTTGCCTTGCCACGGACCAAGTCTGTTTTTGATCCACTTTGGTTTGCGGAGCCTTGCCAAGTCTTTGCCTTTGGATTTACTTAAGAACTCTTTACCTTCATTGCTACTTTGATACTTTTTATGGACAATTACCCTTTTTACCTGTTTTTTATTATTCAATAAATAGTTAGCTGATTACCGTCACTGTGTGTGTGATTAAGGGGCCGGGCCTAGTCCCTGCATCGTGACAGTTGGCCGAGCTACTCCACGAACCCCTTTTCACACCACGGGACACTCCAGGCGACGCAGAAAGCGAGTCGGAGAAATGGCTCAGTTAACTGCCGCACACATCCTGGAGATTCAGCAGGGGGTCGGGGACCTCCGAGTCAGGGCGAGAAGGCACCCCTCCCTGGTCGTTCCGGCCCGGTTCAGCGGTAACCCGGCTCAGGTCAATGTGTTTATTGGACAATGTAAGAGGAACTTCGGGCCACGGAGTTCCTCACGGAGAGAACCAAGGTGGGCTTTGTCTACAACCTCCTGGAAGGAACGGCAGCAGCATGGGCTACAACGCAGCTGAAAGCCGCCTCCCCACAAGTGGCTACTGTGGCGGTGTTCCTAGAGGCTATCAAGACGACCTGGGGAGACCCGGTGAATGCGGAGCTGGCGGAGAGAGAGCTGGATCATTTGTCCATGAGAGACATGCCCCTGTCCCAGTACATTTCCCAGTTCTGCGTGTTGGCGGCTCAAGTGGCATGGAATCCTGCTGCCTTACGTTACCAGTACATGAAAGGCCTGTCGCAGGAGATGCAACAGGAGATCCTGAGAGGGGCCACCCGGCCTGCTGACCTGGAGGAGGCGATAGCCTTGAGCATCCAAGTGGAGGCCGGACTGCAGACCAGGAAGCGGTGGGACAAAGGGTCTGGAGAGAGATCAGTGGGTCGCAAGGAGGCGACGGCCAGCCGCCCACCGTTCCGGGCCTTCGCGCCGGCTCCTCAGCCCCTTGATGAACCAGAACCCATGCAGTTGGGACACGTGAGACCCAAGGTAGACGCCGCCGAGAAAGCTCGGCGCCAGCGCCTAAACTTGTGCTGGTACTGTGGAGGATCCAGCCATTTTTCCAAGGAATGTCCCCAGAAGCCACGCGGCAAGACCCCCCGGGCCTCTGCCGCCTTCGCAGAGCCCCAAGAGGCTGAAGAAGCCATTCAGACGGCGGGGGAAGGGGTCGGCCGAGTTTAAATGGGTTCGCTAACTTGGTCGCAGTCGCTAACCTTCCCCCAGAACCCCAGACTGGACAGTTGTTTTTGGTGATGGTCGCCCTGTGGTCACAAGAGAAGAGACCGCTTTGTTTTGCGGAGCCTTGCCAAGTCTTTGCCTTTGGATTTACTTAAAAACTCTTTACCTTCATTGCTACTTTGATACTTTTTATGGACAATTACCCTTTTCACCTGTTTTTTATTATTCAAAAAATACTTAGCTGATTACCGTCTCTGTGTGTGTGATTAAGGGGCCGGGCCGAGTCCCTGCATCGTGACAGTGGTGGTGGTGCTGGTAGTTGTTTCACTTTCTGAGAATCCATGTACTAGAAATTCTATGGACACAACATTGGTTTCTGGACCTGCCTCAACTACTCACATGGGTTCTGCCTATTTCACTTGAGATATTAAAGACCGTTTGTTAACAAATAAATGCCTATTCTTAAACATTTGCAAACTATAATTAATTCATGAGGATGAAACTGCACAGCTGTTCGGGAAAAAAAGAATAGTAGAAGCAGCCCATTTTACCACTCTCTAAGATGGCCAGTTCTAAGGCTACTTTCCATCTTTAAGGAATGATAAATGAATAAAAGAAAATAACCAACAAAAGCAGGAAAGGTGAATGGGGAGTGATGTGGTTTACAGGCACCTAGATTACTTCCTTATTAATCAGCATGCTATAGGTGGACTAGACGATATGAATAGCCCTCTTTGTCATACTCTCTGATGGCCAACATTGTGGTGGTTGCCTGCCTTCAACAATCATATTCTGGTCAGTCTGGTTCGGTATTGGCTATGCAGGCTGCAGTAGTTTTTATGGTGTTAATTAGGAGTCTGTTCCAGGCCTACATGGAAATGTTAGGGATCTGAATGTGGGTATTCAGAATAATGAAAAGCATATATGCTATCATTCTTAGCGCTATAGCATGTCCCCAAAGAAAATGCAAAATACTGGTTAGAGCAGAAGAGCCAATTGTCTTCCATATGAAGCATATCACTATTACCAGTTAAGTCCATTTAGTGGCAGTAGTGAGGGAGGCCAATCAGTAGTCCATACTAGAAGAACAGTTTGAACATTTCAGGTCAATTATAGTAAAGCTCTACGGAGAAAAGTGACCTGTGTCAGGGCATCCTGCCAGTTACCCAAATATGTCATACACAAGATGCTGGGTCTAGCTTGCATTTCTCACTTTCCTAGTTCATAAGACGTGTGCATTTGCAAGCTGCAACATTAGAGAAAAGTAAAAGTATATGACTTAATTTGGCACAAAATTAGGTTCCACACTCTTGCCATCATACATATAATCAAATTAGTTTACAACACTGAGGTTAAGAGCATACTTTAAAAGTAATCACACTTAGGTTACAAAGGGTATTTTTTAAGAGCTGAAAGAAAGACTTTGAAGAACACTATTTGCTTATGTATTTATTTTATTTATTAAAATGTTTATTCCTCTCTATCTAGAGATCTATGGGCAGTGTCCAATAAAATCAATCAAACAGATTTTAAAAGTGTCAATAATAAAAATAATGTTACATTTCCTTCATCTTGGTTGTTCTGTCAGTCTTTGAGATCTTAATGTTATCCACATGCTACTTTCATGTATATAATACAAAACAAATAACTGGAGGCAATCTTTCATATTCAACTTGTGTTTTCTGTTTGGGGGAGCTGAGCTGGTTGAAGTCCCCCAGGCCGTTGAAATAGCTTGAAATAGCCTTTAGAGAATTCCACCCTTTGGTTAATAATGCACATATGGTTTCATTTCCTTTTCTTTGCCATATTTCATAAATTCAAATGAAAGGCTGAGCATACACAAGACACTTTGTTCAGATCTTACTGTTCCACTGAGGTCTTAAAAGCTCCAGATTGGGTTGGGCATCTAGTGATTACAGGGTTGGCAAAATGCCATTTTAGGCTTAACATGCAGTGATTTGTTAGGCTTCATAAAGAAACATTATCTAATCTGTTAGACTTGAATACCATGGTCACACTGGCTATGATCCCGGTACTTAAATAGTTGTTATTTTTAAGTGGTTGTGGTCTTCTTGACTAAGTACCATACTGTTTGTACCTCAGACAGTACTTCTTTTGTCTATTGCTTGAATGGTTCCTGAAAAAAAGTTTCATAAATAATATATGGTAAATTCATTGTTGTTTCTTGTCATGTAGCTTCAAGTTGTTTTAGACTCTTGATGACTCTTATCACACTGTTTCTTGACAACATTTGTGTGGGGGCGAATGGCTGACTTTGTTTTTCTCTGCAACTCAAGGAATGTGGCTTTCCCAATATTGCCCAGGGACATTTCATGGCCAAGTGGGATTTAAACCTTGGTCTCAATCCAACACCGAAAATATTCTATAAATTTATCTTTCAGAAAAGTTGCCCTAATCCCTGGCAAGAACCATCACCAACTTTTAGCTAAGACACAAGCTACTAATAGCCCTTTTTCCCTAACTGAACATTGACTAAGAATAGCATTAGACCGTATGACAAGGGATAAAGACCACATGATCTAGCAAGTTTTCATTATTCAAACTGACTACTACTCATTGCTATGATATATATATATATATATATATATATATGGCATGAGAAAAATGAAACGGAAATTAAAAGAAATCGTAAGTGATTCGTATGTAATGGGCCTTTCAAGTTTATACGGATCGCAAGGCCAATCCCGGAAGTGGACTTTCTTTTACGCACCCCCTGGGCCCAAAATTTCGTTAGATTATTAAATATTTCGTTAGATTATTAAACAGGAAAATTTCCCTCTCCAAAATAGCTTTGCAGACATAACTCACAGTGAAATCGGGGCCTTTCCATGCTTGAAGCCTAATTAGAGTGGAAGGCCTCCTCCAGGAAGTGAAAAAGGAGCCGGAAACCATAGAGAGATCCAGATCGGCACTCCTAGAGGGGCTGGAGGACTGACGAAAAAAGCGATTTAAACACCCAGGAAGGGGGTTTAGATAGAAGGACAGAGTAGGAGGACATAAGAACTGCTGAGAGAAGGGCAGCAGGAGTGAAAAGAGCATGGAGAGGAGAAGGAAGAGTTCAAAATCAAGAAAAGCCATAGAGTTCTAACGGAGGTCCTAGACTGCTATGGTAAAACTGAATGGGGAAAAAAGGTGGAGTGAGGAGAAATCTGCAGAGGTAGGCCTAGGCATTTATTTAATAATATTAATAATAATAATATATTAATGCATTATATGTGTCCCTGCAAAGGAACCCTGTCCTTTAATAATATTAATAATAATATATTAATGCATTATATGTGTCCCTGCAAAGGAACCCTGTCCTTTAATAATAATAATATATTAATGCTTTATATCTCCCTGCAAGGAAACCAAGGGAAATGTTGCCCCTTGATTTGCCTGTGTTTAAAACAGTATCAGTCCTGTTTCCCTGCTTTGCCTACTTTAGAACTACTAACGAATTTCGTAAGTAATTAAGTTACATTTCAGAAATTTTGGAATTTTTTTGTAAGTCTTTGATATACTAATCAAAAAATCCCCCCATTTGATTTTAGAATCGCCATTTTTCGATTTGTTATCATGCCTATACACTATGATATATATATATATATATATATATATATATATATATATATATATATATATATGTCAAACAGACCATCGCCTTGTAAGATGTAAACTAAATCTACACCTTAAGCTCAAACCTAAGAGGGGTGGCATCCTAAAGAGGAGACTCCAAGTCAACAATTTTCAACAGGCTGTTGTGAGAGACAACTTCCAGGCAAATCTGCAAGCAAAACTTGAAGACCACCCTACAGATTCTTCTCCTACAGCGCTTTGGCAACACATCAAAAACAGTATCCTGCAGTCTGCTGAAGAATCCCTAGGATTCTCCCTCAAGAAAAACCAAGACTGGTTTGATGAAAACAACCAAGAGATCCAGGAGCTGTTGGCAAAGAAGAGAACTGCTCACCAGGCACACCTCGCCCAGCCATCTTGCCATGTAAAAAAAGCAGCCTTTCGTTTCGCATGTAGTAAACTCCAACAAAAACTCAGAGACATTCAGAACAAGTGGTGGATTGATTTAGCAGAAAAGACACAACGTTGTGCTGATCTGGGTGATCACAGAGGTTTTTATGAAGCTCTCAAAGCAGTGTTTGGACCTACTTATCAGGTCCAAAGCCCTTTATACAGTACAGATGGTCAAACACTAATTACTGATAAAACCTCCATCCTGAACCGATGGGCTGAACATTTTCAGGGTCTCTTTAATGCCAACCGAGTAGTCCAAGGTTCAGCTATCCAACACATGATACAACAACCAATGAAAAATGAACTGGACACAGCTCCCACTCTGGAAGAGACCATTGAGGCCATACAGCAGTTGAAAAATGGCAAGGCAGCCGGGATCGATGGAATCCCACCTGAAGCTTGGAAACAGGGAGGTCATGTACTGCATGCTAAATTCCACGAGCTCCTTGTAAGTTGCTGGGAAAAAGGTGAACTGCCATCAGATCTCCGAGATGCAGTTATCATCACCCTGTATAAGAAAAAGGGAACAAAATCCGATTGCTCAAACTATCGAGGTATAACACTGCTCTCCATTGCTGAAAAAATCCTTGCAAGGATACTCCTGAACAGATTAGTTCCGGCTATTGCAGAAGAACTTCTCCCTGAAAGCCAATGTGGCTTCAGAGCTAATAGGAGCACCACAGATATGGTTTTTGCCCTTAGACAACTGCAAGAGAAATGTAGAGAGCAGAACAAAGGACTCTATGTAACATTTGTCGACCTCACCAAAGCCTTCGACACTGTGAGCAGGAAAGGTCTGTGGCAGATCCTGGAACGTCTAGGATGTCCCCCCAAATTCCTCAAAATGATTGTCCTGTTACATGAGGGCCAGCACGGTCAAGTCAGATATGGCGATGCTCTCTCGGAGTCTTTTCTAATAACTAATGGAGTGAAACAAGGTTGTGTTCTTGCACCAACCCTATTTACAATCTTCTTCAGCATGATGCTCCAAAGGGCTACGGCAGACCTACAAGAAGAAGACGGCATATATATATACGCTATCGTACTGATGGTAGCTTGTTCAACTTAAGCCGTCTGAGGGCTCGCACTAAGACTCTAAACTATCTAGTCCGTGAGCTGCTTTTTGCTGACGACGCTGCCCTTGTCGCCCATTCAGAAGCAGCCCTGCAGCGCCTCACATCCTGCTTTGCAACAGCTGCAGAGCTGTTTGGGCTGGAAGTCAGCCTGCAGAAAACAGAAGTCCTCTACCAGCCCGCACCACAGGAAGAACACCATCATCCTCACGTCAGCATAGGCACATCTGTGCTTAAGTCCGTTCAGCAGTTCACCTACCTGGGAAGCACCATCTCTTCAGACGCCAAGATTGACAAAGAGATAGATCACAGATTATCAAAGGCATATAGTGCATTCATAAGGCTTCACAAAAGAGTCTGGAGCAACAAGCACCTGAGACAAAGCACCAAAATCAGTGTGTACAGAGCTATCATACTGTCCATTCTCCTCTATGGGTCTGAAACATGGGTCACCTATCGCCAACACCTACGACTCCTCGAGCGCTTTCATCAGCGCTGTCTTCGCACAATTCTAAATATACACTGGACCGACTATGTGACGAATGTTGCTGTCCTTGAGCAAGCAGGGATCACCAGCATTGAGGCCATGCTATTGAGAACACAGCTGCACTGGGCAGGGCACGTCTCTAGGATGGAGGACCACCGCCTCCCAAAGATACTACTCTATGGTGAACTTGCCATGGGTCAGCGCAAGAGAGGCGCCCCCCAAAAGAGATATAAGGACTCCCTGAAACAACATCTCAGGCTCGGCCAGATTGATCACCAACAATGGTCCACCCTGGCCTCACATCGGGAGGCATGGAGAAGCACTATCCACAATGCTGCGGCCTCTTTCGAGAAGACACGCCGAATGGGTCTCGAAGAGAAACGACAACACAGAAAGAACCGCAACTTGGAAAAAACATCACCCAAGGAGACTTTCTGCTGTGCTTTCTGCAACCGAACTTGCCTATCTCAGATTGGCCTTTTTAGTCATCAACGCGCTTGTAAAAAGCGTGGGATGAGTCCTTCCTGAATCTTCATTCGCGAAGTAATGCCGAGAGAGAGAGAGAGAGAGAGAGAGAGAGAGATATTCCCGGTTCATCCCTATGGCCACTTACATGGTTCTTATTGGTTCTTCTACTCATCCTAGTCATTCAAATCAAAATATGGTTCTAGTGTTCAATTAGCTGCATTAAGAAAAAAAAACAAATTTCATTCATTCTTTTGCAGTCACCTGTCCATTTAAATATATGTAGAAGAGAACTGGTAGTCTATAGCACTTCAATAGGCATAGATATATGGTGGATCCTTTGTATCCACTGGGGTTAGATCCCCAGACCCACTCTGGATACAAAAATCCACCGATGCTTGAGCCCTATTTAGAATGGAATAGTAAAATGGTGACCCTTATTAATATGACAAAACCAAGGCTTGCTTTTTATTTTAAAACATATTTACAAGCTGTGGATGGTTGAATCCAACCCCATGTACTGCTATATGAGTAAGGAGCCCTGGTTAAAAGTGCTCTGGATGTGTATGCTGGAGGGCATTGACACTTCACAATGCTGGTTCACCCCACCACTTCAGTTGGTTAAGTTCAGTGATAGTTAGTCTAATGAACTAAGTTAGGTCTCATCTGAAAGATTAATCAAGTAGGAATTATTCTTTCAGATGAGAAAAGTAAGGTAAGTCCTTACTTTTCTTGATGTGTTGCAGAGAGCGAATACAGCTCAATGAAAGCCTGCCAATTCCATCTCTTACCATTCCAAGCATAAAGACAGAAACAGACAGAAACACGAGATTAATTGTGGTTGTTCTTGTTCGCATGCATGAGAAGCATGTTGTTGTTGTTTTGTTGCTCTTGTTCTCTTCACTTGCCAAATGGTGAAACATATTTTGCTGACATTGCATTTCTGGAGAACAAGTTTTGCATACATTCTGCATAATATACTCCAAGCAAGATTACAATAGTTGCAGACTTGTTGCTTATTGTGAAAACCTATGTGGAACTAACTTGAACTTGGAGATCACTATAAGAAAAAAAACAGGTAGCATTCTTTTTCTCCACTGCTTCTGAAAACATTTAGCAATAACACAAGTTATTACAAAGCACTTTAATTTTGGTTTGCTTGTGGGCTTTGTAAATTTATATGGTATTATGTTGCAGGAAATGTTCTTCCAGTTAAAAACAAATAATTGTTGAGTGAGGCAGTAAATAAGCTCCAGTCAAACCTTCACGTTTGTGGGCTAAATTTTTGTGGTTTTGATCCACAGATGTGATTAATACATTATCTCTAGGAATCTCTAGTCCCTAAAGGGTGACTATACAGTCTACTTTCATAGAAAGTTGGCCATAGAGTCATGGAGAACCTGCTTCCCTAACCCTACAAAAGTGGAGAGTCTATTATATTTTCAAAAAACAAACAAAACAAAAACAAAATGCAACTCTTATAATTTTTTCTTTATTCCTTTTTCTTTATTCAATTTTTTGTCGATCCACTCTTTGGGCTTCATAAAATCTACCTTTTGTCAAAATGTATGATGTTTTCTATTCTTTTCCATTTATGGCCGAATAGCTTAAATTTGGATAATCTTTTGACTTTGGTATTTTAGCAATTAAATTTTGTGGCAGTGCCATTTGGGTTGCTAGCCCCTGTGACCCATTAGCCAAATGTCCTTCCATCAGTTCCAGGGCTCAATCCCAACTGCTGGTGGATGAGACAAATAGAATCATAGAGTAATAGAGTTGGAAGAGACCTCATGGGCCATCCAGTCGAACCCCCTGCCAAGAAGCAGAAAATCACATTCAAATCACACAATTGAGCTGCGTCTTTCTGGCTGTCCCCTCTTCACTCTGTGGCCTCAGAGTGGAAGTTGAAGTTGGTGGGAGGGGATCCCAACTGCTGGTGGATGAGACATGCTTATCATTTTAGTACTGTTTTTTGCCTTCTTCCTTCAAATCGTACACTATGGCTATTTTGTGCAATGTTACCAGCTGCTTGCTTGCACTTTATCTGTTAAGCAAGGAAGACCATTTCTCAAAAGGCATGGAAACATAAATCAAAGTCTGTAGCAGTGTAACAGTCATGTACTCTTAGTAGGCATTTTTTTGCCTTCACAGCAGCTGTCTAAAAGTATCTACTTCATGATTAAAGAAAAATATTTATTCAATATTGAATAATAGCCTCTCTTTTTGTTACACTGAAATATCTTTTTTTAAACTACTATAAATATGATTCAGGAAAACAATCTAAGTGATATAGATGTGTGGTGATCATAGAAAGAGCTGATTTCTGTGGTTTCTCTTTATAATTTATAATGCTTATAATACTTTCACAGAATGAAAATTTTTATAGGTAATAATTTCAGTGTAGAAATAAATATTGATATTTGGCTAGAAGAGTAACTTGAGCTTTTAATCATAGTATTCACCCCATGCCCACCTTATCCTACAGCTATTAGATGAGGAAAATTTTCCAGCCAGAAATTTATAAGAAACAGCAGATTGAATTGTATGTAGCAATGCAAGTACAAGCATTGGTTTAGGAAATTCTAGATGATTTAAGAATACACTTTACTGTGGATACTAATTATGAATGGTGTCAAGTTAATTTAAACCAGTGGTTCTCAAACTTTTTTGGCCTACCGCCCCCTTTCCAGAAAAAAAATTACTCACCGCCCCCCTAGAAATTATTTTTTAAAATTTTAATAGTAAACAGAAAGATATATGTATTAATGTTTCTACCTTTTTCATAAAATATAATAAAGAAAGGTGTAAATTAGAAACATTGAAGTTTGAAATTATGAAACTGTTTATTGAACTTAGAATAGAAAGGTTATACCAATGTTGCATACTTCTGGAAAATGGAAAGGGGGAGATAATATGCCCATTGGGTTCTCCATTATTGTTCCTGGTGCAGAAGTGGGCTTTGTGCGGGACGGGGGACCCTTCACCCCAACTCAGTCACCTTCATTCACCAAAAAAGCTAAAACATTTGAAGTCATCTCAATGAGAAGGATGAACCTGGAGCCTCCCAGCGCCCCTTTGGATCGCCCCACCGCCCACCAGGGGGCGGTACCACCCACTTTGAGAACCACAGATTTAAACTAAGTATAATTAACTCTTTTTGTGATGAAGCTACTTCTAAAAATACGTTCTTCTTTTCATGCTGCTCTTTTTGAAATAAGAAGGTTTTATGGGTTTAAAGCTCTTTATGAAACAAGGGTAGGTTACATTTGGGATGACTTACCCCACAAAGGTAGGAGCTAGATACTGAAAAAATATTGCAATTTACATCTCTAGATCAGCCCTGCCTTGCAAACAACTGTTAGAATACCAGTATGGCCCAGTGAGTCTGCCGATGCCATCTCTTGTGATTCAAAAAGCAGACAGTAATCTGAGACCCTCTGTTTCAAAGCAGTATTGAGTAAATCACAGCTGCAGTTTGTGAAGTGGCCCGAAAGTGACCATAACTTTGGAGGGATTCATTTGACTCCTAAATAACAGTGACACCCCAACATATGCTTCTTTGTTAGACTGGAGAGCATACCTGAGAAAACAGGTAGTGTGTAGCAAAATGGATACATTGGACCATGAAGCCATAGAGGGAGGAAAAAAATGACCTAAAGGGACTTGAACAATCGATTCTATGGAGAGCTTTTTTGTGGTTTGTCTGAACAAATTAATGAGCAAGATTACTACAAAGGAGATATTCATACTCATTCCTTAAATTGTTAAAACCAAATCTAGGTGTTCTGCTAAGTGTGTGAGATGTTCTGAACTGTACCTAGCTTTAATTCCAGGCCTTGTAGCTGTTTACTCCTATGAAGTTGACTTCCACTTATGGGAGATTTCCAAAATATATCAACACTCCTCTTGCAATTAGCCTTTTTCAATTTTCCCAGAGGTCATAAAAATAAGTTGGGCATTGAAAGGAGACTTCAGAATTTTAAGCTTTTAAGATAAAAGTTAAAGGTTAAACTAAAGAATTAATTCTCATTACCAATTGTAGGTGTCAATTATTTTTACCTAGAGGGTGTCTGGGCTGAAGGCACTCTATATAAATGTAAGATTATGGTTTTTTCTATATACATAAGGCTGTTCACAGGCAGTACCCAGTTTGCATGCCCACAGTTGGTTTAGAGTCTTAGACACACAACCTCATCACACTGGGCTAAAATCAGTAGCATGTGCCAATTTTAACCTTGGTCACCCACGGAACCATCTGGTTCCTGTCACATGACATCGTGCTGGCTTCGGGGGTGAAGGAGGGTGGAGCTGGCACACCCTGCTGGCAGGGTAACACAGGATAGGTCCCATGTTGCCTTACAGTCTATGGGGGAAGCTATGCACACCATGCGCACTCATGCTCCCCCCCCCCCCCATTTGATTGCCTTCCTTTGGATCCAGGCGATGTGGGATGTGGGACACCAGAGATATGATGAAGTGGTTTGACTAGTTCACACTGCACAGTTATAGTGTTATGTTTCTGTTCAGTCTCATGGCTGTATCCTATAGAATCTTAAGATTTGTAGTTGAGGAAGCATTGGTGCTCTCTGGCAGAAACTTCTAAACACTTCCCTCTAAACTGCAAATCCCAGGATTCCAAGAGATGGAGCCATGGCAGTTAAAGTGGAATCATAGCATTAAAGTTTTGAAAGAATTATTTTAGGCATGGTACTCATATCTGCCCCAACACAGCAGTGATCATGATCATGCTGTCCCCAAGGCTATTGTCTGGATTTCCAGCTATTTCTGGTTATTATAAGTGTTTAAACCAGGCTTGGACAAACTTTGGCCCTCCAGGCATTTTGCACTTCAACTCCCACAATTCCTAACAGCCTAAGTTCGTCCTTGTCTGGGTTAAAGGAACCATTCAAGGGGAGGAAAATTATCTCCCGTATAGAGTCAGCATCTTGGATAGTTCCCTTACAGTTGAAACTAAAACTCAAGAGTTGATTTACCAGATGCTAATGCCAAAAAGTATTCATCAGGTGATGTGTTGTAAGATTCTGAACAAGCTAGTGTTATAGTTCATTCACTAGGTAAGACTTCATCTGTAGTCTTTAAGGTATGTGATTTATTTGGAAGAAATATGTTCTTGATTATCTGTCCACATATTTTAAAATTAACACGAGGTGAACACTTTCATAAACAACAATGCAGTCTTTGAGGTATGGGTGTGTTGGATATATTGAAGATACATAGCACTAAATGTTCCTGTCCATAAATGCTTTAAGTGTACTGAAGGTGTGGCCTTCGAGGCCATTTTATGTCCTTCAGAATCCCAAATAATTCCAAATGTTTATTTGAATGTTTCTGTTCAGTTCCCAGATGCTCTGACATTCCTTCCAAGGGGATGGACACCAGTTTGGATGCATTTTGCTTCCTTGGGCCATTTTAGGCTCAAGGGAGAATTCCTTGCAAACAGGAAATACATTGAAAATTTTCCTGTTGGAAAACTCCTTTCCTGGATTGAAATGCCTTGGAGTGCTTTGGTTAGCAGTGGGGGTTTGTGTATTTGTGGTAGGTATGGTTAGAGTGTACTCCGATATTTTTAACACTCAACAGTTATATCACTATGTCATATCTGAAAAGATACTGGCTATCCTCTTGCCAAAGCATTCGAGTAAATGGAATAACATTGGGATTTTTAAAACTGTTTGATGAATATAAAAGGGCAAACTTCCACCAAATACAAAAGTTAAGTCTCTGTGTGGAGTTGAATAGCATTTTTATTTTGTAAATATTGGTGATTCAAAACCACACTAAATCAAAATTCATACCCATCTCTACTTCCAATCAGCTCTTTCATCTTTGAAAGTAGAATTTAGTTCCCAGAGTCAGTTCATAGTCTCATTGGCATATAATATTTAAACACAGGATATTTATTTCTTGGATGTGTTAAGGTTTGAGGTCTACAGATATCTCTAGATTGTTCTTGAGGCAGAATGGCTCATCTCAGGAGTATCTTATTTCACTGCTGACTTGCCTACCCAATATATATGTGTAATGATATAACAGAGAATACCAAATGTCTTCCTCAAGAACAGTTTCTGATAAATATAATATTTCTATTTCTTGTTGTCATACCCCACTTTTATTTCCTCCCAGATTTGCACATTATAGAGAAGTAATCTATTCTGTTTTATGGTAACTTAACAACAAAACTGAAGTTCTTTTTACCTGTAATGTGATTGACAGATTCTTTTTTATTTTCAAAAGTTGCAGACCAGAGTTGGACTATTTCTTCTGTCTTAATTTTAGTTCCTTATGTTCTACTCCAGTACAAACTGAGTTGCCAGATATTTTGTTGTTGCTTTTACTTTTACTGTAATAAAAACATTCAATCAGGAATCAACCAGAATAAAGAATCTGTTGAAACCAGATTCTAAAATTAGTTAAAAAACTGAACGGTATAGTAATTTAGATAGGGCTGAGCCATTTTCTCTCTTGATTGTTAAAAAATACATTGACTCATTTCAAAGTGTCTACCGGTATTATGAATGATTTAATTTTAGTTTTAAGCTATCTGGGTTTTTTTTTACTGCTTTACAGGAAAATGAGAATTAGTTTTAAAGTTCTGATTGCTTCTCAATATAACTGCTAAGTAAGCACTAAATATTTCTTTCTGTTTGAAATATCAGTGCAAGACAAGACTGTTCTAAAGGTTATAATTTTGTTAGTACTGCAGCAGATGTTGGCTAGTGTTCCTGGATAACTTCCAACAAGCAGGTGGTTTCCCTAATATCAGCGATCAGAAAGAAAAAAAATACATGTTCTTTCCCACACCAGACGGGCTGTGATGGCATGAACTAGATTCAATGAGCCATAACAGCTGGGGTTGAAGTGATATGAGACATAGTGTAATCATTATTTCTAGTGTCCCTAGTTGGCTAAAAAAGTTCAAAGTTCAAAGTATTTTTTCAGTGAGAGCCATCATAGTGTAGTGGTTTGGGCATTAGACTACAACATTTAAGGCCCACTTTGAATTTCCAAATACACATAGATCCACTGGTTGATGTGGGCAAGTCACACTCTCTTAGCTTCAGAGAAAGGCAAAGGCATACTCTATGTTTAAGCATCTCTTACCACACCAGTCCTAAGCAATATCTGACTTTTAATGTTTGCAGTATGTGAAAAACAAAAGCCACCCTGTCCTCAAGGGGTGCATCTGCACTGCAGTTTGACACCACTTTTTAACTCCCATCGATCAATCCTGTAGAATACTGAAAGTTGTATTTTGGTGAGTCACCACTACTATTCTACTACTATTTGAAAAAGAAGACTAAAGATCTACAACACCTGTGATTCCAAGTATTGAGCCAGGCAGTTAAAATGGTGTCAAACTACATTATATCCCATATGTTCCCCAGAGATCTCTTCGATCAGAGGATCATAATCTCTTACAGATTCCATCTCTTTGAAATATCCATCTGTCTTCAACAAGACAAAGATCATTCTCTGTGGCCGCACCAAATTTGTGGAATTCCTTGCCACCTGAAGTCTGGGCAATTACTGACTTACTCGCCTTTCGGAAAGCATGTAAAACAACCCCTTTCCATCCGGCATTTAACCAGTAATCACTCTGGTTGAGCTAATGCAACTAATAATTGTTACTGTGTACTTGGATTGTTTTTAACTGTTATTGGTTGATATGCTGTAAACCGTCCTGAGCCATTTTGGAAGGACGGTATACAAATCAAAACAATAAATAAATAAATAAATAAATTCTACATTGTAGATCAGTGGTTCCCAACCTGTGGGCCGTGGCCCACTGGTGGTCCGCAAGATCTAAAATAAGATCTGTGGCTCTAGATTATTAAATATAGTTTTCTGTGGGCAAGCAGATGGTGACTACTGGATGGCATACATTCTGTATCAGAAACTAGAGCTGATGTGGCCTATCCAATGCAGTTTTCTGAATCAGCACCCCAAATAACCAAACTGAATCTAAAGTTGACCAAAAACTGATTTGTAATCCCTTTGGAGCTAATGTTAGGGAGTGGTCCCTGGTCAAAAAAGAAGAAGTTGGGAACTGGTGTAGATGCATCCCTTGAGGACAGAGTGACCTTAGTTTTTTACAAGTAGAGACACCCAAAATACATGATTACTTCCTTAGATGTATGTGTACATGTATGTTTGTATAAAGCAATTTTAGCCTGAGTCAAACTAGCCTAGAATTCTCTATCCTGTCTCAGAACATTCTGTGAAAAAAGTAAAAATTTTGTCACCTGGCATTTTATTCATGTTGGTTCACATTTTTTTCAAACCCCAAAAGACATGGCTTTAGTGGTTATTTTCATACTACAAAAGGATAATTCGTTAGGTTCTTTAAAAAATAAATAAAGCAGAGGTTATTTTATGATTAAAATAATAGTGTTATGTAGAAATAGAAATAAAAGGGGATGTCTATACTTATTTCTTTTGAGGAAGTTTGCTTCAGCCATTTATTGCAAATTGGCCAGAGACATTGGAATTGTCCCATTCGTATAAAGAAAGATAAGTGCGTGCTAGATAGCATTTAACGTACATGTCTCCTGAGGACAAAGAATAAATCAAGGAGAGGAAATTGAAAATGATTATGGCTCACTGTGCCAAGAAATACTGTAAGGTCCATAGTCAACAACTCCAGGGCAGACATGTGGTTAGTCAGTCTGCAGCCTTTGTCCAGAGTCCCTGACTTATTGTAATAATGGAGGAGGGGTTGGGAACACTAGGAGCAAATGGCTGAAGTAAAGTGATGAACTGGAAAAGCAAACCTTTGGCCAATGTTAAGTGCTTGTGTTTCCCTGTTAAATGGATAAAATGTAACATAAAAGGAAAAGTAATTATCCATCTTTGCAGATAATTATCTCTTCATGTTCTTTCATATATTGGAGTTCCATTAGAACTTTCTATAGCTATTAAAAGATGCTGCATTTTTATATAAAGAGTAAGAAAGACTGCTTAACATTGTTATACCCCTATTTCAGATCTGTTTTTTAAGTATCTTAGATATATTGATAAATCTTAGATAAATGTTCCAGAAGTTCTATGCTAGACTTTCAAAACCTTCTCCATTCATGACTTCTTTTCATGAGCAACCATGAGACCAGTCACAAAGATTGGGGTTAAATAATCGCCATTTTATTTTATCTATATTCCTATTGGGATTGAATTTGGAAAGGAACAAGAGGGAGAAGCAACATGATGTGGGTTCAGCTGAGGCCAGTATGTCTACTCTAGATGCAACCTTCTCTTGGATGCAACTCCTGAGCTCTGAGGGCAATCCAATAGGGCAGTGGTGACAAACCTATGGCACACGTGTCAAAAGGGGCTCACAATGCCGTCTCTACTGGCACACATGCCATCACTCGCCCCCTGCTCACCCACTTGCGCATCCCCTTGCTTGCTCGTCCACTTGCTCGCTCATCCCTCCACTTTCTTGCTTGCCCACTCCCCTGATTTCCTGTCTCACTTCCAGCTCGCTCCCCCCTCACTTGCCAGCCACCGAGTGCCCCGCCCCCCGGTTTGAGTGCTCTGTCTCTAAAAGGTTTGCCAACACTGCAGTAGGGTCTCCCTCCAGGCAGCAATTTACTGGACGGGAAACCAAGGGCATGCCCATTCAAGTCCCCACAAGTTCAAGGACTTTATTAGTTTGAGCAAACCCCAGCACCCAAAGAAACTGTTCCAGTTAAAAACTGTTGTATTTTTAGCTCCAGATAATCAGTAATTTCTACCAGAAGGAAGGGACATCACTGTGCTTGCTGTGCAAATTCTCTTGGAATTTGCAGCTCAGGGGGCAACACTGAAAGAATGTTAAGCTTGTGTGAATGGACTAATCAGTGTGCTGTACATATTTTTAGGGCTGACAGATTGAAAACTGAAGACAGCTCCTGTACATTTAGTAGGCCTGGAGCCTGTGTGTGTGTGTGTGTGTGCTAAGGATCCCCCAATGTTTCAGGTTAAAAAACTGGTTTACTCATGAATTTTAACTGATTAGCCAATTCATAATTAAACCAGGTTTACATTTCAGGGGGTTGAACCCTAACCCCTCCCCCCTTCCTCTTCTGGCTGCAGGCCTGAAATGATTGTGTTGAAGAGGAAATGTAAGGAAGTGTTGCTTGTCACACTATCAAGTAACATGCAACACCTGTATATACTCCCTCTTCGGTGTAAGCCTTAAGAGGATATGAGATGTTACCAGCCAACCCTATTTCCCACAGTGTAATTCTCATTGGCATTTTATTGCAGAAAAAATATGAGTGGCCTGCTGGTGAATATAAATGTGCACACTGCCTGCTTTTTAAAGGGATCTTCCTGTCGCTGTTATTCAGACCTAATGTTTATGGATTCTCTCTATCACTGCTATGAGTACAGTGTGGAGTCAGCTGCTGTACCTATAGAAGTCACACAACACAGCTCAACAAAAATATTACTGGTGTCTTGCTTTTTGGCCTGGGGTTGTTTGGGGTGCTGATTCAGAAAATTGCATTGAATAACTGCATCAGTTCTAGTTTCTTAGGACTTTTTCACATGCTCTTCTGGAATGATTATGTATTACTGCGGATTGTGGTGATACTGGAGGTGACCACATGGGGCTATTTCCCCACACCCCTCACAATCATGGCTCCCACCTTGTCTCATCACATGGGAAAATCTTGAGCTGAGTCGACCCATCTTTCCTAATTTCCTTCTCCCCTTCTAAAACCCTCCACTATATCTATTCCCACTCTTTTATAAAATATAAAAATACATAATTATATACAAATTATATCATTGATTATCTGCTAAACAGATGTACAACTACAATTATTATTAATAATTGTGCTGGTCTGTGACTGTAATAAAGTTTTGATGATTATTAATAATAAAAAAAGATGGGGTGCCACCCGTCAACTGCTGCTGGCAATTTTGTGGTAGTTCAGCCACGGAGCCACCCTGGAAGTACTTTTCCTGGGTATGATGGAAGCTATTGGGCTCCATTGTTGCACCATAGACCTGAAGGCCCCTCAGTAAACCACTTGGAAACCGGCAAGGTTTAAAGGCTTTATTTAGAATATATGGATAAAGGAAAGAGGATAGGATTGTAGTCTATTGATGCTCTCAAAGCAGCAACAGATAGCAGCAAATTGTCCAAAAGGAGCAGGAAACAAAGCTATAGTCCTTTGGCAAACAGGAACAAAAGTAAAGACTATCTTCTTGCCCCAACGTGCTAAGTCCAGGGAAAGGGTCTTGGCACAAGGCTTGGCAAACAGAGTCTTAGAAGCTATAGGTCCCAAGGCCCAGGCAGAGTTCCGTGGAGACTTGGCTTGGAGTACTGAACGTTGACGAAGGATGGCTTCCATCTCTGGGGTCTAACTTGCATAGGTCCCACAAGCTTTGAAGTTGTGATGTACTGAGGCGTCGCAACTTGGCTCTCACAACAGTTCCACAGCTAGGCCTACTCAGGCCTTTCACATGGGATTGGTATGTGGCTCCAATTAGCACCAGCACCTGGGCAATGGGGAGTGATTCCATCCCTGCTTATTAGCCCGAGATGGAGCCGAGAACTTGTCCTTGAACGAGGGATGACCTGGTTAGCTCTGCAAAAGCTGCCTGGCAGAGGCTTGCTTTCTAACTTAACAGGCCTAGCTGAAATAACATGGCTTCAGTCTGGCTTGACCAAGGAAGCCGGTTGGGGACCATGCTGGTGTGTGACATCCATGGCTGAAGCCAAAATTTTTGGACTGTGTGAAGGAGTCCTATGATATAGTTATAAGTATTTTCTATGAGCTAGAAGATGAAGACTGGTATGTGGCATATACTCTGTATTTCAAAAACTAGAGCTGACAAGGGAAAATTGCTGTAATGTTTTGGAACTAGCAGGTCAAATATACCCAGAAACAGGTTTAACACTTGAGGCACCAAAATGTGGGTTGGCCAGCCAGTATATGAGATAGATAAAACTGAGGAATAGGATGCAATAAAATTACCAAACTGAATTAAAATAACAGCAGAAATAAATATGTGTACTTCAATGCTTGTGTCATCAGGATGGGGTGAGGTTCTGTTTCCTCCCTAGTATGAGCAAGATTCTCAAGGTGTACACTTTTTGAATGGAAGGAAAAAATGTTTGGTTCCCATTATATACATATTGTTGGATAAATGTGCTAGTCCAGACGTTGCTAGACTGCTATTCCCATCATAACATATTATAGACTATGACTGAATGGGACATCTGGAGAGTCTCAATTGCCTACCATTGACATAGACAATAGTAATCCTGAGCATGAGAGTCAAGTTGCAAGACAGGAAAACAAAATATACAAAAACAATACCAGGTAGTTGCCAGTAGATGCAGTGTCAAATTAAAATGTTGAAACATATTTGGTTCACCTTGAAAATGTTCAAGATGAAACCAAACAGAGGAGCTACAGGGTTCTCCTCTGATGTACAGAGTATGAAGAAAAAATCTTAATATTATATATTGAGATTACTAAAAAAATTAAGTGGGGGGGGGGAGGGGGGAGATAGTGCCTATAAGAATTGTAAAGTTGATATGGAGTGTGACACTACCCAATGTTTGCTGATTTGACTCTTTCATGTGAAGGGTCTTCTGATGATTTAAGTATGTGTTGAATTTATTTATCCATTTTCCACTAAAAGAATTGTGACATGTAGAAGTAAATTATACATAACAGTGAGGTTCAAAACTTTGTTTGTGGTAACTGTTTTCCATACTTACTACAGACTAAGGAGATGAACATTTAAGTATATTATATCAATATCTTTTTAATACTGATTTTTATTAACTTGCTCATCCACTAAACTACATAATTCAGTTAGGTTACAATATGAATGTCTTGTATAACCTGCAATATATTTTGGCAAGTACTTGGAACTGTGGTGGTGGACAAATGACAGCAGACTCCAGTTATAAAGGCAAAGGTCTGAAAGGGCAGAAAGGTTGCATGTGTCCTTTTATGTTTATCAAAAGGTAAAAAGATATAAAATGAAAAGTAAAATGTCACATGGAAGGAAGAAAAGTTTATGAGAGGATAATTATCATGCCTTATAGGATTACAATTGAATGTAAAGGTTCTAAAAAGTTTTGGCAAGATTCAGAATGTGCAAACCTAACTTTTGAACCATTGGATGTAATATGTTGGTAGCTGCATGGTCAAGTCACTTGGTTACGGGGAAAATGACATTTTAGAAGTTAGGTAACAACTGAAATGTCTTCCTTTGAATATAATGGAAACCAATTACAGCTAAGTGTTTTATTTTTTATTATATCCGTTTAATATTGGTTGTACTCAAACAATTCTGGGTTTTGTGTTAAGCAACAAACCAGAGGAAATTGTATCTACAGAGGAGTTGATTTGGGTCTATCATCACCGTTTTGGAGGAATACCCATAACATCCCAATTTCCCATTCAAATAATAAGATCAGCACAATTTATAAGTATTTTAAGCTTCTGACTGGCCCTGGATTCAGCAGAGAGGTTTACACTCTTTGCTCCCAAAACACAGCAATGGTGGGAGTGTAGTCCAGATTGTGTAGTTGGGCCAAGACTGGTTCAACCACACTGGACAGGCATCCTTACCTGAGCAACGACCCTCCTTTCCCTAGGTTATGAGGGTTATGAGTGTATCTTTGCTGATATTAGCAAAGGCACCCTGTGATGGGTACCCATGGGTCTGCCATAATAGACAAAAACAACCTAGGTAAGCATCATCATCCTTTCCCTGACTTCTGCTAACAGGGTAAAACTCAATTAATGGGATTTACCCTCATGGCAGGCAGAAGTCCTTGGATGTTCATTTGAGGGTTCTGGCTAGCATAGATAAGTCCGCCCCTCCTGTACTCTTTTGTGCTTGGTTTGCTTCACCTGCTGCAAACTGAGTTTAATGTGCCAAAATAGTCTGCAGTCCATTAACTTAGCTTGGGAGAGATGGGAGGAGGGCAGGATTTTGCCCTTCCCTGTTGAGTTGATGAAAGCAATACTACTTACCCCAAGACCAACTCTTATGACCCTTTTCCTACTATCCTATACCCTAGAATTGTTCCCTCACTTTTTATTGTTATTTGAAAGCCTTAATAAAAAAAAGAAAAAAAGAAAGCTAACTGCTGCAGGCTCTTGTATACTTCCTCATTAATATTTTTTGTCATCTACATTTTTCTGAAACTTTCCCCCTCATGACCCCATTCTGCCTGAGAAATATTTGTGACTCCAGGTATATAGGTATTAGGGATGTTTGATCCATAAAAAATTTGATTCTAAACTACAAATGGGGGGAGGGGGTTATTAGTAATAGAAATACATTTTTTTTTAAAAAAATCTTAATTGAAACGTATTTAATAACAAAATTCTTAATTAGTTCTAAATTGGGCAAAGCAATTTACGCTATCGCTTTCTGTCCTTGCCTTCATCTCTCCTTCTTTCTACCTTCCCTTCCTGTCAGTTCTCCCCTAACTTCATTCTATGTGTGTATTTAATCCTTTTTTGGTTTATGTCAGCTCGCCTCTATTTGTAAGCCAAAGAGCCGGCACTGCCCATAGTCACCTAGAAGGCCATTTGGCCTGTTTGCCTGCACAGCTCACCTCTATTCGTAAGCCAAAGAGCCAGACACCTCCAAGGCCATTCGTAAGCTGAAGAGCCGGCGCTGCCCATAGACACCCCCAAGGCCATGTGGCCAGCATGACTGCATTGAGCACCGTTACCTTCCCGCCGGTGCAGTACCTATTGATCTACTCACATTGGCATGTTTTCAAACTTCTAGGTTGGGTCGCAGGGATTCTGTAGCCGAGATTTCGGCAACCGGAGCAAGTCTCACGAGACTATGCCAGCTACACACGGGATTTTGATCTCAACGCGAGATCACACCTGTGTTGCGAGTGAAATCCCGTGTGGTGGGTGTAGTCTCGCGAGACTTGCTCCGGTTGCCGAAATCTCAGCTACAGAATCCCTGCGGCCCACACAGACGTGACTTAGACCTTCTTCGGCTCCTGGCTCGGTCGGTCGTCGCTTCTCTCGTGGTCTCTCGTGGTCCGGCTACTGGAAGGTAGGCTGAAGCAGAGGGCTGTTTTGCTGGGGTGGGCTCCTTTCTTCCTTGCTTTAATTCTTGCTTTTATGTTATTTATTTATATTTATTTCCCTCCCATATATATTCCCTTCCCCAATCCATCTCTCTTTGTGTGTTTCTGATATTTATTTATATTTATTTCCCTCCCATATATATTCCCTTCCTCAATCCATCTCTCTTTGTGTGTTTCTGATATTTATTTATATTTATTTCCCTCCCATATATATTCCCTTCCTCAATCCATCTCTCTTTGTGTGTTTCTGATATTTATTTATATTTATTTCCCTCCCTTATGTATTCTCTTCCTCCATCCATATTTCTTTGTGTGTTTATGTTATGTATTTATATTTATTTCCCTCCCTTATGTATTCCCTTCCTCCATCCATCTTCCTTCCTTCCTCTCTTTTATTATTTTATTTTATTATTATTACTGTATAATTGTATTGTAATTGATGTTAAAATATAATTAAATATAATTAAAAAGGGGGAAGCAATAAAAAGCAGTGGAACTCTCTGCCCAGGACTGTGGTGGAGGCACCTTATTTGGAGGCTTTTAAACAGAGGCTGAATGGCCATCTGTCAGGGATGTTTGAATGCGATTTTCTTGCTTCTTGGCAGGGGTTGGACTGGATGTCCCATGAGGTCTCTTCCAACTCTATGATTCTATGAAAACATGTTTAAATCTGAAACCCAGCAACATGAGGGGTGGGGGAAGGTGCCTTTGCAGCCCCTTGTTAGTCTCTTCTACTCCTGAAAAGGGTTCTTTCAATGTACATAAGACCCTCTGGAATGGGATGAGCTCTGGCACAGGAGCCTATGGGGAAGATGGGATTGCTGGAAATTTGAGTCACCTTTAGTAACTGGATAGGCGGCAGCTACCCAAGCTTTAAAGCTGCAAGGCTATTCAAAGCTAACCAAGGTAGTCAATTGCAACATTCACACTTTCCTCAAATAGGCCAGAGTTCTTGCTTCAATCCTGGACCTTCCACAGACATATAAACCCCACTTGCCTAGTTTCCAAAAGACACCACAGCCTCTGAGGATGCCTGTCATAGATGTGGGTGAAATTGGAGCCTGGGGAGGGGGCGGAGCTGGGGGAGGGGCAGAGCTGGTGGAGGGGGCGGGGCTGGAACCGGGAGGGGATGGAGCCGGGGAGGGGCGGGGAGGGGTGGGGCTGGGGAGGGGGCGGAGCCAGGGGCAGAGGCAGACCCTTAGGCCCCCCAGGTGATCAGTGACCGGAATTCTGGCCCCTGGTCTGGTAGAAGTTGGACAGCTGTCACACCTCAAGGGCCTCAGGCATCACTTTTGCTTGAGCAAGACTTTAGCCAAGGCAGCATTAAGGTGCTCTCCAAGCCAGCTTGCTTTACTCTCAAACCTTGCCCTTGGCCTCCCATTCTTTCCCGTGAGAAGCCAGGGATGAATGCATAACTGTAGCAACCCAGTTCTCATTCGTGCCTGGTGGGCAGGGGGCAGCACCGGGGATCCCACTTGCATTTGAGCCAGCCGCAGCTGATGAGGAAATGGAGGAAGGGGTTAATGAGTTAGCTGGGCCTTCTTCTCCCACAGAGAGCTTGGCTTGGGATGATGGATGGCCTGACAGCTACGATAACTGGGAAGGTCAGGCTGATTCAGAAAGTGTTGATAGTGACGATTGTTATGAGAAGCCAGGTGGTTTCGGGTCACAGGAAAGAAGCTGGGAAACTGTGGAGGAGTACGTCAGCACTTGCCCTGTGTGCCAACGGGCCAAGAAGGCGGGGGGCAAGCCGGCCGGCTTGCTCCAGCCGCTCCCGACCCCTTCCGCTCCTTGGAAGATGATTTCAGCCGATTTCATCACCGACCTGCCCAAGTCCAAGGGTTTCACCACGATCCTGGTCGTGGTGGACTGTCTCACCAAGATGAGTCACTTCATTCCATGTGTAGGGGTACCTACTGCTAAAGAGACTGCTGATATGTTTGTGCAACATGTGTTTCGCTTGCATGGACTGCCTCAGAGTTTGGTGAGGGATCGAGGCACCTAATTCACTTCCCAGTTCTGGCGGGCTGTTCAGAAGTTGCTGGGGATTGAAGCACGGATGTCTACGGCTCATCACCCCCAGACCGACGGGCAAACCGAAAGGGTTAATGCCACGTTGGAACAGTATCTGCGGTGCTATGTGAACTATCAGCAGAACAACTGGGTGTCATTGTTGTCCTTGGCGGAGTTTGCCTACAACAATGCGACGCAAGAATCCATCAAAGAGACTCCTTTCTTTGCCAACTATGGACATCACCCTTGGTTCTACCCTCCTGTAGACCAGTCCGGAGATGTGCCAGCGGTGGAGGATTGGCTACAGGAGCTGGCTGCCATGCAGGAGATGCTGTGCTCTCAACTGGACCAGGCAAAAGGGGATTACAAGTGGATGGCTGATCGGCGGCGCCAAGAGGGTCCGGAGATCCAAGTGGGCGACAAAGTCTGGCTGTCTACTAAGAACTTGCCTACGCAGAGGCCTAGCCGCAAATTGGATGCGAGATTTTTGGGTCCCTACAAGGTGTTGGAGAGTGTGGGACCTGTTGCTTTCAAACTACAACTTCCAGCGGACATGAAGCTCCACCCTGTCTTTCACCGTTCCCTGCTGCGGCCGGCGAAGGGGGTGCGGCCTGATGTGACGCAGCCGCCACCCCCTCCTGTGATGCGGAATGGGGAGGAGGAGTTCGAGGTGCAGGACATCCTGGATGCTCGCATCAGATACCGGAAGCTGGAGTATTTGATTGACTGGAAGGGATTTGGACCGGAAGAGCGTTCTTGGACACCGGCTCGCGATGTTCACGCCCCGGACATTGTTGCCCGGTTTCACCGCAAGTATCCCGACAAGCCCAAGCCTCGAGGGAGGCCTCAGAGGGGCCCTGAGGGGGGGGGATAGTGTAGCAACCCAGTTCTCATTCGTGCCTGGGGGGCAGGGGGCAGCACCGGGGGTCCCACTTGCATTGGAGCCAGCCGCAGCTGATGAGGAAATGGAGGAAGAGGTTAATGAGTTAGCTGGGCCTTCTTCTCCCACAGAGAGCTTGGCTTGGGATGATGGATGGCCTGACGGCTACGATAACTGGGAAGGTCAGGCTGATTCAGAAAGTGTTGATAGTGATGATTGTTATGAGAGGCCAGGTGGTTTCGGGTCACAGGAAAGAAGCTGGGAAACTGTGGAGGATGAGGCCATGGAAGCTGAAAGGGAGGTTGTCTCTCATGAAGATAGTGAACCAGGTGCTGGGAGGCAAAGACGGGGCTTCGATAGGAGAGAGAGCATCGAGTCCAGCAGGAGGGGTTGGCACCGCAGCCTAGAGCGCCAGAGAAGCGCGAGATCCCGTAGCACAGATTGGCGCAGAAGCCTAAAGCGTCGGGGACCTCGCCAAGGGGATTAAGTATAGGATTCGTGGGAACTGATCCTCAGTAGCTCGGCCACTTCTATTCTAAGAGGAGTGAAGTGAGCGAAGGTCTACGGAGCCAAGTTGCCGGCTCGTGCCTTGCCAAGAAGTTTCTTGGGCCCTGTTTGAACTTTGTTTTGTTCCTTGATCCGCATTGCTTTGCGGAGCCTTTTGCCAAGCCTTTTGCCAAGTCTTTTGCCAAGCTTTTGCCAAGCTATTGGATTGGATTACTACAGACTCTTTTCTTGTGGACTGATCTTTTCAATATTTTATGGACAATTACCTTTTCACCTGTTCTTTATTATTCAATAAATAGTTAGCTGATTACCGTCTCTGTGTGTGTGATTAAGGGGCCGGCCAAGTCCTTGCATCATGACAATAACATAGGCAGCTCAAGGTTATACCATCTCGCCTCCCTGATAGCAAGGTGCACCGAAGGAGCCGAGAGATCGCCTCCCTTCTGTCCAGATGGTAGTCGCTAACGAGCTGTGCATACCATAAAGACTGAGGTAACATAACATATAGACGACCATCAATCACAGAGCTGTGACACTCGACCTATCCACATCAAAGCCAGGGAATACTATAATTGCCAAGAGATGCGCCATTGCCAGTATCTCGTACCAACGCCGCGCTTAGGAGATGCTAAGGGGAAGAGACCTCATTGGGCCTCCCAGCCAAGCTTGTGCCAGCCAGCCTACACCGGGCTGACTTGATCCTGCGCTGTGTCTTGTTCCCGCTCATCGTCGAGACCCTGTGATTGATCCTGAAAGACTTTGCTGCTTAAAGAACTCTTCACCTTTAACCAACCCAGCCTTATTGCTCCGGCTGGGTTTCCTTTGAAAGACTTTCCTTGCATCCGGCTTGTGTTCCTGTTTCCTCCGCTTGTGATCCTGTTGCCACGGATCACACTTCCCTGCTGAATCCTGACTTTGGCTGCTATCTGGAGACACTATAAGGATTGTCTCCAAACCCTTTACTTAACCTAATAATCAATAAAGCTTGTTGTACCTCAGCTGCTGTGTGGTTTATCCAGGGAGGTCAGGTGCCTAGGCCCAAGGGGGCGACAACAGCCGTGATCTAGACCATGCTCTGCTCTTGCCAACTTGACCGCACAGATGTTTTCCTCTGTAATGTTGGAGGGTATGAAGCTACACCAACTAAATAAATAATTATACTGAAATGCAGGGTACATCTGAAAGGTAACACCTCTGAGCAGAACACTGAACAGCAGGAAGGAGGAAACCAACATCTGTAGGATCAGAATTTCTCTTCTACAGCTGTCTGCTATTCTGATCACTCTAATTTGTAAAAGATAAAACACATGAGGTGAATTGCCAAGGAAACAGATTTGAATTTTAAGCACACACATGGGAGCCAGACTGGGTAGTTCATGAGTCGATTAAGCTGGAACCTTTACATTTTCCTCAGTTCAGTTTCCAACTTCAATAGGATTCCATTGATTTAAAGCCAGTTATATGACTAAACTGCTATATGGTTGCAGGGGGAAAGGAAGGAGACAATGAACATTTGATTACAGCACACCTTTTTTCTATTTTGAATGTTTGTACAGAATTTTACTACCCTATATATTTAGTTGCAATTGTTCACATCCCATTGTAAATGAAACAGGTGGGGAGTTGGGAGGAGGAGATTGCAGAAATAAGGTGGTTTTCACTGCCAAGCTATCTTTTGTCTAGCTAAATCAGATACAAATTGTTATCTCCAAAGATTAGAACCCTCTGGTATCTCGGGACACATCTCTAAGTATCTCATCAGGCAGGCAGGTGGAAAGAGGGAGAAAGTGGAGGGAACCATCCTCCTTCATTCCCTACTGTCTTTTCTTGTTTACTGGAATGAACTCCCATCCCATTTGGTTTCCCATACTTTCTCTATCTTTTTTTGTCTTTTCTGCAACAAACAATGGGTTAAACCGTTTGAAAAACTCAAAAGAACACTGACAGGGATAACGACTTAAATCGATAAGTAATAAAGGTGTAATAATAGTGCAACTATATTATCAAGCAGGACAATGTCAAAAGGCATCAAAAAAGCATCAATAAAGTGTCCCAATATTACATATATTATACACAATTACATGAGTTGTTGCACCCAAGGTTCAAATCAATTCATAAGCAGTCAAGAACGTAAATAAAAGTTCATAAATTCACTACTGTCCCATTGGTGAGCCAAAGCTCAATGTTATTTATAATCCGGAGTATATCCGTAGTATCTGTTCCTCAATGGTAACATTAGTTGAGAGAGTACTTGCGGTAAATCTGATAGGTAAAGCAGCTCCTGTGGGCGAGATGTGGAGCAAGTACTCTTTCAACTAATGTGCTCTTTTACCATTGAGGAACTGATACTACGGATACTACGGTTATACTCTGGATTATAAATAACATTGAGCTTTGGCTCACCAACGGGACAGTAGTGAATTTATGAAATTTTATTTGCATTCTTGACTGTTTATGAACTGATTTGAACCTTGGGTGCAACAACTCATGTAATTGCGTATAATATATTTATTGATGCTTTTTTGACGCCTTTTGACATTGTCCTCCTTGATAATATAGTTGCACTATTATTACACCTTTATTACTTATCGATTTAAGTCGTTATCCCTGTCAGTGTTCTTTTTAGTTTTTTGTCTTTTCCTCACCTCCTCTTTATGTTTTCCAATTGAAGTTGGGCAACACCCAACTCCTCCAAACCCATTCTGGACCCTGTTTCTCCATGCTGATGAAATGGACCCCCACAGAGTCCTACTAGAAGTTGCCCTGCTGCATGTGATGAGCTCCATGGGACTCCATTTCAGCAATGGGGAGAAGATGCAGGGAAGACTGCATCTGATAAGGTTGTAGGACTCCCCCCATTTCTTGAAATCTGCCAGAGAAGCTTTGCTTTTGGTTTTTGTAACTTTTCAGGATGGAGAAAATGGGCCAAGGCATGGCTATCTCTTTAATGACTTCACAGCTTTGGAACTAGCTACCATGAAAACTGTTCACCCTGTTTCTTCAAAGGTATTCTTGTTTTTCAATATATTAAAATGTTGAAGTGTTGATACCACTACTGCTTCACTCACTTGCTGCAATTAACAAAATGTTTGTAACTTGCCATATGCATATTTTCTTGGATGCCTTGTATCACTCTGTAAAATATGTTATTTATAACTTGGTATTTATCAACCAATTGTGTGTGTGTGTGGGGGGGGGGAGTGTTAAAAGGTATGAAAGAAAAAGCAGGTATCTATTCCCTTGTGTCTTGCTATACAGATTGGAGTGGGTGGCGGGGGAGATGAGAACTAGAAAATGCAGAAATAAGATTGTGTTCAATGAGGTTTGCTCCCAGGACAGACTACACAGGATTGTAGGCTAACACTGCTTTTCATGGAATCCCAAGCAGTACATCGAATCATAAAAATAGCATTTACTTTAATCCAAAATGAGTTTCAAAAAGAAATCTTCAAACAAATATTAACATGTGTTTGACAGAAGATGCAAGCTACAAGATGAGGTGAGCATATGGATCTTCCCTCTTTTTTGTTGGATATAGAAATAGGTTAAATACTATTTTTCAATTAAAGTGCAGGAACAAGGTGGAGAACCCAGGCCTCCTTTGATCTTTTCCTCTGTTGTGTTGCCAAGAGAAAAGAAAGTAAATCAAATGTTGAACTCTGGCTTGAATGGACCTCCTTTGTTTGTTGGGTCAGCTCTTTTAGGCTGACGTGGAAGTGCATAGGGCTTTTGAATGAGCTTTCCACACACTTCTGTCTAAAATTGAGATTAAATATACTATAATTTCTGTTAAGTATCAGTACACAAATAAATTTTGAAGATGGCACTGTAGTCTCTAAGAATGATTGCTAACAAGGAATTTTTTTAATTTCACGGAAATTATGTTAGTTTGAGAAGAAATAATAAAACCTGTGCAGAAATGGCTGCAGGTCCATCACATGAATCTAGCTCCAATGAAACTTCAGTAGTGGATGAATTATCCCCAGCGCTGTTATCCATTGTGTAATTTTTCAAATTAGCTTTCTTATGGCAGTCATCCTTACTTCTCGAAAGGTCCTTCCTTTCGACCATAGGATGGTAGCCACATACGAGAAATAGAGGTGAATGAAACTGTCACAAACATATACTGGACAATCTGTACTTTTCATTCAGTTTACATAGTTGGGATGAACAGTAATCATAGGCCATACACTGGCCATTTTGGTTGGTGGGAGTTTGAATCAGCATGCTGATTTGAGGCTGACTCATTGTCTGTAGTAAGTAGGAAATGTAATATTTTTCCCAAGTTACTATACTGTAGTGCATTCAATAATTTGCTACAAAAATTCATAGCAAAGAAAGATATCTTTTTTTAAAAAAATGATAATATCTCTTTATAAAGTAAGCCACAAAAAGCAGCAGACTCCATCATTTTATTTTGGCTTTTCTTTGATTTGTGATATATGTTTTCCCTTTCTCCAATGGCACTACGGTGATGTTGCCTTTAAGAGGTTCTTTCTATTTTTTAAGGATTTATCAGTTAACATATGATCATTTTAAGCAGTTGTCTGCTGTGTAACCATTTATAATCTTCCCCTTGAAATCAAACTGTTCAGCAGAAGTACATGTTTGCGGTTTTGAAGAAATGTCAACTTTTTGTCATTGTAGTTGGAAGCACATAAAACTGTATCTGTATAAATTCTGGTTTATGAGTTACAATCTCTGTTGCTCTGCATACCCAGGGGTGGTTTCCATAGAGAGAGAGAGAAAGAAGAAAGAAATCCAGCAATTAGCATTTGACCTAGTACTAAATCTTCCAATCAAGATTCACTGCTATACTCTTATTTAGATCCATTTGTAACTCTGTGAAATCATACTTGCATGTCTCCAAGGGTCATACTGCTAAAGTAAGTTGAACTATTCTGCATCTGTACTAGGCTGTTAAACTGTCTCAATCCTTTTCTCTTTCCAGTAAGCACAAATGGCTCTCCTCACCTGTTGTTTTGCATGTAATTTTGTATGACTTAACTTGCAATCTTCTGTGTAGGAATTTCCAGTGAGTGTAAGAATATCTGTTGGTGATAGCAGAGTTGATTGACTTCAAAGTATCTAACTGCTGCTGCTAAAGTTGGCCAAGACTGTTCATGACTACAGCAGATGTTTCTGCTCCCTCCCCCCCCTTTTAAAATATGAATGGGAACCTTATGGAGTAATTTTCTGTACTATAGTCCAGAAATAAATGCCAGCACAACACTGATTTTTGAAACTCTGAACCCAACCAACAGTAACAAAAACTGATCAGCATCAAAGGGCTCAGAGTCATTATCTTTGGAGAGTAAAGTCCATTTCTAGAATAATAATAATAATAATAATAATAATAACTTTATACCCTGCCACAATCTCCCCAAGGGGACTCGGGGTGGCTTACATGAGGCCGAGCCCACATAATACATCAATAAAAACAACAAAGCAAGCAAACAAATAAAACACAATACAATATCATAAATAACATATCAGCAATAACACACAAGGGTTTTAAAACACTATGGGCAGGGCCAGATGTAGTAGATTAATTTTTTTAAAATACTGGGCGTGAACAGAAGTAGGGTATCTAAATGGGGTGGGGGTGGGGGTTAGAGAGTGATGTAGAAAAATCAATCCATCAGGTAGATAAAAATGCTTCAGAGGACATATTGCAGAAGTTGGTCAGAACAGTGCATTGTTTCCTTTATTCAGGGAAGACACACTGGAACAGTCATGTTTACGAGCTCCTCCTGAAGAATGCCAATGTGGAGGCTTGTCTAATGTCCTTGGGGAGTGAGTTCCAGAGACGGAGGGCCACCATAGAAAAGGCCCTCTCCCTCGTCCCCACCAATCATTCCTGCGAAGGGGGGTGGGAGCGAGAGCAGGGCCTCTAATACATGAAAGTATTAGCATGTCACCTCCCTACTTCTTGGCACACAACCAGTACATTTGTCTTCACTGTTAGTTTTTTAAAATATATATAGTACTTCATAAATGGCTTTGGTGAAGGATTGAAGGTAGCTATAGGAACTTATACTTCATCTAAATCCCTATGAATACCTGTTCAAAATCATTTTGGGTCCATCCACATAAGGCACACTTATTCATTAATGTAAGCAAATAGCAAAATGGTTCATGGGCTTAACAATAGCAGACATAACCATTCCTTTACTGAGGAGAGTGGAGCCCAGGAATTCCTTACAATGATCCTCACAGTACATGAAAAACATATATAGGCAAGAACTCTGTTGTGGAAATAATTCTATATAGATAAAGATCATGCCCAGTTGATTGTAGCAAAATTGCAGCAACAACAGCAAAAATAAATGTATTATCCACCTCTCCTTGTGGCTCAAGGTGGGGTACAACAGGATTAAAACAGAGAGATAAAACACAACCCTACTAAATACATATAACAACATGCACAAAAGACCACACCAATAATATGCAGTTTAACATTCACAATTAAATATTGACTGGGTAGGCCTGGGTAGGCCTGCTGGAAGAGATAGGTCTTCAGTCATGTCTTGAATTCTGACAGCTGATTTAGCTCTCAAATCTCTTTCAGCAAGTCATCGCACAGTTGTGGGGCAATGAAAATGTCCTCCTGGCAACAGTTGCCAGTTAGTTTCTGGCAGGTTGGAGTAGACTTTCTGTAAAAGATGTCAGTGTCCTAAGGCAGTAAGCACTCCTGACCTTCACATCTACCTGGGCTGAGAGATAGATCCAGGAGCACTCCCAACCCAATGCTAGATTAGAACCCTTAATGGCAAGCACCTCTGTCTTATCAATATTCTTTTTTTTAAAGAGAGGTTATTATATAATCAAAAAGTCTGCACATACACTTCTTAGGTACAAATGAGCTATGAGCAGTGTCTTAGTGACCTGTTTGAGCACTGGGACGTCCTTTGGGGTTTGTCGGCCATATGGAGTTGAGAAATACTTTTTCAGTAAGAAAAAGGACAGATGCAAATACTTTTTCAGTAAGAAAAAGGACAGATGCAAACCCCTCAAGACATGAAGGATCTTACCTTCCCTACTGAAACAGGAGAAGGGGAGAGTAGATGGGAAGACATTGCATATGTACCCCAGCGACATTGTCATGCAAGCAGATGTAGACAGAAGTAGCTTCAATTCACTTAGCTTCTCTTTTTTGGAATACTTTTTATTGAAAATTTTTGAGAATACAATAAAAAGGGGGAGATAGAGAAAGTTCTAAAAAATGATATTAAAAGTAATATAAGTCGTTTAAAAGGGGGGAAGAAGAAAAAAGAAAAAGGGGGAAAGAGAAAAAAAACAGTTGTTGAGTTTCTGTAACTCAATTCACTTCTTAAAATACTACATTTCTATGTGTAAAAACTAATTTAAACATGCCCTTAAATATGCTGTAAGCCTATCAACTTCATGGATAAGACATCTTTGAGAGGTAAACTGTATTATTTTTTCTTTCATGAGAAATTGTAGAGATAAAAAAGAACTACACTAATCTAATTAATAGAACCATTTTCTATGTCTGCCTGATGAAACTATAATATAAATGCACAAGAGTAAAGCTGTTAACATTTAAAGTTCCAAAACACACTGGGGAGCAGACTTCTTGTTATATATATAAAAATTATACAGCCTGAAAAATAGTATCTGAATCAAAATCATATATTCGTTTATATTCATTCATATATTCAACAGATATACATATAGAAGGTACAATGAAATTCAGCAGAATTATAAAGAAACAGTTCTCGCTTATAAACACATTTTGACTCCGCTAGGAAAATAGAAGCCAAAGGAAATCAAAGTCTATTTAGCCAAAGGAAGTCAAAGTCTTTATGCTGAGAATTCAGTGTTGTGCCTTGCTCCTCAGCGGAATAGTAAATAATAAATCAAATGCCTGGGATGGTCTGGAGAATGAATGAATGGTAGAATCACGCCCAATGGAGGATAAACACACCTACCATTCATTCATTCTCCGGACCATCCCAGGCATTTGATTCCTTTGGCTTCTACATAGTGGAATACATATTTTCTTTGGATACTCCAGATTTTCCTAGGAACTCTTTGAGTCAAAATGTCTTTATAACCTTGCCTGATGAAACTGTCTGGTGAGACCAACTGCAAATAGGCATAATCCCCTCCCCCCTTCCCTCTCTTTCCTGTCCACTCCCTTTGACCATCAAACTTTCCATACCTCATCCCCATACCTTTGTAGAGGTTTTAGTTATAGTGTATTGAAAACTCATATATATATATATATATATATATATATATATATATATATATATATATAAACACACACACACACACACACACACACACATACACGAGAGATTATGCTGTAAGAACCCTGGGAATTAAAATGGTTTAAGAACTTGATAGCCATAATGTTTCAAGCTACAAGAAAGGAGATTCCATCTGAACATTAGGAAGAACTTCCTGACTGTGAATGCTGTTCAGCAGTGGAACTCTCTGCCCCGGAGTGTGGTGGAGGTTTTTTCTTTGGAGACTTTTAAACAGAGGCTGGATGGCCATCTGTTGGGGGTGCTTTGAATGCGATTTTCCAGCTTCTTGGCAGGGGGTTGGACTAGATGGCCCATGAGGTCTTTTCCAACTCTGTAATTCTATGATTCTATAACATTCTGCATGGAGCCTCTGGACTGATTCCAAACAGGGTGTAAGACACAGGGAGTAATCATAGAAATGAACCATAGAAATAAATCCATAGAGAAAATCACAGAAAAAAACAGAGCTTGAAATACAGAAAATGGAGAATCAACTAAAAGGGCTGTAAGCAACAGTTCACCAAATGTGAAAATGGCCAGAGGAGACACTAAACAAATCTTTGGAAATTTGACATTTTTTTTTAAAAAAAGACAACTTTACAGAAATGACTGCAATGTTATAACCAAGATTTAAAGACCAGAAACACTAGAAGGAATCTACCAGGAGATGATCTCTTTCACAAGAAGAAGATCCAATGAGAGAAATCTTGACCCAACTGAGAACTGTTACAGGTGGAATGAAAAATTTGGAGATAAAGATTGACAAGAATTACACAGGCTGAGGAATATTTAAATAAACATCAAGATATGAAGAAAGTTATGCAGAATATGGTAGTTACAATACTGAGTACATATTTCTAGATGTGTTGGGTGTCAAAGTATTTTTGAATTTGGGGGAAAGAGTTAAATGCTAGCTTTTATTTGCACTGGGAACTTAATGTGATGAAGTGTGTTATTGTCAGTGATAACTCGTACTGTAATTAAACACTATAGTACTATGACATTTTTGTTTTTGTTGCAGTATATTAACATGGAAACTCTCTCCAAAACTGCTAAAAGTTTTCTAGATCACAAGATTACTGTATTTACATGAATCTAATGCACACTTCAATTTTCAAAACCCTAAAACCAAAAAAGTATTTCTTGCTGAATGTAATGTGCAGTGGCAAAAAGTGTGCTCTTTAATTGCCTTTGTTCAATGCTATGTAATTCTGGGAGCTGCGGTTTGACAAGATTTTGAGCCTTCTCAAAATCTATAAATCCTAGGATTGCATAGCAATGAGCCCTGGCCATTTAATTAGAGGTGTTACCCTTCAAAGAGGAGATCCACATGCAGCTCCCAAAGTACCTTCTCCTTTTGCTTTGGTTCAGCACTAACATTACAGTATGTGAATCTAATGTGCACCCCAATTTTCAAAGGTCATTTAGCCAAAAAAAAAAGAGCATTAGTTTGAGTAAATATGCAGTAGTTATTTTAATCTATAGAATTTGTTTAAGATCTGCTAAAGGGGGCTGGCGGATGCAGCTCAGGAAATACTTGAAGCAAATCACACAGAATAAGTTAGGCTTGACAAAATTCCACAAAGGTTAAGTGACACTAAGTGTGTTACTGTTGCAATTGTGAGTATGTTGTGAAAATGATTATAATTTGTTCAGAGCTTCCTGATTGATGTAATGTGCCTTTGAAATCATATTCAAAAGTTTGGGTCGACTTTTTGCTGATTTTTCATTTTATGTTCCAGTCCTTCCTTAGTTCTGATGCTTCCAGCTTATAAACCCGAGCAAAAATTATGCATGTCCATCCACAGTCTGCCTTTTGACCAGCTCTTTTATGGATATTGTTCAGCTGGCTTGATCATTTCTATTTTTCTAGCCACCCAGCTGACTTACAGATGGCCACCATCTTCTTCATTCTTGTCACGCAACTATTAATTCGAACATTAAAGCTGCCTAGTTACCACAATTTCCTTCACAAGACCAAATTTGGAGACTTTCATGCCCTTATGCAGTTGGGCACCACGCCCTTAGTTGGTTTTGTGGAGGCATGCTAAATTGAAGATCAAATATGTGTTACAACATCCTGGAAGTCTCTGTATGCAAGAGGAAAATGGTCAGATGTATAAACTGGACCAGACACTTAAGATCCCAAAAGCTTGGCAGTGATACATAATCGCAGTATAAACAAAATAAATTTACAAGCAATGTGTTTGTGTTCATCATTCAGTTTGGTGAACTAAATGTAATCTTAGTGCTACTTAGATTAAAACAATTGAAATTGGTGGCATTTAAGATAAATGGTGCCTAACAATTCACAATTTGTATGTAATGATGTGAAGGCAGGTCAGTGAAGGAAGCTGACAAGAAGAAATGTGAGGAAAGTTCTATAGATACTATGGACTGCCAAAAAGAGAAATAAATGAATCCATCACCAAATCAGGCCTCAACTCTCACTAGAAGCTTAAATAACTAAACAGAGCCTGTTATAATTTAGACATTTAAGAGGTGATGTGACTTACTGGAAAATACTATAATCCCCAGCAAAGTGAAAGACAAGATAAAAAGAGGACCATATTAAAGGTGGATTGACTAAAAAATAAAAAAAGATCAACAAGTGCCATGCACTTCAATTAGATTTCTGTAGGTGGATCTAATCTTATATTTAGCCCATTTCTATTTATCAAGCATTCCTAATTCTCAAGTTCCTTTATAATATTCATTCTCATTATAGCCTTCATAATAGAGCAATACTTTCCTCATGAAGAAGTGACAGTGACATTAATAAGACCATACAATGATCCACATCAGAAATCATTACTGAATCCTGAAATTCCAAGATTATCCCAGGTCTTTATTCAGTTGTACATTCTAGTGGTCAATAACTGAGGTGAACTAAATACCCTAAAGCAGTGGTTCTCAACCTATGGGTCCTCAAGTGTTTTGGCCGACAACTCCTAGAAAGTCTAGCCAGTTTACCAGCTGTTATGATTTCTGGGAGTTGAAGGCCAAAACATCTGGGGACCAACAGGTTGAGAACCACTGCCCTAAAGGCATCTGATCCTATATGATCTTGGAATCTAAGCCGAGTCAGCCTGGTGAGTACTTAGATGGAAGTCTGCCCATGAAAACTGTGCTATGGGTTATTTTAGAAGAAGAAACTGGCAAACCTCTGAATACTGGCAAACCTCTGAATATCCCTTGTCCCCCCAAAAACTTATACAATGTATGTGGTCACCATAAGTTGTCGGGATTCCTGAAGGAGCATACATACTTGGGATGCAATTCTTCATCAAATTTCTCCTTCAAAGTAGTGATGAATAAGTTAAACAATTTTCTTTTCACTGCTAAAAAGTCTTTGAAAACCATGCATTTATTCCTCATAAAATTCTCAGGCAGTTGTTTTCTACCAAAAACTTCACAGAATGTTTTAAATATATATTTCTGCATAAAATAACATTTAAGTGCAGAAATATATATTCCTGTTTACTGTTCAAAGTAAACATGCTTCAATCTGGTTTTGTAGGAGAGATGGGTTGTTCTAAGAAATATTTCCATTGAGTTAGTGGGATTACACCAAGAGTATTCAAATTAAAATGGATAGAGAACTACATTTATAATGTTTATTGTCCTACTTGAATATTAATTCTTTCATATATTTTTGTCTGGAAAGCAGAGTTTTAGATACTGTAGATGAACAGTGGATGAAATATCACATTCATTTTGGAATGTGCAACTCACAGTATATTTGCAAATTCCAAGATAAACAGGATACTTCTGAAAATTATGTGGAAAAAATCTTAAAATGATGCATATAATACGTTTGCTTCCCCTTAGCATTTTATATGAATGGATTTATTTCAGCAAAAGCATATGCATGATCAATACACAAATCAGTATCTCTTACTTGTCTGTGCGAGTTTAATCTGATTTCATGGGAAGAAAAAAGAATGAAATAGTGCAATTTATGGCTGTCAGCAATGAAAAATAGCTGGGAATGGGACAAACAGCTTCATTGCAATGATTGTTTCCGGCTAAAAACACTTCTAACAGCTGCTTGCTTTGGCGATCGCTTGGATTCATTTTTTTCTCTCTTTCAAAATGATTTTTAAAAGATGTGGGCTGGTTATTTATATAATCAGGAAAAGGTCTGTTTCCAGTGTTGGACTCAGCGCTCTCCAACTGAGGATGTTTCTTTCTTCTGATCTTTCTTTCTGCTAATGGATAGCAAATTAAGGGTGTAAAGAAACAAAACAGAAAATTTATGAGCTCTATAATCCCAGACAGACGGCTTTGTGGCAGTTACCTTCAAGGAAAGTTCACGCCCCAAGGAGAGTTTAGTCTTACACAGCCACTGACTCACTCAGTACTGTTTGAGCAGGAGAGCAAAGAACAGGGATGAATGAAAAGACTTGCCTCTTCGTGAAAATCCGTTACATTGTTTTTACAATTTTCAAAAGATGACTGTAACTTTTGTTTAAAGCATTCATTCTGGAATCTCCTGAAGCTCACATCTACTCAGCTGAGGTCAGAGAAGCAATTTTCTTTCATTTTTTGTGGGCAGAAAGTGAAGACCTTTACAGAAGCTATGCCTGTCCTTGGTGTCGCCTCAAAGCTAAGGCAGCCACCTATGGGGTCAAAGCCTGTTCATACAGCCCATCCAATACCAAATCTTGGCACGAGTGGGTCACAGCAATATTCATCAAAGTCTCTGGAGCTTCCTAGGGCAGAGAGCTCAATGCTTTCCTGTCAGTTTGCATTAAAGTCAGCTTGTGATTTTGGAGAAGTCAAAGCACTCCAAGGAAAAACCAAGGAGAAGGAGGACAGCAAGGTTAGTTCTGAACTTTACCTGCAGAGATGAACTTTGGAGAAAGTTACCTACTTGTATTTAGTGTTTGTCTAATATTGTGTTGGGTGTGAGAAGTGTATATGCAATACACACAGTGAGCTAGATGGGGAGGCAGTAAATGATGTTTTTTTATTTAGTAATGTTGTCTTGCATCTCATGCAGAGCCTCAGATAAGCAGAGCTGTGAAATGACAGTGGTTAAGGAAATATTGACATTTGGCTGATGTGTGTACTGTATTTTAAGAAACACACAGTTCCCACGCTCACCCTGGTTCCCGGAGGGAAGTGCTTCCAGACTGAAGAACAACAAGAAACACTCTTGATATTTGTAATGTTTCTGAGCCTGTATAGCTAGATATTTTCTAGAAACCAGAAAAAATAAATATTCTATAAAGAATTTACCAGTGAGACAGTCTTTTCCAGCCTTTGATTCTGCTGGATGTTTTGATTATTGCTGTTTATCCTGAAGTACCTTTTATATAGCAATATAATTTTGATATAAGAAAAAAGCGTTTACTTTACTGGGGATCTTATATATTTAACAAGTCCTCCTGAATATTATAACCAGGATAATGCTCGTATACTTTCTATCATGCATTTTAATTTTTTAAGAGAACAATTTGTTTAAGAAATTTAGAAAGAAATATTTGTTGTAATTTTTTTTCTTTTAAAAGTCCTTGGTAGGGATATCAGGTGCTGTAAGTTGTATTTCAGAGGAAGGAACTAGCAAAATTCCCCAGGGTATTTATTGCCCAATAAAATGTTGTGAAATTCATAAAATTACCTTTTAGTTATTTATTTATTTATTTATTTATTATTCCTTCTTATATTCCGCTCCTCCCAGCAGGCTCGGGGCGGATCACAGCATAAAAACCCGGCTAACATGAGGCATTCATGTCGCCGTACAATAAAAGCATAAAACATACAACATTGTCCCGAGATTAACAGTTGTGTCAAATCCTGGCATTCCAGTGTCGGAGTGTTGGTCCGAGAATGAATACGTTCGGCTAATTCGGCTAGCCGAAGGCCAGTCTAAACAGGGCGGTCTTGCAGGCCCTGCGAAATGGGATGAGCTCCCGGCGGCACGGACATCATCTGGGAGAGAGTTCCAGAGTACCGGTGCCGCCACGGAAAAGGCCCTTTGCCTAGTCACGGACAGATGGCAGGTGCGGACCGATGGGATTAGGAGAAGATTAGACTCCCTGAACGTAGTGACCTCGGGGTACATATGGGGCAAGGCGGTCCTCAAGTACGCCGGCCCTAGGCCGTGTAAGGCCTTGAAGGTTAACACCAACACCTTGAAGGCAATTCGGTACTCAACAGGCAGCCAGTGCAGTTGCCGCGAGAATGGGCGTGATATGCTCCTCACCGGCGTTCCCGTCAGTAAGCGAGCAGCGGCATTCTGCACTAGCTTGAGCTTCCGAACTGTCGCCAAGGGAGGCCAACGTAGAGGGCGTTACAGTAGTCTAGTCTCGAGATGACCGTCGCTTGGATCACCGTGGCCAGGTCATCCCTGAGAGGTAGGGTGCCAGTCGCCTAGCCTGTCGTAGGTGAAAGAACGACGCCCTGCTGACCGCAGAGACCTGAGTCTCCATGGTCAGCAGGGGTCCAACTGAACACCTAGGCTCTTAACAATCGGCGACGGATTAAGCCGTTCGCCATCCAGGGTAGGCAACCGGCACTCACCCCCAGGCCGACCAGGCCACAAGATCTCCGTCTTCGACGGGTTCACCTTCAGCCGGCTGGCCCGCAGCCAACCAGTCACGGCTTCAAGGCACCGATGGAAACAATCGGGTACAGTATCCGGCCTGCCGTCCATTCTCAGCAAAAGCTGGGTGTCATCTGCATACTGATAACACTCCAGACCAAAGTCGCGGGCCAGCTGGGCCAGGGGCGCATATACACGTTGAATAATAAGGGGAGAGGATGGCCCCTGGGGGACCCCACAATCAAGTGAGGTTCTCCCGGAGACCCCCGCCCCCTCCACGCGTTGTCCCCGGCCCGGAGGAAGGAGGCCACCCATTTAAGGGCAGTCCCCGACCCGGCACCGGCTAAACGGTGGGTTCACAAGGCAGGATCTACAGTATCGAAAGCTGCCGTCAGATCTTACAAGACGAGCAGAGCCGATCCACCCTGGTCCAGCTGGCGGCGAAGTTGGTCTGTAATGGCGACAAGCACGGTCTCTGTCCCGTGCCCAATACGGAAGCCGGACTGGTAGGGATCAAGTCCAGCTGTGTCTTCCAAGAACTGCTGCAGCTGATCCGCTGCTGCCCTCTCAATTACCTTGCCTAAAATAGGCAAGTTGGAAACTGGCCGGTAATGGGAGGGAGCCGAAGGGTCTAAGTCGGCTTCTTCAGCAGCGGTCTCACCATTGCCTCTTTTAATCCCCCCGGGAAGACTCCTTGCTCAAGGGAGCTATTTATGATCGTGCCCAGGGGCCTCGTAGTCCCTCCCGGCAAGCTCTAACACGCCAGGAGGGGCACGGGTCGCGGGAGCCTGTAGTAGGTCTAGCTGCAGCTAGTAACTTGTCGACAGCTGCTGCGTCCAGCAGTTGGAAACGGGTGAAGGTGGGCCCGCCGAGTGGCGGCGGAGTCTCGAGCTCGCTAACTGTATCAATTGTGGCAGGAATGTCCCGGCGGAGGGTCGAAATCTTGTCGGTAAAATAACTCTGAAAAGCCTCAGCGGAAGGCGCCAATCCCTATCATTTGGGACAGTTGGAATTGCTGTCAACGACCGAACTATTCTAAACAATTGTGCTGGGCGTGAGTTAGCCGACTCTATCAAGGAAGAATAGTAACCTCTTTTGGCTTCCTTGATAGCATGCTCATAAACCTCTTTAAACTGTTTATAAGCCGATTTCGACGCTTCGTCACGGAGACTCCGCCACACGTCCTCTAGCTGTCTCCTCCTCCGTTTCATCGCCCGCAACTCCTCGGTAAACCAAGGCGAGCGATTCCTACGGGGAGGAGAGCGCGCCTGTGGGCGATCTCGTCTAGGGCCATGGAGAGACTGGCATTCCAGTAATCCACTTGCCCGTCGACTGAGTCGCTGGGAAGTTCCCATTCCCTTAGAGCATTCAGGAGCCTACTAGGCTCCATAAGTCTCTTCGGGCGAACCAGAATAGGCTCGGCACCCTTACCGGGAGGGGAACCACCCCAGCCGGACTTCCAGGACCCTGTGATCCGACCATGGAACCTCCGTAATGGAGGCTAGGGTCACGTTAATTCCGGCCGAAGATCAGATCCAGGGTGTGCCCGGCCTGATGCGTGGGGCCGGTCTTACAAAGTGAGAGTCCTAGTGTCTCCATGGTGGACACCAGGTCCATGGCCGCTGCAGAGGAGGTATCGGCGTGGACATTGAAGTCCCCCAAGACAATAAGCTTAGGGAACCTCAATGCCCACTCCGCGACCACCTCCAGCAGCTTAGGTAGACTCCCGCCCGGTGCGTTGGGTGCACGGTACACCAGCAGGAAGGCTACACTCTCACTAGGTCCCACCAGGCCCGCGCACTCTATCCCCGGAATGTTCGCGGTCGGAATCGTCCTGGAATTAAAAGTGTCTCGGCTAAGGATGGCAGCCCCTCCCCCCGCCTCTCTGTCCTCATCTGATAACTGGCCACATACCCAGGAGATGCCACCTCATGCACAACGACCTCATCCCCTCCTGGAGCCATGTTTCGGTCAAACAGGCTAGATCGATCTCTCTCTCCAGGAGGAGGTCCCGGATGGTCCCGGTCTTGTGCGCACAGACCTGGCGTTGGCCAGGATCAGAGTCGGAGGAGAGGTAATAGGGAACTTCACATCTGCGTGCCGAGGATAGCTCGTAGGTCAGAAGGCGGGACGAGCCGCATGGTGGCTCCTCCGCCTTCTCTCATTAGGCCTACGTCTACCGTCCCAATTGCCCCTACCCGAGATCACTCGTATGGCCCGCCCCCGCACTCCATCCTCCCCCGAACCTCTTAAGTGTCCGGCTTTCTGCCCTCCCTCTGAAAAGTTGACAGAAGGCCCTACACACATTTATGCATAGATAGAATATTGTTCCAGGAAATTGCAATTCATTAAAATAATATACAGACAGTGGGGTATAGTGGTTTGACATTGAGATTAAAACTCTAGAAACCCAAGGTTCAAATCCATACCTTACCATGGAAACCTAGTGAATGGCCTTGGGAAGTTACACTCTCTCAGCCTCAGGGGAAGGCAAAGACAAACCTCCTTATAAGGAAAACCCCATGATGGGTTCATGTTAGTGTCACCATAAGTAGGAAATATCTTGAAGGCACAGAACAACAAATAACAAGACAATAAAACACAGGTTGAGATCCAGGCTTATCCCTGGTTCTGATCCCAAAGCAACTGTCCAGTTACAATTAGTTTTTGTTTCATTGCCACATTTTGAAGTTCGGCTAATGATATAAGTTGAGGGACATGTTAGTTAATAACAACAGCTTGTGATAGTAGGATGTCCATTGAGAGTTGGATGGATCACTTATGAATGGGACAACAAATCTGGGATGTTTTACTTGCTTGTGGTAAAAACCTTGGTGTAACAGGTTCACAACTATTTTCTCCATTGCTCTGCATTTATATCTGGGTTTTAAAAAAAATTGAATTAAAAGAACTGCATGTTTCCTTCACCAAACATTTTGGCTGGGCTTAATGGAGTACATGTGCAGAATCTTAGTTATGATTGAACCCTGTGTACTTTTTAATAAATGTAAAGGATAAAGAATGTTTTCTTTAATATAGAATCTTCCCAGGTTACCATGAGGAAGCAGGTTTTTAAAATGTTATCATTTGCCAAACAGCATTGATTTGAAAAGGGAAATCCCATGTTCCTCATCTCAACACTAGGAAGCTGTGTTTGATTGTATCCTTAGCACACATCTCTAGCTCTCATAGCATTTGGTTACAAAGGTTAGGGAGTGCTGTGAAGCAGGATTGATGCATAAGGTGATTTACAGAGTTCAAGGGTACAATTCAATTTTAGAACATTTACTTTTTTGGACATTCACTCCCATATGCTTCAAGCCAGTATAGTCATGGCAAGTCTAGCTTTATATTTTTGGATATGGGAGTTTTAGTCAAATAAATACTTTTCTAAGGTCAAAGTGTATTGTTGTTCAGCACCATGTATTATTTCCAATGAAGCTTTTTATGAATCATTAAACTATTTTGCATCATTTCATTTTGTAGTCCCTTTGATAGGCAATTTCCTAGACCAGTGATTCTCAATCTTTGGTACTTCAGGTGTTTTGGACTTCAGCTCTTACAATTCCTAACAGCTGGTAAGCTGGCTGGGATTTCTGGGAGTTGAAGTCCAAAACATCTTAAAGACCAAAGGTTGAGAACCATGGTCCTTAACCATGGTTTGAGTAGGGTTCAAGGGTGTGTTCCTGTTCACAGAAGATTGTCTTAAATCAGTTGAATGGAGATGTGCCCACAGTCTTCTTAAGTAGAACAGGGAGGAAAGCTCTCCAAACTTCCGGAGTTCTTCAGGAGAAATCCAAGAGTGCCCCATTCCATTGGTGGAATTTGGCTTCTTGAAGCCTGAATGCCACTTCCATATCCTCAGATGCCTTTCTTATGTGCAACTTGTTTTGAGCAGCAACTAACATTGTTGACTGACATTAGACCTTATGTATTTTTGAGGTGACAAATTGTTGGGTTGCAGATCAATATACCAATCCTCTTAAGTTAATTTGTTGTCCCAAGCACATTGATTTGATGTAATTCCTACTGAAATCCAGGGGCTTCTAAATAAAGAAGGTTAAAGACTGAAGTGTCATCCCCTTGATTTTAATGAAACTCCAGTCAATTGATACAATGGTTCTAAATCAGCCAAATTTAAGTACTTTGGCTGATCTCTATTATAGATTGTTCTGTTAGGTTGCAATTATGCATAAAATATCCGTTTTTTCCTGTGGCTAAATAGTCTTTTCCAAAAGGAAATTGATGGCTTTTGTACTAAAGTAGCATTTTTGGCTTTCAATGTAGCACAGTGTTTGTGCCTGCCTTTCAAATAGTTGATTTACATAATAGCTTCAAGTGTTACAAACATATATTGATTCTGTATGTTTAGTGAGAAGTTGGTTTTTTTGGGTAAAGATCTTTTATAAGTCCCTAAAACAAGTTTAAATCTGAAGAGTAGCTCTATCCAGAGTTAAATATGATTGCTTTTTTTACTTGCAAGAAGAATAAATGGGCATTTAAATTACATTGCCTAGAGCAGGTATGGGGAACACATGGCTAGCATGGCCAATCATTAGGGATTTGGGGAGTTGTTCAGAACTTGTCACATAACATGAGAGGTCTTGATTGGATCTTATTTGTAATCCCAGCTAGGATAAAGCAATTAAATAAGTGGGTTTTACATAAATATTAATTTATCATTCAGTAGACAAGTCAGTGTATGACCAAGTGCATTCAGTTTTACCCACAGATACCTGTTTAGGAGATCCCAAGTTCTGAATAGCAGACATAAACTAGTGGTCATTTTCTATTTTGCGAATGGAGCTTTGCCATTAGGTTTATATTTCAGCTTATCAGAAACTGATATGTATTCTGTATCATTGCTCCTCAAAGCCTAAGTTATCTTCCTAGGTAAATTTCTTAGGTATTAATAAATGTATTAAACACATGGCATTCCTAGTGTATATTTTTATACCTTTAGGAATGTTTCCAGTGACACAGATCAGATAAAAATTCTTTCACTCAAAGTGTAATGAATACCTTGTCAGAATTTCCAAAGGCAAGGAAAATCTGCTTGTGTTTGGGCAATTATGGAATATAATTGGGTATGTGGGAACTCTCATATTTGAGGGAAAATGATGACTCTATCTCTTAAAGATAAATGGAAAATCTGAATTAGTCATCTGGTTTACATTTATATTTGGCTGCTGCTTTCAGATTCTAGTTCAGCTTTTAAAGTGAATTAGAAATGCAACTCTAGAAATTGCTACAGTTGTTAACCTTTCCTATCAGAAAGGTATTATGACTGACATGTAGGAAACCAGTGGTACATTCTAACTATAGCCGCAAAGTGCTTTGAATTCCAAGATAAATTTGGATTTTCCACATGTCAGTACATGCAGTACAGGTTGTTTTGTTTTTGCCACCCAGCTGCTTCCTCTGTGGCCTTTGTGTGTCACCCTTCTGATTTTTTTTGAAGACTTTTGACACCTTTGTTGGCTCCCAGACTTTTGTATACTGCCAAGTCTGACTTGAAATGCAGCTGCATAAATCAGTTCATGACTCTCCAGGTCCTTCTTCCTAACTTGGAACTGCTGTGTTTGCACTTTGTTTTAATTTCCCAAACAATATGCTAAATAGCTAGGTGATGGTGCTGTTCATTGTGATGAATCCTAAGAGCTCACATTAGCTAAAGATATACATTAAAAACAGTTACATTGGTAATTTCAGATTTGTAAGTCACATGTGTGCAAACATCTGGGAAATGAAACTAAAAGTAATCAAGTAATCACCAGTAGGATTATTATTTTTTATATATGAATATTCCCAAAGCTTGTACAAATAAAGGTTTTTAACTAGGGTCTGAAAGACAAGGCTGAGGGGAGACAACTAATGGATCTTTAATAGAAGGTAGTTATCTAACAGCACTCTGGGGTATGGCATGCAGAGGTTTATCATATTTAAATTAGTTAAATAATTTAATAGTCTTAAATGTATCAACATGTTTCAGATGAAGAAAATGAAAATGTATAAATTGTAAAAAAAAATGTTTAACAAAAACTCACAACAGTCAAAAGACACAATTGGACATAACAGAGAACCTAGCCAGAGATACAAATATTGTAAAGCCCCTAATATAATATTGTCATAATCAATCCATGCTGTTTTTCCATAGAATCGAAGACGGAGATCCTATGGCCTGGTCGGCCTGGCCGGGATGAGTGCCGGTTGCCTACTCTGGACGGCGAGCAATTAAGCACGTCGTCAATTGTTAAGAGCTTGGGTGTTCAGTTCGACTCCCTGCTGACCATGGAGACCCAGGTCTCCGCGGTCAGCAGGGTGGCGTTCTACCACCTACGTCAGGCTAGGCGACTGGCCCCCTACCTGTCCAGGAATGACCTGGCTACGGTGATCCAAGCGACGGTCATCTCGAGACTAGACTACTGTAACGCCCTCTCGTTGGCCTTCCCTTGGCGACGATTCGGAAACTCAAGCTAGTGCAGAATGCCGCTGCTCGCCTGCTGGCAGGAGTGCCGGTGAGGCAGCACATTACGCCCATCCTCCAGCAACTGCACTGGCTGCCAATTGAGTACCGAATCACCTTCAAGGTGCTGGTGTTGACCTTTAAGGCCTTGTACGGTCTAGGGCCTGCGTACCTCTTGGACCGCCTTGCCCCATACGATCCCCGAGATCACTCCGCTCAGCAGAGCAAAACCTGCTGGAGATTCCACCGATCCGCCTCTGCCGCCTATCATCAACTAGGCAGCGCTCCTTCTCAGTAGCAGCTCCAACGGCCTGGAATGCCCTGCCGGAGGAGGCTAGAGCCATACGGGAGCTCGCCCCTTCCGCAGGGGCCTGTAAGACCTTCCTTTTCAAGCAGGCCTTCGGTTGACATATAACGCCTCTTGCTTTCAATCGACTTATGACTCTGTGTTACCGTTTTTGTCACTTAGTGTAATTTTAACAATGTTTTAATGAGGTTTTTAGTATCATTTTTGTTATTTTTATGGTTATAGCATTGTTTCATTTTGTTCGTGAGTCGGCATGAGTGTTGCCTGCCGATCACTATGTATGTCTTGTAACCCGCCACGAGCCCTCGGGAAGAGGCGGAATACAAATGCAAATAATAAATAAATAAATAAATAAATAGGGATTCATGTTGAAGGGTGGAGTACAGACATACCTATTATAATTGACAAATGTAATACAGGTGTCACATTTCCAAGTAGGTGTCATGGGTTTGAGCATTTCTCATCACCTTAACTTGTGTGAAGTTTTCCATCAGTGGAAAGATTCTGCAAGCTATTTTGACTAAAATTATGTGATCAATTTTTCAGGACACAGCCATTTCTACCCTGTCAAAATTGCAGAACCAAGTTAGCATTTTATATTGCATTTTACTACTATGTTCAAAATAAGCAGACCAGAATTTTATTTCTGGAACAATGTGTTTTGGTTGTTTGCTAATATGTTTGGTGAATTGCCACACGCTGTCATGCGTGTAAGTTTTCAGTTGACTATATTCTATCCAATACTGAGTGCTTGGAATATTGTTATAACTCAACCACAATGAAAATAAATATCACTCTTGAAATGATTTAAAGGAGTGTTCCCTGGTTTTAGAAGATACAAACTTTATTTTATAGTAATATCTTTCATTTCTTCTAGATTATTGTAGTGAATGTACAATAAAACACTATACATTTTAGAAACTAAAACTCTAGGATTAGCTTGTATCTGAATAATTAAACTCAAAATTATTTAATGGTTTTTCTCCTGTGTTATAACTTCTGGGGCAGATAAGAAATGAGAGACTGTGAATCTGAATGATGATGATTATTTTTTATGGATTTACATCCCATGTAGGTCAGTACTATACAAGATAGTTGTCCAAATATCTGTTATTTATCTAAGTGGGAGCCAGAGTGTTGTAATGTTAGACATTAGGATGATAAAAAAAGTTTAAGACAACCACTTGTAATATTCATCTTTTAGAGTTAATAAATGATTTGGCAAATCCGGACCATTAAAAGTCCACTGACTAGCTTACAGTAGTCTTTCTCCTCTCTTCTCTGAAGAAAAGAGGAGGTGTTGGATGAACCATTTTGAATTTCTCACCACCTCTTCACATTGCCTTCTAAACATGAATGTTTCTATCTCTGCATGTTGAACTGATTTTCACATAATCGTGTTTTCTTTCTTCATATTTAGCTCTACATAGCCATGTAGTGGCCAAGCTTTGCTAGCTGTCTGAGCTTCATATTGGCACATAGCAGCATGGCTTTGCTTATTCCTCTTTTGTGACCATAGTGGCTGGTGCTAGTGTTCCTAACAACCAGGTCCTTTCAATGAATTTTACATTACTGTGATGGTTTTTTAAGTTGTTAAGAAATGTTGGTATTGGAATAGTCAAATTTGTTGAAAGATTGCATAACATATTGAAATTCTCAGTGAAAGAATTCACAATGTTTTGTCTGGTATGTACAAGTACATAATTCCCTTGTGTGAAGCATACAGATTTCTGGTGGCTCTTATGCAAGCACTGTATAAATGGAGTTTGGAAAACTTGGAAAATAAGCCAGTCAATCAAAGGCAACCTAATCCCACAGTGGTTAAGCAGGATCATAGAGTCTGTGGGTACAATGGCTGAAGAACTGCCAACTAATAGCCATGTCTGCAGGCCTGAATGTATAAAACATGAAAAATGCTGACCAAGTACAAAATCAGTGTTTATCTGCCTTGGAGAGAGATTTTCAATCATTTGTATCTTCTGTTCTACCAGAGAACCTGGGTCTCACCATGATAGAAATAAAGTCTACTTATTCTGAGAAGCACATGTACAACCTTATCACATGAGCCAGACAAAGTGTCCTGTTTCACCTGGCATTGTTGCAGAACAGAGAAGCAGAAGGGTGAATCCGTCCCCCAGCATACTGCTCACCTTTGGCGATGCTTCCCCATTACATGTGGGAAGCATTGTTCATGTGGTGAGGATCCATGTTGGCTCCAGTGGAGCCAGCACAACAAGGGCAGGCTCCCGTGTTGGGAGAGAAGCATTGTATGGCACTTCCACTCCTGTTGTGGACATGGCCTCTGCTATGCAACGTTGTGGGATGGACAGCATGCCCATCCATCACTGGACTGGTGGGGAAGCATCCTAGGATGATTCCCCAGCCCCGTCTGATGAGGCCCTTACATGTGTTATCCCATTATTATATCTATCATTTACAGTGTGTTTAAAGTACAAAAACATTGCAACCTCAATGTGGGGAGAGAGCAAAGAGACTCAGTTTGTAGTTTCAAAATGTGCTTGATATACTGGCTTAGAACTGCTGGTCTGGAAGATTACTTGAATAACGGTTTAACTTGCAAAGTTTTTTTTTTAAAAAAAATAACATCAGTGTTGAAAATAGTCAATTCTGGCATCTAAGTGTGTAGATGGAGGTAGAGAAAATGAGGGGACAAGCCTGTTAGACCATTGTGGGAGAGGAGCTCATAAAAAAATCTTTTTGTGACTGATGGAGGTCTGATCGCATGAGACTTCTCTTGTATTCCACGTATAAATTCCACAGAAAGGTTGGTGTGAGATTGATCACCATCCACACCTGCATCTTCCCACTCTGTTTTTTCACTGTTCCTAAGTGAATTAATCAGTTGGGCTGATTTTGCAGCATAAAGGTTGTTCTTATAATATATGTAAATTTGTGACCACTTCTCATAGAGATTAGAACCTACTCTGATTTTCTGTGGTTTTTCATACTATACAGCCTGTTTTTACATTAGGAATGTCCACTTTTCAGCACTTTTCAAAATCATTATTCAGCTGAAGATATCCAATTAATGCAGCTGGAATTCATCTCAAAAATGAGTTCAAGAGGAGGCAATGGAATCTCCCGAGCATTTTTTCCACTCAAATTATTGTTAAGAAAAGTTGCATTCCACATTTCTAGCACCTGGTCCGACATCTTGATGATGCTGTGCTGGACTCCCAAGGACTTGGCAGCCTCTGCTTCCTGTTGTGCATCAGGCTTTGATTTATAGGACATCTGTAAAACCACCCCATCTTAGTAATCGGGATGGTCATGCATGGAAATCCAACTTCTTAGCAACTGCTCTGGGGTGCTTTCATCCTGCAGGAAAGGGTCTGTATGGCTCATATATGATTTAGAGTGAGTAAGGCATAAATCAGCATGTTAAACTTTTACTCACCACTAACAACAACAATAGGATTTCCTGACAAAGTATGCCAACCAGTAAACAGGATTTTCTGCTGCAAATGCAGATTGTTCCTAATAATTCAGAAGGTTGTCCAGTGGATAATATAGTTTAGAAACACCATCTTAGACAGAAAACTATGTGTTCGGGATGTATTACCTTAAAGAGATTGATACTTAAGTACAGAATGTGAATGCAGATAATATGAACCATACATGGGGCATTTGTGTTGCCAATGATGACAGACAAGCACCTTTCAGATTTGTTTCAAAACCAGTCCCATTATTACATTATTACTGAAAAATAATCAGAATCAAATGACTTTCCAGGACCCTTTACTTGTGTGTGTGTAGGGGATGTCCTTGTTTTTTTTTTATGGTATTAGCCTGATACCAACAGGTCCAGTTTGGATCTAAACAGATTAATTTGGCCTAATTTATTTCAAAGTGGATCAACATGTGGTTGGGGCCAATCTGAGATTTCAGAAGTAAAAAATAACTGGAAAAAGCATGTGGCCATGCCAGGTGGTGGGTAAGGATGGAAACTATTTATTTTTTAAAAATATATTCCACCTTTCTCATCCTGAAGGGGACTTAGGGTGGAGCACAACATATATACAGCAAGGATTCCATGCCGGGACGTAAAATAACTATAAATATACACTAACACTAACACTAGTTTGGCCACTTATAGCTACAACATCAAACCTAGAGCAAGCATGTCACCAGGACCCACCAGTCATGGTGCATATGAAGAGAAATTGAGTGAAGTCACTGAAGTTATGTAGCTCATTAAATTTTGTTCACTTCTTAGGCCCCACCTCCACTACCATATAATGCAGTTTCAGAATACAGATTAACTGTATTGAAATGAATTATATGGCAGTGTAGACTCCTATAATCCACTTCAAAGCAGTTAATCTGCATTCTGAAACTGCATTATATGGCAGTGTAGATCCAGTCTTAGGCCCCATCTACACTACCATATCATCCAGTTTCAGAATGCCGATTAACTGCATTAAACTGAATTATATGGCAGTGTAGACTCATAATCCAGTTCAATGTAGTTCAATCTGCATTATATGAGTCTTAGACTCAACCGTTAATCACAGATTTTCAAAGTGCTGTGGTCAGGTATTGGCTGTTAAGGGTTGCCTAAATTTGGTTTCTGGAAATGGAAACTGTTTTGGTTTCTTGCTAACTTGATCATTGAGATCTACTGAGGGAGCCCTCATTTGTGTCCCAGCATTGGTATCATTGGCATTCAGCTTTCTTAGTTATAGGACTTCATCACATGGTCAAATTTCCCCATCCTATGACAATTTCACCACAGTTCGGGGACAGAGCCTGCCAGATCCCATCAAATGATGTATGTATGCATATATATATTTCCTATATTTATACCCCGCCCTTCTCTCCCGGAAGGGGGACTCATGTATAGCTACTTTTCACTGTGAATGCCATCGCAAACGCACAGTGTTTTAGAGATACAGGAAACCTGGGTTTGCAGCTGATTCTGAACATTTGTTACTCTTAACATTTCCATAAAGTCAAAATAAGAACAGTACTTCTCTGTTGCACAGCATGAATGCAGTTGTAGAAAAGAAGAGAGCGGCTGCCAGGCAAACAGTGCTAATTTCATTTGCCTGAATAGGTGTTATACAGCTCCTCATTTAGTAGGAAATTACTGATGGGACACGGAAGCCTTCAGGAGTGCAGCTGGCTTGTGTAAAATTAATGTACTCCCATTCACTTAGTATTACAAGCTTTTTCCTGAAATAATTAACTGTAGATGATTATTTAATAGCATGATACACGTCTAAAGGCACTTAAAAGAGGACACACTGCAGCTTGAGCTCAAAGGTTTATGCAGCAACATGGGCACATCACTGTGGCACAAGGATTATGCTTATCTATATTCTGAAGACTATCATGTCAAACAGAGTGGGAGAATATTTAACGGTGGCATGACACCTGTGTCATAAAATCAATGTCAGTAACACAAAACTGTAATGGTAACTGGTGTTTTTTTCTTCTTCTGTCAACCATCATCTTCATAATGATAGTAATCTTATCATATGCCTTTTTGTTTCTTCCTACCTACTTCTGTTCTTTGGAGACTAGCATACTGATGTTCTCACTTTTAAAAGTAATGGCAGCATCCCACCATATAATAACAAGTCACAGTTGATTTTGCTGATTAAGAAATGCAGATAAACTGTCAAATAGTTATTTATTTATTTATTTATTATTCACTCTTGTATACCGCTCCTTCCGGCAGGCTTGGCGCGGTTTACATAAAAACACATAGTACAATACAGTTTAATACAGCAGCAAAAAACTAAGACTCTAAAAGCATACTACATCTAGCCAGGAATCTACATAACAGTTTCAACTACATTCCATGAGCACTAACTCAAGGACCAGCAAAGTTGGAGGCTTGCCTAAACAACGCTGTTTTGCAAGCTCTCCGAACAGGGCCCAGCTCCCTGATCGCGTGGGCCTCCTCTGGCATGGAATTCCATGTGGATGGTGCTGCCATCGTGTCGTCGACAGCCGATAGGAGTGGATCGAGGGGACTACTAAGAGGTTCTGTTCTTCCGAACGCAGTGATCTCGGGGGAACATATGGGGTAAGGTGGTCCCTCAGGTACACCAGCCCTAGACCATGCATGGCCTTAAAGGTCAACACCAACACCTTGAAAACGATCCGGTACTCAATTGGTAGCCAGTGCAGCTGCCGTAATATAGGTGTTATGTGCTCTTGTACCGATGCTCCCACCAGTAGTCGAGCATTCTGCACCAACTTGAGTTTCCGGATTGCTGTCAAGGGAAGGCCAATGTAGAGGGTGTTACAGTAATCCAGCCTCGAGATGACCATCGCCTGGATCACCGTAGCCAGGTTGCCTCTGGATAAGTAAGGGGCCAGCCGCCTAGCCTGTCGCAGGTGGAAAAATGCAGTCTTGCATACCGTGGAGATTTGCAGCTCCATCAATAGCGACGAGTCCAGATGGACCCCCAGGTTCTTTACAGAGGACGACAGGCTTAGAGGCTCGCCATCCAGGGTAGGTAGCCGACCTCCACTCAGTCCAGGGCGACCCAGCCATAGGATCTTTGGTGGGTTCACCTTCAGCCGGCTAGCCTGCAGCCATCCAGTCACGGCTTCGAGGCATTGATGGAAACAATCGGGTACGATCTCCGGCCTGCCCTCCATTCTCAGCATCAGCTGGGTGCCATCAGCGTACTGATAGCACTCCAGACCGAAATCGCGAACCAGCTGGGCCAGTGGGCGCATGTAGATGTTAAATAATAGTGGGGACAAGATGGCACCCTGGGGGACCCCACATGTTAATGGGAGTCTCCCGGACACCATCCCTCCCACCTCCACTCATTGTCCTCGTTCTTGGAGGAAGGAGGCCACCCATTTAAGGGCAGTCCCCCTAACTCCCATCATGGCTAAACGGTGGTTCAACAGTGCATGGTCTACAGTATCGAATGCTGCCATGAGATCTAACAACACGAGCAGTGCGGACTCGTCCTGGTCCAGCTGGCAGCGAAGTCGGTCTGTAATGGAGACAAGCACGGTTTCCGTCCCATGCCCAAAGCGGAAGCCGGACTGGAAGGGATCAAGTCCGGCTGTGTCGTCTAAGAACCGCTGCAGCTGATCCGCTACTTCCCTCTCAGCTACCTTGCCCAGGAACGGCAAATTCGAAACCGGGCGGTAGCTGGAGGGAACCAAAGGATCTAAATTCAGTTTCTTCAGTAACGGTCTTACCATGGCTTCTTTATGGCAAATAGTGATTGAGGATAATTTTTAGATATGCCTAGTATATGTAAATATATGCTAGTAGAGTAGGAGCAGTGATAAAATATTTTTTCATATATCATAGTATGGTAAATTGTATTTCAAAATTTCTTGGGATATTAAATATAGCAAGTTGCCTTATGCTGAACCGGACATTTGTCCTTCTAACCTGGACCCTATCTACACTGCCATATAAGGCAGTTTGAAACGACATTATATGGCAGTATAGGTGAAAACCTGCTATAACCTTGGTAGCACTTCTCTAGCGGGGAGGGGGGGGGGAGGAGGGAAGGGTGCCTGCCTGTCGTTCCTCCTCTCCTCTCTCCCTCTCTCCCTCATTCTTCAGCTCTTTCCCTCTTTCCTCCCTTCCTTTCCTTTTCTGTATCACTCCTCCCTCCCCCCTGAAAGAGAGAGGGAGAGGGAGAGGGAAAGAGAGAGGGAGGCAGGCGAGGGCGGCATGGAGTCAGGGCGGGTAATATGTAAGTATTTGTACTCCAGGTGGAACATCTATCCCCGAACTCCTGTGTGGATTATAATTTGCAAGATTTGCCGGTTACTTGAGAATCTTGCAACTATGGGGATTCCCCATCGCTTATAACTCGCACTTTCTTGGACGTTCGATACTTCCGAAGCTCAGCGTCCACCTGGAGTACAAATACTTACCTATTACCCTTGCTGGGATCCTATTTCCTTACAACACGTTCCTAAGGACTCCTATATGGATTATAATTGACCAATTGTGGTCGTTTGGGAACTGGTTTGTAAGTACCAATGCTTATAATACGCATTCTCCAGGACGCTAAACAATGGCTATTGTTTACTTCCCCAGGAGAGGACTATGTTATTTCCAATAGACTGGTAGGAACGATTTGATCTATGGATTGCCTTATTGATATTTCCTTGGTGTGTCCTACTGTAACTGCTCTTTGATTTAATACGATACTGCTCTGGAATCAGCACATTGATATATTGATATTCATTATATTTGATATTGTGTTTTCAACCCAGTTTTGTTAGTTTGTCTAGTTGTTGCAACTTCCCCCAGTTAGTACTAGTGAGTAATCACCAAATGACAGCAATAGTGGCTCTCTACTGAGCAGATGCAGGATCTACATATCTTGCAATACATGCATGTGAGACTTCCATCTGGCAGTTTTACTGCCCATTTTTTAAAAAGCATTTTAAAAAGAGGCAGAGTGATGTATGCAGAAGTTACAGTGAATTGGGAGCAACAAAGCTGCTGTGGTGTGATGAATCACAATGGATTATTTTAACCAGTAAGATTTTCATGTGATGGGAGGTGAATACATCCTGTCAGGATCCTGTAGGCATCCTCTAGTTTAAAAATGCAGCATGCATATTAAGTGTTTCAAACTTTAAATGTGATGAGAGATCTTATTTGAAGATGGAATAAAATACAAAGCAAGGGATAAGACACCTCAGACTACCATAGTAATATTGGCTGACTACAGCCAGGCATGTAGCTGGGGGGGGCTAAGGGGGCTTCAGCCCCCCCCCCAAATTCTCAGGGTGGTCCGCGAAAAGGCCTTACTGGTACATTATTTAAACTGTTAGGTTTATTCATATCATGATCTGATCACCATGCTCATTATATCCCACATTAATGGGGTTATTGGGATAACAATACAAAAGGTTTGCTAGGGTAGACCCTCTTCCACCCGGTCTCACCCCCGAACCAAACTCAGCCCCCGAATCAAAATCCTGGCTACGGCCCTGCCTACAGCCAAAAACTATCTCCCTCTATGTTCTGCCTCGTAGTCTAAGATCCACTGGGGAGGCCCTGCTCTCGGTTCCACCAGCCTTGCAAACACATATGGTGGGGACGAAGGACAGGACCTTCTTGGTGGTAACCCCTCTGGCTTGTGGAATTCGCTCCCCAGCGAAATTAGATCAAGACCTCCCTCCTTTCTTTTAGGAAAAAACTGAAAATGTGGTTTTGGAACCAGGCTTTTGCCTAGCAGGCACAATGGCACTTTGAACATTGAACCAGACCATATGATTGTTATAATGGAAATGGCTTTACAATTGTATAACTAATGTTTTTTTTAATCTATTGTATTGTATGATTTTATGTTGTTATTATAATGTGATATTTGCGGCATTGAATTGTTGCCCTTGTTAGCTGCTCTGAGTCCCTGTCCCCCCCCGGTGGGGGTTGAGAAGGGCAGGGTAGAAAAGTGGAAAATAAATAAATAATAAATATTTGGGTACATCTTCTTGCTTCTTTCAGTTTACGAATTTTTAGGTCGGTTATACATGGATAAAAGTTTCAGATAGGAAAGGGCTGCTAGTTTTGCAGTCCTGAATGGGCACAAGGTAAGTTTCTTTTAGTCAGTGATTTAGAACCAAAACTCTAGTCTGCTTTGGAGAGACATCACTTGTTCTGCACACAATAGTTCAAGAAGGATATTGATGAGTTGAAATGTGCCCAGAGAAGGGTGGCCAAAATGATTAAAGGTTTGGAAGCCAAGTCTTATGAGGAGTGGCTTAGGGGTGGTTAGATTTAGGGGTTAGGGCTGGTTAGATTTGAGCGAAAGAAAGCTGAGAGGGGACCTGATAGCCATGTTTAAATATTTGAATGGTTGTCGCATTGAGAAGAGGGTGAGCTTGTTTTCTGCTTCTCTGGAGACTTAGAACAGGAAGCAATGGAATCAAATTGTAAGAAAAAAAGATTCCACCTAAACATGAGGAAGAATTTCCTGATGATAAGAGCTGTTCAGCAGTAGAATATGCTGCCTTGGAGTGTGGTAGAGTATCTTTCTCTGGAGGTTTTCAAGCTAAGGCTGAGTGGGCATCTCTCAGGGAATTGCAGGGGATTGGACTAGATGACCCTTGTAGTCTCTTCCAGTTTACAATTCTATGATTCTATAACACAAGTAGAATAAAAATCCCTGATAATGGTCTTCAACTGGATTAAGGAAACAATTGGGTCACACTTTTTCCATCAACCTCCTAGATACAAGATGAGTGGGAGCAAATGGGACAGACCTGCTTCTACTGTCAAGTCTACCACTTCCATTGCTGCCTCTACATACATTATCCAGATCTTCAGATCAAGGGGGCATTCAATCTTTTACTCCTCTTCCTGGTAAATAGAAGGCAACCAGGAGAACCCAAGTAGGCATTTTCAGTGGATTTCGAAAAGGACGTCATTTGTGTACAGATGACAACAGTAGTGTAACACTCCTTTCTGCCAAATGCTAAGGAGGCTGTTCAGGCCCAACTTACCTGTCCAAATGCATCTCCTTCTATGAGCCAACAAGAGCTTTAAGATTGTCCAGGGAGGCCCTGATTTCAGTCCCACGCACTTCGCAAGAGTGACTGGTGGGGACGAGAGACGGGCCTTCTTGTTGGTGGTCCCTCGGCTGTGGAAATTCCTCCCCAGCAACATCAGGCAGGCCCCATCTCTTCTGGTTTTCAGAAAAAAAGTTAAATACATCGCTCTGCACTCAAGCGTTTGAAGAATAAGCTATATCGCTTTTGACACGGTCTGAAAATGGATTCTGAACAAGTATTATGGATGAATGATACCATGCACTTTATGTGTTTTTAATCTGTTATTATTCTATGTGTTTTATTTGCTTGACTGTTTTAATTGTTTTAGTTGACAGGATATGTTTTATGGTTATGTTTTAAATTGTACTAAATCTTGCCAAAGTTGTAAGCCCCCCTGAGTCCCCCCACTGAGGTGAGAAAGGCAGGGTATAAATGAAGCAAATAAATAAAAATAAGGGACGATTTAGAAGTACAAAGCAATGTCTAGTCCAACAGATTTGGGACACATATCAAAATATGATATATATCATATTCTAAGTATAAATGAGATTAAACTTTGTCTTGTACGGCTATTAAAATTTGATGCACAATTAGATTATGTTTGACATAGTTCTCTTTAAAAAGATATTCCAACATGTTATGTTTCAAAGAACCAAATTGTCTGAAGAGTTCTTCAGAAATTGTATTCTGCTCATAATTTATATTCCTTAAAATATCTCTTATGAAATAGTCTCTGTTACTGTCATTCTACTTTTGGTTCATTGGCATTAATGCAAGACAAAATTGCATTTGTGCATATATATGACTGCAGTTATCCAGCATATGAAATATTACATTTAAATTTGCAGAAGGAAACAATTTCAAGATTTTTTTTCTACCAAGAAAGGAAGCAATTTGTGTATCAGGAACTGTGCTGGGTTGTTTTGTTACTATGTGGAGTTAAAAAGGGAAGTACCACAAAACTATAACTGTTAGAAAGCTGAATATTTAGATTGCTTTCTCCTTTCATCTTGGGGAGCATATGTTTTTGTTACTGTGAACACTATATTATTGTGTTTTCCTCAGCTACTGGGAATAATCCAAGTTGGCACAAACTGACCTTAGCTTCCTGACCACAATATGAAGTTGTAAAATGTGCAGTTTTGTGACTCTCTGTTTCTGCAATGTATAATCCAACACATTTATGAACGAACAGCAGACAAGAAAAGGATATTGCATATGACTATATAAAAACTCTGAGGAAATGCTGATATCTACAGCAGTCCTCCAGTTCCAGCTTAGAGAACTGAATTTGCCCTTACATTTCAGTCATAATTTTTTTTGGTCTTCAACGAACATTGGTTGCTATCCCCCCCCCCCTTCCTTTGTATATACACAAAGGAAGAATATAGGTGGGTTGAACGCCTACTCTTCATGATATTGCTATGGAAATTATCTATTGTTTCCTGGGCACATGTTTATAATTTTACTTATGATTTGTGAGCGTGTCACACTGTCTTCCACATAAAATGGGTTACAACCACCAATTTTGCAAAACAATGTAGATTGTTGATCAGTCCCAAACTTACATGAAAGCATTTGGGATCTTAACCAGTCAATAAATAATAAAACAGTACTTTTTTGGTCCACATTGGTTAATAAATGTGCACCATAAAGGGGAAAAGGAATATGGTAAATGTTTGTTCAAGAAAGTACCTGAACAAGTTTGTAGAAAAGTCAAAATCTTGCTGGAATTTCATTTGGTTCATTTTTTTCATGTCAGGAGCGACTTGAGAAACTGCAAGTCTCTTCTGATGTGAGAAAATTGGTCATCTGCAAGGACGTTGCCCAGGAGATGCCCAGATGTTTTGATGTTTTACCATTCTTGTTGGAGACTTCTCTCATGTCCCCCCATGGGGAGCTGGCTCTGACAGAGGGAGCTCATCCGTGCTCTCCCCGAATTCGAACCTGTGACTTGTCGGTCTTCAGTCCTGCTGGCACAAGGGTTTAACCTATTGCGCCATCAGGGGCTCCATAGATATTAAATCAAAATTGATGGCTCCAAGATTAAACACTTGGATTCATATAGCATAGCACATATGCAGACAGATATTTTAGAGTATAGATCACTGATTCTCAAAGTGGGCAGTACCACCCCCTGGTGGGTGGTGAGGCAATCCAAGGGGGCGGTGGGAAGCTCAGGGGAATTTGGGAGGCAGTGAACTCCTTTAAGGGGGCAGTGAACAATTGGCCATTTAGGAGGGGTCGTGCGACCCTCTTCTTTGGCCCCACCCTGGCCCTTCGTTTTGACCTGCATATTAGATATTTGGATTAGAATTTGTAAGGGTAGCAAAATTATTTATGATGTAGCAACGAAAATATTGTTGGGGGTCACCACAACATGAGGAACCTTATTTAGGGGTCACAGCATTAGAAAGGTTGAGAACCATTGCATTAATACAAATATCTTTCTGTTTAATTGCTATTTAAAAAATTTAAAAATAATTTCTAGGGGGACAGTGAGTAAATTTTTTTCTGGAAAGGGGGCGGTAGGCCAAAAAAATTTGGGAACCACTGGTATAGATGTATGTTGAGACTGGGATACAGGGCTGCATTCTTTTTTTAAAAAACTTTGTTGTGTGGGAAAATCAATTGGCAGGGGGTTTTATACTTGAATGACTGGTTTGTGGATAGCAGCCATGGCTATTGAAGAGCACTCCACCCATAGTAATTTCTGTAAAAGAATAATCACACATGCACATAAAAAAACCTTTGGGATTCAGAAAATATAGAAGCAAAAGAATGTATTGAAATTTGTTTAGATTATTGTTCACTGTTCTAAAATTGGTGGTTGTAGGTTTTCTTCGAAGCCAACATTGTTCTCTTGATTAAAGCCTCAGAAAACCCTTGATCAGATATTCTGGAAGCTGATACTGTATAAAAATAGGAAGCCAAAACTTAATGCAAAACGTGATGCATCTCATTTCATGAGCTATGGTTTAGAAAAGCTTACCCACAATATATTTTATTTTCCTTAATATGACTTTCAATTTTTTTTTCATTTTGCTTTGAAAGACTTCTAGGATTAATACAAGTGGCTCCCTGTGCAGTAATAAATATGAAACACACGAATATCAGGGAGCTAAATTTAACTGCCATTTCTAAGCCTCTTGTTTGAATCATCATGGATATGAGGTCATTCCAGCATTCATCCTAACTGCTTGGCCTTCTCCTTCTCTACCAGTCCTTCACAGTTTAGGAATCAAGGTCCAAAGGGGATTCTAAGACCATTCAGCTGAATGCATATAGAAGACTCCATTTAATCAGGAACTCTGCATTATTGGACTTCCTGATCAGAGAAAGGCTTCTAAGTGCATCCAGCTGAACAGGCTTAACATTTCCCTTCAGACCTTCACATTTAAGAGTGGGAATAAAATCCATTGCATTCCTATTGCCATATCAAAATGTCCTTATCACAATTCCTCAAACTCTGAACAGGACTAAACACATTCTGCCTTCAGAAATAAACACATTTGCAAGCTTTCTGGTCTATGCACCAAAATTAATTAGCTATTGCACCAATAAACCATGCATACATTAAAAAATCGCTCATGTTAAAAATGATTCATCCAAGTTATTACTTGGTTAAACTAATACATAAGAGATGTATTCCATGGTCTTGTAGATTTAGCTTGGATCCACATATACGTAAGATGATTCATGAAAAGAATGATTCAAGAACTGTTCAGTGAAGTCCACTCTCATGTCTGGAATGTGAGACGACTTCATCTATATCACTATTTTTAGATTTTGGTTTTACCTCAATTTTGTAGGACACTGCCAGTAATAGAAGCTCCACTTTCCTTGTGTTGGATGCTTTTCCAAAAGGAAACCATAGATACAAAGCATTTTACATGTTTAGAAACCATGTTTTTCAAATGCAAAGTAATTTGAAGAGAAGATGTTTGGAATGAAACAAAACCCTCAAATGTTTCTGAAGTGCAATTTGAAGTTCTGATTGGCTACTCATTTCATCAGGGACACCATTTCATTTTTCTACCTTTAATTAAGGAGCAGTCCTATGCAGTTGCTATTGATAGTTAACCAGGTTCAGTGCTAATTGTCATTTTATCTCTTGTTCCTCTCTTTCTCCTTGACTTTACTCACCTAGAATTTAGGGCCAATGGGTGAGTAGCTGAGCAGACCTACTCTCTTTCCTGTCATTAAGAAGAAATACAAATTACTTTATGTTCCTTCATCTTGTATTTACTAATTCAAGAAAACAATGATTAGCACTACCACACAGTTGCTTCGGTTTCTTTTTTCTTCCTTTGTAGACAAAAAAGAAGTAATTTCTTATATAGCATGTAGTACAATGGTGGATTCTTCTGCAATAAATCTGTGTAGAAGGCTATATATTACCTTGGTCTTAACACCCAGTGGTACAATGTGTTAAATCCCTGTGCCGGCAGGACTGCTGACTGATAGGTCAGCGGTTCGAATCTGGAGAGAGCCGGTGGAGCTCTCTCTGTCAACTCCAGCTCCTCATATGAGGACAAGAGAGAAGCCTCACACAAGGATTGTAAAAACATCAAACATCCGGGCATCCCCCAGGCAACGTCCCTGCAGACAGCCGATTATCTCACACCAGAAGTGACTTACAGTTTCTCAAGTCACTCATCACACAAACACACAGAGACACAGACACAGACACCTCCCCCAAACCCTTGGTCTTATTCTGCAGACCTTTTGTTGTTACTTCTAAAACTTCATCATGGATGATCTTGTCACATGGCTGCCAATGTTGCTCCACTTCATTGGAGGGCATGGGGAATCCAATATCTCACACCCTTCATCACCCAGATCCAGCTGATGATGATCATATCGGGGGAAGCACATGGCTTCCTCCCATTTATTCTATGGCAACACAGGAGCCCTCTCATGTTGTCTTGGTGGCGGCATGTACCAGCATGTGCATGCCGCCGATTTTCTCCCTGTGTGAAGAGGTCTGGAGTATGTTTGAAATGAAAAGCTAGTATGTGCGGCTAATATCATCTGTGTACACTTCTCAGTCATAAAAATATATGAAACTTATAGAAGGGGTGCTACACTCAACCTGCAAGCATTAGTTAGAACCTCTTTAGAAGCTGTGCAAGCAGTTATAGATTTATTTATTTATTTATATATTTATGTATTATTTCGGTTTGTATACCATCCTTTCCAAATAGGCTCAGGGCGGTTTACAGCATATCGACTTAAAACATTAAACAGTAAATCAATAAAACAATGAAACAAAGATGTGAAGTGCTCTCCAAATATCAACAGAAACTTCTGTGTACATCTGTCTCTGACAGGATTTCCTACAGATGTCCTAATGATTGTATGGAAGTCTAGAATTAAATCTACAGTTTCCTCTCAGCACACTTATTCTATGAGAAAGTAACTAGGAATGAATCAGATGGCTATTACTCTGAGTTTCAATTAGCCTACCCACCATAGAATTTACAGTTGTGCTTTCAAGTGCAAGCATCACTTAAACTGTGCTTCTTTGGAAAAGAATTATCAGATTAATAATAATAATAATAATACTTTAATATTTGTGAGTCGCCCTCCACCCGAGGTGCTCCGGGCGACTTACATCATTTAAAAACCCTAAAACAGCAATGTACAGCAGTTTAAAACAGATACAAGTCTGAGGAAGGCTCAGACATTCAGAGGTGCCGATCAGGCCCCAAATTAGGGTCAGAGTGGTTCTGAGGGCAGGTGGCAATGAGTTCCAGATCCTGGGGGCCGCCACGGAAAAGGCTCTCCGCTGGGTTTCCATCAGCCGAGCCTCTCGCACCCCGGGGATGGTCATGCAATTGCCATTTATGGCACGTGCAGGCCTCACGCTGCGTTGGACCGTCAGCCGGTCACTCAAGTAGGCTGGCCCAATATTGTGCCGAGCTTTAAAAGTGAGCACCAGGAGTTTGTAGAGCACTCTGAACTCTAAGGGCAGCCAGTGGAGATCTTTTAAGATAGGAGAGATGTGGTCCCTCACTGATGACCCAGAGATGAGTCTGGCCGCTGCGTTGTGGATGAGTTTCAGCCTCTTGGTTGTGGAGAGGGGGAGGCCCACATATAGGGCATTGCAATAATCAAGACGCGAGACAACGGTGGCATGTACCACGGTTCTCAGCGCCTCAGGTGGTAGGTAGGGGGCCAGCCGTCGGGCCCTACGGAGGTGGAAAAAGGCGCCTTTTGCTGCCGCCTGGATCTGGGCCTCCATCGTTAGTTTTTCGTCCAGGATCACTCCCAGGCTTTTCACTGCCGGAGCCGGGAATAAGGGCTCGCCCTCAAAGGGTGGCAGTGATGGGTGAGAGGCGGGTCGGCCAGGCCAGAGGATCTCCGTTTTGGCTGGGTTGATTTTGAGTCTATGCGCTCTGAGTGCAGGTTATCGGGTTATCGGTGCAGCTTGGCAACATGGGTTTTCTAGTTCAGGAAACTGCTGACATTAAAAAATAATAATCAACTTTCACAGTTGAGATGCTGAGTTTTTCCTGTCCATACCAGAGAGATAACAACATGGACTAATAGCTTAATAAGACAGAAAAGCATTGACTGAAACAATCACTAGTTGCATCTTACAACCCGATATCGAAATATGTCCTTTTTATCTGTATGGTTATATTAACTTGAGAAATGAAGCATTGCATTTGAAGAAAATCTGATACTAAAACTGTTATTCCCACCCACTGTTACGGTTTTCCCAGTGCCAAACTGCTGATAACCTCCAAAATGAGAAGAAGATGGAATCTATGCAGGTCTTAAAATTTTACAGGAAGGAGCTTCTTTGTAAGAGGCTTTGTTAAGAGAGGTATACCTCCAGCCAGGATTCCCAAAGACTTACCCAAAACATGGCCAGTACAGTGGTCATTCTGGCTGGGGGATTCCGGGAGTTGTAGTTTAAGGAACTAACTTTCCCAGTTTCTGAAACTAGTGCATATGTAGGTATCTGCATTTATTTGAAAGTAAGTTTGATGAACTCAGTCAGACTTATTTCCAAGAAGAATGATACTGGGTTGTGCTGAGAGACACCTTGAGTTAAAACTGATTAATATACTGTGATACAGTTACAATCACGCTTTTAGATAAGGTGATACATTTCTGCAATTTAATAGAATGGATATAAAATTTGAATAATACCTTGTAAAGAAATGAACCTGTTCCTCATGATTACAGTCAAAATCCTACCATAAGGTCTTATTATTGCCCATTCTGAATATTCCTTTGTTAACTCCCACATATGTAGACAGGACTGTAGTCAATTTCTTTCTCTTCCTTGTTGTGTGTGTTTTTTTTTTAAGGAAACGATTTAGAATTCCATGAAGTTCTTCTTAAATGGTTAAACTTGGTTTTCTGTAACTCCAAAGGGATTTTTCCAGATGTTCCTTGCTCATTTAAAATGAATTCCATACTGGTACAGAAAACTTTCTAGGACTACTAAGAGATATCCAAATTTTCTCTCATATTAAACTCAGTCTTGGTTTGATTCCATATATTCAACAGATCAGCAAATAGAAATGTGCAGCTGTGAGACTGCTTTCCTAATACACTGTTGTCTGACAGAGCAATTCATGTGCAATTTAGCTTATGAATTTTATGACCCTGTCCCACAGAAACTAACTTTATTTCCTTCAATTGCATTGTTTGACCTGCTGTACAGTTGGCCTGAACCCAAACTTCAAGGAATGATTTTCAATGAGAAACCAAGCAACCTGAATGTGGTATGGTGGTTTGAGCATTGGTCTACACTTCTGGGGACAAGGCTACACATCTCTGCTTGGCATGGAATTTTACTGGATGACATTTGGCAAGTCATCCAGTGCAAAGACAAAGTCCTCTCTGAACAAATATTGTTATGAAGCCTCCATGATACGTTTGCTTAGGATCACCATAAGTTAGAAATGACTCAAAAGCACATAACATTGGCGATGATAACAACACAAACAACTTAATGAATGTTTGGAGAATCTGCTCAGTAAACATGAAATGGCTAGTTTGGACTTCCTGTAACTTCTGGATGTTAAAACAAGTGTGTCTTACAGTCAACATTAAATTAGTTTTAAGATCATTAACAAAATGAATATCAAGTTGGAAATATCTAAAGTTTAAAAACATAACTGATTTATATTGCAGGCATGTAAGAGTGTAATGAGAAAAAACAAATTTGAATGAATACAAATACACTTTATTTATTTACCATATTTATACTCTGCTTTTCTCAACCGCGAAAGGGACTCAAGGCGGCTTTACACATTGGCAACTATTCAATCCCTTTAAACAATGTACAATAAAAATAAACATTTTAAGATAGAATTTCTCTCGGCATTACTTCGCGAACGAAGATTCAGGAAGGACTCATTCCACACTTTTTACAAGTGCGTTGATGACTAAAAAGGCCAATCTGAGATAGGCAAGTTCGGTTGCAGAATGCACAGCAGAAAGTCTCCTTGGGTGATGTTGTTTCCAAGTTGCAGTTCTTTCTGCGTTGTCGTTTCTCTTCGAGACCCATTCGGTGTGTCTTCTCGAAAGAGGCATCTCCATGCCTCCCGATGTGAGGCCAGGGTGAACCATTGTTGGTGATCAATCTGGCCGAGCCTGAGATGTTGTTTCAGGGAGTCCTTATATCTCTTTTTGGGGGCACCTCTCTTGCGGTGACCCGTGGCGAGTTCACCGTACAGTCGTATCTTTGGGAGATGGTGGTCCTCCATTCTAGAGACGTGCCCTGCCCAGTGCAGCTGTGTTCTCAATAGCATGGCCTCAATGCTGGTGATCCCTGCTTGCTCAAGGACAGCAACATTTGTCACATAGTCGGTCCAGTGTATATTTAGGATTGTGCGAAGACAGCGCTGATGAAAGCGTTCGAGGAGTCGTAGGTGTTGGCGATAGGTGACCCAAGTTTCAGACCCATAGAGGAGAATAGACAGTATGATAGCTCTGTACACACTGATTTTGGTGCTTTGCCTCAGGTGCTTGTTGCTCCAGACTCTTTTGTGAAGCCTTCCGAATGCACTATATGCCTTTGATAAATTGTGATCTATCTCTTTGTCAATCTTGGTGTCTGAAGAGATGATGCTTCCCAGGTAGGTGAACTGCTGAACGGACTTAAGCACAGATGTGCCTATGCTGACATGAGGATGATGGTGTTCTTCCTGTGGTGCGGGCTGGTAGAGGACTTCCGTTTTCTTCAGGCTGAACAATTAAAATAAACATTTTAAGATAGAATTTAAAACACAGTAAAACATATAAAAACATTATATAAACTCTTAACCACGCTATCCGCAATTGTAATCCAGGCCATTCCAATGGTCATTGCGCTAGTCCATCTATTGCAGTACAATTGTTCTCTGAAGACTTGATCCTAAAGCCATGTTTTTACTCTCTTTCGGAAGCTCAGAAGGGAGGGTGCTGATCTAATATCCCTGGGGAGGGAATGCCACAGCTGAGGGTCCAAAAGGCCCCTGTCTCTCGTTCTTGCTAGTTGCACCTGCGAAGAAGGTGGGACCGAGAGCAGGGCCTTTCCAGATAATCTTAAATTCTGAGATATCTCCCTGTTACTCCAGTTTTTCAAAAGTATGCTAAAATATATCTAGGTACTTTTTTTGTGTAAGTCTAAAAGTAATTTATTTCCTTTTCATAGCTGGTATTCTCCTGCAATCACACTTTTATTCCTGCCCTTTGGTGTCCTTGTGATGAACATGCACTGAAATCCAGAAGTCATTGATTCCTTATACATTCCCTTTCAAGTTAATGCCCTAGAGCCCTGGGTTTGATCTCACAGCAAGCGGGCTCCCAAGCAGAGTTCTGTTCATGGCATAGTCCCGTCAGTGGAAGCAGAGAAGCAGCTTTTATTGATTCATCTTTCCCCTCTATTCCCCAAGTGTTTCTGTTTCTGAGGGTCTGGCACATTGGAAGTTTTGCATGATTAATTGGAGATGAACTTCAGATGGAATTCACAAACATACTTACACCAGTGCCTAGCTAAATACTAGCCCACCTGTCTCTGTGTTTCATTACCATACTGAGACATTGCCTTGGTGCAAAATTGAATGTATGCATATACAATGTGTATTTTCAGCCTACTGAAATTTCTGGCATAGTTAGAAATAGCAGTAAACAACACATTAATTTCTTTCTTTTTGTTAGCATGGAATTGTCATTTTAAACAAGAATTTAAAATAGTAGCTAAAAAGAAATAAAAAAAGTTCAGCACCCTCCCTCCTGACATTATCTAACAAAACAGCAAGGTCACAAATTCAATGGGAAAGGGAACTCACAAATTATAGGCCATCATGGAATAGTAAGAGGAGAAGCTGCAATAGTGAACATGATTTGGTGGCTTATGGACCGGAGCAATTACTTTGTCGCCACATGGTGGGGGTGGGCTACAGTTTGATACCTCCAAAAACTTTGATGAGGAGAGAAGAATATTTGCAACTCTAACATGGGAGAGGTCTTTTTAATTTCATTTCTCTAGCTTTCCTCCTCTTGTTCTTTCTGGTTCTTAAAACAAATCCTGTATAAACTAAGAGAAAATAACTAGGAATTAAATGCACATTGTTCAGGACATCCTACTGCCATAATCTGAAGTGTTAATAAAGTCTAATGGGCTGTAATTTCTCTACCAACTTGTGAATAAACTGTTCACCTGAATTAAGTTCTTATTAAAAGTCGAGATTCTCAGATGAAGCATGTATTCATGTGAGGTGTCAGCAGATGTACCAAAACTAAGAATGAATGTTTACATACTGCTCTACATGTAGTAAAGTGTAGATACATGACAAGGTTTTCTAGTCTATTTACAATGTTTTAGTAAGTTAGTGAAGTGTTAACTTTGGATAATGTTTAGTTCAGACCAAAACCCAAACTGGATGAATGCTCTTTCTAAAAATTTCCTGTTAGCTTTTGTTTTACAACACTTCTACAATCATTAGATTAATAGTAACTAGTAGGCATGGTTTAGAACCCAAAAATTGTGATTCTAAAATCTAATTGGGGGATTTTTTTGATTAGTAAAAGAAAGACTTACAAAAAAATTTCCAAAAAGTTCTAAAATGTAACGTAATTATTAACGAAATTCTTAATTAGTTCTAAAGTAGGAAAAGCAGGGAAACAATTAAAAATCAAGGGGGGAATATTTCCCCTTCACCTCTGCAGTGCAATTCACTGGATCTGTAGATGTATAACATAAATATAAGAGCTAGTTACTAGCTCTCAGTACAATTGTGACCTTCTCTACCCTCTTCTTTCATTCCTTCCTTTGCTCTTTGGTTCCACATCCCTTCTTTTCTCTTTCCTTCCTTCCCTCCCCTTTCTCTACTTTTTCCTTTGTCTCTTCCTTCCTTCCTTTGTTCACTTTTTTATTTTCCCTTTCTCCTTCCTTCCTTCCTTCCTTCCTTCCTTCCTTCCTTCCTTCCTTCCTTCCTTCCTTCCTTCCTACGCTACGCTACTCTATCTCTTTCTGTCCTTGCATTCTTCTCTACTTCCTTCCACCTTTCCTTCCTGTCAGTTCTCCCCTAACGGTATTCTATGTGTGTATTTAATATTTTATGGGGTTATGTCAGCTCACCTCTATTCTTAAGCCAAAGGAGGGGGGGAAGAGAATCGCCTCCTCCCCCCCTCCTTTCCTTGCCAATAAACCGAAGTCACAAAAGAGTCTGGAGCAACAAGAACCTGAGGCAAAGTACCAAAATCAGTGTGTACAGAGCTATCACACTGTCTGTTCTCCTTTATGGGTTTGAAACATGGGTCACCTATTGCCAACACCTACGACTCCTCGAACGCTTTCATCAGCGCTGTCTTCGCACAATCCTAAATATTCACTGGACCGACTATGTGACGAATGTTGCTGTCCTTGAGCAAGCAGGGATCACCAGCATTGAGGCCATGCTATTGAGAACTCAGCTGAGTTGGGCAGGGCACGTCTCTAGGATGGAGGACCACCGCCTCCCAAAGATACTACTCTATGGTGAACTTGCCACTGGTCAGCACAAGAGAGGCGCCCCAAAAAAGAGATATAAGGACTCCCTGAAACAACATCTCAAGCTCAGCCAGATTGATCACCAACAATGGTCTACCCTGGCCTCACATCGGGAGGCATGGAGACGCATTATCCGCAACGTTGCGGCCTCTTTCGAGAAGACACGCCGAATGAGTCTCGAAGAGAAACGACAACGCAGAAAGAACTGCAACTTGGAAACAACATCACCCAAGGAGACTTTCTGCTGTGCTTTCTGCAACCGAACGTGCCTATCTCAGATTGGCCTTTTAGACATCAACGTGCTTGTAAAAGCGCGGGATGAGCAAGGAAAGGAGGTTTGTGTACATTGAGCCATCAGAAAACAAAGGTCTCAGTATCAGCCACCCATGTTGGGGAATCGCCTCCTTCTCCTCCTTTCCTTGCCAATAAACCGAAGTATTGGCAAGGAAAGGAGGGGAAGGAGGAGGCGATTCGCTTCCTTTTTCCCTCCTTTCTTTGCCAATACTTCGATTTATTGGCAAGGAAAGGAGGGGGGGCATTCACTTCCCCCTCCTTTCCTTGCCAATAAACCGGAGTATTGGCAAGGAAAGGAGGGGAAGGAGGAGGCGATTCGCTTCCTCTTTCCCTCCTTTCTTTGCCAATACTCCGGTTTATTGGCAAGGAAAGGAGGGGGCATTCACTTCCCCTTCCTCCTTCCTTGCCAATAAACCGGAGTATTGGCAAGGAAAGGAGGGGAAGGAGGAGGCGATTCGCTTCCTCTTTCCCTCTTTTCTTTGCCAATACTTCGGTTTATTGGCAAGGAAAGGAGGGGGGGCATTCACTTCCCCCTCCTTTCCTTGCCAATAAACTGGAGTATTGGCAAGGAAAGGAGGGGGAGGAGGAGGCGATTCGCTTCCTCTTTCCCTCCTTTCCTTGCCAATACTTCGGGTTTATTGGCAAGGAAAGGAGGGGGCATTCACTTCCTCCTCCTTTCTCAGAATAAACCAAGTATTGGCAAGGAAAGGAGGGGAAGGAGGAGGCGATTCGCTCCTCTTTCCCTCCTTTCTTTGCCAATACTTCGGTTTATTGGCAGGGAAAGGGAGGGAGGGCGAGAGAGAGGAAGATGCCCCCCTGCGCTTGTTGCTGCCTCTCTCTAGCCCCGATCCATGGATCCATGGATCAGGGCTAGAGAGAGGCAGCGAGGGGCGCTGGGCATCCTCCCTCTCGCCGCCTGCCATAGGCTAGAGAGAGGCAGTGAGGGGCGCGGGGCATCCTCCTCCTCTCTCGCCGCCCTGCCATAGGCAGGGGAGGAGGAGGAGGCTCGCTCGCCCCCTCGCTCTCTTTTGCCCTGATCCATGGATCCATGGATCGGGGCTAGAGAGAGGCAGCGAGGGGTGCGGGGGGCATCCTCCTCCTCTCTCGCCGCCCTGCCATAGGCGGGGGAGGAGGAGGAGGCCCTCGCTCGCCCCCCTCGCCTCTCTTTTGCCCTGATTCATGGATCCATGGATCAGGGCAAAAGAGAGGCGAGGGGGGCGCGGGGGCATCCTCCAGGCTACTTCCTGGTTTGCCGGTGAGTTGCGTAAAAACTATAAAGTCCCATTTCTTACGAATTTCTTCCGAATCATTTCATTTTCATAACTTTTTTCTCATGCCTAGTAACTAGCTACATGTTTTAGAGTTTTTAAAAGTTGTATTTTGAGCTTGAACACCTACAAGTTCTAGGGATTCAGGATTGGGACCTCTCCAAACTTTAGTTTTTTAATCTAAGCTTATAAAATTAATAATGTATATTTCATAATTATTGTATGCCTTTTCACAATTACTTTATACAGTAATATCTTGGGGGAGGGGTTGTTTAGTTTTTACAGAAAACAACCTAAAAAGAATATATAAAGCCAATCATACATACAGGAAGTGACCAAAACATTTCAGCCAGTTTTAACAAAATTGGAAATTTATATAGTCAAAAATATGTAGAAAAAGCAGGAAATGGTCTATGTGTTAAGTATGTATGGTTAAAGCAAAACAAAAACATAACATAATTTCCTGAAACTATTCCATATGCATTTGAAAACAATCTGGAAGTATTTTGTTTGGAAAACAGGAAAACTAAGCAATTATTGTCAATTTTTAGTTTTTCTCTCAGCCCACAGATGTCCTCATTACTCGTGATTTGGACAGATAAATATGCATTTTACACACTGTTGAATGCTGTGTCATCAAGTATTCAATCATGTATGGATAGGGGAAAGCAGAAGATGAGCGTTAATTTCCTAAACTGCAATCCCTTGGAAAAATGCAGGGATGATAGCACATAGATGGAACAGAAGTTGACAATATGATACAGTGGTATGTGTGCCTTATTTTGGTCTGGCTCTATCAGCCTTAAGGAATGCACAAGCAGCTTCTGTGTTGTCTATTAGGGGTGTCCACTGTTCCATTTTTCAATGATTTGACATTTTCAGGTGCCAAATCACCCAAAATGGAATGGGCAGTGTGGCCATGTTTTTTTCAGCCGCAACAAAACACATAGTAGCCAATAACGCCTGCTTTTGATTACACATGGAGTGCATGGGGTTTACCTGTGAGCCCTGCTGCCTGAGGCAATCAAAACAAGAAAGTCACTTATGTGTCTTTTAGTCAACCTGGTCTATAAATACTGGTGTGAGCGCCTCCATTTTTCTGTGGCATCCTGACTGTTGAAAGAGAGAGATTGTGTGCTTGCTAGCTCCGTTCGTTGTATCTCTCAGTGCTATCACGGCTTTGGATCACGTTTTGCCTCATTTCTTTTCCTTTGGCAATTTAATTCAATCTGCTTGCTTTAATGTTTTAAGTCCTTTTCCCCTGTTTCACTAGGGAGATGAGGATGAGCGATGGGCATGCATTCAGTGGGGGGTTATGAGAGTTTTAAAAGGTCTTTTGTGTGTGTTTTAGGCCTAGTTAGGTTTGTCAGAATGCTTCTAAAATCGGAATAAATTCGTATTAGCTTCACTTTTGAAGCGGTTTTGAAGCGAAATAAGCAACCCGGAAGTGATTTTGCGATTTTGAACCCACCGCCGCCATTTTTGGAAAGAAATCCACGTCAAACTGCCATCAAACGGAAAAAAATCACTCACCGCCAGCTCCCTCCTCCGTTCCTCTGTGATACTCAATACTCAAGAGCCAGTGGGGAAAAAAGTCCAGACACAGTGCTGAAGCAACCAGTTAGCTAGAGCAGTGTTTCCCAACCTTTTTTGAGCCGCGGCACACTTTTAACATTACAAAAATTCAGGGGCACACCACCAACCAAAATGACATAAAATGACACTGTAACACAGTAAAGAATGGCTGGGGGATGGTGAGCTGCTGGGAGCAGCTGCTGGGAGTGCCGAAGCCAGGGGAGGAACCAGGCCACACTATGCCCCCCCCTCCCTGGCTTCAGTTCTCCCACAGCTTTGCCAGCCTTGAGGGGGCAGTGCCAAGCCAGCATTGTGCTGGCTCTGCCACCGCTGGCTTGGCACTGCCCCTCAAGGCTGGTGAAGCTGTGGGAGAACTGAATAAAAAGAAGACAAAAATATTAACGAAAAATATGTCCAAGCAGAAACAAGATGACATACAGACAATGACTGATATAGAGGTAGTCCCAAAAATTAAATACTTACGGATCTGGTTAACATCGAGAAATCTACACTTGTTAAAGAATAACTATTTGTTACAATGGGAGAAAACGAAGAAGGATTTGATACAATGGGAGAAATTAAACCTATCGCTATTAGGGAGAATTGCAGCGGTAAAAATGAACCTGCTACCGAAAATGCTATACCTATTTCAAAATCTACCAATAATTAGAAATATGGAGACATTTAAGAAGTGGAATAAAGATATAATGAGATTTATCTGGAAGGGGAAAAAACCAAGAATAAAATACAATATAATGATAATGTCTAAAGAAAATGGTGGCTTTGGCCTTCCAGACCTCAAAACATACTATGAGTCCTGTGTCCTGGCATGGATAAAAGACTGGACGTTACTGTCTAACAATAAAGTATTAACTCTAGAAGGGTTCGACCTAAGGAAAGGTTGGCACTGTACCTATGGTACGGTGGCACCACAAAAGAAAAAAACTTTGGGAACCACTTTATCCGCTCCTCTCTAATGAAGATCTGGAATAAATATAAGAACCGTATATATACGAAGACACCATTATGGCTTTCACCTCTGGAAGCGGACCAACGTAGATTATTAGGTTGGACAGAATGGCCCAAGTATAAAGATATCTTGAAGAAACAAAATGGTGAATACTTGCTGAAGTCACAAGAGGAAATATCTAAAAAAATTTTATCAACGTCTGGTGGCTCCATTATTTTCAATTGAGAGAATGGTTCAATAAGGATAGGGTTAAAGGATTTAGTGAAAGCGAAGGAAGCTGGGACAAAGTTCTGAAATCAGAAAAGAAAACAACATCAAAGATATACTCCATACTCCTTGCCTGGATAACAGAGGAAGAGATAATTAAACAAACAATGGTAAAGTGGGCTCAAAACATTGGGAGACCAATACAACTTAGAGAATGGGAAACAATATGGCGGAAAAACCTCAAAATCACTTATGCTACTGACTTAAAAGAAAATTGGCTTAAAATGATCCACCGATGGTACATTACACTGCAAAAATTGAATGCAATGTATAAAAATATGGACAATAAATGTTGGAAATGTAGAACGCAGGAAGGTACCTTCTACCATATGTGGTGGACGTGCCTCAAAACAAAGAATATTGGTCAATGATCCATCGGAATGTAAACAAATGTTAAGAATAGACTTTCCAAGCACCCCGGAACTATACCTATTAGGAGTAATAGGTGAGAATACTTTTGAAAATGAAAACCAACGAAAACTCTTTGTGTACTTGGCCACGGCGGCACGGATAGTCTTCGCAAAATTATGGAAGCAAAACCTCCTCCCAGACAAAGAACAATGGTTGGAGAAAGTGCTGGAAATCAAGGGAATGGATGAACTAACATACTGGCTCCGCCAGAATAATGGCAAGGGGAATACGATGACAGATTGGACTGGGATTAAGGAATATATAAAATTAATCAAAACAGATTGAAACACTCTGTCAAACACTATATTAAAAAATATGAGCAAAGAGCACCTTAGGATGCCCAATGTGATAGAAATATTATAATTATGTAACATGATAAAGTATGGAACTAGAACGGAAGTCAACATTTTCCCCACCCCTCTTCTTTCCCCTTTTCCTTTTGTATCTATGTATTGTAAATCTTTATGTTTTGTACTGTTTACAAAATTTGAAAATCTTAATAAATATTACTTTAAAAAAAGGCTGGTGAAGCTGTGAGAGCGCTGAAGCTGGGAGGGGGCAGAGCCATGCCACGCCCCCTCCCCGTTTTCAGTTCTCCCCACAGCTTTGCCAGCTGTGAGGGGGAATGCCAGCATTGTGCTGGCTCTGCCCCCTCAAGGCTGGCAAAGCTGTGGGAGTGCTGAAGCCGGGGGGGGGCGAGCCAGGCTGCATCATGCCCCCCTCCCCCGGCTTCAGCTCTCTCACAGAGGAGGAGCATGAGCAGTGGACGGGCTTCAGTGGGTGGGGGCTCCCTTCTCCCGCGGCTTCAACAAGCAAGGGGCGAGAGTCATGGCGGGAGTCATGGCAGATTGAGGCTGGTTGGGGAAACGGCCAACGGAGGCGGTGCCCCGGTCCCTTCTTCTTTTTCTTCGCCGCCGCCCGTCCCTTCCTCCTCCTCTCCCAAGCAGCAGGAGTTCGGCAGGAGGAGGGGGAAGGGAGGGGGGCAGAGAGCTTTTTTCGCGGCACACCTGATGATCACTCACGGCACACTGGTTGAGAAACACTGAGCTAGAGAGATAGACATTCCTGGCTGTATTAGAATCTTCCTCTACAAGTTCCAAAGAAATGCATACACATAGGAGCATCGCTTCATTCCTGGTGGTCTTTGCTTCTTCCAGAATGCTGACATTTGTCCGCCTGTCTTCCCAAGAGAGTTGCAGGATTTTTTGGAGGAAAAGATGATGGAATTGTTCCAAGAGTTGAGTGTGACATCTGTAAATGGTCCACATTTCAAGCATTTAACAAGTTGGCATACCTGGGCTAAAGTCTGTGTATGCATTTCTTTGGAACTTGTAGAGAAAGATTCCAATACAGCCAGGAATGTCTATCTCTAGCTAACTGGTTGCTTCAACAGTGTGTGTATGGACTTTTGTCGCCCTCTAGGCCCTTGACCAAGACCTCCCTTGATAAACCACAGAGTCTAGCTATGGTACAACAGGTTTATTGAGAAATATAGTTTATAGGAAAGAGGTTGGAAGCAATACTATAGTGCTTCCAATAGCAGCAAATCTCAGGAACAAAGCAAGGAGTAAATAGTCCCGTAGCAATCAGGATTCAAGCTGGATGCAATCAGGAATAAAGCTGGATTCAATAGCAAGGAAAGTCTTTCAGAACAAAACAGGAACGTAGCAAGGTAACAAGGCTTTGCCCAAGTGGGCCAGCTCCTCTATAGGCAGGTAGAGAGCTTAGTAGGCCCAGCGGCCTCCTTCAGAGATCCATAGTCCTGAACGCGTCGTTGGCACAAGATAAAGCTCGGGCCAACTCCATGGATATACTGTTCAGACCCTTTGATCTTTGGTCACGCAACTTTGGCGTCAAGTGTCAAAGTGGGCATGATGGATGGTAGCTGATGTTTCAGCTACCTCTGCTTTTCAGGAATGTAAACCTCGTTAGCGTCTCCAGCTGCAAAGGGGAGTCAGGTTTGTCTCCATCCGGGCCTCTTTGTTTATCGCCCAGGCTAGCTTTGGTAACCTTGACCAGTTCACCCTGCATACTTGGTACCAGGCTCTCACGGGAAAGACAAGCAGGCCTGGAAGGGATCTTAAAGCTAACATGGCCACAGTATTGTTCATAGGAAGCAGGGGCTTGTGGGGCTTGTGGCGTGACATTTTTCCCATTGGCTCTTAAGTATTGAAAGTGGCAAAGGCAGTCATATTTCTCCATTTTGTATTCAAGAGCAACCAGAACAAGTGTGGGTTCATCCATTCAACAAATGACAAAACCCTACTAGTGTTCTACCAGTGAGCTAACTCTGGATAATAATGTTATCCCTGAAGGCTCTTGGTGATAGGACTTTGCTTTTCTACAGATAAAGGCTTTACAATTAAAGGCCAAACAGGGCATATGATTACAGCCTGTGTTGGACGGGGTTACACTCCCACTGAAGATGCACACAGTCTGAGTGTGATCCTGGATTCATCGTTGACCAGTGGAGCAGCATTTGCCCAGTTAAAACTTGTGCACCAGCTGTGCTCGTACCTTGGGAAATCTGACGGTAGTCCTGCTCTACATGGGGCTGCCTTTGAAGACTATTCAGAAGCTTCAATTGGTCCAATGGACAGCAGCCAGGTTGCTAACAGGAACGGCACTCAGGGAGCGTACAACCGTTCTGTTGCACAAGCTCCACTGGCTGCCATTTTGCTACCGGGCACAAATCAAAGTGCTGGCTTTAGCCTTTAAAGCTCTAAATGGTTCTGGTCCAGCTTAAAAACCAAGAATAAATACAATATAATGATAACGTCTAAAGAAAATGGTGGCTTTGGCCTTCCAGACCTCAAAACATACTATGAGACCTGTGCCCTGGCATGGATAAAAGACTGCGTTACTGTCTAACAATAAAGTATTAACTCTAGAAGGGTTCGACCTAAGGAAAGGTTGGCACTCGTACCTATGGTACGGTGGCACCACAAAAGAAAAAAACTTTGGGAACCACTTTATCCGCTCCTCTCTAATGAAGATCTGGAATAAATATAAGAACCGTATATATACGAAGACACCATTATGGCTTTCACCTCTGGAAGCGGACCAACGTAGATTATTAGGTTGGACAGAATGGCCCAAGTATAAAGATATCTTGAAGAAACAAAATGGTGAATACTTGCTGAAGTCACAAGAGGAAATATCTAAAAAATTTTATCAACGTCTGGTGGCTCCATTATTTTCAATTGAGAGAATGGTTCAATAAGGATAGGGTTAAAGGATTTAGTGAAAGCGAAGGAAGCTGGGACAAAGTTCTGAAATCAGAAAAGAAAACAACATCAAAGATATACTCCATGCTCCTTGCCTGGATAACAGAGGAAGAGATAATTAAACAAACAATGGTAAAGTGGGCTCAAAACATTGGGAGACCAATACAACTTAGAGAATGGGAAACAATATGGCGGAAAAACCTCAAAATCACTTATGCTACTGACTTAAAAGAAAATTGGCTTAAAATGATCCACCGATGGTACATTACACCGCAAAAATTGAATGCAATGTATAAAAATATGGACAATAAATGTTGGAAATGTAGAACGCAGGAAGGTACCTTCTACCATATGTGGTGGACGTGCCTCAAAACAAAAGAATATTGGTCAATGATCCATCGGGAATGTAAACAAATGTTAAGAATAGACTTTCCAAGCACCCCGGAACTATACCTATTAGGAGTAATAGGTGAGAATACTTTTGAAAATGAAAACCAACGAAAACTCTTTGTGTACAGCCCACGGGCGGCACGGATAGTCTTCGCAAAATTATGGAAGCAAAACCTCCTCCCAGACAAAGAACAATGGTTGGAGAAAGTGCTGGAAATCAAGGGAATGGATGAACTAACATACTGGCTCCGCCAGAATAATGGCAAGGGGAATACGATGACAGATTGGACTGGGATTAAGGAATATATAAAATTAATCAAAACAGATTGAAACACTCTGTCAAACACTATATTAAAAAAATATGAGCAAAGAGCACCTTAGGATGCCCAATGTGAAAGAAATATTATAATTATGTAACATGATAAAGTATGGAACTAGAACGGAAGTCAACATTTTTCCCCACCCCTCTTCTTTCCCCTTTTCCTTTTGTATCTATGTATTGTAAATCTTTATGTTTTGTACTGTTTACAAAATTTGAAAATCTTAATAAATATTACTTTAAAAAAAAGGCTGGTGAAGCTGTGAGAGCGCTGAAGCTGGGAGAGGGGGCAGAGCCATGCCACGCCCCCTCCCCCCGGCTTCAGTTCTCCCACAGCTTTGCCAGCTTTGAGGGGGAATGCCAGCATTGTGCTGGCTCTGCCCTCAAGGCTGGCAAAGCTGTGGGAGTGCTGAAGCCGGGGAGGGAGGGAGCCAGGCTGCATCATGCTCCCCCCTCCCAGCTTCAGCACTCCCACAGAGGAGGAGCATGAGCAGTGGACGGGCTTCAGTGGGTGGGGCTCCTTCTCCGCGCGGCTTCAACAAGCAAGGGGCGAGAGTCATGGCGGGAGTCATGGCAGATTGGAGGCTGGTTGGGAAAGCGGCCAACGGAGGCGGTGCCCGGTCCCTTCTTCTTTTTCTTCGCGCCGCCCGTCCCTTCCTCCTCCTCTCCCAAGCAGCAGGAGTTCGGCAGGAGGAGGGGGAAGGGAGGGGGCAGAGCTTTTTCGCGGCACACCTGATGATCACTCACGGCACACTGGTTGAGAAACACTGAGCTAGAGAGATAGACATTCCTGGCTGTATTAGAATCTTCCTCTACAAGTTCCAAAGAAATGCATACACATAGGAGCATCGCTTCATTCCTGGTGGTCTTTGCTTCTTCCAGAATGCTGACATTTGTCCGCCTGTCTTCCCAAGAGAGTTGCAGGATTTTTTGGAGGAAAAGATGATGGAATTGTTCCAAGAGTTGAGTGTGACATCTGTAAATGGTCCACATTTCGCAAGCATTTAACAAGTTGGCATACCTGGGCTAAAGTCTGTGTATGCATTTCTTTGGAACTTGTAGAGAAAGATTCCAATACAGCCAGGAATGTCTATCTCTAGCTAACTGGTTGCTTCAACAGTGTGTATGGACTTTTTTGTCGCCCTCTAGGCCCTTGACCAAGACCTCCCTTGATAAACCACAGAGTCTAGCTATGGTACAACAGGTTTATTGAGAATATAGTTTATAGGAAAGAGGTTGGAAGCAATACTATAGTGCTTCCAATAGCAGCAAATCTCAGGAACAAAGCAAGGAGTAAATAGTCCCGTAGCAATCAGGATTCAAGCTGGATGGAATCAGGAATAAAGCTGGATTCAAAAGCAAGGAAAGTCTTTCAGGAACAAAACAGGAACGTAGCAAGGTAACAAGGCTTTGCCCAAGTGGGCCAGATCCTCTATAGGCAGGTAGAGAGCTTAGTAGGCCCAGTGGCCTCCTTCAGAGATCCATAGTCCTGAACGCATCGTTGGCACGAGATAAAGCTCCGGGCCAACTCCACATGGATATACTGTTCAGACCCTTTGATCTTTGGTCACGCAACTTGCGTCAAGTGTCAAAGTGGGCATGATGGATGGTAGCTGATGTTTCAGCTACCTCTGCTTTTCAGGAATGTAAACCTCGTTAGCGTCTCCAGCTGCAAAGGGGAGTCAGGTTTGTCTCCATCCGGGCCTCTTTGTTTATCGCCCAGGCTAGCTTTGGTAACCTTGACCAGTTCACCCTGCATACTTGGTACCAGGCTCTCACGGGAAAGACAAGCAGGCCTGGAAGGGATCTTAAAGCTAACATGGCCACAGTATTGTTCATAGGAAGCAGGGGCTTGTGGGGCTTGTGGCGTGACATTTTCCCATTGGCTCTAAGTATTGAAAGTGGCAAAGGCAGTCATATTTCTCCATTTTGTATTCAAGAGCAACCAGAACAAGTGTGGGTTCATCCATTCAACAAATGACAAAACCCTACTAGTGTTCTACCAGTGAGCTAACTCTGGATAATAATGTTATCCTCTGAAGGATCTTGGTGATAGGACTTTGCTTTTCTACAGATAAAGGCTTTACAATTAAAGGCCAAACAGGGCATATGATTACAGCCTGTGTTGGACGGGGTTACACTCCCACTGAAGATGCACACAGTCTGGGTGTGATCCTGGATTCATCGTTGACCAGGGGAGCATTTGCCCAGTTAAAACTTGTGCACCAGCTGTGCTCGTACCTTGGGAAATCTGACGGTAGTCCTGCTCTACATGGGGCTGCCTTTGAAGACTATTCAGAAGCTTCAATTGGTCCAATGGACAGCAGCCAGGTTGCTAACAGGAACGGCACTCAGGGAGCGTACAACCGTTCTGTTGCACAAGCTCCACTGGCTGCCAGTTTGCTACCGGGCACAAATCAAAGTGCTGGCTTTAGCCTTTAAAGCTCTAAATGGTTCTGGTCCAGCTTATCTGTCCAACACATCTCTCCCTATGAACCATCCAGGTGCTTAAGATCGTCCGGAGAGGTCCTGCTCTCAGTCCTTCCTACTTCACAGACCCGATTGGCGGGGACGAGAGTCAGGGCCTACTCAGCAGTGGCTTCTCGGCTATGGAATGCCCTCCCTAGAGACATTAGATCGGCCTCCTCCCTCCTAACATTTCAGAAGAAAGTCAAGACCTGGCTGTTTGAGCAGGCTTTTGCAGACGAAATGTAATTATTTAATTGAGACCTATGCAACAGAAACTGATTTTAATAATGAGATGCTGAGATTTGTATTTTATATTTTTAACTGTGAATTTTTGCTTTTCTGTGGTTGTTTACTAATTGTTATGTTTTTTTTATCTGTGGGCATTCATTGCCATGTGTGCACTGCCTTGAGTCACCTTCGGGCTGAGAGGGGTGGTATAAAAATACAGTAAATAAAATAAATAATTAAATAAATTTATTTGCCGCCCTACTTGCCTCAGTGTCAAGATGAGTTTTCTTTGTGAAAACTGCTTGGTCAGATAGTTGTTGGATTTTTTGGGGTAGGGGTGAGGTGGAAGGAAAGCTCAAAGAGAACTGAGGTAAAAGCTTATTCTGCCCGAGGCTCACCTACACTGCCATATAATGCAGGTTGTGCTTCATTATATGGCCAATGTAGACTCCTATAATGAGAATAATGAAGACTGAACTGGATTATATGAGCCTACATTGCCATTTTATCCAGTTTAATCTGCATTATAATGGCAGTGTAGATGAGGTCCCAGAGGAACCTAGAAGAAGCACTGACTAACCCTCTCCATGCTCCCTACCATGAAGGCGAGGTGTCAAAAATGTGCCATCCCCATCTTCTAGCAAAGACCAGAAGCAGCATCACGGGAGGGAAGCTAAAGGGAGTCAGCACTTTCCAGGTTACATTGACCCATGGAAAAAACTGACCCAGTTTGGGTTGATGTTTTTTCAAAATTATTTCAACCTGTGCACAGGTATATAAGGTAGGTAAGCTGCTCTGAAGATTTCCTTCTCTGCAGAGAAAAAGTCATACAAACGTGAAAAATCAGTGACCCAATGTATTCCCTATGATGTCAAATTAGTAGAAAAGAGAGAAGAAAAAAGTATTCCACTTCGTTTATGCGTGGCTTTGTAGGGCTCCACCTTGAAAACACAGGCATACATAGTTGCTTCAGGATTTTGCCCCTTGTTTTGGAAACAGCTGAAGAGTTTTGTCTCGCAACTTGCAATCTATGGCTATTGGTATCCAAAATGATTGTGGATTGCCACAGAAGAAGGGGGAATATTGTTTAAAGAAACCAAGCCAAACATTTCCCTTGGCAAGTGCAAGTGCTCTGCATCTCAATGATACTTTACCATAAGTCTCTTAAAACAACTCAGACCTTCTCCTTAAGAAGAAGGCTGCTGTTTTGTGGCAAATGTGATTTATCTTGCCAAATTTCAGGACTCTAGTAAGTACACATGCACAGAATAATAGTGGTCTTACACTCCCAAAGCTGAGGGAAAGGGATATATGATTACTACACTGCTGCTTTTTACAGTGGGCTCTTCTGTAACATAATATCATGGAAAAAGTTATTCTGTGCATAAACCTGCAAAAAACATTTTAGATTTCCAAGATTGCCCTTACCACTTTTCATATCAAATTTTACTGGCTTGTTATAAAATAACTTTGGTTATTTTACCGAGCTTAGATCTGACACGATAGGAGGCTCGGACTGAAGCATGCATCTGCTTTGTTCATTAATGAAATCTCCACTGTTGGAAAAGAATCCTGCTGGGCATCATATCATAAGAGAGACTTCAGCCTAACATTATGTATCCATTAATGGACTAGGTAACTTTTTGTTGACTGAATAGGAGATGAAATGCCTTGAGTGGCCACCCAAGAGAGTGGCCACAAATCAGTTATCAAGCAGAGTTGCTGCAAGATGTGAAAAATCAGGTTCTAATAGATTCTGACAGGCTTGGACTGCCTTCAAAATATGATATTAAAATGATCTCAGGCTGGAAGAGATCATCAATATCTCTCTGACTTCAGTGGTTTTCATTCTGAAGACAAGTTTCATCAGGATTTTGTTTGTTTAGCACACAGGGAATTGGATCTAATCTTTCACTCAACATAAGCAGAAGTACTTAAGCTTACACATGGCAGGATTAGGATAGACCCCCTGTGCACTTGAAGCTTGACTCTCTGTGCATGTTTTGATGAGTGGGCATATGACAGGGGAAAGCGCTGCAGGCGGAATATGGGTAATTAGCAATTTCTAGCATGTGAGCAGAAGTCGTCTGCTTGCATTATGGGAATAGGCTTCTTCAATGCAGTACTGATTGATACCTGTCCTATTGTTGTCCCCAAAAGGATGGTAGATCCGTGGGCAGTATGTTTAGTAGCCAATTAACACATATAGGAATAGAGGATTAAAAATGAGGCGTAGTGGGTAATCATTTGCCAAGTGTGCGCGCACATGTTTAATCATTTTCAAGTCTTTAAAAAAACTCTCTAAATAACAATATGTTACTATGATCTGTTCTTTCCACCTGCCTTAGCATTTGTTAATTAGTTACAGTGTGTTCATGACCCACAAAAGAAGTTAATAGAGCACATTTATTTATTTGTCACGTTTCTATACCGCCCCTCTCAGCCCGAAGGCAACTCGGGATGGTTTACACAAGGCAGTCTCTGCCCTCAATACTACACAAGCAAGCAAACAAACAAACAAAAATAATCATATAACAACAAATTAACAATTAAAAACATACAATTGCAGTCTCAGCGTCATGTTCAAATCCGTTTCCGTCACATCGTCGTCATTCCATATATCTAATTAAACTGTTACATTTCATCAGCAAATGCCTGCTCAAACAGCCAGGTCTTGACTTTCTTGCGAAATGTCAGGAGGGAAGGGGCCAATCTGATGTCTCTAGGGAGGGCGTTCCAAAGCCGAGGAGCCACCACTGAAAAGGCCCTGTCTCTCGTCCCTGCCAGTCGCGCCTGCGAAGAAGGCGGGACCGAGAGCAGGGCCTCTCCAGATGATCTTAAACATCTCAATGATTCATGGGGAGAGATGCGTTCGGACAGGTAAGTTGGACCTGAACCGTTTAGGGCTTTAAAGGCTAAAGCCAGCACTTTGAATTGCGCCCGGTAGCAAACTGGCAGCCAGTGGAGTTGGCACAACAGGGGAGTTGTATGCTTTCTGAATGCCGCTCCTGTTATCAACCTGGCTGCTGTCCGTTGGACTAGTTGCAGCTTCCGAACAGTCTTCAAAGGCAACCCCACGTAGAGAGCATTGCAGTAATTATACGGGATGTAACCAGAGCATGGACCACCGTGGCCAAGTCAGACTTTTTGCAATACTAAAATATTCTGCTAGGCACTATACCTAAATGACCTTGACCTAGTAGTATATAAACTTTTCTGAGCAGTCGTCACTATCATTACTTCTGTGATTGATGTTCAAGCCTGAGTGCCTTTGACGCTTATAAAGTATATAAGTGCCACCCATATATAGGGGTATCTGCACTGTACATGCAAAAAGTATAAGTTGTTATTCCTGTTTCTTTATTTAACAATTTTATAATACTTATTGATGAGACAGGTAGTTAACAGCACTTCAATTTAAAAATAAAAGATGTTAGCATTTTATTATCATAGACTAAGGCCCTAAATATTGCTTTTAAAAATACTTTCAAATAAGGTTATGAGCAATATAACAGGAGTATAACTGAATTATGTACCTGGATCTGAATGGCAAGTGGTATTGTAGGAGAAAAATGCATTTAATGGCTTTCAGGGATAAAGCCAGAAATTATTCTTTGTGGTACTGTGTGCCAAGATGTAACACTGGATCAAGCAGAGCCAGATGCTGTTTAAGGCTTGGCTATCCCTTCATTTGCCTTCTTCGGATCCTCACTTAAGAATCACATCAGATACACACACACACACACACACACACACGTACATGAGAAACAAGAAGAAAGGGAAGCTGAGTCTTTAAAGACAGCCATGCTTGTCTGTATCAGCACAAAAAGATCTGAAGGAATCCTTAGCACCTTTGAGACTGAGATAAAGACATTTCCAGCTAAAGTTTTCATAGATTGTTGCCTTGGTTTACTTCTCCACAATGAATGTTGATAATATTGTTACTAATAATAATAGCAATAATGCTGATGATGATGATCATGACTATGACGATGAAATGGCACCATCAGTGGCAGTTTAGTGGGTTTGTGCAAGTGTGTGCGGACGTTCATACATGTAGATGGAGATATATGTGTATGCAGAGCACTAAGCACTTAGATGTTATTTTGACTCTTGTTTTTGACACAACTGTTTAGATTGAAGCTTAAATTACAACAAAGTCCACAAGAAGGTAAGAGGATGATAAGGTGAAAATCCTCTGAAACAGTGTTCCAACTAAGTGTCTTCCCACAGTTATTTCATCTTCTTCCGTAAGGGGGATTTAGCTACCTCCAGAGAATCACCTGTTTTAGAGAAGGTGGGATCTTTAGAAAGGATCATATCAGTCCCTCTCTGAAAATGCCAGCCAACAATGTAAGCAGAACATCAGGAGAAAATGCTGATAGAATACCGCCTGGAAACAACACAACACCCCAATGACTCCGGCCTTAAAAGCCTACGACAATACAATGCTAGGTTTTCCACATGTCCATTCTAAAAAGCAAAAAAATAATAAAAATATTATTATTATAATTATTATTATAAATTCGATGTCTAAACATTGGCCATACTGGGGGTAAGGTTCTGCAGCAGAGGACCTTATATCTCCGGCTACAAGGGCCATTAAAGACCTCTGTCTACCTTGAAGAACTGCTATTGGATTCCTGGCATTGGCATAATTCTATCAATAGTCAAGGCAAAGATAATACGGTAGTACCAGGACAAAAATTCTCCTGATAGAGGTACTCCAACTATAAATATATTGCATTTCATTTCCAGCTGCCCTAGCATTACTCACCGTTAAGCATGTTAAGCATGCATGTAGATGGAAATGTATGTGTTCAAAAAATATCTGTAGACTAGGCCTGGTTGATCCATTGTTCTAAATGCTTCAAAAGTACTTACAAAACAAAAGTTCTGGTGGTGAACATTTTAGAACTCTATCAAAATTTCATTATTATTTCATTATTGGCGATTTCTAAGACAGAACCTATTAGGAACTGCCATTTATAACAAAATTTTGAAAGTTTTGTTAGAGTTCTGAAATGTTCACCACCAGAACTTTTATTTTGTAAGTACTTTTGAAGCATTTAGAACCATGGATCAACCAGGCCTAGTAGACACACATAGTTCCCAACCCTACATTAAGGTAATACTTACATGTATGTGTCTTTATTTTCCATTATGAACTGTTGGAAAATATACATATATATTAAAAACCCTCTTCCACCTATGCCCCATGAATTACCAGTGTTGTTTTGGCAGTTCAATAAATTTCTTTTGCCCAAAGGGATATTTTTTAAAAATCTGAAAATGTTTTACATGGAAGGATAATTCTTTTCCTGAAATGCATTCTGTTCTGTGCAATTCTGTTTTTAGCACAGACAAAAAAAATCGCAAACAAGTTGGTAATTAGAAAAAATCTTGCAAGGGTTTTTTTTTCATTTGTCGTTTCATGTGTCAAGACTCGGCTTTCGATGGAAGATGAAAAATATGTCATTCCTTACTGTATGCTCTTTCAGTAGTCCAATATGCTCCTTTGTACCTCCTTTACAAATTATACAGGCAGTCCCCAAGTTACTAACAAAGTAGGTTATGTAGGATTCTTCTTAAGTTGAATATGTTTGTAAGTTGCAACAGGTACATTTTAATGTAACTCCAGCCATATAATACACATGTCTCTTTGGATATCATAGGGAAGGGTTAACTTCTCTGTGGTGTTTGTTTTGCTGTATGTGCTCCTGTTCAGAAGATTTCACTGCACTTGCTGTCCCTGTGATAATTGGATTGGCTTGAAAAAAATGGCTTGTTGTGGAATGGATTGGTGCTAAAGCTCCAGCGGAGACACCTTTTCCCCATGATAACTCTTTTAGGAGTGAATTTCACTTTGGGGGGGTATTTCTCACACTTCCTATTGTCTCAGCCCCATTCTTAACTATGAGTTGTTTTAAGCTGGATGTTTGTAACTTGGGGACTGCTTTTATGTAAAATAGTATTTTAATTAATCTGTAGCTTTCATGAATATCTGGATAGCTAAAAGAGCTAAAACAAAAGCAAAAATAGCTAAAACATTTTGTGTGCTTTTTAATATATCAAAACACACACCCATTTTTTTATGCTGTTCTATCATATATCTATATTAAAGACTGTTTAATATTTTTATAATATGCGAAGATACATACAACTATAATTACAGAGTGGAAATATATTTAAAATCTTTTTTTTTAACATAGCCAAAAAAAATCATGAAAAAAATCGAGGCAGGAGGGATACTTATGAGCATGTCAGTTATTTAATAGGATTATTAGTCCTGAACCTACATTGTTTTCAAAAGGAAATTGAGGTTAAGAAAAGAGTCATAACTGTATTTCAGTGGAATAAGGTCTATATGAGAAAGTTACTGTGCTATGATTTTAAACTCTATTCTATGAAAATGCTTTCATGAAATGGAAAATGATACATCTAAAATAAATACTATGGATTTGTTTGGATTGAAATAGGTCTTTGCCACTGTTCAAAACATTGATGTATATGAAGTAAAGATTTTACTGGGTTTCCTGCCAATACCCTAAAGCCAAGAGCTGAAAGTACCTCTCTTTAAACAAAAACTCACCTCATACGTTACATGCTAATAGCAGCTTGGAGCATATCCCTTCTGTGGCGACAAAGCTTTCATAGTGTTCATAGTTAATAATATAGGATTTAAGAAGGAACTGGGATTTTTAATGTACTTTAATGAGATGACCCAGGTGGAGTAAGTTGAGTGCGCTATTACAAAAGAGTTTCTATTTTTAAAAAAGAATCAGGTCCATTTTGGAGAGTGTTCCGGTAATTGGTGGTGCATCTTGATGTTTTGGTGATTATGTTTTAGCTAATATTCTAGCTATGATTATTACTATGCCAAGTATGCCTTTTGGATCAACTGTACCCAGTCATTATCTTTCATGCCTTGATTAATATAAAAGTTTAGTTACTGAACTAACCTCTGTGTGTGTTCATTAATTACAAATGATTACAAAATGCAACTGCTGTGATTAGAAACACATAACTCCAGCACTGCATTGTCATATAGTTCAGTGAATTGCAATTAATTTTGGGTCCATTTCAAAATATTGGTTTCGACCCTGAGGTTGCTATATGCTTTTTCTCACATCAAGCTTAAACCTCTTCAGACTATCCTCAAAACTGTGTTTTTCAATTGTCTGGACAGTAAAATAAAGACGTAACAGCCATAGAAAGGGAAAATATGAGCTTTTTCAAATAATGGTTGACAGATCTTGGTTCATCTTCATTGCCTTTGTTGGCTGGTTGACTGTCTAAATTAAGAGAATAAGAGATGGTAAAAAGGTGTCAGGTGCTCTGCTTTAAAATGGAGAGCTTCTATTTTAGGGGTGGTTGATCCATAAAAAATATTATTCTAAACTTGGGGGGCAATTTTCATTGCTGGGTCGTTATAGAAATTAATCCAAATTTTTAAAAATAAATTTCGTGACTGAAACATAATTAATAACGAATTTTTGTTATTATTCTTTATGCCTGCTGGGAGGGAAGAATGGAGGGCAAGCCGTCCCCTCTTCCCTTCCTCCCTCCTTCCCCAGCTCAGAAGTACCACGGGTTAAATATAACCTGGGATGCCTCTGAGCTTGTGGGGGCAGGAACGGAGTAGTGGATGGCATGTTCCCATCCACTCCTCAGTTCCTTCCCCAGCAAGCTCAGAGGCGTCCTGGATTAAATATTATCCTGGATGCCTCTGAGCTTGCAGGGGGAGGAACGGAGAAGTGGATGGCTTGTTGCCAGTGCAGAAACCAACCTGGGTTAAAGGGAACTTGATCCATTTAACCTGGGTTGGATTCTGAGCTCGCAGGGGCGAAGGGAGGCGCCTCCCTTCCCCTCTGCCAGCTCAGAAACCAACGTGCATTCCCTTCAACCCGACTGTCAGATGGCGACAGGAGGGTTGAGGGGGAAGCCTGGCACCCTCCTCTCACCAGCCGAGACCCAAACGGGGGTTATCTTTAACCTGTGTTTGGGTGTCATCTGGCGAGAGGATATGCTGCCTTCCACTCCCCTCTCGCCAGCTGACAACCAAAGGTGGGTTAAACGTATGAAAGGGCGGAAATGACCTAATAACGTGCCCTTTACATAAATGGCTGACCCGGTTTCGATTTAGAAAGGTCACTTCCGGTTTGGACGAGGAGTGTTGATATAGGGTCAAAATAATTTCAAATACGAAAAATTAATGGAAATTGAAGTATTATGATGGAAGATATCCACCCCTATTCTATTTGTGTCATTTTTAGGGAAGAGTCCTCAGTTTAGAAGTCAGGTCTTGAAGATCTGTCACTTTCCAGATATGCTTAACTGCATATTCCATCACTAATAATTAGAATTACCAATAGTAAGCATGCTAGGATTTGCAGATGTACAACATATAGAAGTCTACGTCTTCTCCATCCTTGCTTTTCTGAAAAGCTGTCCAAATCATACCCAGTTTTATATTTCCAGAATTAAAAGAATTGCAATTCCTGTCTGTGTGTACAGTTCCTCATTGGTAAAAGTTAAATAGTTATCCAGATCCTATAGAACTGCAAGTCTCAGCAGCCCTGATCACCCTATTGGACATTGCAGTCCAATAATAGCGGGAGAAATCCATGTTTCCCACTCTTGCTCTATATTCTCCTTAGTTCTGCAAGGAAGTATAAGCCCTCCTGATAGAAATACTTCCTTTATCTATGTATTGTCTTCTTGTGATGTTTTATATAAAACAATGAAGAAGGGATTAAGCCTATCCACAGATCAAAACACATCAGATTTTTAAACACATAATTAATAAGAAGCTTTGCACTGATAGTAGATACATATAATTTATCTGTCTATGTGTATAGATGATGTAGTCAGATAAATTACATGCATCCAACTATTGGTGCAAAGCATATTATTAATTACATGAAGAGTTGTGTACGGTAATTTTAAATCAATTAGTTTTGCAAGTGAAAAAGGAAATGTTTTCAGAGTCACCTTGTAGAAAAAGACTGGTATCATAATTTTATTTTGCAAACCATATTCTGGGTTCGATTCAGGTCTTGCTCTATTCAAGAGATCTGTTGAGGTCAATATTACCACCTTAACATACCTCTGGCGGTGGTGCTTTCATTCGTATAGGGGTGTGGAGAATCTGGCGCCCCACACTCCGCATCATCTGGATCCAAGGGAGGGCGATCACATGGGGGAAAGCATGAGTGCACGGCTCTTCCCCCCACAGACTGAATGGTAACATGGTAGTTCTCCTGTGTAGTTCTGCTGGTGGCATGTGCTGGCTTTACTCTTCACCCATAGAGTCAGCACCGCATCATGTGAGGGAAGCCAGCTTGCTCCATGGGTGACCTGGTCTAAAATCAGTTCATGCCACTTATTTTAGCCCAATGTGATGAGGTCGTAGGTCATCACTAACTATTCACATTTCAGCTAATCCACTCTGAGCATGGATACAAGCGCATATTTTCACATAACTACTGTATTTCTTGTAGAGTTTATTGTAGAGTTTGTTTTTGTACATTCTGTTTATTCAATTAAATTACAATTAAGTTAAAAACACAAAATCCATTATGATTAATTGAATATACTTACTGTTTTATATTAATCTGCTTTAGAACCAGTATGAAACTGTTGATTTTAAATTTTAATTTGCATAATGCAATAGATCTATAATGTGTAATTTCAGTTTTCATATATGAAGAGCAATTGTGTCTGTGAAGTATAACTTATGTAAAAGTGGTAAGTCTTGAGGTAAATTTGAGTTTGATTCAAAAAGTCAGTGACCTTTGTTCAATAGCATAATTAGATCTGAACCCCATTGATTTTTTTTAAAAAAGGATTTAACTGGATTATATTTTAAATGAAGAAAGAAGTATTTTGAATTCAGTGCAGTAACAAAGTACACATTGAAGGGTAAAATTTTTCAGAAAGTGAAAAAATTGCTCAGCAAATTCCTCTATTATTAATTATATGCGCTTTGCTTATGTGAAGAAAATGAAGCTTGAAAATGTTTTATCAAAATATTTTGCAGAATTAGGTTGAGATATATCAATCATGTATTCATATCAGTCAATTGACAGGGTCTGGATGTGAGGGGTTTTGCTTAATTTTGATAGAATCATATTCTTTGGGTTCATCTACATGGGCTTACTAGCCTATACTCAGTGTGCAGCTACTCCTGGTGGTTCCCATGATATTCTGGAACTTTCACTATTTATTACAAGGTAAACCGAGTTAATATGGTTTAGCCCCACATTAGATACAGTTGGGAAATGCATTGAGTTGGCCTCAGCACAGGACCAGGCTTGATGAGGATTGGCCCATTATCCACAATGACAATTGATGCCATCCCCTTTCTCCTTTACTTAGTGCAGGGAAAGGGGGATGGATCAGTCCTGTGTTGCTGCTGCTGTTACTGGGCTAGGTCCAACAGGGCTAAAGCTGCTTTGGTCCAACTGAACCAGCTGGACTTTGTCTTGTTTCTTCTATGGGTTGGGGGTGGTGTCTGTGGTTACTTCCAGGGCCATTCCAAAGCACTTCTGCACCAAACTAGTGGCAAGTGAATATAAGGCCTTAGTTTTATTATTTTCTTCAAAATCTAAATAAATTAATTGCTTGTATGTTGACTTTGGTTCATCAAGTGGAATAAACACCACAATTTCGTGCTATACCTTTTCTTTTTCTATTAACTGAGAAGCTGATAGGGGCCAGCTGTGAAACCCAGACAGTCACAGTAAAATAATGAGTGTGTGTGTGTGTGTGTGTTGGGGAATACAGCAAGTGGGGGCAGACAGGTGAGCGGGTGGGTAGACAAGTGAATAAGGCGAGGTGCAAGTAAGTGGAAGCAAATAGGTGAGTGGGGGGCATACAGGTATGTAAGCAAACAAGTGGTGCATGAGCAGGCAGGTGGATGAGCAGGAGGGGCTGGATTAGTGAGTGAGCAAGCAGGGATAAGTGGGTGAGCAGCAAGCAGGGCAAGTACGTAAGGGTGCAGGTAAATGGATGAGCGGGGGGAGCAGGTGAGTAAATGGGGAGTGAGTGGGGGCAGGATGGAGTGTGTATGTGTGTGTGTGTGTGTGTGGGGGGGGTATTTAGAGATGGCGCATATGCCAGGAGAGAGAGTACTGCATGCCTCTTCTGGCATGCATGCCATAGGTTTGCCACCACTGTTCTAATCTGTCCAAAACAATCTTACAGCCCTCCTGATCTAACTGGTAAAGGTCTCTTATTGTTATCAAGCAGGGGCTAAATGGTCATCTGTCAGGAGTCCTTTGATTGTGCTTTTCCAGCATGCGGGTAGAAGGGGTTTGCCACAGACTTTGCCACAGCAACGCGTGGCCAGGTACTGTTAGTTAATAATAAACACTTTAAAAATGAAAATTTTGTTACTTCCTGCCAAGTATGGTCTTTGGCAGTTTTCAACTAACACGCAGGCCTTTTAGGTCCTATGAATTAGCACTGCACCGTTTGTTGGCAGCAAACATTAAAGTTCTTACTTCCATATCTTTTCCAATGTTTTGTAATTAAATATGGCACACTGAGTAAACCTGGTTTGTGTTCTGTCATCTCCACTAACATCAACACAAGGAGCATTCAGTATGTGTCATTCAGTTAGAATATTTTCCTCCCACCTGTCAAGACTGAAAAGTGGAGCTTGCTTGATTATGACTTGGCTAGCGGTAGAGTACCCCTTCCTAGTGCAGCTTGCTTCTAAATGACAGGATTTGCAATGGCTTGACCTAATAATACAGAGTTAGAGGAAATATGAATGTTAACTTTCTGTGCAAGAACACTCAATGGAAAAGGAACTCCATATGCACAGATGTGATATCCCTCAATTACCTCAATTTGGTAGAGAAAGTCCCAACTAAACTGCTATCCAACTTTTTCAGCTGTTTTAAAATGTTCCAGGTTTTTTTGCTACCCTTCCCCTTTTGTACTCAGTTGGATAAACTTGTACAACCTCAGTTGTTGCAGACATAATTAACATTCAATTGATTCAGAAAAGGGAGAGGAGAGGAGAAGCTGGAGTCTTGTCTTCTTCTACAGGCTCAGGAAATGGCAAACAGCTGCAGTATTTCCTAGTTTGTGTGTTCCTCATAATTTTTGCTGTCTTGACAATGCTCTGTTTTTTCTTGCCTACACTTGTCCTGTTTTTCATCCGTGAAATGTTGCAGAGTATATATGTGCTATACATGCAGTGCTGGGGTCAAGGTATACATCTGATTTCATCCACTGGTGAAGAGGAGATTTAATTTAGTCTTCTCCTCAATATATTTGTGATGAGATGAACTACTAATCTATGATTTGGTCATCTTATCATTTATCAAGTTATCAATGCAATAATAAATGATTGGATTAAGATTCAGTCGCACTGGGATCAATGCCTTTGACAAAATGGAGTACTTGCCTGTTACTTTTTTTGTTCCACTTAGGGTTAACCTCTGTCTGTGATGTGCAAATAACAAAATATAGGCAGTTCCTGAGTTACAAAAATCTGACTTACTAATGACTCATAGTTAAGAATGGGGGTGACACAACAGGAATATACCCCAAGGAAGGGAAATTCACTCCTGAAAGAGTTTTGATGGGGGAAAAGTGTCTTCACTGAAACTACAACAAGTCAAATTTTCCAAAATCCAAGTATCACAGGGACAGAAAGTGAGAGGAAATCTTCTGAATAAGGGACAGACAACAAAACAAACACCACACAACCCTTCCTATGCTATCCAAAGCAACTTTAAAAATATTTCTGTTCTGACTTAAGAACAAATCTATAGAACCTATCTTGTTTGTAATTAGGGGACTGCCTGTATAGAAACTAATGTATAATCCTTTAAACTAGTGCAGTTGCTGGTAGAGTACTAGTTACTTTGGATTATAAACCCAATAGTGAAAATTCCTAGGAGTAGTTTAAGAAAGCAGTGGTTACACTTCAAGCTTAATTGACATATAGTTGAAAGGTGGGGGTTCTGATACCAGGAATTTGTCCTCATCATGGATTAATAATTCTCACAATCTTTCCTGTGTGGTTACTAACATAACTTCATGTTATTTTCAATTAAGAAAGAATAATTTTTGTTATTACAAGTCAAAAAATCTTGACCTACTCAGAGATCTATCAGTAGATCCCTAGATACCTTTTAAGCTAGTGGTTCCAAACCTTGACCAGGGACTACTTTAACCAGGGACCACTTTCCAACATTAGTACCGAAAGGGTTACAAATAAGTTTTTGGTCAACTTTAGATTCAGTTTGGGGTGCTGATTCAGAAAATTGCATTGGATAGACCACATAGGCTCTAGTTTCTGATACAGAACATATGCCATGGTCAGCAACAGGGAAGGAATGGCAAGTAGCACAAAAGTAGCAGAAATAAAATTAAATAAATAAAGAGGGAGGAGGCTCATGGATGAGATTTTCATCCTCACGGCCCACTGGTGGTCCACAGCCCACAGCTTAAGAACCACTGTTCTAAACCAAGAAAAAGAATGAGCAACTGGTCTTCTAGTTGAAGAGAGAAATATTCACGGCAGCACATCATGTTTCCCCCCCTTTTTTGGTTATCATTCAAAGGTTGACCAGCATTGGCATCTATCATTAAATACTGCGGGCATTTACAACTTCTCTTTTTATCTTCTACTGGGGTTGCCAAAACAAAAACTGGAAAAAGCTCCTGTTTTTAGTCCAGCAAGCAAGTGCCCACCATTTATCAATGAGATCTAAGACTTGTACATTGCTTTACGGAGAAGAACACCTTTCTTCCCCTATCGGGATCTCAGTTCATATTTCAATGTGATCTCTATTTTTATTGCAGTGGTTTTTTTTGTTATTGTTCAACTGGGTAGTGAATATAGATGGTGGGTCTAGATCTAGAAATATAAAGTCAATATGTGGTGTTTTTAAAATATGATTATTCAGTTTAAGTAATGTTTGTCTCTGGGATCATTTTGACAGCTACTGATTTCTAAATAACTGCTGACACTCAATACCACAATTAACAGTTGTGTGCTGTGTCACTGCCTGAAGAATCATTACTGTCAGTAAGATAAGGCTGGAAAACATCAGCTGTCTGGCCTCCTGCTTTTTACAGCTGCTGTATGATGATGCAGCTCCTTCCTGTGGTGGTCTGCAGATATTGCAAGAAGAATTGTTATTTGACTGCAAAGAACAAAATTATTGGAACTCCCAAATAAAAGAATAAAGCATTCAGGGCATACAACACATTTCTATTTCTAGTTTTTCAGGAGATGTGTCTTTTTGGAAAGCACACACCACAGTTTGTATCGAACATTCATATTGAATTGCCCTAATAATATTATTACACTAATAGCGATTTTCTTTTTTGGTTTCCCATTCCTCTTACAACCAAAGATGAGCACCTTATCTTGTGTTTATTTATGCTATATTCTTTTTAAAAATGTGAACACTGGCTATATTCATTTTTGAAATGTTCATACTGTCAGTCACCATAAATGTTTTTATGACTTAACAATTAGATTCAGTTCAACTTGAAAATAAAGCAAAACTAACAAGACGGTTTGTTGACTTAAATGATATATCTCTGCCAGGAAATGATGAAATAGAAAACAGTAGGACAGGGGTGTACCTCATGGAAGGGGAGTTGAAGGCATTACCCCATAGTAAGGATTCTACCATCTCAAGGAAATTATCCTTCAGTTCGCAATAAAATAATTTCAGTTGAGCCTTTAGAAATAGTTAAAATACCACAAAGAGAAACTTGCCAAGTGAATGTGAACAAAATAATGTAAGAATTCTAGATAGGCCATGCACAAGCTCTGTGCTCTTTGAATATGACCACTCTAGAACATAGCATGTTTCCATATGTATGACTGAGACTTCATGATCCTAAAACTGTATCTCGAAGAAAGCTGGTGCTTAGAAAGTAAACTGCACTAATGCAGTTGTTCTGAAGTTCTGGCGCAGATTCCATTCCAACAATTTTTGATACTGGACAATTGAATACAATCAGTTTAAATTGTGTAAAATGTTTCCCACTTTAGCTTGGAAATATGCATGAATTTCAAAGTAGTAGTAGAAATGGTACAAGTAGATGCTGCTGTATTTGTGTGCCTCCAAGTTATTGCAAACTTATGGTGACCCTATTACAAGGTATTCTTGACAAGATTTGTTCAGAAGACATTTAGTTGAAAGAAACTGAGAGAATGTGACTTACCCAAGCTCACCCTGTGGGTTTCTATGCCTGAGCCGTGTTTCGAACTCTGTCTCCAGAGTCATAGTGCAATACTCAAACTGGCTTTGCTGAAAGACTGTTCATGAATGCTACACTAAAGATTTCAGCTATTTATTTTGCTACACTACAGATTTCAGATCCTTCTTTTCATTTTGGGCCTCATCAGATGGGATAAATTTAGTGTCCTAGGATGCCATCACCCTCTCTTGGGGACGGAGCCCCACTCCGGGCATCACGCGACTTCATGAGACTTCCAGCAGAGGCCCCACCCCAAACTAGGGTGGAAACTTCATTGGAGGCTTCCCCCACAACACAGGAGACTGCCCCATGTTGTACTAGCTCCAATGGAGCCACCACAGGTCCTCTGCAGAATGGCAATGCTTCCCATGTCTGATGAGGAAAGCATCACTGAGAAGGAGCTCCGCACAGGGTGAAAGATTCACTTCACTGCCCCTCTCTTTTCACTGTGATGCCAGGTGAAGTGGGACACTTTGTCTGGCCTTTCTGATGAGGTCCTTAATGAATTTGCATTTTGAGAATGGCAGAGAATACAAATATTGGAGTATGGAAGGTACACCGATGTTGCACATTTGCTCCATAATGAACCAAAAGCAAAATATACTTAGCATGCTGTGGAGAAAACAAACTAAATTGCAATCTAAAGCATATATAGTTTCCTGACTGCATCTTTATTTCATCGTATGTGATCCCTCCAATATCTCAAAAAGCTTTTATATGTCCAGCAAGTAACATTGTTAGAAGACTTTGAAAGTAATTCTGTTGCCATGAAATGGCTGCTATACAGCTGGGATAGAGCTAATATTATACAATAGGGCCTTAGATTAGTAATAAAATAACTGGTCACTACTCAATAGTTTATTCTTAATAAATATACTGAGTTTGAAAGTGAAATTGATTTGCTGCTCTCTTAGTACGAAGGCCAGGTTTACGTCTGCCTTGGATTGCCTGGATAACCCTAAAACCATGCTAAATTGGTTAAGGAGTTCAGAGGACATTCTCAAAAGCCAATTTCCTTATAAGAGAAGTCTTACAACTTGTCTTACATTTCAGGGTTGCAAGTGAAGAAACATCAGTTTGTTATCACAAGCCGAAAAGTAAATTAGTCCAAAGCATTTAAAATATTAAAATTTAAGTTTCATGAATATACCAGTAGCCAGTGCAGTTGATATAATTTAAGTGTATCTGACCAACTTGTTTCCTTCAAAACTAGAGTGATGACTTTTTACACCAGATGAACATTTATTCATTTAATTTATGTATATATTTATTTATAAACATATTCATGTAGGGTAAGGTGGTGTTATAAAAAGCCCCAAACTAGAACGTAGCAACAAAAATATTGTTTTAATCAGCTTGTTTTTGGCATGGATATAAACTATAACAATGTCTCTTTAATTAAAATTATTCAAACATGAACATTATTAACAACTACTTAATTTAAATTGTACTTTAATTAAATCAGTCGGTTGTAACACTTAGCCTCGTATCTGGGGTACTCTGTTACAGGGTAAGGGGCACAATGTTACAACATAAAAATAATAGAAAAAAATAACAATAAGAGAAAAAGTAAACATTTCTAACAAATATTAAATTTCTTTATAATATTCTTGGGAACGTATAGACATCTGCCTAACATTTGGTCTTTCTTGCTGCAACTTTTACAAGAGGAAGCACAATTTTAATATCTTCCTACCATCAGAATCACTTCTACATATCTTTTTCACTATGAAGACCGTAATCCGTCTTCCTCTTATGATTTCGCATCATTTTCTTTTAATACCTAGAAATAGTACAAAAAGATTGGGGCTGAATGTTACAGTGTCACACAGTGCTCCATAACACGGTGCCCCGGAGAGGCAAACCGAATAAAAAATTCAAGTGAGTTTTTTCGGTTATGTTTACAAAAAACTACTTAATGGTAATTTGTAACTAAATATACAGTAAATAGAGGAAAACCACCATCACTTATCTAAATATAATACGTCTGGAAATAAATTAAAAACTTTTAAACGCGGTACAAACTGCGGCATAGATAACTGTTTAAAGATGGCTGCTTGTGAGCTTGACAAATGTGTATACCAACATCATAAAAGTGAAATACAAACGGAGATATGTGCATTGTAACAGTGTACCCCGTGTAACACTGTGCCCCACCTTACCCTACTTATAAATACTCAGCTAAAAAATGTTCTTTGAGAAGTGTACAAAATATTATTAAAACACATGCAAAACAGTATACAAATATCATCCATTTCTTATCCATCTTCAAAGGAATATAGTTATTGTTGTCTAGCTTCAACTTCAGTACTACCTAATCAATGAAGACAAGGCTTTGTTGTTCAAGTCCACAGCTGTAGTATGTGTTTAAGCTTGTACAAATCACTTGAAACTGTGAGCCTTAGCTTCCTTAGTTAGTGCTGAGTCTAAGTGTCTAGAAGGTTTCAGTTCCCCAGATCTCCCCAGCCAGTATGGCCCGTTAGCTGGAGTAATCAGGAAGTTGTAATCTGCAAAATTTACCTAAATTTATCAAGTTTCAGTCCAGGCGGCTTCCAAAAGGACACAGTTGATCTTTCAGGGGATATGCACCTAAAAGAACTGCATTTCTGTCTACAAAATCTCCATCTTGTCTATATTAGCTTTCAGTTTACTCACCCTCATCCATTTCAAAAATACCTCCACCTTTTCAAAAGTTTCCACAGCTACCCTGGGGTATATAGATGATAGAGCGGAGTATGATTTGCATACTAATGACACTTCAGCCCAAACTTTGTATGATTTCTGGCAGTGAATTTCAGGTAGATGTTAAAAGGCATAGGGACATCAAGGAATTCTGTGATACCCTATAGATGCTCACAGCACCACTTCTTTTGATGATTCTTTGAGGAATGATGGACCACTTAGACATCATCCTTCCTGAGATTAATTTGAATGCGCAATCCAGAACATAATTGGTATTAGTATCAAAGGCAATTACAGTAGCATTTTTCAACTGGGGGGTCGCCAAAGACCATCAGAAAACAGTATTTTCTGTTGGTCATGGGAGTTCTGTGTAGGAAGTTTGGCCCTATTCTATCATTGATGGGGTTCAGAATGCTCTTTGATTGTAGGTGAACTATAAATCCCAGTAATTACAACTTCCAAATGACAAAATCAATTCCTCCCCAACCCCACCAATATTCAAGTTGGGGCATATCAGATATTTGTGCTAAATTTGGTCAAGTGAATGAAAATACATCCTGCATATCAGATATTTACATTACAATGCATAACAGTAGCAAACTTACAGTTATGAAGTAGCAACAAAAATAATTTTATGGTTGGGGGTTACCACAACATGAGGAACTGTATTAAGGGGTTGCAACATCAGGAAGGTTGAGAACCACTGCATCACAGTATCCAGAAGAAGCAACTATTTCCCACCATAAACCATTGACTAATGCTACCAGGGCTACTTTTTGTCCAGATCTGAGACCTAGTCTAATTTTAATACAGCAGTCAATTGTAATAAAAAAGATTTTTCAAAGTTACATCATCAGATAAAACATTCTCTTCAACTGTGATGTTGGATTGTCTGTTTTATGAATAAGATGAAAATCTGCAAAATACAATTTTCATTCTGCAATGTAGTTTTGCTTCCTTCATTTCATAGCTCAGGGGAAATGTTGTCTCTGAGCTCTCATTAATGTGGCCCATGGAGGTTATGGAAGGGTCAGAGTACTAGGCAGCCAAAGGTTGGTGCATGCTTGGCAGCTATATCTGTTGAGTCTCATGCTGGCTGCCAAAATTAATGCCTGGAGTGGCTGTCCAGAATTTTCTTACTGTGGAAAATGTACAAATTTCTTGTATTCATGGAACCTGGCTGTAGCTTGTACTTGGCTGTAGAGTGTTGGCACAGTAGTGCAACAGCCCAATAAACTAGCTTGCATGAAAAAACACTTTGCTCTTATATAAGCCAAAAAATTGTGTGTGTGTGGGGGGGGTTGTTGTTGTTCCTGCTGGCTAGATTTTCAAATCTGAGTTCACTGTGTAATCTAGTGAGCTCTGTGCTGTACTAATATCACACATCTATATCCCAAAATATCAAGGCAGAAAATCCCACAATATCTGCTTTGAACTTGATTGTCTGAGTCCAGACTCAGATAATGTGGGCTTTTCTGCCTTGATATTCTGGGATATAGGACTGTGTGGAAGGGCCCTAGGAAACACTAGCTTTTCTGATGTAACATTGTCTACTTCAGTGGTTCTCAAGCTGTAGGTCCCCAGATGTTTTAGCCTTGAACTCCCAGAAATCCTAACAACTGGTAAACTAGCTGGGATTTCTGGGTTTGTAAACCAAAACACCTGGGGACCCACAGCTTGAGAACCACTAGTCTCCTTCATAAATAATGACTTAAAACCTTAGTGGTTAAAGGAGGAAGATTGTTTAGCAGAAACATGCTAGCTTGGAACTCATTCACATTATATAAATATAAAACTATATTCCTCTTTAATTGCCATGCTGCATCCTATGGAATCATGGGTCTTGTAGTTTGGAGAGACACTCAAACTCTCTGGCTAATAGTGCCCCTCTCTAAATTACCAATCTCAGGATTCAATTGGATATTGCCATGAGAGTTAAAGTTGACTATTGTGTTATAGTTGTGTAGCATGAACACCAGTTAAAGAGTTCTAAACCTCCTAAAGAGTTACAATCTCATAAAAACCACATGAAGGGAGGGCAGAGATAAAACATTGACATGCTGTTGGAATCAAATTGCCAGAACTCCTCTGCTTACAGCTAACATACTTTAGCTCACAAGACAATGGATCTAGGCACTGCATGGCCTGCTTGCTGCCAAATGAACCACCACTGCCAGCAAGAATGGCAGGCTATTGGAGACTACATGGACTTGAGCCAGTGTCACTCTCCTTACCACCTGGCAGTGAAGCTGATCCAACAGCCCAACAATTAAGCATGTTCCCAAAAACCTTCATTCTCAAAATGGGGGAAACAGAAATGGAAAAACATGTAAGAAGACTGTCATAGGAAGCTATGTGAATTAGCTGAGATAGACAAGCTGGCAATGCTGATAAAAAAAATCCTTGACTAATTTTAAGAAAGACAGGGACTTATTGTTTACTTTTTTACATCAAAGATAGGAGACAAACTTCTACTATTGGTTTTCATTTAGAAGACTACTATTACAAGTAGAAGAGTGTTTATAAGGTGATATTTTAAGAGAACAGAAAATTGAGAAGTTAAAATCAACAGGTAGTGAGTGTGAGGCTTATAGATTAGTTTTAACTGATGTACGTGTAGTATACATTTAGTAAGTGGATTGTGTGGGGTTATAGTAGTTACGGATAATTGTTTTAGATTGATTTCTGTTAATTGTCATAGTTTAGTTTATATGAAGAAAAACATTGGGGGATATTGTCTTTTTGCTTTGTGTAATTTGTTTTTCTGTATATCTTAGTATTTGTGTGTAAGTTTGTAGGTTTGTTTCTTGAATAGAAATAATGTTAAAAATGGCCATGAGCATGTTTTCTTGCCAATAGAATTGTTTTTTGTCCAAATGCCTTTACGGTCCTATGGGTAAAAATCCTTCCCAGCTCTGTCATCAAGCAACTGCAAGTCAGATAATAACAATGCACAAACGAAACAAGGAGAATAGGTTAGTAAGATTTCCTGGTATTTTATGGCATTATACAGTTCTGAGCAAGATGACTATCTGTTCAACCCAACCAATAAGCTGATTAGATTCATAGGGGGAACATCACTGCTGCTAGTCCAAGTCATGGTAGATGATAGGACACTCACTCATCACTGCACAAAGCAAGTACTGTATTTTCTGGCATATAAGACTACTTTTTAACACAAAAAAATCTTCTCATAAGTCAGGGGTCATCTTATACATGTGAGTCGTCTTATACGCGGAAGTCATCTTATAAAGCAGGTGCTGAAACTTCCAATCCAGTTTGGAGAATCTGTAGTTGCCTCATATGGTGTGTGTGTGTGGGGGGGGGAGCTCAAAAATGGCAGTGGCTGCATCCCTGCCGTATGCAGCGACTGTATGAAAGCGACGCTGTACAAGTATGGTAGAAGAAAATCCATTCATCAGGATTCATGGACTTATTGTGGTCCCGATGGTGAGGTGAAGAGGTGCCTCACCAGGAAGGTGTAAGGGAAGGGCGGAGCAAGCTGCAGGCGTCCCCGGCACCCAGGGTATGGAAAAAATAGATAGAGTGGCTCTGGGCACAGAAAAACATACCTCTTTTACATGACTGGCCCACCCTTGTATCCTATTACCATACCTCATCCTCTGCCTCTCAGATTTCGCTCCTGAAGACTGCAGTGAAGCGGTACAGGTGCGCATGTGCGAGATCTGAGAGGCAGAGAAGGAGGTACAGTAATAGGAAAATTACCATATTGAAATCAAATCTGATGCTTTAAAAAATTTTATTTGCTGTGCATTGGAAAAGGGGTAATCTTATATGGTAAGTATATCCCAAACTATATTTTAATTGGAAAAGTTGGGGGTCATCTTATACGCCCAGTCATCTTATATGCTGGAAAATACGGTAAATCTTTCCTGTTTTACTTTGCCCCCAGCTGGGTGGAGATACAGACGTAGCTAGCTAGGCTAAGAATGAGCATTAGAATCTGCATATTTGTCCCTTTTCTCTTGATTATGTGCTACTTTCAGTCAAGAGATCATGGTTTAACTTTGAACCAGATTTTGCAATTTGAGGCATAACAGGTGACTCTGGTTTAGAACAGATGTGGATTTCCATGATGCACTAGCCAGGAAGTAGTCTAAGGATCCAAACCATGCCAGAGGTCTTTATAAATACAAAAGTCTGTTCCCTGTCCATGTTATCCATCAACATCTGAGGAGCAGAAACATGCCCTACAGCCAATTTTGTATCCCTATTATTTCTTCATGTGAATAACACATGAAAAAGGCTATAAAGTTGAAGCAACTCTTATTTGACTTGCATTCATACACACAATAAAACAGCAATGATTATACTGTGGACTGTTTTTTTTACAAGCCTACAACATCTACTTTCTTTTTTTAAAAACCCAGATTTACTGGGTCCATGGGTCATGTTTTAAAGGAGAATAACTCTACAAAACGCTTTTGAATGAGCAGGAAATGTGGTACTTGACAAGGCGAAACTGTTTGCCAAAGTTTCTGAGGCATTGTGAAGTGGCAGCACAAAGGCAGACGTGATGGCCATGGGCACTGATGAGTTACCAAACTTATTGTACAGGAAGTTTGTCACTCGCTTATAGATGGGGGATTAGCAGAGGAAATACATGAACTTCTGAGTGACTCTAACATGTTGGTGTAAGATTTGATTTCACAGAAGATCTTTTTATACAAATAGGATGATAGAGCTAAATCATTTGCTATCCTTCAACTGTATTAAATCCCCTCCACCCTCACCAAAGTGAGTTATTTCAGATCTTTTCCAATTGTAGTTATGTGTGAAATTTATATCTATATTTGGTCATCAGATATAATTTCCTTTGCTTTTCTTAAGTAGCATTACAAATAGTTCAAGAACGTTTGAAACAATAATACCAGAGGAAGCTACTTCCTTGCGTAAAAATTGCCCTCTCCTGTCTAATGTGGGGTTTTTATGTAGTTATGGTCTACTTCTCACACACTTTGGGACCACACAAATGCAGAATTTATTCTTTTATGCTGTCATCTTGTTGAGCTTGTTCTGTTAGGGCTCAGATAATTCTGGCTTCCTGTGGATGGTGTAAGCAATTTGTGTTGAATGTTGTTTCATGAAGGACAGCAAGTTAAGAAGGAACTCTTTAAGGAAATGAGTAAGTCAACAGTTCATTCCAGAATCTGATTACCGAGAAGCATTAGCAAAGTTCAGTCATGACTCTGTGAATACAGTTGGCAGTGACTAACACTTTCCATGTGTTTCACTTAAATGTAACCTTCCATGATGCTTATCCATCAATGTAAAATTTCTAACAGGAATGATAATTGAAAGCTGAATGAACAAATAAACAAGAAAACATGTTTTGCCAATGAAGATGCCTTTCCACTTTCACTGATGAGACACAGCCTCTCACAAAGATTGGCACCCAATTAAAAAAAGCCTTTTAAATAAAGGGCTGACTCACACCCTTTTATCTGAAATATAATTTTAGTCATTTGCATGCTGGCTGTGAGAAAGAACAGTGAGTTTATTTATGTGTTGGTTTGTAAGGAATTTCTTTCAAAGTAGAATAGTAAAGGAACTAACTGGAAGAATGCACAAAGCCATGTTCTCACTTTGGCTTGGCCCATTACTTCCTACGGTATAATTGGAAATTGAAATATAAAACTGTGTAGCTTAGGAGCATTAGATAATTATCAGCTGTTGTAGCTGATAGTTCTATTTTAAAATAGAAGCCTGTGATGGAAAATACAGATTAAACAAATATCACATCTGGAATGCAAATGACATGAGGAATGGGAGTCAGCAGTGAAACATTAGAAGAATGTATATGAGACATGTAGAACTTTAAGCAGGTGCCTATTTGAATTGCAAATATCTCTGTATTATAAATACTTTAGAAATGTCATGTATGTACTAGCAAGTGAAACAAAAACACAAACAGAAGTGAGTGTAATTAGAACACAGAGTTATGTGATAAAATGATAGAAATTACTGGGAATTCAAATATTAAAAGATTGGCTGAACATACAGTATTTATTTATTTACAATATTTATATTCTGCCCTTCTCACACCATAGGGCAGATTACAATGCACATATACATGGTAAACTTTCAATGCCAATTAGACATGCAATATATAGACAGACATAGAGGCAATTTAACATTTCAGTTTTCCAGCTTCACAAGGGTATGCTCAATTCTGGCCACACCAAGTCCTTTGATTGAGTACCTCCTCGTTCTTCTGCACACTGCTGGGAGGTTTTATGGTGTCGTAAATTAGTTAAATTACCTCTTTGCATAAAGTGGTACCTAAATTTCCTACTTGACAGATGCAACTGTCTTTTGGGCTGCAAAGGTCCCGATTTTGATGGATCAATTTCAATTGGTGAAACCCGAGGATGTGGACAAGATACTTGGAGGAATGAGAGCGACCACATGCATCCTAGACCCCTGCCCATCCTGGCTTCTAAAGAAGGCCAGAGGGGGATTAGCCGAGTGGGTGAAGGTGGTGGTTAATGCCTCCCTCAACCGCTGTTGAAGAAACCATCACTGGACCCCACTCAATTCATCAACTATCGGCCTGTTTCCAATCTTCCCTTCTTGGGCAAAGTCCTGGAATGTGTGGTGGCCTCAAAACTCCAGGTATTCTTGGAAGACACGGCTTATCTGGATCCGGCACAGTCTGGTTTTAGACCGGGGCATGGTACCGAGACAGCCTTGGTCGCCTTAGTGGATGATCTACGCCGGGAGCTTGACAGGGGGAGTGTGTCCCTGTTGGTTCTGCTGGACCTCTCAGCGGCCTTCGATAGCATTGACCACGGTATCCTTCTGGGACGCCTCACAGAGATGGGGCTTGGAGGTACTGTCTTGCAGTGGCTCCGGTCCTTTCTAGAGGGCAGATCTCAGAAGGTGTTATTGGGAGACACCTGATCAACCCCACAACCATTGTCTTGTGGGGTTCCTCAGGGTTCAATACTATCTCCCATGTTGTTTAACATCTACATGAAGCCGCTGGGGGAGGTCATCCGGAGTTTCGGAGTGCGGTATCGATCCATTGCCTCTGCCATCCATTCCTCATGTCTGCGTTTTTGGCAATGCTTTAGCATGCTTCCCCCTGCTTCTCCCGACCAGACAGAAGGCAGGGACAGGACTCTCTGGTGTGTGTGTGTGTACTGTGTAAGTTACCCTGGAAGAAGCCCAGGCTGCAGTGCTGGCTGGGGGAGAGAATGCCATCAATCAGGCCAGCTGAGCCAGCAGATCAACAAGGGTGGTTCCCGCAAAGGAAGAAGAAAAGCAGAGTGTTCCACAATCGGCTTGGGGTGATGCATTAACAATTATCTTTGGAGGCATCACCACAAGCCGATTGTGGAATGCTCTGCTTGTCTACTTCCTTTTCGGGAACCAACCTTGTTGATCTGCTGGCTCAGCTGGCCTGATTGATGACATTCTCTCCCCCAGCCAGCGCTGCAGCCTGGGCGTCTTCCGCGTTTTTCCTCAGCATGTAATTGTGGATTACAAGTAACTGACCCCTATTCCTTCAAAGATTACCTGATATTATGAGTGCATAGACTACTACCCTTGCGGAAATCACCCCTGTAGACTTGCTTGCTTTCCCCTTACACCTGCCGATACATTGTGATTGCACCAGCCTCCTCCTCCTCCTCATCCTTTTTGCTGCTTCCAGGAATAGAATACCCCCCCCCTCCCTCCCTCCCTCCCTCCTTCCTTCCTTCTTGGAGTCCCATCTAGAATTCAGTGTGGTTTATTCCAGTTTTGGCCTACAACTCCCAGAAATCCCAGCCAGTTTACCAGCTGCTAGGATTTCTGGGAGTTGTAGGCCAAAACCATCTGGAATAAGCATGCGCTGGATTAAGAACTAATAATGAATTTCGTTATTAATTATGTTACATTTCAGAAATTTTTTGAAATTTTTTTAAAGTCTTTCTATCACTAATCAAAAAACAATCCCCCCCCCATTGTATTTTAGAACCACTTTTTTATGGATCAACCAAGCCTACCCAATTCTATTTGCCAGTGTGTGAATGGATGCATTTTACATTCAAAGGGTATGCTACACCATTGAGCTCCAAACCCTCTCTTGTGCTTCTTCGTGATGAATTTATTCTGGAGGTGCCAGATCATTCAACCTTATCACATGGGGGACTTTACCCTCCCTCCCCCTGCCATTTCATCAGAAAGCTAGCTGTGGGAGTGGACAGTGTGTTTTTAAGGAATTTCTTTAAAAAGAAAGTAGTAAAGGAGCTAACTGGAAAAATGAGGAAACCGTTACCCCAAACAGCAGAAGTGTACTGGTTCCCATGTTTGGTGGGAAGCGTCCAAGTTGGGGGCAGGGCCTCTACTGGAAGTCACATGACATTTTGTGATGGCAGGCATGGGGCTCTGTCTCTGAAGCAAGCTGGGAGCATCCTAGGACACTTGATTTGGTGTGATGAAGTCTTTATTAGTCACATTCCACACAATGTCACAATCACAGCATTGATGTCCTTTGCTGTGTCTTTTTTTTTTGAGCTTCAAAAATCTGGCTTCTGAGGATATCATTCGAAAGAAGTGCAGATGACTAATGCTTCTGTGAATAGCCATGTTTGCAAGATACAGAGTTAATTTGTTTACCTCTCAACATATGATGTTGTGGAGTCTAGTTCAAAAACATTGCCTTATTAATGCATTTGCTGAGCTTTAAAGTGGTGAGATAGTTTAAATCCTAGGCTGTGTGCTAACACAGCTATGTGTTCACATCAGATAGCAATGTTTCTTCCTTGTTTCTACTTGTCATCTCTGATTCAATCTATCTCCCACCTAAGCTGCCATCTTATTTCCGCTGTTAACATCTTTGCTCTTAACTGTCAACACAGTATATTTCTAGAATATAAGCAGTACTAATGTGACCTCTATGTATGTGTTACTTTCACAGTCCTGTGAGGGCTTTCAGCACTTTTAAACATAGGTGACAGGACCAATGAAATTGTCTAACCAGAGCAAGAAGCTGGAATGCTTGCATACAGTGAACTAGAAATACAGTTACCCAAAGAGTTGTGAACAACAAATCCAATCTTAACCACACTCACAATCACACCTTTCTCACTTTATTTTCAATTGCTCTGGAATAGGGTTATTTGTACAACCATCACAATTTCAGTAAACTCCCAATGAACATTAAAAAAATCCAGCTGGATCAGATAACCTAATTTGATATTATGTTCTTTCATTGGTCAACTTGATATCTACAAGCAGTACATGAGTGCAATAGCACCCTCTTGCTTGTGAATGCAATCAACTGGTATAAAGAGTCATACGTCCACTGATATTGGTGATAGTAATAAATATTATATTGGATTGTATTATGCTGTTGGATATTTCTTCTTTTAAACTCTGCCCTTTTCCAAAAGGTGGTTGAGTTTAAAAGGGGATAAAAAGAAAGGTGTAGAGGAAACATAAAAAAAATTGTTTAATATAATACTCTAGTCACATTAGTTCATATGCTGATAACATATTATTTGGGTTACTGTAATACACTGTTCTTGAGGCTGCCTTTGAGGATAATACAGAAGCTACAGTTGGTGCAAAGGGCACTAGCTCAGTTATTGATTGGAATATCATGTAATCAACATATAATTTCCAAGGAATTGCAATACCTTCCAATATGCTTCTGGTTTTAATTCACTTGGGATTACATACAAAGCCCTAAATGGCTTGGGTTCTTGACGTTGAAGTAATGTCCTCCTTATATATGTCTACCCCCATACCAATGTTTTGCTAGTTACATAACCACTCCTTTCATGTGGGATATACTGCAGAGATGTTTGTGGAAAAGCTACTGTTTTGTATGTTCTGCTACAATCATGCACATAGTAACAGTGTTGATTTGTTAACTAGGATTGCCTTGTGAATGAGGATACATACCTTTAATTATGATGTGGTCTGCTGGATTCAAATTAATCAACATTGCCAGCTATTGGAATCCTCTGAGTTCTATAGTTGTGGTGCCAGGACCCCAAAATTAGGTTTGGTACTGCTAAATACACAACCCCCTGGGATTTATAGTACATTATCATCCGTATTTATTATTATACCAAGTATGGGGAGATGAATGAATACAAAATAATTGCACAGTTCTTCTGCTTAAAAAAAAGCAAATGTGTACCCTAGGAAAGGCAAAGCATGGGTAGTCTACAAGATGGGGCAGTAAGTAGATAGCACAATTTGTGTTAATAGGGCTCTATAAGAGGAACCATAAAATAGGAAGAAGGGCATATTTTATGGTTCCCATTTTCAAAGGACCTTATCAGAAAGCCCCATGGATTCTTCCCAAATTGTGGCAAATCTATGGGCTCCTGGTGTGAGGCATGGAGAAGCCGTCACATCATGCCCCGCATCATCCACCTTGCCTTCCTCCTCATCTCATGCAGGGAGAACGGTCACCATCACGTTACCCCCCCCCCCCAATTGAAGGGAAGACAACACAGGAAGGCTCCCATATTGCTGTGGTGACGGTGGGTTTCCTCACTTCCCTTTTCGACATGGAGCCCAGTCGAAAGTCCCTTTACCTTGTGCCAGAGAGGGAGGTGAAGCAGCGTATGATGGGCAAATCGACCCATTTGATGAGGCTGAAAGAGAACAGGATTATGATGCCAATATGCTAATAGACCATGGCGTGATAATGTCAATTGTAATTCATACTCATAAAGATTTTCAGCCCTTACCCACCTTACCTTGTTCACTCATTTTTTCAGTGATTCTGGGGCACATGCATGCACTGTGCTATTTCTTTTGTTTGTTTGGAGACTGGAGGAAAGAATAAGTCAAAAGGTAACTGTCTTTTTGAGATGCACTTGCCATTACTGCTAAATTGCCTTCTAGGAATCACAAGCAACTGCCAAATAGATGTTCTCTAGATGTGCACATAACTTGTAAGTTGAAGTGAAGTGCTTGTTTTCATAAAAAGTGCTGGTAGAAATTTACAAATGTGTGTTTCTCTTTATTGGATCTGTCACACCTCAGAACTGTAGGAAGATGCTAGGAAGCCTTAAAAAATTAAATAAACTTAAAATAAAAGCAACGAGAAGACTGAATGTCATATACGAGTATGCTTAAAGCAACAAGGTTTTCAATCTAAGCCTATTTCTGTGAACCAGATTAAAATGAAACTGACTTTTGACAGCAATTTTCTTGGCAGTCTTAAAGGGGCTTTCACTTTGGTGGCTGTGACTGTGATGTTTCATTGTGCAATAAAATGATTCATTGAAGGTTCAAATAAAAAAAATGTGGCACAGGAACAGACTTTAGAAATGTTTAAAGTTTTTTTTTTGCTGTGACTCCTTAAACTGGAATGTACTTCAGAGCTCTGCTTATGTATCAGCCAACATTTGTCTTCAGAATTTTTATCGTCTCTCTTTCTCCCTCTGTTCAACAGATATACACTGACTGGGCTAATCACTATCTAGCAAAATCTGGCCACAAACGGCTCATCAAGGACTTGCAACAGGACATTGCAGATGGAGTTCTGCTAGCAGACATCATCCAAATTATTGGTAAGCTCTGGAATCTGCCTGTTCTATTGCATTTTTCATCCTGGAGCAAAATTTAACAGCAAGATGGGCACTGAACATAGAGACCCAATTCAGCCTCTGAAGTTCTCCAGAAATGTATGTGTGTGTTTCCTTCCCATTACTTAGTTGAGCAAGAACAACAAAAACTTAGTGTGGTTTTTGCTTCACCATTCATTCTTTTAGTGGCCAGAGAACTATATTTCACACACTTGGCATTGTCTGATATGAATGCTTCATTAAGCCATATGTCTCCAATGTGTGCATTTTATTAGCTGGAGTGGTTTATACTTTCTGTGATGCCTTGAAATTGTATCCTGATCCCACAAAGACAATTGTGGAAGATTTCATGTCAGCAGTCATTTGGCAGAGGCGAAAGAATTAGTAGCAACCTCCTTTGCACTGCCCCTTTGCATGATTTGTGCATGGGAAGCAACTGCTGCTAGCAAGGGAGTGTGTTACTAGAAGCTTTTAGCACACTTAAGTTTTGGTCTCTACAAAATATTCATGTGTGTGCCTGTTTACTTTCTCTTTTCTGGTCTTGAGTACCCTTTTTCATTCTCACTGTTTTCCTTCAGCAAATGAAAAAGTTGAAGATATCAATGGCTGTCCTCGAAGTCAGTCTCAAATGGTAAGCATAAAAATAATATTTCTGTGTTGTGATGCCATGTCTACATTATATATGTACTAATGGCTGTATATTTTTCTTAATGTTGCTTAGGGTTTTTTGGGTTGGGGTCTTAACCATTGACTTGATTTAATCTTGTTAGCTAAAAACATAAGCCGAGCATAAACATAAGCATTTACTGATAGATTATTAATATACTCTTTTAACAAATCTTTGTATTCTTCAGATGTATACAGATAATTTCATTTCATAACCAGCACAGAACTGAACCCATTGTAAGTGGAGTCTTTATGTCTGGACTCCTGGTTGGGACATCTGTGTTTGCCAACTTTTAATGAATATAAATAACTTTCTTTTTGTCCACAGTGAAGTCCTGTTAAATCCTTATGATTTTTCGAAGTAGGTTTTAAGTCTCAAAGCATGTGCTACTTTTGCTAGAAGAGACAGGGCTAAAAGCAGGAAACTGTGGTAGATGGTGTGTATTCCAAAGCAATGATTTGGAATAGAGAACTGAGATTTGTTTTTGTTAAATATCAATGTATGTACAGTAGCTGTTTGAAAAGTTTATTGATAAGTACTGTGTAAATGCTAGTTCTCCCAACAACCTCAGTTAATTCATTTTGTATTTGTTGCTCTTTATAAATTCATAGAAACAGACTCATATAAGGCTTAATGGTGTAATGATACATTTTGAATGAAAACAGCTAGATATTACAATGATAGCCTGCTAACATTCAGTATGAGACGGGAAAGTGGAAATACTACTCATTTATAGACAGGTTGCTTGCTAAATCATTTTTAAGCAGCAGTTGGTGATGATGCTTAACAGCAGAAACAGTTATTTGAATCAATAATTCTTTTATTGTGTCAGAAGTGACTTGAGAAATTGCATGTCATTTTGGTGTGAGAGAATTGGTTGTCTGCAGAGATGTTGCCAAGGGGATGCCTAGATGTGTTACCATCCTGTGGGAGGCTTCTCTCACGTCCTTGCATGGGAAGCTGGAGCTGACAGATGGCTCTCGCCCCATCTTGTGGATTTGAACTGCCGCCCTTCAGGTCAGCAGTTCAGCTGGCACAAGAGCTTAACTCAGTGCACCACCACGGCTCCAAATTGTTAAGAAATAAGGAACAACTTCAGAGAGCATATCTATGCTACACAGTTATAGCACTAATACTTCTTTAACTGTCTTGCTTCCATCCTATGGAATTCTGGGATTTGTAGTTTGGTGATAAATACTAGAGACCTCTGGTCCACTCTCTTGAAGTATAGCACTAGCTCTTTCTAGCAAATAATTACTCACTACAATAGAGGATTCTGAGCATATCTACATGGCAATTTAAGTAAGCTGAGACTTCTATAACTGTGTAGAGTATATACATGCTCAGAGTCTTCCATATCTAAAATGCCTGGAACCATTGTTTTCCCCTCCTATTACAATCCGTTGTTGTTGTTGTTGTTGTTGTTGTTGTTCCCCATGCTGTTGTTGATTTTAACATGTTGTAAGAATACTTGGGCCATTCACTAGCTTTAACATACAAGATACAACTTACAAAAGCAAAGTTGTGAAACTTTTATAAAAATGTTCATGTTAAAAAGAGAATTTTACGAGTCGTACTGTAATTTACTGTTACCCAGTTAAACTGATCAAAGGTTCAGAGTTGAGAAAAGGGTAAGTTCTTTCACACTCCCCTCCCAAATCGAATTGGTTTGTGAATTCATAGCAATAACTTACTCCCTCCCCAGAAAGGTTAGATGAAATAATGGCGACAATATCAATAGTTATTAGTCATATCATTTCATGTAGCCTCCATATTTAAAGGTTCTATCCTTCCGAATCCAAAACCTGGGGACATAAACTGTGGGAAAGCTCTTGACTTGATGTCTCATTCAAGGATTTCCTCGGGCCATTTATATGGGCACTATTCGAAACATACTATTAGGAACAAACCTTTAATCTGCTTCAGAAGAATATTTTGCAATCAACAGAACAAATAACTTCTTCAAATCAAAGTAGCTGTGTTTCCAGACATGTGGTATGCATTGGCTTTGTATCTGGAGGATCAGCTGCTATGGTAAAGGCTACTTCATTGGAAGTCTGCTGAGTTCATTAAGATAAAATTAAGCTACATACAAACCAAACAATTTTGAGACATTTTTGCTGACATTATCTGAGCTTTTGGTCAGGCTTTTTAATGGCATGAACAGACTATCTGACAGGAGACACAAACACTATAATCCAGTTTGGAAGTGAATTAAAAGGAACTGTTTTTACTGTGTGGTGATTAGATTGAGAGGTCTAGAACTTGTTTGAAGCCAGAGAGGTGATTGCATCGAACATGGAATAGAGATAATCAGTTACCTCCCAAAGGACCAATTAACCCCTTGTTGCCTAATCATGCCATTGGACCATTTTTAGTAGACCCTATTCTGCATCCTTTATTGCACTTCAGTAGGAGTGGCTATCTACAATGCGCTCCTAATTTTGTGGAGCCAATTTCACCCTGGATCTAGGATATGCTGATTTCTGCTGCCGCACACTTTTTGACAGAACTCAGATTTTTCTAGGAATATTTTAAAAGTGTTTTATCACTCTTGATTACTGTTGCAGCATGGATTGGGGTGCACATTTTATGGACACCCTGCCTTTGAGCCAGCTTCAAACTGAATAGTAGTGTCTGTGTAACAACAATACCGACAACAACAACAACAACTGTATTTCTTACTTGCCTCTACTCATGGCTTGAGGCAGGATACAACATCAGTAAAATAGAATCATCTAAAACATTCTGTAAAATACCCATATTAAAACATATTTCTAAAAAAATACATATTAAAATACACAGAACAAAAATTAAAGATAAGTTTAAAATTGTGATTAAAACTGGCTGGGTACGCCTGCTGGAAGAGATGTTTAAATGTTTAAATTCTGACAGCTGATCTTCCAGCAGCTCATTCCATAGTCATGCGGTAGCCAATGAAATGGTCCTCTGGGTAGTGGTTCCCAGTTGCATTCTGGCAGGCTGGAGTAGCTCCCCCCCCCCCCCTGAAGACCTAAGTATTCTTGGTGGATGGTTCGGGAGAAGGCGATCTGGTAGGTAACCTGGACCCAAACCATGTAGGGCTTTAAAGGTCAAAGCGAACACTTCGTACTCTGTCAGGAAATGAATTGGCAGTCAGTAGAGTGATTTTAGTACGGGTGTAATATGTTCACTGCTCCATGTTCCTTTAACCAAACTGACTGCCATATTTTGAACCAACTGGAGTTTCCAAACATGGTACAGAGGTAGCCCAATGTAAAGCACATTGCAGAAGTCCAACCTGGAGGTTACCAGCTCATGCACTACCATCTTTAGTTTCTCCAAATCTAGGAAAGGGTGCAGCTGACATTTCATCTTAAATTGATAGTAAACACTCCTAATCATCACATCTACTTGGGCTGTATTCTGGAGAGATTGGCAGTACAGGAGCACTCCCAATCTGCAAAGACAGTATTTCAGGGGGAGTGTAATCCCATCCAGGACTTGTAGGCATACTTCCACCTCCAGATTAGGACCTTTATGGGAAGCACCTCTGTTTTGTCTGGATTCAGTTTCGATTTGTTTTTGACTCATCCAGTGTAGAACTGCCCTCAAAGTTGGTACTGTTATTATTACTGATGTTTAACTCATGGGTGGAGAAAGGAAACGGGCCAGTATAATGACTTTAGTTTACATATCAGTAATCCAGTGTGGTTAGTGGTTTCAGCATTACACGATGATTCTGGAGATCAGGCTTTGATTCCCCAACTAGCCATGGAAGTCTACTGGGTGGCCCTGAGTAAGTGAGCAGCAGAAAGCCTGTTGATAGCTTCACTATAGGGTTGCTATAATTCAGAGGGCAGTTGGCTTAGGGGGGAGGTGAGAGTTGGTGTGGGGAGGGGAGGCTGGGGGTGGTTGGTGTGGGGGTGGTTGGTGTAGGGGGAGGAGAGAAAGCATGATGCAGGAGGGAGGATACAGGAGAACACAAGGCAGAAGAGAAGGGAAGAGGAAAGAGGGTGCAAGGCAGAAGGGAGGGTACAAGAGAGCACAAGGCAAGGGGGAGGAAGCAAGAAAGTATCAGAAGAGGTAGAAGTTAGGAGGTAAGAGAGTGCATGGCAGAAGAGAACGGAAGGGTAAGAGAGTGCGAGTCAGAACAGTAGGGAGGGCCCTGCCCCCTGGAGCAAGTCACTGTCCTTTTAGCAGGAGGATGTGGCAGCATGTCCTCCTGCTGAGAGGAGGGTGTGAAATGCAACTGCACAGAGCTCTTGGGAGAGCTCAGCACAGACGTGTATGACTGGTAGGGCCCTCTCGGCAGGAGGACATGGTGAGCAGCTGCATCCACCTGCTGAGAGGTTATGGCACACATCTGACTCCAGGGGCTGGGGCTAGAGGGATGACCCTAAGGGGCCGCATCCGGATCATGGGCCTGAGTTTGCCCATATCTGTTCTATAGACTAATCTGTATTGTCAGAATTTTGATGGTTTTGCATAGCATTATAAAAATAGTTGATATTGTATTTACACTTATTTTCTAATGCACACCTTTTTTGGTCCAAAATTGGGACGTACATTTTGTGACTCAGTGAAAAACTGAAAATCTGGAAATACTTACAAGTTCTAGTGTGGTCTTTATGCAATGAATCTGCTTCTTGTTAAAGGAATATTGTCAAGACTAGCAGTTAGGTTAGTCATACTTTTAAAACTTTGTTTTTAAAAGGAAATGTTTAGCTTCAGAGAAGTCTAACCTTCAAAGCTTTGTGGATTAAACCATGAAATGGCAAAATGTATTCACATCCTTATGATATTGATGTGTGTTAGGTTTTGTCTAACATTGCACACAAAGAGTATTCAAAATGAAACTAAAGTATAGGATGTGAAAGTAAATCAAGCATTATTTCAAAGGCATTGCTTAGAACAGAGTTATGATCGAGGAGCATTCCACTTTGAATCCCTATGTTGGGAGAAAGGCAGGATAAAAATAAACTACATAAATACAAATAAATACCCTGTCTAGTCTTCTCCTATCTTCTTTCTGCATTTTCATTTCTCTGTTGGTTTGTCTTCTCTTGGGAAGGAATGGAATGGTCTGTATCCTAATACTCTGAAAGGTCAAAAATATCACCCTCTGTCTGGAGAGTATGTATGGCTGCCCATCTCAATGTCAAATTCTTCTAGGAGTGACAGACCTTTGAAACCTTTTACATGTCACAGGTGCTTGGTGGCTGCCCATCTCAATGTCAAATTCTTCTAGGAGTGACAGACCTTTGAAACCTTTTACATGTCACAGGTGCTTGGTTGGAGCTTAGAGTTTCAAACTCTTGGCCAGTCTCTTATTATAAAATTTCCCTCAGTTTTTGTCTAGGACATTTCCTTGGGCATTATGATTTCAATTTATATGTAATTTATATGCCATATATGTGTATACATCATTGAATGTTGCCTTTGTGAGGCCACTGACTCCCCTTCGGGGTGAGAAGGGTGGGGCACAAGTGTGGTAAATAAATAAATAAATAAATTTAAATTATTTGCGTCCTTCTCTAAAAGTCAGGTTCCAAAAGAAGAAAGTTGCAGTTCAGACTGTAGGATAAAGTGTCCTTTTTGAAGATGTGTTAGGCTTCGGCCATGGTTAGATGTATTTTCCAGACCATTGCAAATGTCTTCCATATTGCATTTCGCCAAACTAATGAACAGCTGTTTTTTAACTGAAGTGCTTCCCATCTTACTTCTTTGGAGAAAACTTTGAGGGTGACACCAGTGCAGATTCAAACCTGGGACAAAAGTAGAACCAGATCATTCCAAGATGGCTGCTGCCACATGAGAACTGTAGTAGTTCAGGACTCACTATTCATACAGACCATTAATGCATGGAGGTTATGACAAGCTACACTGTAGCACAGTGCTCCCTAACCATGTTCCTCCAGTTGCTTTGGACCAGCTTCCAAAATTCCTGACTTTTGGCCAAACTGGGTGGGACTTCTGGGAGTTGAAGCAGCTGAAGAACCAGAGGTTGGGAATCACTGCAAAAGAAATGTATTGAACTCTCACTCTTTTGTGCCAAAGCCACTGCCACTCTGCTAACCTCATGATGTTCCTTCTTCTGTCTCTGCTGGCACTCTCCCTTTTCATAGTTCACTGTGCTTATGTCATGTTTGGGGAGTTCCAACAATCTTTGTTGAACAAGACTGCTGGATAGTACAGGATAGGTCTGTAGTGGTGCCCATTTAAATGGTAACAGTAGAATTTGGAATATCCTCTTTCTGGAGTCCTTCAATTGCCATAACTTTCTCCTGTGGAATCCTGGAATTTTAAGTTTCAGAATTCTCAGACAAAGAGCTCTAGTGGATCACTCAACCTATGAACTTTAGGATTCCATACTACGTATGTTGCCAAGGAAATTAAAGGGAAATTCTTGGTCTTTAGCTAAAAGGGCTCTGGCTTTCTGCCCAACAGTTCACCCTCCTACACAAAATTGCTGTTTCACTTGCTGTCATTCCTGACATGCCATATAACTGTATGCATGCCAAAATATCGACTTAGTACAAATAGGAATCAGTGGGTGAACTGAGACCAAGGATGTTCTCAAGATTTACCCAAACTTAGTTTTCCTTCCATTTCAATCAACTGAGTCTAATTATGACAATATATTTGTTCCATAGTCTCTTGTTTTTAGTAGTTAAATTAACTGCATGTTTTATGCATTATTTTTCTGATGGCTGTGATTGTTTCTTGTGCATGCAAGTTTCAGAGGGAGAGAGGCGTCTCAACTTGGAAACTGGAGTTGTTGTTGTTATTATTATTATTAGTAGTAGTAGTAGTAGTGATATCCTGCCTATTACCAAAATTGGGACTCACTTTTTCATTTGAATTGTTACACAAAAAAATTGTTAATCAGTAAATTAACTGAATGTTACTATACATGATTATACATGTATAAGACTAGGAATTTTAGCCAAAACATTGATACAAAAACCTTGGGTCAATTTACTCATGGTTCAGTGTAAGCCCTGTATTTCAATTCTTATTTTAAAAAATGGCCATCACCTTCTCTGAGTCGAGTGGCAAAAGGCAAAAAAATTAGTCCTAAAAGAAGCACTAACCACCTCTACTCTTTCCATTACAGCATTTTTGAATGCCTGGGTGTGAAAATGGGAGTAGTAACAAGGGCTGGAGAGACCCTTGGGGCAATGCCAGGCCTTTTCTCTCTGTGTGAAATGACCCTCGACTTTGCATAAGTCACATCAACAGTCATAATTCTGACCTTCAGTCCTGCCTTTAACTTATACATGAGTTGAGTGGCTAAAGGTGAGAGCATAGTCTGTCTCAGGATAATCTAAAAGAATAACAATATAATAATTTGTATTCCTTACCCACCTCGAGGTGGGGCACAACTGTTGGAAATTACAACCTTCTACAATCCTCCTCCACTAGTTATTGGTTACATACTGTATATAATGATTTGTTATTCCGTTTTTCCTTAACTGTATGCTGTTTGCAGCTGTGGGAGGGACTGCAGACCATGTGACCAGATTTGGGACTATTCCGACTGAGACTCCATTTTGGAAGCCGTCTTACCTCAGAGTATATTACAGTGCGGTTTGCATTAAAAGTCAGTCAGTACAAGTGTGTGTTAGAGTTTACTTCAGAAGCAGTATGGTTTAGAAGTTAGTCAGTGTCAGTATGCTGTAGTGTATAGTCCGTTTTATTGAGTGAATGTTCAGTAATGTATTAGACTGAAGAGAGTGTTAGTCTGTATGCAACAAAGAAGAGACTGAAACAGAATGTTTACAGAACAGACTGTTTAAACTATCAACTGATAAGAAATGTACCTGTATGTTGAATACATGAAGTTTATAAGTAAATCAACAATGTTAACTTTTTAATGAAGACTACTTATTTTTTGATCTCTCGAGAGCAATATATTTTATGGGAGAGTAGATTGTTTTTGGGCAACTGAAATAACACTTCTGAAGATCTGCTATATATTTTATGCATTGGCATATCTTTGTTCCTAACAGTTCAGAGATGACCAGGTATATCAGTCTGACAGCTGAGAAGCCTGATTTGCCTTGCATGAATACTAGCGCATATTTACCATGAAGGAGAAGATTCACTCATTTGAGTGAATGGTCATGACTTTCAAAAAGTTTGTGATTATTTCAAGTAGTGTGAATGTCAATCTCCAAAAATGGCCATTCTTCCAAATGGCTTTGGAGATTCCTGGTTTTCCAAAAGGTTATGGTCTCATACAGTTAAAAACACATAATTATAAAACATTATGTAAAATACATATATTAAAATGTATTTCTATATGTGTGTGTGTTTTGTGGAGGAGCCCCCCTCCCCCTCAAGAGGACTTAGGTGTCCTAAGGGGCAGATTGTATAGGAAATCCTCTAGATAACCTGGACTCAAACCATATAGGGCTTTAAACGTTTAAAAAAAACCAACACTTTGTACTTTGCCCAGAAAAGAATTGGTAACCAATGGAATGACTGTAGTGTAATATGCTCACTCCTGGATGTTCCTGTAACCCATCTGGCTGCCGTATTTTGAACCAATTGGAATTTCTGAATTTGGCACAGAGTTAGCCCAATGTAAAGCACATTGCAGAAGTCCAAACCTGAGGTCATCAGTGTATGCACCTCTATCTTTAAGTTCTCCAAATCTAGGAAAGGGTGCAGCTGGTGTATCAGCCAAAGCCAGTAGTAAACACTCCTGAGCATCACTTATACTGGCTCACATTAAGAGAGATCAATCCAGGAGCACTACCAAGTGGTGGACACAGTTTGTCAGAGGGCGTGTAACCCTGCCCAGAACTGGTTGGAACACCTCCATTCCTAGGTTAGTAACCTTGATGGCAAGCACCTTTGTCTTGTCTGAATTCAGTTTCAGCCTTTTCCTCCTTATCCAGGCCAGTACCTCTTTCAGGCATTCATTCATAGGAGACATCTTATCCTTAGCTAAAACTGTTTTTGAAAGCATGGAGAAATATATTTGGGTGTCATCAGTCTAGTGATAACACACCTCCCCATGCCTCTCGATGATCTCTCCCAGCAGTTTTATGTAAATGTTAAAAAGCATTGGGATAGAAGGGCACCCTATGGGGTGTCAAATAATAGCTCCTTTTTTGAGGAGCAGCTGTCCCCAAGTACCACTATCTGGAACCTGCGTGAGAGGTACGACAGGAACCACTTAATCACAGTACCACCAATTCCCAAAACCCCCAGGCATTCCAGAAGGAAACCACAGTTGAATTATCAATCCCCTCAATTTTTCCTACATTCCTTTGAAATGAAGTGTCAGAGCCATGTATGCTCCTGCCATTTCTCCAGCATGAACATTAAGATTTTAAGGGGAAGGCTTTTTCTTAGTTGCACCATCTTTGCAGGTGTATTTTGGAAGCCTTCTCTATGATTGCTCCCACACTGTAGAACTCTTCTACAGATAGTCTGTTCTCTTTCGGCCTGCATGTGAAGATGTTTTTGTTTAAACAGGCATTTGAATGGTGAATTGTAATTATGAAACTTTAATGTATGTGTAAGTTTTGTGTTTTTTAAAATCTTTTTTAAAAAACTATATTTTGAGTGATTTTCACTGGCTTCAAGTGTGATTTTAACATTGACATTTGCTTCCTTTTTGACTTTTGTAAATTAATATTTTAGCTGCATCTTTTTGAAATTATTGTAAGCCACTTTGAATACAATTTTGGGAGAAAGTTGAAATCTACATTTATTCACTCAATCAATCAATCAAATAATTGGAAGGGATAGTTACAATTTTCAGCCAGAAAGTGCTATCATCAAATTACAAAACCCAGGATTCCATAAGATGCAGACATTGCAGTTGAAAATGGAACTATAGCACTGTGTTAAAGGGCCCTCTATGTTCAAACCCTGTAACCTGTGCTTGTAACACTAAAAAGAAAATACATGATAGGACTATTCTAGGCACACCTGTTGGCTGCAGGAATGAATACATTTCTGTTGGGATAATAGAAGGATTAGGAAAATATTTTGGTTTCATCACAGTGTATTTATACAGTCTTTTCAAAGGAAACATGTTAGCATGCTAAGGATATCAAGAATCTCCAGAATGCCTCCCAATGTCCAAAATAGCATCAGTACCAACATCATCATGTTCAGTGTGCATTGATACAGTGAAATGCAGGACAAGTGGAAGCTGTACTTGGAAGAAATGACACAATGACATTTCTATTTTTGTCTCAAACAGTGAACAATAGAACTTACTTTGATTCATGAAGTCTGGATATGTGTTCGGCATCTCGCAAATGCCTTTTTGGGCTGCTTGGGGAAAACTTATGTTTTTGCACTTGTCTTTAAGAGCAATTAGACATTTGGACAAATAGAGTGGCAAACATTTCTTTCAGTATGTGGTTTGTTTTGACTTGGTGTCCAGCTGATCAAGGTATGTTCATGAACCATGGCTAAGGAAGTCAAGCTCATTACCAAGAATCAGGAATGATGAAAGGACAACACTAGGACTAGGGGCACTGAGGACTAATAAAGGGCAATATTTCTTCACCCAGAGGGTCATTGGGTTATGGAACTCACTTCCAGAGGAGGTTGTGACAGCTGTCAGCCTGGACAGCTTCAAGGCAGGATTAGACAGATTCATGGAGACCAAGGGAATCAGTAGCTACTGAAATGGACATCCAAGTGCCACCTCTGTGTTGATGGAGGCAGGCAGGATTTTCCCCTGGTACTGGTGGGGGGGGTCGGGAGCAGGTGAGGGTTTTGCCCTCCTTTCTGCTAGAGATCCCCGTGTACAACTAGTGGGCCACTGTGTGACACAGAATGCTGGACTAGATGGGCTGAGGCCCGATTCAGCATGGCTCTTCTTATGTTCTTATGTTCTTATGTTCTTATGTCAATAAAAAGGGACATAACATGAGCCAATAACATAATGAGATTTAGTACTGGACCATTAATCACAATTAAGATCCAAGTGTTCAACAGTAAATGGAACCATATTCCACAAGTGGGAGTGGGGGCACGACAGCGTACCATTACAAAGTATAAGTAGAAAGGTTCATATCCTCCTTATTAAAAATGCCCTGCATATTAGGGCTATGGTTCTAATTTGAGAGTGCTTCTAATTATTATAATTTTGCACTGTGTGCTAGATTTGCATGTCCAGAATGTCTCCCCACTCCAGTGTGTTTAAGCATGTAGCATCTGCTACGAATTTACAAAACACTCTGTAGAACTCTTCTGTCTATGAAGTGCTACCTTATCTGACATTGGTGGGCAGTAGTGATAGGCATCGGTAGGAGTATGAATGGGCAAGATGAGCATAGCCAGACAACTAGGATTAGTGCCAACCTCCCCCTCCTGCCCCAGATTTGAAACAATTGCAAGTTTAATATGTAGCTTAACCTAGCAAAGAGGAGTTCTTCAAAATGCTGAGCTCCCCCACCCCCAAAGTGAATGTGACATCACATGCACCAACAATTGGCCAGAACAGCTGCCTGAGGATTATGTTGACACTAACCTTCCCATGCTATTTCCCACCCATATTCGAAGATTAGTTTGAAAAATTATACCATGTAATTTTATAATATAATTTAAGTTTAATTTCATGTATTTCAAAAATACATCTCACCCTACTAGAACAAACTTGAGAAGGAAGCAGATGTAACACTTAATACAGACTGTCCAGCAAGCAATAAAATAAAGGTCAAACAAAAAGCAGAATAAAACTGAAGCTCAGCTAGCCACAATGTTCCATATTATTATAGAAGGACTGTATAAGAGAACACTTTTATCTTTATTATTTTTCTTTTGTTTACAAATAAATCCCTGATTCTATATCTGGCAATCCAGGTAAGTCTGGTGTGGATTGTCATCTGGAAAATCTGTAGACTTCCTGATACTCATCTTAAGGGATCCTGAATTTGATGGACTAATACTTATTATGACATAGCTTCTTATGTTGAGATAGCTTCTTATGTTGAGATAGCTTATGTATGAGATAGCTTCTTATGTTGAACAGAATAGCCTAGAGACCCATTGTTAATCTCATGAAGTCCCCCAAACATCTCTAAAGAAAAGTATTTTAACTTGGCTCTAGGAAGGTGCCTAACTGTAGCTATTTTCTATGTCAAGAGCTCTAAAAGAAGTAGACAACTTGTTGCTGTGGGATTTTAGTCACTCTTCTAAACAGGTTTCTTCTAAATACCAGAGTGACTTGGAACTGTTTTTTAAAGAAATTAAATTCTTAAAAACAGCAACAAACAAAAAAACTTTGAAGACCCCCTCCAGAAACCAAATTGCATAAAAAGTGTCTTCAAAAAGCAACAAACATTAGTAGTGCAGAAAGAGCAAATGAGTTGTAATCTTAGAAACAGTTCCTGCAGCAGGAACCTCTGAGGTCATTTAAGCTTCCAATGATACAAAGACTGTAAAGTTCAGTATGTAAAATAATCATATCCATACCTCTGCCTTTCCTAACATATAGGCACTAAAACTCCTACACTATAATTGCTATTAACACCATAGACTAAAGCGATGTGGCATGGGAGCGACAACAGTAGCTTACAAATTATCATAGGTCTTGTTGGACATGACTCAAGGAGTTCGGACATAGGAAGAATATAGTCACTGGTTATTCCAAATATCCACCAAAACAGTTATCCCATCCTATGTGCCGAGTAATATTGAACGAAATTCCAGGCCCAGTGTCACAACCCAATAAAGGAGCCCCTCTTGTGACCAGGAGATGAGGTTGCTTCTCAGATCCATTAGCCTACACATTCTTGCATTTAAAAGATATGGGAAAAACATGATCACCCTGTCCACTGAGTTCAATGGGATTAATTTCTAGATAAATATATTAGCTTACAGCATTTATGTGCATTAGTGAAGGTGTACCAATCACTAGATAGCAATGGTCACCCAAGCCTTCTGTATGGTCTTTGCAGATTGCACCACCAGCCTTCTGCTTCTTACATGCTTGATCTGCTTCATAAAAAATGCCAGCTTGATCCTGCAAGTTCTATCTAAAGCTGTACTGACTGCTTCAAGTGGCTAGTGCTTGTTCTTCTCATGATGACCCTGGGAAGCAGCAAGGAAAAACCATGTAACTGGGTGTCGGGATGTAGTAATAATACTAATAACTTTATTTTTATGTCCCACCACCATCTCCCTGAAGGGACTTGGGGTGGCTTACAATCAGGACCAAGCCCCATAATAAAGTTAACCAATCAAAATGCCTTTTAAAATACAGATAAACATATAACAAGCTAATTAAACAGTTAAAACTATCACACACACATACAGTATATACACACACATTACAATTAAACAAAACCAATCACAATATCCAAAACGAGGGCTACTGTGGGCAATCAAAATTATAGATGGCGGGGGCTGGGCATGGACTTGTACAACATAGATTGTAGGGCCAGAGCTGGAGGTAAAGTGCTGTGTTCAATCTGACAGTTCATTGGGTCTGAATAACAAGGTGAACCAATGAGGTCAGGCTATGAAGGTGGCTAGATAATGGAGGCAGCCGCTACTGGGTTTCATCACCTGATATAAAAGTGATGTTTGATTACTAGCGTTGGCCACCCCATTTGTTGAATCCGCTTTAAATTCAAATATTTTATGTCTAAAAGTGCTGAAAACAAAAGTGAATTCTTGAAAACAGCAACAAAAAAACTTTGAAGACCCCCTCCAGAAACCAAATTGCATAAAAAGTGTCTTCAAAAAGCAACAAACATTAGTAGTGCAAAAAGAGCAATTGAGAAGGATTGCGCTGTTGGCCCGTGGTCAGTAGAGACAGTTGAAGCATTAAAAAGCTTTTCAGTATAATTTAAATGTATATAAATATTAATGTCATGTAAAAGTACCTGAGACAGGGAGAGTAGCATGGAAAGCTACTTTATCTGTTAAACACAATCCAGATCCTGGTGTGTCAAACAACAGATAAAGATAAAGAGCTTTATCTGTGATTAAACATTTGCGGGTAATCAATTTTATCTGTTTCTGCTTGGAAACATTTCTTAATTTTGGGCCTTCATATCATTTATAGCAGGAGTTGTAATTAGCAGCAGGAAAAGATCAACAAACGGATATAATTTTGGAGGGTGTTATAGTGAAGCATTTTACAAAACCTGAACCCAGCTCAGTATTTACTCTACAGTTCCAGTTCTTGTCGATTAAACTGGAATGTACAATAAAAGAGGAATAAAAAGCAGTACTTTCATATTTCCTATTGGGTTAACCTTTTGACCTCCATAAAAGCGTATGATCAAATTACTGGAGGAAAGGGAGAGATGTATGGAATTTTTTGCTATCCACAAAGATTTGCCATCAAGCAAACCTAGCATTACATTATAACTACATTGTATGTTACTTATCAACAGGAGTGGTAGGTCTGTTTGTCAAGTTACAGTAAATTGGACTTATTCCCATCTGGAGAAGAGTTAATTACTCATTTACAATATGAATATATTTTAATACTTCTGTCACCTATGCAATTCTACAGAAAGACAAATATTTATTTATTTGCCATATTTATACCCCGCCTTTCTCTACCCCAGCAGGGGGTCAAGGTGGCTTACAATGGCACATGCATAGTCCCTCAAAACAAATATGCAATTCTACTGAATTATACTTGTCTATCCTTTATACATGTTTATAGAATCAATACTTTTACTGATAATAAATAGAGCAATGGAGGAAGAGAGATGATACTGCCCCGTCTAAGGAACAGGTACTTTTTGCTATGTCCTTTGTGAATACTTCCTCCAGTTGTTTATAGTACATTTCCATTGATGGAATTAAAAAGACAAGCTGAGTCTAATCGTAAAACCGCATTGAAAACTACATTAACCATTGTTGATGCTCAGCAGTATTATGTGTTCATTTTTGCTGATGGCCTGGGGACAAAATATAACCTGGAACTCAGCATCATTTCTTCAGAAGACCTATCCAGAAGATCTTCTGCATACCTGGAATTTTTCTTTTCTATGCAAAAGTATGTCTCCGAGATATCTTGCATAGTTTCATTTGCAGAGTTATTTTATTGTGGCTAAGACCATCTGCATTTTAGACAGACTTCTGGTTTATGTACTCCACATGTTCAAAAATGCATAATTTCATTTGCTATTGCCTGGAAGAATTCATGAATTAGAAAAGCTGAAACTATGTATCAAAGTGAAATATAAATTCTGTGGATGTTTTGAGTTGTTCTGATAATTGAATAATCTGTTCTTGGGTCATACTGATTAAATTGTGTTCTGTGTGTCTCATAATGTTAAAGAAATAAAAGAGAAGCAAAGTAGGGACAGTCCACGAGTTACAAATATCTGACTTATGAATGACTGATAGTTACAAACAGCATTAGACAACAGGAAATGAGAGAAATCTACGCTACCCCCACACCCCACCGAAGGAAAATGCTTTATAAAAAAATCCAATAGTCACAGAAAGACAGTTGAAATCTTCTGAACAGGGGCACAGACAGCAAAACAAACACCACAGGGGAGTTAACCCCTCCCTATGCTATCCAAAACCATCCTTTGTATGTGTATGTGTGTGTTACTGGCACAGCCTGCTCTTCCTATTTCTTCATCATTAAGTGAGCATGGCAGCTTTGGAGGAGGGGAGGAGAGGAGATTCACTCCTCCCAAGCTGCTCTGATCATTTGATTATATCAAGACATGAAGGGAAGAGCAGGCAGCACTGTTAATGGGATATTTCCTTGCTTTTGGGTGGGGGAGGGAGGAAATGGCTACTGGGGGCTGTTGGAATTCTGCCTCATTCCCAACCTTTGGCACAGCTGGGCTGTGGGGCCAGTGTCTCACTACCAAGGTGGCTCAATACAACCTTGTATGACCCCAATGCGACTCAGAATTGGAATTTTTCATGCCAGTTCTGAGACACTTTATATGTCTGTGTGAAAGAGCCCCAAGGCTATTGACGTCAGGAGGACCTTACAAAGTTGGGAGCAAAGGAGCTAGATGTGCAAAGGAAATATCCAGGTAGACTGAAGAAGCAATATTTCACAGTGTTTAGAAATAATATCACAACTGCATATGTATATAAAATTATTATATACTGAATAATCAGTATTAATTACTAGGGCTGTGCAAAATTTCATGTTTGCCTCATTTGTCATATCTATTTTGTAAGATTTGTACATACAATGCGATATTAAGAAACGGGAGGGGCACCCACACAAAAAACTTAAGATTCAAAACACTTATCTATGACTTTCAGAAGAGTTATGTAAGTCTCCTAAATGGCTCCAGGTTTCTGTTGTGGGCACTGCTTCTCCCCCCAAAAGGGCTGGGTTTGTTTTCCCCAAAGGCCCCATCTTCTCAATTTTCTTCCCCAGCTTCTGCTTCCTATTTCAAAGCATCGGGTGTATTGTCTCAGACAATCCACTGGGGATATTCTTCTCTCTTTTAAGGTCTTATTCCCATTCAGAATTGAAATGGTGTATGCTGAAGAAAGAGCAATGGGATGGGAGAACAAATAGTTTGAAGTATAGATGGGAAAGTGGCGTGCTTTGCTATGTGCTTTGTGAATGCTTCCTCCAACCTCATTGCCTATTGTACACTGATTCCATGGTTGGAATTAAAACATCTGGAAGATGGTCTTCAGTCCCACTCCATGCTAATAGCACAACAAATCTGGTACTTTCCCTGTTAGAATTATGTTGAGACCAGTTCTCTGTTTGTACTAGTCATAATTTTAATTGCTGTCTTACTGAGCTTTGCTTTAGTTTATATCAACACATCAAACACATACACAGTATAAGAGAAAAAATACAAACCAGAACAAAACAAAAAAGGCTTGTAGAAGATAAAAGGAAGGAAGGAGAAAAGGCAGGCAGCCAGGCAGGCAGAGGTCAGTGTTGGCTGGATTATTCATCATTAATTATGTTATGTTCATTCTATAATGCATCATGTCTGGAGGCAGGAAAGGCAGATCCACCAGAGGAAGGTAATACTCTAATCAATGATAATAAATAGACATTTTTAAAAGATAAGGTAATGATGAATTACTATCCCACAAGTGAATCTATTAGCTGGCAGTCATAGGATATTATCCTATGTCAACCAAGCTTGTTTAGTTGTCTACTTTCTTTAAAATACTAAGACAATATGTATTCATATTTTAAAGAAGGAAAACATGCATTCAATACAGTTTGGGGTTATTCATTTCAAACACATCAGAGGGAGAAGAATAAACTGTTGCTGAATTTGAAAATGAAAACTTCAAGCGCGTGTTTTCTTTCCATTTAGCTGTTCAGCTGCATTTATAGGAGTACATTGAAGATTCAACACATATTACAACTTCTTAAACTTCAACAAGCTTTTTGCATCATTTTCTTAAACTAATTATCTTGACATCTTAAATAATAAATAGTCTTCTGTCCCTGTACTTTTACTGTTGGAATAATTTGCATTTTCTTTCTTTTTAAAATGGTCCCCAGTGATTATAAAATCTTGATTCCATATGTAGAATCCCTTATATATTTCTGCCAAAAGATTATAGACAGCTTTTACCTTCAGCCCACAGCAGTACAGCAGTGGAAAAGAACGGTAAGACATTCCCAGTATGAAATTTAACTCACTCTGTTTCTGATAATCTGAGATATTCCATGTCTCTTTTTGATTTCTTCAGGGTACATCTGGCTTGCTGTAGTTTAGGTATTATCATTGGAACAGATTAGTGTACATGTGTTCTCACTAAAATGTAGCTCATTCAGTATCTGAATGAATACAATACTGTATCAAGGTTGCACTCCTGAACCCACTGATCCGGAAATATTGGTAAACCCTATTTCATTCTGAAGGATTTACTTCTAAGAAGTCATGTTTCACATTGCATTGTTAATTTTGCTGAAACTGAAGTTTTCCTAGTACATCCTTAACCCACATTCCCATTGAATTATGGATTTTGTAGACATAATACCTATTGAAACCATTTAACACAAGCCTTCTTTACCTGAAATAGCAGTGCTCATGCAGAATTGTAGCATTCAAGCTTAAAAATGCCCAACCTACTTTCAAGATGTTTAATCAAAAGTAAATATTCCTGAGTTAACAGAATCTTCATTTCGTAAGTCTAGAAATTGCAACCATAAAAATAACATGGCGAAACTTAAATCATTTCATAGAAAACAATTTATCACAGGTTTCTGTGAGAAAATGATTTACTGATTCCAGATAGAGACAGGAAATTGTTTATCTGAATGTTTTTTAAAGATACAATTGTTACTTCATGTTTGTTGTCATTGATACAGTGGCTGTCCCAACTTCCTAAAATATAACAAGAAAGGCATTCTGCATTAATTCCAAAATTTGTTAGATAAACACAGTTACCTAGTTCTGAATGAAACAACATGGATTGCTTGGAAACTGGTTAAAGTATATTTGAACTTGTTCCAATGCAAAATGTAAATTATTTTCATCCCATTTGTCATGATAAATAAAAACTGTTTGAGGCAGTTTAGGCCTGAGGTCAAAGGATAATTGTACTTTGCCAAGGCAAGAAGTAGGTAATTAAAACAATGTTTATGTAGATAGTGAAAGAAATCCCCCCCCTCCATTTAACTGAATGTGAACTAAAGTGAAAAATAACCCTACGAACTTGTTATTCAGCACCTTGCCGAATCATCTAATAGCATATGTGCAACAGATTTGAAGTATTTAAGTGATTTATAGGCATTATCTCAGTGATTATTTATAGTAGGGTAGCATAGGTCAACATTACTACCGTGTTTCCCCGAAAGTAAGACAGCGTCTTACTTTCTTTTCCCAAAAGTCCCCCTACGTCTTACTTTCGGGTACGTCTTATATAACCCAAGACGCACCCCGTCGCCATGCCCACGCTGCCGCCACCGCCGCCGCCGCCACGCCGTTAATGCGGAGGTGTGCCGCGGCACACCTGCGCACACCTCCGCGCACACCTCTTCGCCAGGGCTCCAGGCAAGGGAGGAAAGGAGCCAGGGGCGGGAGGAAGCGGCGACGCGTCACTGTGACGCTGCGATCCTCACCCACGCCCTGGCTCCTTCCCCCTCCCTTGCTTGAGGAAAGAAGGGAGAGGGAAAGGAGCCAGGGCGTGGTGAGGATCGCAGCGTCACAGTGACGCGTTGCCCTTCGTCCCGCCCTGGCTCTCTTCTCCCACCCTTGGAAGGGAGGAGGAAGAGAGCCAGGGGCGGAGAAGGGACGACGCGTCACTGACGCGCGTCATCGCTCGTCCCGCCCATGGCTCTCTTCTCCCACCCTTGGAAGGGAGGAGGAAGAGAGCCAGGGCGGGAGAAGGGACGACGCGTCACTGACGCGTCATCGCCATCTCGTCCCGCCCCTGGCTCTCTTCCTCCTCCCTTCCAAGGGTGGGAGAAGAGAGCCATGGGCGGGACGGCGATGACGTCAGTGACGCTGTCGTCCTTCTCCCGCCCCTGGCTCTCTTCCTCCTCCCTTCCAAGGGTGGGAGAAGAGAGCCATGGGCGGACGAGCGATGACGTTGCCAGTGACGCGTCGTCCCTTCTCCCGCCCCTGCCCTGGCTCTCTCCTCCTCCCTTCCAAGGGTGGGAGAAAAGAGCCATGGGCGGGACGAGCGGCGACGCGTCACTGTGACGCTGCGATCCTCACCACGCCCCTGGCTCCTTTCCCTCTCCCTTCTTTCCTCAAGCAAGGGAGGGGGAAAGGAGCCAGGGGCGTGGTGAGGATCGCAGCGCCACAGTGACGCTGCCGCCGCTCCTCCCGCCCCTGGCCCTTTCCCTCCCTTGCCTGGAGCCCTGGCGAAGAGGTGTGCCGCGGAGGTGTGCCGCAGGTGTGCCGCGCACAGCTCCGGTTCCGCGGCGGCGGACGAGGTACGTCTTATATACGGGGTATGGCTTATATAAGTTTGATTTTCAGACACCCCGATACGTCTTACAATCGGGGGTGTCTTACTTTCGGGGAAACATGGTATAATGTTGATGGCTGTGATAGTCACTGTTATGTTAGCATTATATGTTAGCTGGAAGAATATGTAAAATGTGGTGCATGTTCCTTTAAATGGCTTCCAAGGTTGTTATGGGGGTGTAGCTGGCTGAGGGGAGGAGAGAGGTTGGGGGGGGGCACTTTCTTCACTTTCTTCTTTTTCTTCTTATAGAGAGAGGAGAAGAAAGTGGCAGGAGATCTATACGAACAAATCATAACAGTAAAAGAAGAAATAATAGAGGAAATTTTTCATACATGGAAATTGGACATGGAAATTGAGAGGGAAGACATCCAGAGGGAAATAAGTAATATAGTAAAAGAAAAGTATAATGTATTAAGGGAAGTCAGAAGGAAAATGTTACAAAAATGGTACAGAACTCCTGCACAACTTTCACGCTTTGTACCAGGGATGAAAGATAGGTGTTGGCATGGCTGTGAACAAAGAGGGGTGTTCAATCATATGATATGGGAATGTGATAGAGTGCAAGAATACTGGAAAATGATTGAAGGTGAAATCAATAGAATGTTAGATTTACATATAGTAACAGTTAATAGAAATGTATTACATGCACAGATAATAGGAGTGAAGAATATGCAAAAAGAAAAAAATGATTGACAAATTAATAGCGTGTGCACAAATAGTTTTAGTGAGGGGTTCGAAGGATAAAACAAAATGGACATTGACTAACTGGTATAACTATATAGTTAATATGCTAAATGTGGAAATAACAAATTGTAACTGGAATAATATAGATAAGATTGAAAAGATAATAATAACAAAGAGGTTGTAGGAACCAATTAGAAATTATTTAGAAAATGTGTTAAGAGGTGGAGTAGAAAAAATAAGACTGAGACTGATATTTCAAATGTAACCTTTGTAGTTTGATGGATAAACTGTATGTACAAGGAGGGAGGGTGGGAGAGGGGGGAAACCATTAATTTTTTTAAAGAGAGAGAGAGAGAGAGAGAGGAGGGGAGATAAGAGTGAGGGACAAAGAAAGGTTGGGAAAACTGAGGGACATCTGTTTTGGGATTAGGATTAAGGGATAGGTGTAAATTTAGGATTAAGTGATAGGTGTTAACCATTCTGTTAAATAAAGAGTTAATTTTCTCCATATAACCAACAAGTGTGCTTATATTGGTTCTGACAACTGTACCGACCGTGCATATGTAGTAAGGGGATAGGATCGTCACAATGGCTAAAGGGACAAAAGTGAGTATTATGTCTGCTTGTGGTTGAAGTCCAAGGGGCATTTGAGGGATTTTCTGGTATTTCTCCTGCCTATGTTTCCCCCCTCAAATTTCTACTTTGTTTTACTCTGCAAATATTGATGGAATTAGATATTTCCACTCTTATATAAAAGTATCACTAGAACTAGAAGAATGGGTTTATATTAATGTGTGAACACTAGGCCTGTTAAATCATGCTTCTAAATGTTTCTAAAGTACTTACAAAACTAAAATTCTGAGGGTGAACACTAGGTGGGGCTGGTACTTTGTTTCTATAGTGTTGCTAAAGTTCTGGTGGTGAAATGCTCACCACCAGAACTTTAGCATCACTGTAGAAGCATTAACAGGCCTAGTGAACACTCACATTATTAACTTTTTGCTGATTATATAATTGAAGATGTGTTTTTGCCCTTATCCTTGACAGCTATGGATATGCTTTTCAATCCTGTTTTGATATAATATGAATAGCTAATAGGATAAATGTTTGGAATTTTTTATTGTACAGTATTACCTTAATATCCCTTTATCTGCATGAAATGTAGCTAAGTGAACTTTTGGCAAATTCTCTTGACAAAATAAGCACATATGTTAAAAAGAGAGTGTTAGTCTGTATTTGAAAGTGCGTCTTCTATTTGCCATATTGAAAAATGTATTTTTTTCTTTAAAAGACATTTCCAGTAGTAGTAGTAGTAGTAGTAGTAGTAGTAGTAGCAGCAGCAGCAGCAGCAGCAGCAGCAGCAGGGAAAACATTTATCTCTTCTTTTTAATCTCCACTAGTAGAGTAAATTTTCCTGGAAGGTATACTTTGATTTGTTTTTTTTAAAGAAAATTTTGAAGTATTGTAAAACACAAGTGGCATATTCCTTAGAGAATACCATGATAAACTCTCTTGTCAGATTTCCCTTTTTAAAGAAGTGTGCATTTCAGAAAGGTGTCAGCTTTTTTGGATACCTGTTTGCATTTCCTTGTTATTGTCGCACACCGGCCGGGAACCAGGGCCCTTTAAATTTTCACACAACCACGGCTGGAAATAATAGTCTATTTATTGAAGTAAACAATGCCACAAAAGCCACAGGCCCGACAGATATACAAGAAGGAAAGTGGGTCATCCTTGCCTTCTGTTTGTTGCCCAGTCCCCAAATCTTCACAGTGACATTGCTGGTTGGAAACAACTGAGGACTGACCAGCAATTCTGGTTTGTTTCTCTGTACGGACACTTTGAGACCAAAGAGAAAGTGTCTCCAAAGAGAAAGATGTTGTCTCGTAGTCATAAATGATTCAATGTTTTCGCTTTTATCATTGTCAGCTTTCTAGAACTTTCCATAAGATGTCCTCTAGGAAGAAATTTGAGCAACATATATTATTGGACTTGCCATGGTGGGGTCATTGTTTTTTCTTATAGTAACATGTATGGGACTATACTTGTATGTCATGATTTGTCACCATTCAAATCATGACAAGGTGGTGTCATGTTCGGAGAAATATCAGCTCCATGGTAAAAACGGTAGAAATGTTTTTATAAACAACATTTTTAAATAATAAGGAAAATATGTTCCTACATTGAATGTGTTATTTCTTGTTTAATTGTGTGGTCTTTACTTTCAAAATAATTGTTCTATTCCAGGAATGTTGTTTTTGTGGCAGAAATTTTGTTAAATTGATGGAGACTCAACAAAGCAAAATGTGCTATTACACGATGTCCCTTGCACAAAGACAACATTATGAAGTGTAATAAACTTTTGCCTTATATTTATGTCAGAACCAATTAACAGTTGCCATTTATAACCCAGGAACAAAAATCATAGTGTGAAATATTAACAAACATATTGGAGCTCTGGCTGGCTACAGACTAATCTCCTCTCCTAATTGGGGCTTTCTGATGCTAATGCATACTGGGAATTTTAGTTTAGGGCAAAGCCTTTTAAATTATTTGGCATAGGGCTCCTCTCCTTCTCAAACTACATTTCCCAGAGCTCCATGTTGTTCACAAAATGCACTGTTCCCTCTGGCTTCTGACTTACAAAACTTCCAATTTTCATATGATTTCCAGCACTTTCAAAAATTTTGCACATGCTTCGTGAATATATTTTATGGATTTACATCAGTTCCAGGTTTGTCGATCAATGTATGTTCATCTAAGATATTCAGTCTCAGTATACCTTTAAAAGGTGAATTATCCTACAAAACTGAAATACTTATAGTGCTACAATCAATGAAAAACATGGGAGCTTTTATTTCATAGTCCTTGGTCAATGTGTACAATGTTTTTTTTATTATAAACCATTGGGTTTTTTCTGGCTAGATAAAATAATTCCAAGTTGAGACTAATAAAACTTCTTTTGACTGGACGAGTCCACAGCTGTTGAGATGACAATGCTGTCCAAAATTACATTTTTCCCAGGCTTTTCACATTAGTGTTTTTATTGTCAGGAGACAACATAAACCTTTCATATAAAACTCTGAAAGTTTTTTATGTCATTCTCTTCAGGACATAAAATAGCACAGAACTGGAGTAGTGCTAGTAATAACTCTCCATGGTCAACTAGAAAAGTTTACCAGTAAGTCTCAGGAACCTAACCCCCCCCCCCCCAAGGTCATAGAGAATTAGATGCAGTTTGGTACCTATTAAGAATAATTTTTATCTGCATTTTTCTCTTGGTATATATTTAGAGCTATGGAAAAATATATCATCATGTGTACTGTATGTTTTGGCCATTTACAAATAAGGATTTATTTACACTTTTTATGATTCTTACACTTGATGAGCTTTCACTCTTCCTTTCTCGATTGCATTATAGTATGTTTTGTTGTTTTGAAAGACATGTTTATAGTATATTTCAACCCAGAATATGACTGTATGTGGCAACTTCTTCTGACTAACTCTCTTATGAACGCTGGATCAGGGCAATGCATGTCTGTTCCATCTATATTTGTATATTATCATATTAAATAATGAAAGATGGCCTTCCTCATTCTGATCCTTGAAGCTAAAGATCCCATCAAGCATGCTGTCTAATGATGATCAGCTAAAATAGTGATGATGTCTCGAGGTCACCTTGGGGAAGATTGATGCTAGGTAATAAATAAGGTAATAAGGTAGAGCCTCAAGAAAACAGGCATGATCAAAAGCAATAGTAAATTGAGCTTTTTTCAAAAATTAAAGCCAAATAATTTAAGAGAGTTTTTATATATAATGCAAGAAAAAACTCATTTCAGGCATATATTTTTGACATATATGTCAACTGTTTTTGGTTGGGTTTTTTCCCCCATTTGAACAGCTGGTCATGCACATCTTACACTCAGTTCTCAGTTCTGAATGGAAGCTTTAATTGTTCCTTATTTGAGTGTACAGAATCCAGTTTCATGGTAAGTAGGTGGATTGCTGATTTGTCAGAAGCATTCTGTTCTGGATCAGCCCTTTATGAATTGTTGTTAAGCACCAAAGTGGACAATGAAAGCTTTTATAGCAGCTGCCCAATTAGCGGTAATCATTCTTGTTAAACTTTACTAAAGAACTAGAGTATGTGATGAATGTAAAGTATTCATTTCCTTCAACCCATTTGCTGAAGTCAAGTCTGCCTTGTAAAAAAGCCTTTAACTGTTTTGGCTGTTTTGTGTTCATTTTGCAGGTTGAGAATGTTGATGTCTGCCTTAGCTTTCTGGCAGCCAGAGGCGTAAATGTCCAAGGTCTTTCTGCCGAAGGTAAGAAAAACACACAGTCAGAGAAATGAAAAGTGTGTCTCAAACCTTTATTTGTCAGCCTACCATTTTAGGGAGGATTTCTGCTATTTATCAAATGCATCCTTTTGACACACACACACACACACTACACACTACACACACACACACACATACACACACTTTTCTACAAAATGAACCCTTCCTTGCACATGTTGCTGTTCTTTCTTCCTTCCAGCACACCTTATAAATAGTGCTGAACAGAAATAGTCTTATGTGGCTCCTTGCAATACTCTATGATCCACAGCCCACTGAAGCCTTGCTTTAACAAATTTCATGTAAAGGCTGTGAACTGTGCCCATAAATTTTGCACAGAATTATATTCATCATGTAATATTGGATTTTGAAATCATATACTTGAGAATAATGCTCCATTTATAGAATTTGCTCTTCTGTGTGTATCAGTCAATGTATGGTGTAGTTAGAATAAATTATATAGTATTATGGCTATTTTAAATATCAGAGTGGAATTATTTTTGTCTACATGCTGTGCTTATATGATGTTTATTGTATTGTGTTGTTGAGAGCAATACATAAAGCATCAAATAGCTGAAATATGTTTGCTGAAACATATTGGAAAAGGTAACAGTAAATGTCTCTTAATTTAAACTGAGAATATTGACATTTAGTAGTTTCATCCCATCCACACTAGGCAGTGTAAATTAATTTCATAATCCTTAAAACCGACTATGTCCTTCCATCTTTTCTTCCTCCATCCTTCAAATCTCCTTCAGAAGTGAATATCACTGAATTATGTTTTATGCTAGTGTGAAAATGCATAGAAATATTTGCAATTTGTAATATTTTTTAAATAGATTTTTATTGAATGCTTTTCTACAACTACAATCATAAGATAAAAAATAGTGTTGGGAAAGGAAAGTAGAAAGATGAATTAGGGAGGTTAAGGGGAAAGAAAGTTTCCTAATGGGGACAAAGGCAAAAACAAAAACAAAAAACAACTAAGGGCAAAGGGGGAGAGTAAAAAAAGGGTCAAGAATAGGTGTAATAGGGGAATAGGGGGAATATGTTTGACTTCCCAGTCTCCTTCTTCGAAAAGTCCTGTTATATTCTTCTTTCTTGTCAATGCGATTTCTACATAACTGGCTTCTCCCCTATTTTCCTTCTTCTGGTTTGACTTTTCTTCTTATTCAGCCAGATATTTGTCGAATAGTTTCCAATTAGTTTCCTTGACGGTTTTCCATTTCTTTTAAATAAAAAGTCAATTTGTCCATGTCCCTTATTTCTTTGACCTTGTTCAGCCATTCTTCTTTTGTTGCCAATTCACTTTGTTTCCATTTCTTCACATGTGTTATTCTAGCTGCAGTAGTTAGATATGCAAATAAAATATCTTTATTTTGGTCCAATTCAATGTCTTCATCTATTAGTCCTAACAGGAAATATTCCGGTTTCATCTGAATCTTTATTTTCAGTATCTTTTAGCATGCTTCTTGTATCATCTTCCAATATGTTTTAACTCTTGGGGATGTCCACCATGTGTGGTAGAAAGTTACCACTAGTGTTTCACACTTCTAGCATTTATTATTTGCGTTCTTGTACATTAAGCCAATTTTTAATGGTGTCATAAATTGGCTCAAGATGTTTTATAGGTGACAATTTGTAATATATTTTAAATGTGTTCTCTAAGTTGTGAAATTTATGGATAATAAATATGCATGTCTTCCTGCCTTGTGGATGCACTATATAAATGTCTCCATTTTCCTCAAGCTGTTATTTTAAAAATAATACCACAGGTTAAATTAAATTTAACTCCCAACTAAAACAGACCCATTAAAACAAATAGGACATTTTAAGTTCTATTTATGTTTTATCAGTGGGTGTTGTCATGCCTCATGTAGACCTCACTGTTTGTCCCTAGTTGAGCCCTTTTTAGTTAGAAGGTTTAATATTTTATGTACAGTTTCTGGAGGGTCAGTCTAGACCAGGGGTGCTCATTAGGTAGATCGTGATCTACTGGTAGATCGCGAAGGGCTTCCTGGTAGATCGCAGGCAGGGCGGGAGGAAGGCTCAGTCCCGCCCCGCAGGCTCCCGATGCTACCCAAGTGCTGCCAGCCCTGGGTTATCTGAGGTCCTTTCCACACAGTTGAATAAAATCCCATGTTACCTGCTTTGAATCAGACTATATGGCAGTGTGGACTCAGAAAACCCAGTTCAAAGCATATATTGTGTTATATGTTTCACATTTTTGTAGTGGGTCAGTAGATAATTTTGACTTGGTTGTTTTATAAGTAGCTCGCATGCTGAAAAAGTGTGGTGATCCCTGGTCTAGACAGTCTCTTTACATTTGAAGCCTCCATCGTCCTGCCCCTTTAAGAATCCCCTTAAGGGCATGGTTTCAGGCAAGGCATTTCTGGTTCTTTTTGTGAAGGCCAGAAGGTCTACAGAATAGCAAGTCCAGTTGGAGCTGTATTCAAGTCCAGTCAGAATTAAATATTGAGGACATCTTAGAGACAGTTGATCACAATGCAGGAAAGAAAGAATGAGAATAAATAAAGGTTCAAGAGCCTCAGTTCAGCCAGAATTGTGTCTATCTCTCAAAAGACTTTACATTTCCTCATAAAACCGTGTAGTGAGGCTCAGGAGGAGAGAAAGTCTATTCTTCTCAGTTAATAAATTATTGTTTGATTCAAATATATATAGTCTCTGGTCTGTTTCCTACAAAGCCAGTTCACTTTCCAAGTAGTTAAGATAGTGTGGGGACAGAACAGGTGTACTCTAGCTTGGAGTAAAATTATATTTACCCATATTAATTTCTAAAATATTAATAAGAAGAAATAAATGGATAAATGAATTTATTTATTTATTGCCTTTCCTCTTATCTTGTAGTGGGGCACAATATACAGTATATAATTATAAAACATTCAGCAAAATGTATGTGTTAAAACCTTTTTCTGTAAAATACACATATTATAACAATTTAAATGTTTCACCACTTTTCACTTCAAGTTTTCTGTTTGCTTTGCAATTATCTTTAAAGTTTTTCTAACTACTTGTAGGAGTTTTTAATGAGTTTTAATGTGTTTTAATTTTTTTATCTTGTATTGTTTTAATTGGTTCCTATTGGTTCATTGCTTCAGTAGTCCTTGGGGATTTTAATTAATTGCAGGAGAAAAAATTCATTTAATATATTTAGAATGATGTGAGTTTTTCATATTTGAAATACATATTTGACATCAGGAAAAAGTTTTGCAAAGTTTCTGTGTTTTTAGTGCGTTAGTATTCTGTAAAAAAAACCTTATCTTTATGATAACTGATTCTTATTATAGCTTTAAGTAGTTTTGAAGAATACATTTTGGTGCTACTCTCACATAATAAATAATACTATGTATCCTGAATGAGTAAGGAAACTATAAATGTTTTTAGAAGAACTGCCAATCCCTGAGGTTACTGAAGGACATCCTTTAGTAAACCAAGGATACTAACTGAATCTATGAACACTTTTTAAAAAATCAAGCAATAGATATAATCTTCTACAGAATGACATAATGCATTGGGATTTTATCCACTTTCATTTTGTATCTCTTTTATATATAGAACTCCAAAACCACAAATGATAGAGTATTAGAATCACATTTCTGCTGTCTATAAAAAAAATAACCTGTTGTGTTTTTCCTATTAAAGTTGATTTCTGAAACACATTATTATAATTTTAAAATGCTTGCATAAACCTTAGGCTGTAATCTTATACACAGTTTTCTAAGTAAACCTTTTTGGAGAATGACACAATTTACTCATGGAGATAGATGAATAGGATTATTCTATTGACCACTTTAATTCAATCTGAGATACTTATTTTATTTATTTACTGTATTTATTTCATGCACTTTTACCCCGCCCTTCTTCCCCTGAAGGGAGACTCATGATATGTATAAACTTGATGTTTTTCATCTGTCTCTAGAAATAAGTTTAGTTCGGATATCTATCTACTGGGGTAATGCAATGATTTTAGTTTCTTGGCAGTCTTCTCTTTCTTTTATTATATACCAGAGGGAGCTCAGGATTTCATTAAGGAACTCTTCAGATGTGCCACCGGAATCACTGCGGATTGTGATGATTTTGGTGGTGCATAGTCCAAGAACCTGTCGCCCCACACCATCTTGGCTCCCTCCCTACCATATCAGATGGGGGAGAAAGCATCCGCCAACTGGCTTGCTCCATTGAGGGCAATGGAACTATGGGAAGCTTCCCGTGTTGCTGCTACTGGCTTTTTCCGGCGGCAACTCTAGTTCCGCAGTATTTTTGCCATGGAGCTGCCCTGGACGTACTTCTTCAGTGTGTGATGGGAGGCTGTGGGCTTCATGGCAAAGCTGCTGTGGAACTGGAGTTGCCGCCCAAATTTACCCTGTGTGAAGAGTTCTTTTGACATTTGACTGCTTAGGGTACAACAAGAAAGGACGACTCCACTGCACAATTCCTCAAACACCTCCCCAAAGTTAAGGTGTCTAGTACACAGAGCCAACTCAAGTTTTTTCAGCACTAGATGCAAACATATTCCAGTAACTGCTTTCTTTCTTTCAGGCTGTCCTTCCGTTACAGCCCAAATTAGTTCCTAGAGATCACTCTGGCTAACGGTAGGGTAGATGAACTAATTTTTTCCATTCTGATGCCCCCTAAATATATATAGATGGTTGACATGGTCCAATCACAGTTTGCCCACTTTTCCTGAAGACATTAAAGAGATATGTGGCCCCTCTCAGGGAAAGTTTGGTTCTACAACCCTGTTTTCTTGAGCTCTCCTTTACAAATAACCTGCTCCTCCTTATCTGCCCCTGGCCTTTAGCAAGACCAATGCCATGTTATATCCAAAGCCTCAGAGAGGCCTGTAAAGCTTGTAAGCGAAGGGCCTCCAGTTCATTCCACGTTCAAGGACAAAATCAGCCTAGTTCCATCCCAAGCTGATAAGCAGCGAGGGAAAGGCAGAGACGGGTTCACTCCCACTAGTCCAGGTGCCAGTGCTAATTGGGCTTGCATACCATTCTGATGGAGGAGGCTTGAGCAAGACCAGCTGGGAAACTGTTGTGAGAACTAGTTCCGACGCACCGGTGCATCGTAACTATCGAAGTCTTTGAGACCTATAAGAGTTGGGACTGAGAAATGTGTAGTATCTCTCGTCAACATTTGGATTCAAGCCTTCATGAACTTTGCCTGAGCTGCTGAGCCTTCCAGCCATTGAACTTTATTTTGCCAAGTCTTGTGAGAACTTACCTGTGGATTAGCCCATTGGGGCATCAGGACTCTTTACCTTTTATTCCTGATTGCTTTGGACTATTGCTTTGCAATACTTGGTGCTTGGAAGCATCAAAGGACTATATTTCTATTTTCTTTACTCTATCCAATTATTCTAAATAAAGCATTTAACCGTGGCCGGTCTGAAGTGGTTTACTGAGGGGTCCTTCAGGTCTACGGTTCAACATTATCTCACCACTGAGTTTTTAGCTTTTTATCCTGCACATGCCCATTGTTTTTGTGATTGTGTTTATTGTAATTTTATATTGCTCAATGTATTCCTGTGTTGTTATGTAATTTATCATGTTTCTATTTGCTACTTAGTGTATCTGGTTTTATTTTGTGTACTCTGCTGTTCAGGCTTGGCCCCATGTAAGCCGCCCTGAGTCCCCATTGGGGGAGATGGTGGCGGGGTATAAATAAAGATTATTATTATTATATGTGGTCTGAAGTACAAGCAGCATATTTTTATAGATGCACATATCTTTATATCAGATACGTTAATGTTTCACAAAAAAATGATAAAGAGTAGGCTTATGCATGAAATGTGTTGTTCACTTTTTTCTGTACCTATTTATGACCCAAACTGTTTATATGACTTATGGTCATAAAAGGCATATTATATATAATCACCAAAGTTTAAAGCTATTAATATTTTTGCAATTTTAGGGGGGGGGGAGTCTAAATGTCTGGCTTGAAAAATCAATCAATAAATATATTGTGCATTACACCGTTAGTTCTGCAGGACTCATGATGGTGAAACAAACAAAAGAATAACAACAGCCCTCTCTGCTAAGATCTCCATTAGTTTTAAAACTTTACATTTTGAGGCAGAAACATTAGGTTTTATTTCATTAAAATCATAATAACAATTTTTCTAGATTTAAAGCAAATAATTGTTTTACACATATTTACACTTTGTTTTGTCTGTTAGAATTCGCAAAGTATCAATTGTCTTGATTTTTTTAATGTCCAAAGGTTTCTTGAGAGTTCATGGCTGATTTGTAGACAAAAATAAATAAAATCTGTCCATTATTGCACTCTATCTATAAATATAAGTCATATGATTTTCATGGTATGGTTTGATGCGCACATTTTCTAAGAACTAATTGAAGATCATGGCTATTTACTGATGTTGGCCACTCCCCACAGCAAAACCAGAATTGTTGATGACATAGACTATGGATATAAGATTCAACAACTTAACTGTGGATTCCTACTTTCTATGTTTTCGGAACTGAACTTAGTTTGGGGTGGCCGAACCAAGTATAATGTTATAATATGTGAAGAGAGAGCCATGAAACTTCTACCATAAAATAGTGGTAGTAGGTTTAAAAGTGAATTGCTACTTCTGCTAGGAAATATTTTTCCTGTAACATTTGCTCCAGTTCATCTCAGGCAGTGGAAAGCTATCATAATCTGGGTGCATGCAAGTAAACGGAATATAAAATTCCCTGTTTCATAAACCTTTCATTATAAGAGCATTAACACTGCTAGAAGCTTTACTCTCAATCTCTTCAGGCTTTCCAGATCTGGGATGCCAGTTCTTTGAAGAACAAATAAACCAAATGCTGGACTTTATACCACCTCCTTCCTCCAGTTCATATTTGTAATTTTCTTAATGAATGTTCGGAAGTCAGAAAGCCAAGGAAACTGACAATTGGCACAACATTCATTTAATAACTGAAAATGAAATAAGAAGCAATTTAAACATTTTCTAAAACTTAAATACTTTGCATTGTTTTTGACATAGCCCACCTATAATGATTCAGAACCCTTACAGTTATTGCATGTTTTTCACTATTGTAAATGTACATGATATGTTGTCTTCATATATTTCTAATAAATTGAATAGCCTTGCAGTCAATGAGTAGTGTGCAATTTACTCGAGAAAATAATATGAAATATGGAATTTTTCCAAAAAACTGCTTCTAAAAGTGACATTTAGTAAAAGGTTAGTATACTTTTATTTGATCCACGCAGTGTCTGTTGCATACAGCTGTGAAGATGAGAAATTAACACCATTAATTCATATGCTGTTGTTTTTAATTTTACAGAAATAAGGAATGGAAATTTGAAAGCCATTTTAGGGCTGTTTTTCAGTTTGTCTCGATATAAACAGCAACAGCACCAACAGCAGCAGTACTACCAGTCTTTGGTAGAACTCCAGCAACACGTCTCTCATTCTTCACCTCCCACTGAAATTGGCCAGCCCAAAACACAGCAGGATATGCAGTCCAGGTAGGTTTTTGGATAACAATGGGTATTTAATTATTTTCATTCTGTATCAAGGTTATTTAATATCCATGAAATTGAAGGAAAGGGTCTACTATTTAGTGTATATTCTTAAATGTGTGGTTATTTGGATATACATCTAAATTCAATTGTATAATTCTGATGTACATTTACATGGGATTGTATATTCTGGAGTACTAGATGGCTTTTTAAGCCTGGAAAATAATATGAAAAGTTGGGGGTCATCTAGTACGCCAGGTATAAATTAAAATAATAAGTTAAAGAAAAAAATAAAATCGCCCTTAGTGGCGTGGCTTGAAGAGGGAGAAAGGAGGAGGGAGGGAGGAGGAGGGTGGAGAGAGGGAGGGAATGGGGAGGAGGAGTGGCAGGCCGCATTGCTGGGGATGATGGCCCTCTGGGCTTTCCCAGCGGCCCCCCACTATTCTCCATTCAAGGACCTCCTCCGCCCTCGCTGCTTACCTCCGAAGCCTTGCAGTAGGAGTCACAGAACTTCTGTTCCCAGCATGCCTCTGGGAACACATCCAAGGCATGCCATCCCCCAGCACTGCTAGGAGTCAACATCTGGAGGCACTTCCTTGGGCCTAGGCAAGCCAAGTGGCCTTTGAAGAAGGTAAGCAGCAAGGGCGAGGAGGTCCTTGAATGGAAAGTGGTGGGGGCCATGGGGTCATAGTCTTGGAAGAGTGGGTAGTCTTAAATGCCAAGTATATCCCTAACTCTGTATTTTATCTTCAAAAGTTGGGGGTCGTTTTATACCCCCAGTTGCTTTGTATTTCGGAATATATGGCAGTTTGCTTTGAGTGTAACCATTATTTCAGATAGCAACTATATATTAAGTCTTTAACTTCTGGGTTGTTCTTTGTGAGGAATGTTGGTATGAAAGATGGGATTACAACTACCTCTTTCAAGGGTAAGATTTTGTAATACAGCTGGGTCAATACAATGAACAAAAAGGGATGTAATTTTTGAGAGGGGAGCACTGTCTTAGCACTTATTAGTGTGTGTTGTGTGAGCAGAATAGGGAAAAAGGAAGCAGAATAGGTTTCCTCTTCTCAGACTGTCTTTATTCACTATAGAAAATAAAGAGACTAAGTTGTACATAGAAGAAGCAAAACTTGTGAGTGCTACCATATGGTTTCACTGGACATTATATTTTGTGGGAGGGGAAAGATACAATGGCTTCATTTCTTAAAACATTAATGGATATAGTACAATGCTCGTATCTATGCAGGATACGCTCCTTGAATTTGTGTAGATAGATGGAACCATAAATCTTAGAAATGAAGGACTTCTGGCTCAAGAATGTCACAGAATCACATTGGAGGTAATAGAAAATGCCAATAGAAGCCATAGTTTGTTGGAAATAAATAATGAAACCACAGGCGCTAGTTCCATGGAACTTAGTATTCCAACTTGTGTCTCCCAATATAATATACCAGTCTCTTCCTTCCTTGACAACAGCGCTTGGGAAATCCATTATTGGAATATTGAACACCAAATTCCTTGTGACCTTTAAATCAACATGGTGGCAACAACAGCAGTGATTTGGTTAAAGTGACAGAGGAAGGAAGGCTTTTCTCTCCGTTCTTCTCTGGTTGATGCCTGGTGCTGGTATACTTAGAAGTCGCTTGCAATAGATAATGTCTTCAAGAATGTAAAAAAATTACTGTAGCTATTGAGGAAACAGCCTTATCCTATCCCCATTGAGAGCTTGTCTGTCACTGTAACTGACTCTGAGAGAAAAATAATATATTTGCATATAGGAAAAATAAGTTCTCTGGGTGAAGGGAAGGCAGGCTGAATTGTGATTGTCTCAGAAATGAGCCGAGCAATTTCCCAACTTTTTTCTTAAAACCCCTTTTGTAATTCTGAACTAGTCTGATATCAACCTGAGCACTTGATCAGAAATAAAGATACAAATGAAAATCAAGAATATCAGAAAGGTTTAAATTATATATTTTAATAATATAACTTTACTTGGGCAAATTTCATGTTGGCTATGAATGGTATCACTATGTTGACTGGTCCAATATTTAATATTATATAATTCTCTTTTCTTAGCTTATTGATGTTTTCAAACATTGTAAAATTAGTTATAGAATAATTATGGGGTATTTTTTTAAAAGCTTTTAGCAGCAGTGTATGTGTTCATCTTCATAAATCAGATCAATGCATCTTCAATTTTTATTGCAAATTTTAGTGCATTTAGTTGTGATTTTAGAAATACAGATTTTTTTATGGAGTTGTGGGTTAACTGATAAAATTCTTGTAAAAAATATTCACTTCATAACCTTTAGGTGTACTTTGCTGCTAGCTGTTCTTAGGGTCAAAAGCCTAGCAAGTCCTTTGGATGTTACAGAAGTTATGTAAGAATTTGATACGGAGATTTATGTTCGAGAACAGCAGGAGGTGAAGAATAAATAACCTCCTGCTTAGAAAGTTCCAAAAAATGTTTCAAGTGATTGACAGTACAAGGAAAAAAAAGCATACTTTGGATCCTATAATCTCTTTCCATTGTGAACATGTTTAAATGGAAAGTTACATCAATTAAATTACTTGTTCACCAGCTTAACATCATAAATGGTTTGTCTTAATTTGTGCTTAAGCAAACAAATATAGTATTCATTCTAAACTTTACATTATTGAAAATATATTGTATCTGAATTAAATTAAGATTAGTTGCTGGATCCAGAAGATAATTTTTCCTAAAGGTCAATCAGTAAGATTCTTTATGTGACATTAACTACATTTCTGAATCAGGCAGAGGAATTTAATTTAATGACTGCTGCTAAAAAGGCGTGTAGGAGGAAATATTGTCCACATTTATCTTGATTTATTGGAATGTACAAATGAACTATTGAGCCATACCTTGTCCTCCAATGGAACAGTATGAAAAAGAAGTCTGGCATCATAGTATAAGCCTGTGTAGATTATAAATTACCTTTTACTGGGCCCTTGGTCAATGTAAGTCACCTTCAAGGCTGACAAGAATTTAGCAAGCTTTCCACTGAAAATGTGTATACACTCCAATAGATTATGTTTTTGAAACATGAAACACTTAACTTCCCTTATTTCCCAAAGATCTTCCAGAATATTTATTTATTTATTTATTTATTTACGGCATTTGCAGCCTACCTTTCTCAGCCTTATGGGGACTCAAGGCAGCTCAAGAAGAAACATCCCAAATAAGATGTTTAACAGTTTAGTATAGAAATAGTGCATGAAATTAGTTATGCAGAAATCAGTTAAAATGTTTTAATTAAAATATTATTTTTCCATGTGCAGAAGCCTCATTAATCCCATACAAGAAGAATGATGCCTTACTGTTTAATTAGAGAAAAGCTATTCCTTACCTATCAAAGGATTTGTAAATACAAATTAAATTAAAAGAAATTTTTTATATTTAGAAATGGAATTTCTTCAAAAATGATATCTTGAAAGGGATGAGAACCATATAGAGAAAAATGTATAAAGATTGTATTTTAATGAAGCTTTTTTTTTTTTAGAAAAAAAGTTATTTTTGGGACATCTACTAACTTCTGTTTTGGAAATTGGATAAACTTGGCTGTATTAACTAGTCCTACTTCAATTTAGTTCCCCTTTCCTCTAGAATACTTCCAAATTAGTCATAGCTAATTTTTTGTTTAATTTAAGTCTTTCCCCATCACAATGCCAATGGCCTTATTTATCAGTAGAAATGCATGGCAGCAATGATTACATTAAATTTTATGCTCTGATCCTTTCATTGTATTTCATCATTGCAACAAATATCTGAGCCTTCTATAGTGCTGATCTTTCAGCCTCCAAGATACTAAGAGAAAACACATGCAGATGGAAGTTTCTTCTCGTTCATGGATTAGTCAGTAACTGAATTCAGAGACCTGTCAACAAAATTTCAAGATGCAGACAAACCAACATACAGACATAGATGCTACAGATTGGGAGCCAGATGGATTTGGTTGATTCATTAAAGTCCATAGTGTTACTTTAGAAAACTGAATATATTCACTTAGTTGATCCCCAAGGCAGTTTTCCACCAAAGCCTTTATAGCATGGCTCATGCTTTGCTTTCCATTATTGTTAGATGTAGTAATGGGAACGGTGAATGCCACTAAACTGTAGCTAAATCGAGATTTGATATACATTTTGAGTTACATATATCATACACCATCCAAGTGTCCCAATTTGGAATAAACAGTTCTAATTAATCCTTTGCTGTTCTACTTTTACAAGGGCTTTTAAAATGCCCATATTTTTATCTATCTGCATCTCACTTCACCCCTTTGTCCTCACATACATCAGGTACTGCAAATGGAGTTTAAAAGAAAAAATAGTTTGCACTCAATTAACTTAGCAGAATCTTGTCCTTCCTAGTTGGCTCAGGCAAAAACAAACTGCTTCAACACCCCCAATTTGTATGTTTTCCCATTTTCACCACACTGTAATGTTGCTTGGCCACACATGTCCAATTTTCCATTTTTTGCACCAGCTCCACTGGCTGCCAGTTTGCTTCCGGGCACAATTCAAACTGCTGGCTTTAACCTATAAAGCCTTAAACGGTTTTGGTCCAACTTACCTATCCGAACGTATCTCTCCTTATGAACTATCAAGGATGTTAAGATCTTCTGGAGAGGCCCTGCTCTCGCCTTCCTCACAGATGCGTTTGGACAGGGCCTTCTTGGTGGTGGCCCCTCAACTGTGGAATGCCCTACCTAGGGAGATAAGATCGGCCCCCTCCCTGCTGTCTTTCCGAAGGCAGATGAAAACCTGGCTTTTCGAACAGGCTTTTCCAAGTACAGCATAGCTATACGAATTCACAGAACGACCTGAGGATGAAATTGAATAATGACACGACATGGTAATCGCTCACGATAATGTTCTTAAGGCTTGTACGGTTTTTAATGTTTTGTAATATTTTTAAATTTTAAATTTATACTGTATGTAATGTTTTAATACTTTTAATGGTTATTTTAAACTGTTTTTTGAGTTGTGGCATTGAATAATTGCCAATTGTAAACCGCCCCGAGTCATCCTTGGGCTGAGAAGAGCGGTATAGAAATACTGCAAATAAATAAATAAATAAATGTGTGGATCGTTGGAAAATATGAAATCATGCATCATTCTAATCTGCTTTCTAGCAGGATCAGAATAAAGCCATTGCTTAAATTTATTGTTCTTGCAAACCTTGTGGATGTCTATGTAATAGTAGAGATTTTCTTTTAAGCTTTTATTGCAGTTACTCTTTCTGCAGAAGAAAAAAGCCATCCTCCTTTCTTCCTTTTTAAAAAATGCCTTATCTTCTCACCTTTCAAAAATACCCTACAAAGTAGAAACTTTAGTTTTGTATGCAATAGTCATGTATATATTTGATCACCTGTATCCATCTATTCTGCATCCATGGATTCAGCCAACCACAGCTTACATTTGATTTTGCCATTTTATATGAAGGAACATTTTACTGTTGTATATATCATGGATTTTGGTATTAACTGTGGTAATGGTCCTGGAACCAAATCCCAGCAGATACCAACAGCCAACTTTATGTAAATTTTGGACACACACAGGAAAGGGATAACATCTCTTCTTCATTGATCAGAGGTTATACTTATTATATGTTTAAACTTCTATTATGTGATATCTCAGCTGTGTGTCTACTTTCTCTATGGTATATTGAGAGCCAAAGTTTCAATATATCTCAATTTTATCTTCACAAAGGTAACAAATCCCAAACATTTTAAAAAGCTGACTAAAGACCTTTCCTTGATCAACATTTTTCATTTTTGCTAATTTATACATTTTCAATTGTATCTAACCCAAACAGATTAAATTAATACAGTACATTATCTATCTAACAGAATAAGAGTTCTGTCAGAGAAAACAAATGATACATGAATGAAAGTACTGAGAAGCCAACATATAGGCAAGGAACCAGTGTCATGTAATGGTCTGATGATCCAAGAGCTCAGCTTTCAAATTCTTGCTTAGTCCTGGAAATCTACTGAAAACTTTGAGCCAGCCACTCTCTCTCAGCTAAAGAAGAAAGGAATGGTAAAACCCCTCTAAATAAATCTTGCAAAGTAAAATGTTTGGTTAAACTTGAAGAAACATAACAACATGCTTTATATGTAGACGTGCAATCCATGTCACAGATTTATGCTTCATCCGTAGAGGTTCAATTTGTGACATCTCCAGATAGTTCTGGAAAGGACTTCCAGCCCTGCCAAGCCAAATAGTGCTAAGCAGGATAGACTAATGGTCTGATTTTTTTCCAGTCAGCATCTTAGCATTCTAATCTTGCAATCCTATACACAATTGGGAACAACTTCAATTTGAATCAAAAGGATTTGCTTCTAGATAGATTAGAATATGCATATTTGAAAAGATGCTCATAGACACAGTGGAAAACAGTAAATTGAGATCAAAGCAGCTATAACTATTGTTCTGCCTTTGTTTCTATACTCATCTACTTGTGAACTTCTACAACATTTTGAAACAAGTGCTACCCTGTGTTTGTACTACTAATGGATACTCCATGGTAATAATGGCGATATTTTTAACCTGCTATAGTTTGACAGATTGAAGTCACAGATGTGCATGCTCAGTCATCTAGAGTGGGGAATAATCCCACTGTTCTTGTCAGTCTGACAAAAATGTATACAGTATGTGGATTTATAAACAATTTTTCCTCACATTTGTATAAAATAAAATATTCCATGTTCTGAAAAGGGTGTATTGAGACTCACAATCATCTGATGCCTGCTATGAAGGATGGATTTGGTTATAATGCAGAAATTTCTGATACAGGAGAACAGCATAACCTTACGATTGATAGCCTGGAGTGAATAATGAACCATGAAAATACAATTCAGAATCCAATATCAAGAGTCCAAGGCCATAGCTTACATTTTCATGCAAACTACAAGAACTTTGAACAGCCAGGCCTTTAACTGTTTAAGTGTGGAGGTAAAATCATCCCATAAGAAGGAATAACTGTACATTTCAGCAAAATGCTTAGTGCACCATGAACATAGTGTAGCAATGCATCTGTTGACTTAGATTTTTTCTCACCTAGACTGAAAGTAAAGTATGCCATTGCATGCTATGGGCATCAGTTTTACAGATACATTTATGCATAGAGCCACCCAACTTTCTCTATAGCTCACAGACTTCTATTGTACTTTTTATATAAAAGCTCAAAGTCTTATTTATTAGAGTAGACTTCCATGCAAATTATATCTCTAAGTCCAAAAAGAAACTAATCATTGAAAGGGGAGATCCATTGTCAGTTGGATGGTGATCTGTTCATGAGATTCACCTGAACATTTAAAGAATAAGTTATTTACAGTGCTTAGTTCTATCACCAAAACAGGTTCAGAAGCTTGGATAACTTCCATAAAGTTCAGACTGAAACCTTGGAATTCTAATCAATTGAACACATCTAATTTCTAGCACAAAATAATTAGTATCCTTTAACCTGAGGATCTCCAGAACAGGGGTGTGACCTTTCAGATTTATTAGACTGTATAATCCATTATTCCTCACTGTTTGCAGCATTGGCTAGGACCCTTGGGAGTTGTAGCCAAAACCACGTGAAAGGCTACATGTTCCTGTCAGTTGAATGATGAGAGAATCAACATAGAAAAGAGGAAATCTTTCTTCATGCGTACTGTGTTTACACATTGTTCACCCTCTCTTTCACCATTTTCTTGACATGAAAAGCAACATCTATGAAGAAGATAAATTTATGTACACGTCGTGTCTCTTCATGCAAGATGCATGTTTCCAATAGTACTTGCTTATATGCTTACTTCCATGTGAACAGGAATCTCTTTTCCTCAGATACATTGCTTCTTATGGAAAGGAGAAGGGCTACGATCTGGCCTACTCCTATATTACAGAAGGTATGACAAGTGGCTCCTGAATAGGACTGTAGTGCATAGTTAAACTGTACAATAGCCAGCTACAGGGACAGCTTTAAAAATGAATTAGACACATTCATGGAGAATAAATCTCCTAGTGGCTGCTAATCATGATGGTTATGTAAGAAATTTAGAATAAGAGGCATTGCACCTGTCCTGAGGACCATGAATGGGAAGTTGAGGATATTCTTATGCAGGCTTCTCATAAGCATCTGAGGCTCCTTCTACACTCTCATATAAAACCTAGATTATCTGCTTTTAACTGGATTATATGATAGTGTAGACTCATATAATCCTGTTCAAAGCAGACAATGTATATTATCTGCTTTAATAATCTAGATTTTTATGGCAATGTAGAAGGGGCCTGGGTGACCATTTGAAAGAGGAAATATTGAACTAGGCGGATCTGTTGTATAATCAGCATTGTAAGACTCAACCTTAAATTGTTATATTGATATTCCTGTGTTACAGTTTATTATATAGAATTATAACTGATTCAGCTTTTAGTCTCCCAGGATTGCCATAAATCTGAAACAGCTTGAAGGCACACAAGAACAAGAACAACAAAGCCTAGTTTTCCTCCTTTGTTTTCTTTTATGCACTTTTTTGCATAGTTCAATAGAACATATCATAATTGACTGCTCTGGGATACAAAAATTACCGTTGATGTCATAGTCTCATTGAACTTGTGGCTTATATATGACCTTCATAAACCTGTGAGCTGCTGTATTTCACATAAATGTCGTTCATGCCTATAGATTATTATAATGACTAATATATGTCATTATTTTAGTTTACAGTCACAACTATGTGCGAAATGTTCCTAATTTATCTTCTCTTGTATGTGCTCAAGTAGTGAGTGACAAGGACAATGAAACCTTAGATTTTAAGCATAAGATTAAAAAAATAGATTGCCAAAATAAAGTTGTCAGTTGACTTCTGAAAAACCTGTGGGGCATTCCCTCACAAGTGGGAACCACAGGAATGTTAAGGGGAAAGTGTGCATTCATTTTGAATAACCACACATGTGCTGTGCTTTCAGTTGAAAAACGGCAGGCACTTACTTCACAGATTTATATGAAAACAAGCTACAGGCATATAATACACCTTATGATTCCAAGGATGTAGCTTTGGTCTTCCCCAGCCTTCTCACTGAATATGAGTAGAGCTAGAACCATGAAAAGGAAGAGAGAGATAGGCTTCATTAAGTCAAATATTCTTGAAATGTGGAGCAGGAGTGAGATTTTGTATAATATGGCTGTGCTATGGTTGCTTTGCTCTTCCAGAACTATCTGGCTGTCCCATCCACCGAGCTGAAGTCACAATCTACCAGCAGGATTTGCTTCTGTCCTTGAAATGCAAAGGGCGCATCTTGTTCTTTACCTCAGCAAAAATTTAAAGTGAGCCCTACCATTGAGAGACAACGATCGCCTTCATCAGCCGCACATTCCTAGAGGTGTGGCCATAAATTCCTGACATTGATAGGATGAAAACAGGCTACAGGCCTATCTTGTGTAGTTCCCGTTCCTTCAAATGAGGATTTTGCAGAAAAACTTCTGAGTGTATTGCTATTCTATCACTCTCTTTTAAAACTATTATAGTGTTATTTGTTGCTACTGTAAAACAGAGTTAGGTAACCATAGGCTTCTAGATGTTGTTAGATTGCAGTTCCCCTTAGCCCCAGCCGATATTGCTACTCATGAGAGTTAATAGGAGCTAGAGTCCAATAACATAGCAGTTGCTCACCCCTTCTATAGAGCTTTGTCTGTCCTGATAGCATGGTTTTTTATGTTTTTTTCTTTCTCTCCTATAGTATCTTGTTTCGATATGTTATAAAGAGAGCATTGTATCATATGTCCATTTCACCATCACAAAATAGCTGTAAATATGAGGTCTTATTAAGAATACAAGGAAAAATGTTTTGGGTTTTTATTTTAGCTCTGTGAGTAGGTTTATGATTTTTCCAGAACAGATTCTCACAGAAAAGAAATATAATAAAATGTTTTGTACTCATGGAATTAGGATTGTATTTAGCTTTCCAGATTACAGTTATATCAGTTTAGCTTTGCACCATGGTTTTAATTCACTGAAGCACTTTGATTTATTAACCCAGACTTCAGTAGTAAATCATGGGCTCAATATCAATTTTAGCATTTACCACAGGCCTATATTCTTTCTTGATGAAGCTATGATTCTTGATCTTACTTGGCTTCAAGTAGTCCATTGCACTGTGGTCTAGACTCCACCCTGCTCAGTAGTCATCCCAATGTTCCATTTATTCAGTAACTAGCCAGCTCCAGTTGTGAGTCATTCAAATTATTTAGCCCTTTTCCATATGAAAACATTTTTGTTTCCAGGAAGAGCCTGGAAAATAATGCCAGCCTATCATACAGAAGCTAATTGTCAGCAGTTGTTGATGTGAAATATCATCATGGGAAAGTGGCTGGGTTTACATTAAACCTTTCATCATAGTGCTGACTTTTTTTTAGTTATTTCTCTTTCCCCCCAATACATTTGACAGGAAACTCTATCAGCGACCTGAATGCTTGTTCAAGCTGTCAGCTTTGCCTTTCTTTGCCAACACCCTCCCACATTGTAATCTCCTCCCGCTGTTCTTCCAACTGGGAAACCAATTAATCTAAGACAGTTATTTGGCCATACCCAGGTACCTCTCCTTCCTAACAGTTTCCAGGGACTCCATCATTATATGTTGCTTTGATTCCAAATATACTGTATGCACTTTACATCTGCTAGCACTACCTCTTCTGGCTTTAAGTCAGGACAATCTGGATGAATACCAGGCTGTTATCTCCTTCAACCTTTTCTCCATCCAACCTTTATTTCTGTATGCTTAAGTCAACATTTGACCTTCACTGCTCATGAAGAAAAGGTGACACTTAACTTTCTGTGAGCATAATTCAAAGACATAGTCTAGAATATCAATAAAGGGATCTTGTGGCACCATAGAAACTGACTGTGGGCATAAGCTTTTGTAGAATAAGTCTATATCCTCAGAAGCATCTGAGGAAGTACATTTAGTCTACAAAATCTAGTGCTACCATCTCTGTTCTCACAGTTAGTTTCTAATGTGCTGTAAGGTCCTTTTGCACAATTTTTGAGTATTTGTTCTTGCTTTGTTCTACCTTCTGGGATGGTGAAACATTGGCCATCATTATAGCCTACCTACTTTCTGAAGTCCAGAAAAGTTTTACCACCTAATAAGCTTTCGAGTCATATCATATCCTCTGCCATGCCACATCTCAGGAAAAATTCATGTCATATCCCATGTTACTATCAGCACTTGCTCTGGTTCTATGCGCTTTTGTATAGTTTTCATACCATGTCACTATTTTGTATTTGTTCAGAATAAATGGTCACCTACTGCATGCTCAAGTATATTTTCCTAAAAGTGAATTTGGTAATAATACTAGTATATTTGTGTCATAAAAAAATGAAAAGTCAGAACTTTCTACTATACAATGTTATACTAATGGTCTGACATTCTCATTAGTTTTTCCTAAAATGCGTTTACATGAAATATGGCTAAAATGCTGTATAAAATCCTAAAATGTATATCTAAATTAAACTCATGACACATGATTACCATTAATGGTCTTGACTGTCTTTTTAAAGAACGGCTTTTTAGAATGTAGGCAGTCAATTCAACTAATGTTCAGATCAGTAGTATACTACTACAACAATATATTAAATAATATGTTTATACTTGCACTTATCTTAGAGATATATAGGTATAAATACATTTGGTATTTAAAACATTATAAAATAGAATATTGACAGGTTCCCATGCTTAGGTTCAAGATAGTATGAGCCTTACTTCAGGAAATGGAAGAGCTTACAATACATTGCATTACTCCATAGTCTGTATTTTGAGAACTCATGTTGTAAACATTACATTTAACTCTTCTTTTAATTTTCCCCCCTCTGTGTTCTATTTGCATTACATTAACTCATTGTTTAGTGGTAAGTTTATGCCTTTTATGCATATTCAAAAACTTCTATAATTCAATTTCTCTGTTTCTTCTCATACAGTCTGACAGCCAGATATGCAACTCAGTCTAATCACAGTGGAATTGCAACCAGTCAAAAAAAGCCTTCTAGGTCAGTTAATATCTCTAATTTATTGCTTGGTAGTGATGCTTAATGGAGTCACTTCCCACTGGCAATTTTATTCTTTAAAGCAATATAGACATTAAGCTTTTTATCATCATATTTTAAATGCAAGCTTTGCAGAATTTTTTGTCGGCCCGTGGAAAACCTTGCCCAGGACTACCAAAAATAACAGTTCTATATAATATCTGTAGGCATATCTGTGTATTGCAATTTAGCATACTGCATGTAAAATAATTTATTCTAATGAGCTGTCAACATTCAAGTGGGATTTTAGTGCTCAGCTTGTTGTTCAACACATAGGCAAGAGAAAAATATCATATACAAGATTTCCATCATTTTCTTCAATTGTGCTGCAGGAACACCTTTGCAACTGAACTGCTACCAGACAAGGATACAAACAAATCCAGCTGTCAGTCATGCCATCTCTGCTGACACTGAATTAAATCCACTTGTTTTTCCCAACTAGAGCAGGGCCATTGAATCAGTGCAAACTTCGTCTGAATTCAGTGGGTCCACTCAAGTTGGGACTAACAACTGGTTTTTGTTTATTACCCCCTGCTTTTTGCCATCTTCTGCTTATTCTTTTTCATCTAAAAAGCATTAAGAAATGTAATGTATCTGGGTGCCTGAGCTGAGAAACTTCCCATCTCAGACACTTATCTGAGTGATTCATTGTTATTTTTCCTCACCCAAAGAAGGTTGGAAGTGAGTAAATGAACAATGGATTGGGACATACATACTTGTCTACCAATTTGGTTGTAATGATTCTACCAATATTCTGTATAACCTCTGTCTTCTATGGTTTAGTTTACATTTGAAACGAAGTCATATTGTTTGATTATTGGACTTTTCCATCAATTCTCAAAATCTTCACGTTTTTAGTTTATTGGCCTACTGAAATAAGGTAACTATAACCCCAGCAGAGCACAACTGCTCCTCTTCAGCTGAAGTAGCCTAATTGTTGACTTTCAAATAGAAAAGAACACTGGTTTTGAAACTAATTTGCAATTACCATTTTACTTTTTATGCAAAGAGTCTCAGGTTCCACCTTGGAGATCTTGAAGTACAGCTGACCAAGACTTCAGCTATTGCCAATCTGTTTCAAAATAGGCAGATTCCTATGGAAATATTTTTAAAAACCACTGAAATGAAATAGCCAGCACTCATCCAGTCTAAATTGCATTTAACAAAGTTTTGAACAAAATATTTCCTCATTGGGGCAATTATTATATTTTTGTGAAGCTGGGATAAAGTGCAATAATGAACAATTATGAAACAAATGGAAATCTTACCGCTTAAGACAGCCAACATGTCCATTGCCTATTCTGTCTTTGTTAAGCCTTATGGGCTTTTCTCTTACGAGCACTAAAATTCATGTATTTGTTTCCTAAATGAGTATTCCTTGCTCCTGCTGTGGCATTCAGTGTAAGTTTATAATGTATTCAATGTAAGTCTTTTAAAAGCTAACAATCCTGTTTGCTGTACAGTTCATTGCTGACAATGAACCATCAGTTTTGTAATCCAATATACTGTATGTTCAGTTCAATGACACCAACAGAGCCACTGGTGATAGTCTCAAATGAGCTATACCAGAGTGCACCTGTGATATTACATTTTAAATCACATTTATTATGGACTCTTGTCTCATTCACAGTTCATCTTGTCTGGGAGCTAACAGTTATTTGTCTAACACTGTCAATTTATAACGGTGTCAATGAAAAGTTGTTCAGAACTCTGTTGCTTGTGAATTACTTGCCACTTTGCATTTCCTTTGGTGCTTAAAACGATTCTGTGGAAGAATGAGTAAAATAGTAAAACAAAAGGGGGTACATGTGAAAAATAAGTGACGCTCAATACTAGAATGTGTGTTTGTTGGTCTAAAACATAACTTCACAAATTACAAAAAGAAAAGAATTTCAAATGTCAATTTGATCATCCCCCCCCCCCCCATTTGTTAGCTTCCCTGTTACATGTTTTAAATTTTTTTATTACATTAAATATAGATTTTATTTATTTCATGTCAAAAGCATTGCATAAAATAGTTTATCTAAAACCAATAAAATTGTTTCTCAAAAATGGATAAAATAAAGAGATCACAAGCTGCTAGATTGTTTTAGAAGGGTAACAACAACTGCATTGTCTGTAGCTTTAAACAGTTCTTCCTCTGTGCATGAGGCAGGGCATTGTGGGCAAGCAGATGCTGAGTCGTTTGTTCTGCTCCAAAGCCGCACAAGGTGGAGGATTCTTCTAGGTAGTGCCATTTTGCCAGGTTGCTTTTTGATCAGCCAACTCCACTTCTGAGTCTGTTCAAGGACTTCCAAGTTAGTTGCCCAATAGATATATTGTTCTGACAGATGAAGCAAAAGTTTAGTATGCATAAAATATTTAGAGCTGACAAAATTTGATGTGGTCTAACCACAGCTACCCAAAGAACAACTCAAGATCCAGAGCTGAAAAATAATTTCAGACTTATTAGACATCTAACATTTTCCAGTTACTTTTTCACAGGAGGTGAAGAGATGGAATGAGTGATGTAACAATTCTAGCCTAATTTCTCTGCAGGAAGGTGCTTTCTTGATGCACCAATGTAGTAAGCAAAGTGATTTTTTAAAAGAAAGTAAAACTCATCCCCAAATCTATGCCTTTAACATTTTCTGTTTATTTTTTACTTTGATATTATTAGCATTTTACCATGGCAATGCCTTTTGATTTTTTATTAAAAAATTTAACATCACATGATAGTAACAATTTTTTTTTCAAAATCTTGATCTGAATCCAATAGTCTGTCACTAAAATTTTATCAGGATTCTCACTTTCAAGCACTGTATTGGGACAATTCCTGTTTATTGGCAGCATTTAATTCAGAGTATTTTTCCTTGGTAACTAAACTAGGTAATAAATGCTGAGGGAATATGTTGTAAATTTGTATATATTTCAGCCACTGACATTTTTATTCATTTTTTAAAACTTTGCTACCTAGAATGTTACAGATGGTGGCAGCAAATACCAACAAGTGAGAAATACATAACTTGAACTGTAGTCTTGTAAAATGGATGGATTACTTTCAGTCAAAAGCTTTCACTTTAATATCTGTTGCAAATGTCTGAGATTCTGGGAACACAGGACATAAAATTAGTTTACTATATTTATACCCTGCCCTCTCTCACCCTGGTGGAGATTCAGTCAATCAAACTATAAAGAATCTAGTCTTGATAAGCTATATACCTAGATTGTTTTATATTTATAGTAATATGCAGAAGGTGACTGCTTTAATGAAAGGTTGTATGAAGAACATGAGTGAATCTTTTTAGCAGTATGGATGGAAAATGCAAAGGATCCATATGTGTTTGTCTACACAGCATCTCTCTCCCACACACCTGTACCTATTAAGGATGACCTTCCATTGGCAATGTTGAGTCTAACTAACCATGAATTATGTTGTTGTTCATTGTCATTGCCTTTATTCCCAAATCATTGCTGATCAGCGCTGATTCCTATCCTGTGTGATTTATGGTGTGCATCAAATTTATTTCTGACTATACTATTCCAGGCTTCCCGGGCCCTCAAGGGTGCCAGCTGCAGGCAGCAGTACCAAAGTCCAGGGAGCCTCAAATCTGAATCGAAGAAGTCAGAGCTTTAATAGCATTGATAAAACCAAGCCTCCACAATATGCAAATGGAAATGAAAAAGGTAAGTGCTGAATCAGTGTTATCTTACTGAGCATAGAGGACCAAAAAAGATTCCATAATAATGTGGAATAATTATGCACAGTTACTAAAAGAGATGAGATATAATCATAGTGTCATGAAGTTATCTGTCAGGTTGAGGACTGTTGTACTTATAACAGACAATAACTAAAGTTTTTAGTTGCATTTGAACAGCATATAAAATCTAACCAGTTGTTCTTTTGATAGATTTGAATAGGAAAATATTGATGAGTTGCAAATGTAAGGAGTCACTATTGAATGTAGCTAGTTTTGAATGCAATAGCTGAATTATAAGACACCCTGCATTAAGAAGGGAATGTCTTTTACCATGTTACAGATTCCTACAATGTTTTCTTCACGGGGCTTGATTGGCAATATTCCCAACATTGAGCTTATTTTTTAAACTAAAGAAATACAAAAGTATTATAGAATGGTGATAGGTACCATTTTACCACAAGGTGGGAGTAGAAGTCATCAAAAAGCATCGTTATTCAATTGTAAGTATTTAGCAAGCTCAAAAAAATATAGTTTGATTGCACATATAGTCGGAAAATAGAATATTTAGATTTACTTGGGGTTTAAATATTATTGCACCAATTATGTTTTGTCTAGTGGTACCTTTCCCAAGACTTTTTTCTTTACAAAATATTGAGATTATTCAGACGGCTTTCAAAATAACCAATGCATGTATTTCAAGTACACAAACCTATAACAAGGATAGTCATTTTGTGACTTCAAATATTTTTTTTAACGTACGGGAACCTAGGGTGACTCAATTTTTGGGTTTTCTGGACAAGTACAGAAACACTCATGAGATATTTGTGGTTTTAGAATGTATAACTTTTTCATACATGTGCTGAGTATGTATACTTCTTAACCTTACTTCAGATCTTTCCTGAAGACTGTTGTTCTGAAAAATCAGTCTTCCTGTTAAAGTTACTACAGGGATAAACCTAATAAACATGGAGGTGGGAAAACTAGCACAGTTAGTTCTGTGGTAAAATGTGGTTATTAAATGAAAACAAATATGTGCAAATATTTAATTGATTGAAATGGTAAACTTGAAAAAGGCTGTATGATGAAGCAAACTAGAGGCATGATATGTATTTTGACAAAACATATTGGAAATAGCTTTGGCTGAAATTAGTTACTGATTTTTTTTTCTAAGTCAATACAGTTATAAATGAGCATGAAGAGATAAGAAACAATGTTGCATATTTTCTGTTACCAGCACATAGAAATCTTGCGAAAAGCTTCCTCTCAAACAATGGTAATTATTCACTGAATCCTTCAAATAATAATATAATAATAAGATATTTTATTTATATTCTGCCCTATCTCCCAAGGGGACTCAGGGTGGATAACAGTACACATATACAGCAAACATTCAATGCCTTTATACAGTTAACAAAGACAGACAGTACATAAACAGAGGTAAAGGCTTCCCATCTTTTTCCATCTCTGTCATCAGGGGGTTATGCTCAACTCCGGTCACGGTGTGTGTTTGTATGTTCTGTCACTCCATCTTCTATGCTGAGGAGCGTTGTTGTCTTTAGATGCTCTCCCGATTGAATCGCCAGCATGTCTGCATGGGCACCTTTTATTACCTCCTCACCATTTATCTACTCACATTACTCTTTTAGAATTGCTAAGTGAGCAAAATTGGGCTGATGGTTGGGAGCTCACCCAAACCCAGCTCTGGAGGCAGTGCTCAACTTTGGCCATGGGGGGGGGGCTTCTGTCACTCCATCATCCATGCTGAGGAGCTTTGTTGCCTTTAGATGCTCTCCCGATCAGATCGCTGGTATGTCAACATGGGGACTTTTATTACCTCCTTGCCAAAGTGGTACCTATATACTCACATTACTGTTTTTGAACTGCTAAGTGAGCAGAAGCTGGGCTGATGGTTGGGAGCTCACCCCAACCTGGGTTTGAACTGTCAACCTTTCAATCAGCAAGATTTTCTGTAGCTGATGGTTTATGTACCAATAAATACATCACCCATTTTCTTTGATGTAGAACTGAATAGCACAGAGCCTGCTAGGAGTTTATTTAAGCCAACTGGAAACATATGATCTAAATATTTAAATTATGCAAATGTATAAGCAAACATAACTGGTGGCTTTTTAAAGCTGGATCGGTCTTAACACTTTGTTCCTCTAATTCTACACAATATGTTAATAGGGAGGTAGTCATTTCAGATTTACATGTGGAAATATGGGCTTAATGTAGAAAGGCTCATCACCAGTGCATGTGGTTTTTACCATAACTTTACTTTTCAGAATATACTATGATTACAGAGTCTACAATCCTGCATTTTAAACATGGGGTGGGGTGGGGGTGGAAAAAGATGCGAGTTCCAGAACTGGAAGCTGATTTATTTTCCCCACAAACTCTAAAATTATGATTGCATAGGAAGTTGTCTTTTTATGAGAAATCTACTAGCATTGCATTAAATGTACAGTTTTTCTTTCTACATTCATTTTTTCCTACTTTAAAGAACTCACCCATTATGGTATTGGAAAAAAGGGAAATAGAGGATCAGGATTGTTATGGGACAGAGATGAGTTGTTCCCATGAAACAATTCTGTTGGAAATTGTCACTGGTGTAACTTTGGGCTGATCTTCAGTACGATTGTTCTGCAGGAGTAAAAGGTGATAAAGAAATCTCCCCTTATGGTTCATGCTGTATAAAGTAGAACATCTAAACAGAGGAAACCGAAATGTGCATTTAATCAATGTGTATTGCATAATCAGACAGACACTAGCTTTCTGACCCTGATGGGGCCTTCTGTATTGTGAATTAAACAAGATTATCTAGCATTCTGGCTCAAATTATTATACTAAAGATTTTTAACAGTATATTTTTTTGCAATAGTACATCTGTAATTTTGGACTCACAAAGTGGTTAGAATGGATCACCAAATGCCATATGGGAAAACTACAATTTGTATTAAGGCCACATATGAAATCACAGCCAGCCATTAAATTTCTAATCCAAAGTTTTGCTTTGTATTGGGAAGACCTTAAGAAAATACTGGACCGTGCATCATTGCTCATCTAGTGGAAGTTCCTAGCTGCAGTTTCCTACTTTTCAATTCTTCAGCCTACAGGCATTTGTCCTGTAAAATACTGGTATTGGTAACTTACATCTTCCAAAATAACAGAGAAGTAGATGTGTTTGGCAGTCTTATTTGAGTCCTCCTTCTTGGCTTGATAGTTAGAAATTGCTAATTTCAATTGACGCAAACTGTTATATATATGAGACATTGGGGCAGTGGTCAAAATGCTCAGTCATCTAAGGATATTGAGTCATCTAAGAACCTCTTTGGTCATTGTGTTCAACCGCCTGCTCAATGAAGGCTCTCCAGCTAAAGCATCCCCCAGAAAGTAGCTGTCCAACCCCTTTTTGAAGATGTCCAGTGAAGGAGACAGCATTTTGGTAGGCAATTGTTTCCATTGCTGAACAACTCTTACTGTCATTGAGTTCCTCCTAATGCACATATGTCAAATGCAAGGCTTGTGGGCTATATCTGGCTTGATAGACAGATAGAGGGAGGGATGTTGGATAGATAATTGGCTGTTGGCTTACAGTGACTCAGAGATGATTTTGCCAGGTTTATTGGGAGTTTCTTATCCAAGTACTAGCAAGGGCTGATTCTGGCTAGCTTCCAATATTTATTTATTTATTTGTTTATTTGTTTGTTTTTTTATTTATTTCATTTGGCTTCTATGCCGCCACTCCCGGCGGGCTCGGGGCGGCTCACAGTACTAAAAAGATCACAGAGTAAAAAACAGTAATACAGAATAAAAACAGAGGATAAAAGCATCACTAAGAATATCAAAACACAGCAATTAAAACGACCTGAGTTAAGACTCAGTTTTCAACAGGGGGGTGCATCCCACCAAGACCTACACATGGAAGGCAAGCTGGAAGAGGTGGGTCTTGCACGCCCGCCTGAATGGGAGCAGGTCATGGATGGTGCGCGTGTCTGCCGGAAGGGCGTTCCAGAGTGTCGGTGCGATCACTGAGAAAGCCCTTCAGCTTTTGAACAGGTCCTGGTGCCTCTTGGGCACCCGTGTCAAATACAAGGTGCACCAGCCAAATCTAGCCTGCCACATCATTTTATGTGGCCCACAAGGCTTTTAATGCCAGAACAACATAGTTACATTTTTACAGTCTTACAATCACAACTAGCCCTTTGAAGCCAACCATAGGCTCATGTGGCCCTTGGTGAAAATAAATTTGACACCCCTGTTCTCATTGTAATTTCAGACCATTAGATGTGGCACTACTCAATGAAAGCAGAGACAGGAATGTACCCTCCTCCTTGTGTGCAGTCATATCACCTCTCACATTTTTGCTCACTATGCTGGATATGCCATCTCCTTTAACCTTTCCTCATATTTTGTTCTCCATACCTCTTATTATCCTTGTGGCCTTTCTCTCATCGTGCCCTAACTTGTCTATCTCCTTCTTAAAATGAGGAACTATGAACTGAGTAGTCTCCATGTGCTGCCTAATCAGCACAGTATATAGCTTATTTACTTACTATATTTCTATGCCGCCCTTCTCAGCCCGAGGGTGACTCAGGGTGGTTTACAAAATGGCACAATTTGATGCCACAATATGTAAGTTAGAAGCATATAACTTACATAAAATTCCATAAACAGTAAAATCAATAAAAGCATAAATCCTCCACATCTCAATACCAAAATCGTTATCCGATCACAATTGTCCAGTCGTTCCAAGGTCAAGAACTTATCTGCTACACTGCATTTGAGAAAACCTGCTCATAAAGCCAGGTTTTGACTTTTTTAAACAAAATATTAAGAGAGTGAGGGCCGATCTAATGTCCCTAGGGAGGGCATTCCTTAGCTGAGGGGCCACCACTGAGAAGGCCCTATCTCTCGTCCCCGCCAACCGAACCTTTGAAGAAGGTGGGACCGAGAGCAAGGCCTCCCCAGAAGATCTTAAATTCCTTGATGGCTCATAAGGAGATATACATTCGGACAGATAAGCAGGGCCAGAATAGTTTAGGTTTAATTTCATTTTATTAAAATCTGCCCAATTTTCTAGTTTATCAAAGACCTTTTGAATTGTCTTTCATTCTTCCAATGTGTTAGCAATCCTTTCCAAGTTTTGTGTCATATGAAAACTTGATAAGGATTTCCTCCAGCTCATAACACAATGTAACACAATTTTTGTTCCTGGGTTATAAATGTCATTTCCTAATTGGTTCACAAAAACATGGAAAAAGTTTATTAAACTGCAAAAATATTGTTTTTTGCTGGACACCCTGCAGCAAATTTTGATAATAGTTTTTCAATTAATATCTTACCAAGTCTTAACCCATTTCAGAACTGTTCTTCAAGAGTTCTGGAAAATGATTGCCAGTGGTATCAGCAAGTTCCTTCAGTACTCTTACGATTCAAGTCCTGAAGACAATTCCTACCACACATCCAGCAGTCCATTTTTTCATCATACAGACTTGTACTTGGCTGCTTGGTGAGAGCTATTACAAAGCTGGTAGCACCGCTCAGTTTTTTGTTCCAGGACAATATCCTGGTTTAGTGCATATTTTATTTATTTATTTATTCAAATTTATTCACCGCCACTCCCAGTCGGCTTGGGGCAGCTCACATGTCAATCAATAAAAACAACTAAAACATCACATTAAAACAGCAACATTAACAGCATCAGCAATAAAACAGCATTAACAATAGAAGGGAATGCAGGAATTGTTCAGAACCCAAAAGCCTGCTGGAACAATAACATCTTGCAGGCTTTCCGGAATGCTGGAAGACTCTGGAGGGCACGGGTTTTGGAGGGCAACTCGTTCCAAAGAACCGGGGCTATGATTGAAAATGCCCTTCTCCGTGTTGCTGTCAGGTGATATACTTTAATACTTGGCACAGCAAGGAGATTTTGTTTCTCAGAGCGCAAAGATCTAGTGGGACAATATGGGATAAGGCAGTCCCTTAGGTACACTGACCCCAGACCATTCAAGGCCTTAAAAGGCAAAACTAACACTTTGAAGGTAATCCAGCATTCAACAGGAAGCCAGTGCAGTTCCTGCAGGATTGGTATAATATGGCAGCTCATTGGGACTCCTGCGAGCAGCCGGGCTGCGTTGTTCTGCACCAGCTTAAGTTTCCGGATCACGGACAAAGGAAGGCCAATGTAGAGAGTGTTACAGTAGTCCAGTCTTGAGATGATCGTAGCTTGGACCACTGTGGCCAGACCGTACCGGGATAAATAGGGGGCCAGCTTCCTAGCCTGATGAAGGTGGAAAAACGCCACTCTGCTGACGGTGGAGACATGAGACTCCATTGACAGCTGAGAATCCAAGGTAACACTGAAGCTTTTTACTGACAACGACGGACATAACATCACGCTGTCCAGGGTTGGAAGCCGAACATCCCCATCACCCGGACAACCCAGTCACAAGATCTCCATCTTTGCTGGATTCACCTTCAACCTACTGGCTCGCAGCCATCCAGTGACGGCATAGCAGCCTTTCCATGAAATTAAATAGTTTTTAAAATTGCCAATATAATAATTCAAGAGATACTTATTGCTTTTCACTTTACTTATTAGCTCTGTACTTTATCCCTTTATAATCAGAAATGTTTATTATGACAGTGGGGGTGAAGCTTACTTTAATCGAAAACTTAACTACAAAACTAACAATTATAATGTATTATATCTGTATAATTTCGCTTCAGGAACAACATGATTATTTTTCTATTCTAATATACTGAAAAACCAAGGAACAGAAATTCTGAGGCAAGGATGGAGAAGAGGCTTAGGTATATAAATGAGTTTTGAAACAGCAGTCTTTTGAATGATGTCATTGAAGTGGAACTTTGAAATATGCAAATTATTGGGATGAGACTTTATGGTAATAAAGGCTAGAAAGCCTGGAAAAAGTAGCTTTCTTAATCCATTCCCCTGCCTTCTTTTTCTTTTTCTCTTTAGTAGAATCACCCAAAGGCCCTCACCCATCTACAGGCATGAATGGAAATGTACAGCATCCCACCAGCACTGGGCAGCAGCCGGTCTCTGCCATCCCCTCTCCGAGTGCCAGCAAGCCTTGGCGCAGCAAATCTATGAATGTCAAACACAGTGCCACCTCTACCATGTTGTCTGTCAAGCAGCCTAGTCCCGCAACATCTCCACCACCTTCAGACAGGCTCAAGCCACCCCTTTCTGAAGGACCCAAAACTCCATCCTCTGGGCAGAAATCCATGCTGGAGAAATTCAAGCTGGTTAATGCAAGGACTGTTTTACGGCCTCCCTTATCAAGTTCAGGCCCAAGTGACAGTGGGAGAGAAGATGAAGCCTTCTTAGAGTGTGTTGAAACAGATGGCTACAGTGTTGGGCTTAATAGTGGTGGCTCCACCACCAGCAGCCCTAAAATATCACCTAAACTAACCCCTCCAAAAGCTGGAAGCAAAAATCTCAGCAATAAAAAGTCTTTGCTACAGCCAAAGGACAAAGAGGAAAAGAGCAGGGACAAAAATAAAGTTTGCACTGAGAAAATGGTAAAAGAAGAGAAGGACCAAGTCACAGAGACACCTGCAAAAAAGACCTCAAAAATTGCAAGCCTGATCCCAAAAGGGAACAAAGCTACATCAGCCAAGAAGGAAACTTTAATTCCTTCATCTAGTGGGATACCAAAACCTGGATCAAAAGTACCAACACCGAAGCAAAGCACTTCACCCTCATGTTCGGGAAGCAAAGAAACTGAAAAATTGAGAAGTGCAAAAGGAAATCAGCCCCCATCAACAGCAAAATGTCAGGTTAATGAAAAAGTTGGTATTTCATCTTGTCTCACAACTGAAGGAAAAGAATCTAATATAGCCCTTACCCCATGTTCATCCACTGCTCTTTCAATGGCTGCAAGTAGTGGGCAAGCAACAGGAAACAGTACTGTCCAACTTCCTCAGCAACAGCAATACAGTCACCCAAATACGGCCACAGTAGCACCATTTATTTACAGGTAAGATTAATTTGCTATGCTTTATAATGACATTGATTTGTAAATTTGGCGGCCTATTTCTAAAGACTATAATTATTTTAAATTTCCAATTTTCTAAAAAGTGTCTGATTTAGCTAATGGTGAAACATAAATCTGATCATAAAGAGATGTCATTTTAAGAAGACTAATAATGAGGAAATGACCTGAGTACATCTACACTGACCACTTAGTTTGGTCTGCAGCCATTTTGGCAGAAATTGGTTTCACTGTGCGGATAATAACATTGCCATTTCTGAAACAGGTTCGAGGAGAGACAGGTGGTTGCCTTAGCTACTGATAATGGCCCCAAACAAGTTCTAGACTCTGCAGTGTGAGGTGCACCAGTACTCCAGAGGCATATGAGGAGGAAATAAGAAGAGAAAGTGACAATAATGGAAGCAATTATCAGTCTTAGAGGGCCATTTGGTCCCCTGATGTTTAGCTATGTCCTTGAGGCATTTTTGGTAGCTCCCACCATGAGTTCTGAATATTTCAAAATGCTTTAGAACAGACAGGTATCTGCAGTGCACAGGCATTTTGTGGAGCTAATTTCACCGTATACATTTGGAACTTGCTAATACACATTCAGGGCTTATCTCATACTTTCCCCCAGCTTTGTTTGATGCACTTTAAACCCTTTAACCTCTGCTGTGTTATCTAGCTGCTGCAGTTTGAAGCTAGCTTCAAACCACATTCTGTGGTCAAACGTTGATGAACCCAGGAGGGAAAAACACTTTGTAATGACTTTATTTTTCCTACTACCTACTCCCTGCATCAAAACATTTATCAGAAAATTTGTCCATTAATTTTTGTCGTAAAGGATGATACTGTAAAATCTAAGGATTTTAACACTCTACTTTCTATCATTTGGTAAGTGTGTCTCTACCTGGGAGTCAGGACCTGGGGGGGAGAAGGTTGCGAGGGAAGTCAGAGGGGTCACCAAAGACCATAGGAAAACACAGGATTTTCTGTTGGTCGTGGGTGTTCTGTTTGGGAAGTTTGACCCAATTACATTATTGGTGGGGTTCAGAATGCTCTTTGATTGTAGGTGATCTATAAACCCCAGCAATTACAACTCCCAAATTACAAAAGCAATCCCCCCTCCTCAACTCCACCAGTATTCAACTTTGGGCACATTGTGTATTTGTGCCAAATTTCATAGATATTTACATTGCAATTCACAACAGTAGCAAAATTACAGTTATGAAGTAGCAACAAAACATATTTCTATGGTTGGGGGTCACCACAACATGAGGAACTGTATTAAGAGATCGTGGCATTATGAAGATTGAGAACCACTGCATTAGAGCCATGTTTGGCATTCCAGTGGAAATTAGTGATGGTCATTATGACAAGACAGAGCTGAAATGAATACATTGGAACATTATTTATTATTCAGCAAAAGGGGCTTAAGTGAATGGGAAACATATTGTCGTAGTTTAGCTATGATTTCCATTTAACAATTTATGATAAATTATGATAAAACATTTTAAGTAACTGTAGCAAACATTAATGTAATAACTTACCTACAATATTTTAGCTTCATCTTCAATAAGCATGGTTTTAATTATTCCAGCAATATGTCTCTGAGCAAACAATTTAGCATCAGCACTGATATGGAACACATCTTTATTGTTGATTAAAAATGAATGTTGATTGAAAAAAATAGACACATGGATTGCTAACAAGCTCTAAACACTTGTTTAGAGCTTGTTAGCAATTTATATATAACCTTAAAGCTGCTTCCATGTTAAAAGAATCATGACTTCCCTAGACCCAATGTTTCGTTCATTTAATGTGTGAAATTCTTCATGGTGAGGAGTCTTATAAATTGTGAAACCAATGATTCCACTATGGCATTTTTATTAGACTTTTTCCTCTTCTATTTCTCTTGTCTTTTTGCAAGATCTATCTTTGCTGCCACAAGGAGGAGCAATAATAAATCCCTTTATATACTGGGAATATTGTCTTCATGTTCAGAACTGAGCAGTACAAAATTTAGACTGTCTGGAATATGATGACTACATATTTCTTCCTAAGGCTGAAGTCTTGTATACACCTTCCTGGTAGCCAAGCACAGTGGGACTTATATCTAAGCTAAAATGCTCTGGACTGGGCCATAAAAACCTGAATGCTTGGGCAGGCTTATGAGAAGCTACTTTCTTACTGCAATCCTTTCAACCATAGGTTACATCTCCTGCCTTATACGTTGCTATTAATCTTTCAAATATTATGCCCTACCAGTTAATAAAAAACTTATGGAATATATCTCAAAACTGAGACACCTTTTGGTAGTATTTTCTGACCACTGTCAACACCAACTTTAGATCCTGGAAGTAACAGAAGCAGGAATGAAAGCATAATCTATAAATAGGTAGTTTTTTCAGACTAGGAATGTATTCATATACCACAAGAAAGTGGAGGAAAATGGAACGATTCCATGCAGGGCTCAGGCCGTGGAAATTAATTCAAAGAAGAACAAAACCAGAGAAATGTAGAATATTTCACATCAAAGGAAATGTGAGAAAGGGGAATTATTCTATAACTAATTACTATATAGATTCGTGTAGTCGATTTGTTAAGGAGATGGTTGACAGTGCCATATGTACTAGAGCTGCTGCTTTTCAACATTCAAGAGAAATGAGTGAGATTGATCAAATGGCAGCCCAGATATGCCTAGCTTTTAATGTCACTGACACAATAGGGAGTGTTATGCATGGTATCATGTCTGAGATATAGCTGATTAGAATGGGCTTTAATTGTTTTACAAAAACATACCTAAAATATTTGCTAATGGTCCAAAAAGAGCAATGAGTAGTACTTATGTGAATGCTGACTTGCTATTATGTTTGAAGTAGAGATAGTATTTTAAAAGAAGTCTTGATAACTTTCAAAATGAATTTGTTTTAAATCAGTCTCCAATCTGAAAGTTACCATAAATGGAGTAGAGAAGAACTGAAGAAGAAGGAGATTGTGTAATCTCAAGTACATATTACAGTTCAAGTACATATTGCTAAATCATTATTTTTTGGATGCAAACCAGGCCAGTACCTCCTTCCTGGCTGTGTAGTTGTTGCTGGCCAAGGTTGCCATATTACTTAACTGGCCTGGTTTAACCCATATTTAAGGCCTTGCACGGCCTGGGGCCAGCATATCTGAGGGACCGTCTCTCCCCATACTGCCCTACGACATCACTGCGGTCGGGAAGTACCAACCTTTTGGATGTCCCCTCAGCGAAGTCTGTTAAATTAACAGCAACCCATAGGAGGGCATTTTCTGTAATTGCGCCCACACTGTGGAATACCCTCCCCGCTGAAACGCGTGCCATCCAGGATCTGCTGCCCTTCAGGTGAGCTTGCAAGACCTACCTGTTCCAACAGGCCTTTGGCCTGTAGGTCTTGCCCTCGCACAGCCCATCATGTTGTGTAAAGTCCTGTGTCTGTTATTTGTTCTTTCACATCAGGCTTTTAACTTTGTTTTGTTTTATATTGTGTTTTATTCTGCCATGTTTTAACTGGTTTTATATGCTGTTTTATCCGGCGCTTGTGAGCCGCCCCGAGCCCCCCGGGAGTGGCGGCATAGAAGCCCAACAATAAATAAATAAAAATAAATAAATATTCAAAGCATGCTTTATATTACCCCTTTGAAGCTTTAGTTAGCCTTGATTACACATATTTTGGGTTTTTTTTAAAGAGTACATATCTGGCCCTCGAAGACATGAGGCAAAATGTGCAGCCTGATTTGCTTATTTGTTTAGAAAGAAATACCTGTATACCTGAAAGAAATATCTCAGCATTTAGGCAACAGATTCATAGAGGTTTCAATTGTGGAGTGATTCTCTGGTGAAGGGGAAAGAATGTTGTCAGTTGACACAAAACTAAGTTGTTTTTTTTTACAGATATGCCTGTAAACAGGGATGCACAAATGTGACAGAGCAAGGGATCTTGGCAAAAAGTGTAAAAATGCTTTGATATCAGGATAAAATTAACAAGCTTTCAATCAGAGTAGTCATTGTTGGCTGCTGCAGCAAAATACATACATAAGCAAGCAAGCGAAAGATACAAAATCATTTGCCTCTGTAGACTCCAGCAAATACACTCAGATGCAACATTTCCTATCTGAGGTGTTCTTCTTCATTAATCACTTCTTTAACCTGACCACATTCTGATATTGTTTGTCCGTGTGTATTCTGATTTTCAATTGTGAACTGCCAGAGTATGTAGGTGAGCACAAGTGACCACAAGGGGCATTTTTGCCCCATTTTTCTGCTTTTATGTGCAGCTTGGATGGGGCTGCTGTGCACCATCACACCACACATGGTGGGCCCCACCCACATTCCTTCCAAAGTAGGGTGGAAGTGCCGGAAGGTGCTTCCTCCACCACTACAGGAAAGCTCCGGTTGAGATACCTGTACTTTCCTCCACTTTTTCCTGTGTGGTGGCAGAAGGGGGGGGGGGGAGTAATGCATGTTGCTGCCCTTTGTGCCATCTGATGAGGGTGAGGGGAAAGGGTGCCAATGCACCCAGCCCCATCCCACCCTGTCCCATCTCCACCTTGTGGTGAGGAGAGGAGGGAGGTTACGCATGGCACCCCGAGCCACCCCACATGTTTCCCCTTTAGCCGCGCAGCAGCCCGGTCTGAAAGAGCTGTGTGAAGAGGTGGTAGGTGAAAAATGGAGGAAGCAGGGAATGGAGGACCAGGGCCGACAAAAAGGAAGATAGTGGGACAATAAGGATCACATCTACAGTGCCCACTTAGATTGGGTCACTTCCCTGTGGTAACTGGGGAAGTCCATGTGGGGACGATACTTGGACCCAGTATGGCATCCAGCATACTGGATCGGCCATGAGTTATGGTTCTGTGTAAATCTGTCCAAGGAAAAGAAGACCCAGCAACATTGAATGCATGAGTACGAGGAAGGCCTTTCTGGTGAAGTGTCAGGCTGACACTGTAGTCAGTTGTAAAGGAATTAGTTGAGGCAGCAATAGTGGAACCTTCTTGATGGATGGAGCAGAACATTTCTGCAAGCATAATAAGGTTATTCTCATTCATGAACTGCCACCCAGCAATTCTGTAGCATGGAGGTTTCCTTAAGTAATACATATGCTTGTGTGGGACTGTTAAATCAATGGGTCATTGGGAAGTTTTTTTTAATCTTAGTCTATGTGCTCATCTTAAAAATACTCTTCAGTGGTATAGAAATTATTTCTTTACATCATCCCACACCAAGATCAAACCCTCATAAATAAAGGTGGCTTTCTGTAGTGAATAGTAGAAATATAGTGAATATATTCTGGAAATATAGAAAACCTGGGACTGGTTAAATAAGTATTAATATTGCAGTTTATTACACTTTTGAGATGTGAATATTCTCATAGTTCAAGCTATGTCTTCTGGATAAATTAAAGCTTAGAAAGAATAAATGGGATATAGCAAAGAGCACACTATTAATCAACATTGCCTAAAACACGTTTTGTTATCAACTTGTATTAATTATTAAAATGATTAAATATTAGAGAAAGTTACAGGAAGTACAGAAAAAAATGTGATTGTACAACTCATATCTTCAAAATCGGCATGGATAATTAGGGGAAACCTATACAAATCCAAGTTTTAATGAATATATGTAAATGTTTGAAATTACACGGTTTACAGTAACAGTGTGTTTCTAAGGACCCATCCACACCGCCCTATATCCCAGAATATCAAGGCAAAAAATCCCACATTATCTGAGTGTGGACTGACATAGCCCAGTTTCAAAGCAGATATAGTGGGATTTTCTGCCTTGATATTCTAGGATATAGGATGTGTGGAAGGGCTCTAAAAAGAGCCATGTTAATCTCTTGTAGCACAAAAATGAGGAAGAGATAGAGAGAGAAAGATAATGTTACAGTGCAAGTAGTCCCCAAGTTATGAACAAGATAGGTTTTGTAGGTTTGTTCTTAAGTTGAATTTGTTTGTAAGTTGGAATAGGTACATCTTTAAATTGTAACTCCAGATACATAAGCTTTGGATAACATAGGGAAAGCTTAACACCCCCATGGAGTTTGTTATGCTGTCTGTGCTTCTGTTCAGAAAATTTCACCTCACTTTCTGTCTCTGTGATAATTGGATTTTGAAAAATTTGGCTTGTTGTGGGAACAAGGGTTGGTGATAAAGTTTCAGTGAGGACACCTTTCCCCCCATGATAATGTTTCCAGGAGTGATTTTCTCTTCCTATGGGTAGATTTCTCTCACTTTCTGTTCTCTCACTCCCATTATTAAGTAAGAGTAATTTGCAAGTCTGATGTTTGTAACTCAGGGACTGCCTGTAATTGGTTTTCTTTTTTGCATGAAATTTCATGGATATAAATCCACTTCTTCAGATGCAGTTCAGAGTGATAATAATGCTCAGGCTAGAAAACACCAAGTTGTGGAAGTGGAATAGAATGTAATAAGATTCAGAAAGTTGCAAGTTATATCACAAGCCCTAATTTTTCAAAATACTGCAAAGGTGAAACAAGCCTTTCACCTAAATCCTGTACTGTATATCCAGGAAGGTTGAAATGTTCTGCAGTTGGCTTTTGCATAGAGACTGTTCTATTTGTCTAGTGTAGAGTATAGAGCAACATTACTGACATATCACATTGGAGGAAGAACAAGTAAATGTACCTCTGATGTTATTGGTTCCTGTAATCATGCTTCCAGAGTAGATGTACAGACAGCTAGCATCTGGGTTGTTGGAAGGGTCTTGTCTCTGTGTTACTATTCATGTTATACATTCTGTTGTAAGGAAGTGGTTGTGTAATATTTGGAGGCTGTCTGTAAGCTGATAAGAACTTGTCTCATAGTATGAGAGGGCTGTATTACTACCTTGTCACATGCACCACCGGAATTCATGGGTATCACCTTGTTGCTTCGCGCCCTGCTCCATTGCGGCTTCCCTCCTGCCTCATCACATGGGGGAAACATGTTTTCAGCAGCTTGACCCATCTTTCCTAATGGAAAGATAGGGAGCCTACTGTTGTCCACCACCACCATTTTCCTGCTGCAGTGGCAGTTCAGCCACGGAGCCATCCCAGAAGCAGTTCTCAGAGATGGAGCCATTGGGCTTTGTGGCTGAAGTTTAAAAACTCACCGCCACCACAAAAAGGTAAATGTGAAGAACATTATTTTAGTTTTTAAATAGGTGGCAATTTCGTCCAACTTAGGTTGTCCAGTTCTATTTTTAGCTGACTAGCCAGTTGTGTGATAGGATGCACTCATTGAGTAGCCATGGCTTACATCTGTTTGCAGATTTGTTGCTGTTCTTGCCAGAGACCATGCTGCTATGTCCTTGAATGAAGAACACTGAAAGTCTAGGGATCCAGAAATGGAGTGATAGGACAGCTGTTGCAGTAATTCAGCAGCTGAGAGGAAGACCATTAAAAATACCAACAACACTTGATCTTTTGATTTGGGCATCACTTTATTCTATGCAGAAAAGAGCAAGGCACACATAAGTGAACACAGCTGGCTTTCAGTAGAGGTTGTAGAAAAGAGTAAGGGGCCATGTTAAACATGTTGTATATTATCTAGCACATTTAGGCAACTCTTAAGGGGGTGATGTGTTTATATGTGTGAATTCTGATATTAAAAAACCCCATTTGCACTTTTTGAATGGATACGTGAATTAGAGTATAGTTATCCATCTGATTTCACATTTCCTTGAATGTCCAAGGTCTGCCTTATATCCACAGTAATCTTTATTCAGATAAAAATTCACACAGTGTTTATACCTGGTCAACTATTGCTGGTGTTCTGGCTCAGAAAGTGCTAATCCCCTTTCCTACACCTCTTTGGAGATTCTAACACTGATTTCACATTTGAGACTGAAAGTTACCTTTGAGAATTTCTTATGCTATTTATGTGAACGTGTGATTCCTGCTAATGTGGAAAATATGTATTTGTAATTTAAATGAGCAATCTGATTCATGTAGATTTTGCATTTCCATTGCAAACTGATTTAAGCAAAAGCTGCTGCAAGATTCATGTATGAAAACCACCTTTACTCTGAGCTTATAAACACACTAGTTTGAGAACCTCGGGCAAGTAAAATAAATAGATAGATGATAGATAATGTCAGGATCTGTGGCCTTTCTTTCAATGTTTGGTCGGAGGCAATCCAAGATTCAAGCCATAGTATGTTCAAGGAAAAGGAGAATGCAAAGCTAATTCCAAGAATATAAGATACACAAAGACTCATATTCTTGGAATTAGCTTTGCATTCTCCTTTTCCTTGAATGTACTATGGCTTGAATCTTGGATACACAAAGACTCACTGAAAAGTCCAAGTCCAAAGAGTGTGGTATGGGGGTCACTAATAAAATTACCAACTCTAGCACCAACACAACAATGGTTTCCAGCAAATATCTGTTACAAACACCAGCTCTTTATGTTGCTCCTGAAAAGTCCTTACAGCTGTGAGAGCCTCTTTTGAGCCAGCTGATTGGACCTTCATAGTGGGATGGCATCAACCCTAAGCTGAAACTGGGCAATAGCAATCTCTCCAGTGTCAGACTGCTTGGGCTCAGATTCTGCTGCTGGGATTAAACTTTCCTCCCCATCATCTTCATATTGTCCCAAGTTCCTGACAGACAGACAGATAAATAGATAGATGGGGGGGGGGGGAGATATAAAGTAAGTTTAGCTGCTGTTTGTTGGCTTCTTTCCCAAAGTGGACCAGAAATCTCTACTGAATGTCCAGATGCCATCCACGGAGTTCTGGTACTTTATGTGGGGTAAACTCTGGAGCAGCCCCACACTTGGGCGGAATGCAGACAATGTTACCAGTTCCAGTGTGATTAAAGTCTACTGCTCACTTGGGTCGGTGCCACCACCCACTTTACCCTGTGCTCATCAGCTCATGAAAAAAGTATGCATTAGCTGTGTGTCACCTCTGTCACTGCAGCAGACGCTCATGAAGCCCCAAGAGAGTTCCTGGACATTGCCAGATTTCTTTTCCGATGGCAAGGAGCTCTCTGCAGCCATTTGACAGCAGCAATGACAACAGGAAAGGTAAGAGGACAGTCTAGTGGACCTGAACCAAATTTAATCATGCTGGGCCATGAAGTCTCCACCCTCCCATGAGTCAGGAATAGAGCATTTCAAACTTCCACAGCAATCCAGGGCAATTTCTGCTCTGGACTGGCCCTGGTATATTTGACAGTTGTAGACGAGCCCTTATTTTTTCATGCACTTAGACAAATATTGTTATTGTTGATGGTTGTTTAAAAAGTGAATTTACCACTTACAGTAAGTATAAAATGGGTAGAAAATACATGTTCATGAGGCTTCAAGGCAAAAGTGTGATGTGATCATACAGAGTTTGACAGAGCAAGTTTATGTGTAAGCAGACGTCAAAGTGCATTATGCACTGCATGTGTTCTACACAGAGTGGTATACTCTTCCGTTATCTTTTTGTATAACTTTATACCCTTGCATCAGCTACATCCAATTATACTGAAGGAAATTTCCATTCTCTTTTTGAATATGATGTTCCGGAGAAGATTCAGTTCTTACAAAACATCACATTTTATGGTTTAGTGGGGTGTGAAGGTGCTGTTGAAAGCAGAGGCATTGAATTGAGCCCTGTTCATAAACATCTCATTAGCTAATTTTACCCACCCATCAAGCTTTCTTTGTTCCCATTCCACTCCAGATCTTAAATGTCCTGCTACTATCTTGAGATACAGAATTCATAATGTCAGCTTATTGCAAGCTGTTGCATCCTTAATATGGCAAATCGGGGTACAAACACACCAGTACATTTACATTTTAAGTCACTTAGACTCATTCTTGTGAAATTAAACGGGCAATAGGCCAAACACTGCCTGTCAATGCTAACAAAGATTTTCAACAAAAATAGTCCAAAGTGAGCCAATTTTGAGTGGATGTATTTTTGGGTCAAACAAGATACTGCAGGTGGTACATTGTGTAATGATGTGTTAGATTTTAACTACAGTAAGTGAGAAAAGATTTGAAAAATAGAAAGAAAAATGCAGGCACAGTGGTATTTTTTGTACTTATTCCTTAGCTAATTCTATAACAGAATGATTTCATTATTCATTTTTCTTAACATCCTGCATTGTTGTAATTATGATGATACCTTAAATCTGAAATAAAAAAAGCCATAATAGCTATTCAAGGTAGTTGAAGCCTTGAAACCTGTCAAGATCTATAAGGCATATAAATAGCATTGCTTTTGGGATGTCAGAGAATAGCTAAATCAGATCTTTGATATTTGTGGACAAGGTTATAAAGAAACAGAATAAATGCCCTTAACAGAGGAAGTACAATGACGTGGTTTCTGTTTCCAACTAACACAGCAAGAATAATCATTAAGTTATAAGGGTTAATTGAGGGCAGACTGCAGAGCACAGACTAGGAAGATAACACTTCTGAATATGGTTTATCCTCCCATATAACTTAGGTTAATGTAGCTGGTCAACTGAAGAACAAGTATTATGATTTGGATAAAATAACTTGCTTAAAAACCCGTGTATTAGAACTAAGAGCTGTACTTCTGTACTCATTGTACTGAGAATGTGGAGGCAGATCCTTATATCAAGTCAGTGTACCCTTCTCTTCTTATTCTTTCCCAGCATCCTTCCTCTGAATTCAGTATGCTGTTGTGGTACATTGAGTTTCAAAAGGTTCACTCCATAAGGCAAAAGGAGCCAACATACTCTAGATATTGGTAGACTCCTATCAGCCCTACTATGGGAATACTCATAGTTGTAGTTCAAAATCATCTGGGAGGCTACATGTTCCCCATCTTTGCTATAAGAAAACATAAAGTAGACATTAGACATATCAGGGACAACTGTTAGTAAGATCTCATCTGTTTTATTAACAGCTGCTGGGGGCGGGATGGTATTGGGCAAACTGGGACTGTACTGATTGGGAATATTTTTCCTATTGCATATGTCCTCTGATGGAAATACCGGTGGTAATGTCCTACTAATTTTATCCAGTACAGGAAACACAGTGTATGTGTTCATGTATTTGATTTTAATTGGGGAATATGACAGAAAGGGGCTAAAGTCCTTCCCAAAGCTACAACCTTACAGGAATATGTATCTTCTTCCACTAGAGTGGTTCCACGACAACCACTACACACACACACACACACACACACACACACACACACAGATCCTAATGGTAGCTATCTTTCACAATTTTGATTTGGTCCTGAGAAGAGGCTGTCTCACCTTAGTGCAGTCTCTTCTGTAGCTGTTTCTAGACCACCATGTTATTTAATGTGGCCCTACAGATGCTAGACTACAACTACTGTATTCCTCATCATTAGACATCATGACTAGAGTTGATGGGAGCTGTGGTACAGTAACCTCTGGAAAGCTGTTCTGTTTAGTCAGGATAGTAGTGTTTGAATTTAGATCCAGGACTTGTGTATATGATGTCTGACTTTAAGATTTCCTTTAACCTTCCCCCATCCTCAAAGGCACAAGTGCTATTGGGTTGCAATTCCCATTATCTTCAGTGTGCATGGCAGATAATCAAATGTGTTGGGAGTTGTTGCTCAGTAACATCTGGGGACTCAACTAAAAAAACTAAAGAACACTGACAATTATGTAAGCAAAAGTATAGTTGGCCATCACTATTCACTAAATCTATGTCCATGGATTCACCAGCCCTTTGAAGGCAATCATAAGGCTGATGTGGCTCTTGATGAAAATGTGTTTGACATCTAATGATACACAGCTCCCAAGTGCATGTAGATCCAATGCCAGAATTGAGAGGTCCAGACATGATGCAGTTCCGGGGGGCAGCTGTCTGCAAAGCTCATCTAAAGAGCTCTCATAACCTTTCAGGGAGTCATTTATTTTATGCAGCTTTTTTGGTCAATCTTCTCATAGCTGCGTGTGGCAAGAGCAAGACAATGTAGCAAAAAGAGGGTCCTTGTTATGCTGATCTACTGGAAGGGATGGGGAGTAGCTGTCCTAGACTTGATGTCATCCTTTGCAGCACACCAAGTTGAATGGCCCAAAATATATGCAATGCTTTAGTGCCTCCTCCCTCACACATCTCCTCTATGTCCACCCAGCAATAAGCTTTCCATGATTTGGTTAGATACTCCCAGGCCCAAGCCCCATTTTCCTTCCATGACTCTTGGACCCTAAAGCAGAGGGATTATCATATGTTTGAAGATCCAGTATTGGAGCACTTTGGATTGGAAGGGTGACTTACATAACATTTTATGTCTGGATTGGTGGGAAGATCTTGAACAGGATTTATCCTAAACAAGGCTTTTGTTTCAGATGATGACCAATATCTGTCATACTCAAACCTTGGGAAATTGCCTTTTTTTGGATTACAGCTTCAGGAATCTCCCAGCAAGCATGATCATCAGGCTTGTTGGCTATATATTCTCAGAGTTGTCGTTCAAAAAATAATGTCCCCAAGCTCTTGGCATACCTTGTTTTAATGCAAGTGGATACAGACAGATGCCAAAGACAAGCATAACAGGAAACTGTCTACTATCACCATTTCTTGGGAAGTATAAAACAAAATAAAAAAATAATGTGAAACACTATATTTTATAAAATGTCCATTTCTGTTTATGATGCCTTTAGAACATTCTAAAAGTATTATCAGGATCATGCATTCAGCTCAGAGATGTGCTTCTTCATCCGTTTCAGCATGCATTTGAACAAACCCATTAGATAAGCAGCTTGAAAGTAGTAAACATAGCAAAAGCATTGACAGGTTGTTATTTTCTGAAAGACATGATTTTAGAAAAACACTCCAAGGTGTCCTCTGTTTCAACTGAAAAGAACCAAATAGCTACTGCTATAGTTCTAAATATTCCATTTGCACACTAACTCTATAGATGAGACAAATATATTTGAATGTGGGTTTTCCTTTTTATATAGATAATTCAGACATCAAATTCAATCTCTCAGAAATCTGGGATTTGTTATTACAATTAACTTCCAAAGAAAAGTGAAAATAATGTTGTACTTTAACTACTTATCTCTTAGACCTCTAGATTTATGATATTTTACTGTTACCTAAATACATCAAGATTGGATTGTTTTACATCAATAGTAATTGTGATATGATATAATAGGTATATATATTATGTCTATTACACAGCCCGACAGCAACAAAACTCTTGGTGCCTTGGTTTTTAGGCCAGTACTTGGGGTTATTTGGGGCACTGCTTCAGAAAATTGCATTGGATAGACTGCATCAGCTCTACTTTTTAGATATGGTCATCATGATTTTGCATGGACAAGCAGATGAAGACTGGTATATGATATATGTTCTGCATCTCAAAAACTAGAGCTAATAGGGGAAAACTGGTGCCAATTTTGAAATCAGGAGTTCAAATAGATCCAGAAACAGGGCTAACATTTGAGGCACCAAAATGTGTGTTGGTCAGTGTTATATATCTGATACCTATTTTTAAAAAATACATGTATATTACAATGGTCTAATGCCCTTCCAGCCTCAGAGAGAGGGGGGAGGGAGACTGTGTAGTTCTGAACAATTCATTTATTCAAAATATTGTAGTAGCTCTAGATTTAGATATTCCAAGAAAAATGGAAAAAGTTATAATTTACATTAACTTGGAATGTAAAGATTGTTTTTACAGCCCCCCCCCCCCAATTGTCAGTGAGAAAGGGCGGATTAACTCATCATGATAATAGATTGAAAAATTGTGAGTCATTTTGAAATTTTTCACATATTACGAAATGTTTGTGAAAACACCAACAGGCAAAAAAATGCTCAGAAAGAAACCCTTTTAACTAGTATGAACAACAGCCTCTCCAAAAAAAATATTTGGAAAAGTTGCACAAAAATATATTTTTTTGATGGAAGGGCTTTTTGTACTGAAAAGTTCAAACATGTGAAAAATAATTGAAAGATGTTCCAAAACTCTTGCAATTTTGCTAGGTAGAGATTCTAGACATTTTTCATCATTGAGTGCAAGAATAAAATCGGAAATTATATAAACCTAGCTACATGACCAGTTGCAAGAGTTTAGAGCTTTAAAGAAATATATTTTAAAGAAACCTAATGAAAAAAATGGCACTTTCAACAATAGAATCCTTATAGATTCTATTACAATGGTGGCTTTTAACCATGACCTATTGCTGCTTTCCTGTTTAATATTACAATAGACCCAAACAGCCGATTTTTAGATCCCCAGCATTCTAAATACATTCATACTTACATAACCCATGGATATTCACATCACTTGTTTGAGTCTTCTCAAAAATTTGTCGGAGACATTTAGTCCTTGACACCTTGTCTAGTTATAACTTTGCAGTAAAAAACATGTTGTACTGGTAAACCGTCCTCCTTTGAACCATATGGCTAAAATCTTTACTCTTTAGATTATAATTTAGTATACTTTAGTTGTGTAAAATGAGATGTTAATGATATTTCCAGAATCTGACTTGTGAGGAAAAGAAATCTATACCACTCCCTTATCCTCTTGATTAACTGTTACTACTACCATGATTTTTGCAGATGTAATGATTAGTCTCTCTTGATTAATTTCAGAACTCATTCAGAAAATGATAGTAATTCTCTCCCACCTTCTGACTTCTGCACCAGTCCAACAAAAATGGATTTGGCATACAGTAAGACTGCCAAACAGTGCCTAGAAGAACTATCTGGTGAGTAATATGTATATATTGTATTGTAGTTCTATATTCACATTATGCAGAACCAATTTGGATATTGCATAAGAAAGCAGTATAGAAGTATATTAAGCTATTATAAAGCTACAAATATTTATGTAAATATATCTCTGAATTAATCTAGGGTTTTCACAGTCCTGTTGACCACTGTGTTCTATTTTGGATTTGCAAAATGTAGGTCACAAAGACAGATTGATTTAAACCATGGTAAATAAAATCATGACCTAAATCAAGTGAAAGAGAGAAACCAATTTAAGCAACGGATTTATGGCTGGTTCCACATTAAAGTCCATTAACACTAACTTTGCTTAGTTGGAGAAAGTAGGGTAAGTGGGGTTAAAAACAGATTCCACAGAGCACATAGACCTATCCTGTTACTTTTGAAATGGCTTGTAATTCTTCTCTGTAATATTTATTCAGAAATTATTCCGTTACAGGGAAGGAAATAGAAGTGTCCTTTAGAATTGCTTTGTTTATTCTTTTACATGCTGGAGATCAACAACACATTGAACAATGTCTCTTGAAATTATTTTTAATGGTCCAATGTAATTTTTGTTCCAAAATGATCCTAATTATTGGTGTTCATGTTTATTTATTTATTTACTACATTTGTACCCCTGCTCTTCTCACCCCAAAGGGGACTCAGAGTGGCCTTACAAAGTCAATGATTTTATGCTACAAGATACAATAAAATAAGCAAATGTATTAAAATTAAACATTTAAAAACACCAAGCATTAAAACATCATTAAAATCATACTGTCCATTTGGATCTGTATTACCTTGCCTTGGATCAGAGTGCAGAATGCTTGAGGCATCTTGAAGATGGCTAGTAGTTACAGAAAGTTGATGTGGTGTTGTCTTTCTGATTGCGACCAGAGGCCCTGTAGCTGGCTGGAGTCCCCTGCAGTGGGCTCCCCATCCATATGTAAAGGAGTCTGTGGTGATTGTCTTCAATGGTTGTGGGGGTGGTGGAAATGGACCCCTGGCAGATGTGACTTTGTCTCCTCTACCATAACAGTCTTTGGAGGATGGGCCTCGGTATTGACTGGGATCATGTTTGGTGATCTCTCAATGGGTTGAATGCATCCAAGAACTATCTCTGTAGGGGTCATATTCGAAGATGTGCATTCAAGATGACAGCTACCATTGAAAGCATATGACCCAGAATGGACTGGATATTCTTTGTTCGCCTCCTGAAAGGAAGTGATGATGTACTGGGCTTATGGAAATGTGGAAGTATGCATCCTTTAAATCCATGGAGGTGAAGCAGTTGCCTTTCTTGAGTAGAGATATTATGGAAGATATTATGACCATCCAAAATGTTCTTGGGGTGATACCATACCATTTTTCTTTCCATTTCCAATATGAAAATGAAGCCAAATTGCATACAGTGTCTAAAAAACCAACAAACAATGATTTATTCAGGGCCATTAATTGTAAAGCTGTTGAAAGGGCTGTCAAAAAACTGTTTGCATCTACCATCCCATGCTCAAAAGGAAGAAATAAAATGTACTGGACTTTTGACATGAAGACATACATGTTATCCAGATTTTTAGCATGGCTTTCCTGTTCATGGTGGACAGAATGCTGCAATTCTGTTTTATAGCTACCTCCAATACATACTCACACATACAAATCAGGTTTCAAGAAGAAGAAAACCATGGGAGGATAGCAACCATCTTACAATTCAATAATATGAATTCTATATACAAATGATAGAAATTGACTTCTTTTCTTCCTGCATGGCAGGCTCTTCAAACATGCCTCATACCACACTGAGAACTTACAATTAGATTTAATGTTATGGCAAAAAAGCTGTGGCAGAGGGAAAGGAAATACAAGCAATGCCCGAGTTACAAATGACTCATTGTTAAGAACAAGGTTGAGGCAACAGGAAGTGAGAAAAATCTACCCTTCAGAAGGGAATTCACTTCTGAAGGAATTATCATGGGAAAAAAGGTATCTCCACTGAAGCTTGATCACCACAAGCCCAATTTTTCTAAATCCAATTATCACAGGACAGAAAGTGAGGTGAAATTTTCAGAACGGGCACAGAAAGCAAGACAAAACACCACAGGGGTGTTAACCCTTCCCTATGCTATCCAAAGCTTATAGATATATGGCTGGAGTTACACTTTAAAAATGTACCTGCTCCAACTTAAGAACAAACTTACAGAACCTATCTTGTTTGTAACTTGGGGACTGCCTATAGTGTACAAACCTTTTTCACTCTCAAAAAGTCTTTGGCCAATTCTAAGGGAGTCCTGCTTTAATTCCCAGTTCCAACCCATACACCATAGCCACTCCATTCAGCAAACATTGCCCGACCTTCGGGGAGAAAATAAAGTGTTATTAGTAGTATTAAGTATTTTGGGGGATTACTAAAGAAAAATAAACAAGGATGAAGTAAGTGAATCCTCATTGCAGTAATGTAACACTGGACTTGGTCCTTTCTCTTGGACATTCACTGATTTCATATGAAGAGACTTGTTGAGAACTTTTTCTTCCATGGTGTGGACTTTGTTTCAGAATCTGCAACAGAGGTATATTTGCTTGTAGATTGTGTACCGAGACATTTTCAGACACAAGGACTAATATCTGAGAATAAAAAGTTTACTGTTATTATTTAGGCAGAAAATGATAATGCTATTTTGTTTTAGGGCCACAGTATAATTCTAATAATAAATATATAATATCTAGCTTATTGTTGGATATGTTGAATATGTATAATACTTCAGCTCAGGATTCTTACTTTTTCTATACAAAAGTAAGCTGAATTTTGTTTTTGTTTTAGATTATGGTTCAAACTAGGCCATTTAAAATAGATACTTTTTAGAACAAAAAGTGCTGCAAAAGGCACAGTGGGGGAAATCCCAGAGTGGTGAATTAGTTAGAATGAAGAGGATATGTTTCCATTTGACACGTGGTGGACATTTTTTAGTGTTTTTTGTTTTGAAAAGTGATTATTAGGGAAGGCCAGAATAGATTCTTATCATATGAAGTCTGGAGCAGGATAACGTAGGTAGAGAAAAATCTTTCCTCTCACAAAACTAGAATAGGGACAAACTAAAAAAAATGTCCACAAGTACCAGGTGGACTTGCATTTATGTAACATTTGCACCATTTATTTTTATTACCATAGAGAGTGAAACCTTCAACCAAAATAAAATAAAGTTGCCTAGCAAAAAAACCCCATAAAAATTAGAAAGCAAACGTTGATTTATACAAGGAGCACCATTTTACTATACCATTGTATCCACAGATTTTGGTGCCCATGGGAGTACTATTCCTGGAACCAAGGGCCAACTATAATTTAGTTCTATGTTGTAGAGAAGAAGAGATTTTCCTTAGATTTGCAGTGGAGGGAATTTCCCTCTCCTTGTCTCCATTTACCCATTGATTAGCTTTATCTTGCTACAAATATCAGGTAGATCTTAGTCCTCGGGGTATTTGGTTGTCAGGGACATGGTTATATGGTTAATAATAGACAGGCATGGTATGTTGCTGCAGTTGCCTAACCCTGTTTTCTAAACAAATATTTCTGTTCTTTGTCGCAATATTTGATCATTTGAATATGATATACTATCCTCCAGCCTTTTCCATAGGTGAATTTGTGCTGTGGATTCTCAAAGTATCCAGTATTAAGAACTGCTCCCAAAGGTCCTTTGGTAGGATCTTACATGTAGCATATGCTCTTCTTGGAGTTAGCAAAAATGATCAAGCAGATAGACAGATGGGTAAGCAAATAGCCAGTCTTTTTGTTCTAATGGATTTTACATGCCTGCTCCAAAATGACACAGAAGGTAAAAATAGGCATCAGTGTGTGATCAAGGACCTTTCTAGTTCATTTTTGGAATGTCACTAGCACTAGATTGAGCAGCTTACAAATGTCTTAGTGACAGTTTAGTTAGCTGCTCATAGTAAATTGAAAATACTAGGATTGAGAGGACAGACATATGTCATTCATAGCCGCCTTGCAACATCGTGAGCAATGTGTGAAGCAAGGCTAAAATGAACCACAATTTTCTTGAACAGGAACAATTGTTGGCTGGAAAAGGAACTGAAGAGCAGATTGAGAACATTTGTGTATTGGCTCTGCAGTGCATTTTTTTCAGAATGGTTCAGTTACAGAACAGGTGTTTTCATACATTTATTTATTTATTAAGTTCGGCTTAATATACCGCTCTCTCTGGCGCCCAGAGCGGTTCACAAAATTAGTGCAAATAAAACAAGTAATACATTAAAATACAGTAAAACAATTGAATTAAAACATATCACCAGCCAATAGCAGTAGTTGGCAATGGCATGCTAACAGCGAACCCACAAGTGCAGATAATGCAGATAGTGCAGATAGTGGCAGTTGGCAATGGGCCGAATGCCTGCCTAAATAGCCATGTTTTTACTGCTCTGCGGAACGGCAAGAGAACCCGGGGTCTCTCATCATCCTAGGAATATTATCTGTTAAAATACCTGTTGGCATAAAAATTGTTTTGTGAATCTTGCTATTACCTCTGCCAGTATGTGGGGACTATCATTCTCACCTTGGTATCTGCAGTTCCTTTGTTCTTTGAAGGAATTGATGTGAAAAGCCATTGTTAACTATTTGGCATCTTACACAGTTGCTTCTGAAAACATCTTGGGAGATGTCATTGATTGTTGAGGTCGGTCATTCTATAGTTAACAATACTACTACCCTTGAGTGGCTGCCAAAAAGCAGTTTCTTACATCAATTCTACATGTGCTGGGTGTAACATTTAAAAGGCTCTTATCCCCATCATACTCCAAAATATTGTATTTCTGGTGGTGGATGAGCTAGCATGTAGGTGTGGCAGATGTATTAGGCTTACAGATAAAGGCCATTTAAATGTTGCTCATGCCAGACATTGTACTTGCTTTCATGTTCCTGCGAATCAGTAGCATCATATGAAGAGGCTGTAACATCCACATTTTCTTCATCTTCTATATATATAAAAATGCTCTGTGCGTAATGAGTAAGTAAAAAAACACTGAACAAAATCACAACGAATTTGGCCACAGAACCCCTCACAACCCAAGGAGTGACCATCACTAACAAAAAAAACATAAACACAAAGTGACAAGGACATAACGACCCAAAATAGATATAACCCAATACAGAGCATGCGCTCCAAATACTCCCTAAGCCCCGCCCCCTCCGACGCAAGAACAATAAACTGCAGAGGGCACCCCAGGCTTCAATAGCATTGAGCTGTGGCAATTAAAGTGGTGCCAAACTGTCAGGGAAGGAAAGGAATAGAAACATAAAAGCCACAGGCAGGTATGACAAAATGCTCTTTAAACAGAGAATAAACGGTCCTGAATAGCTAAGAATGGATGCTTCCCCTCATGAGCACTTCCACCCCCTTCGCCATGAAGCCCCAAGTTTCCTCCCACCCGAGGCACACAGGCATACACAGAACAACTACTTCAACAAGTGGTAGGCAATTCCTTCGCCACCCTGCAAACTTCCCTCCTTGACAGGATCAACTCCACTCCAATGCATCCTTTACAAGCCTGCCTCCATCTTGCCAGTTCTTAGCGCCATTGGCTGAACAATGCTAGGCGCAGAGCCTTCAGGGAGTTGTGTTTCCCTGCCGAGAAAGGGCCTCCCTCTTCGAAAGGGCTAGGCTTGACCCTGCGGTGTGAGGGCTCAAACTTTCCAACGCATTTCAGATACACACGCAAAACGATGCGGGTAATGGACCTTCTTTTATTGCAAAGGACAACAACACTTTTGATGCCAGAATTGGCATCACAAGGAACCAACACACCTTTTATACTCAGCCCACACCCCCCTTCACCTGCAATCTCCAGGAAAGGTTGCATCATAACCCCTCTGACTCAGCAGTCCCAATGTCCAGAGGATATTTCATCATATCCTTCCTGAGTCAGCAATATGCAAGCCCTATGTTAGTGTGGTGTGACCTAAGGCTACCCAAGGCCAACACCTGGAGCTATCTTATCTTATGAGCCGAGCCAAGAGACCAAAGCAATGCAGGCAGGCCAGGAGATCAGAGCAATGCAGGCAGGTCAGGAAATCAGAGCAATACCAGCTCAGATCTTCCCTGATCCTGACACTGCAGACTACATTTCCCAGAAAGATCTGTGAGAAGCAGAAGGACTTTAGGGGGCGCCATTGCAACCCTCCCCTTAGAACAGGAAGGAGACTGTGGACAGCCCTGGAACTGCCCAGGCTCCCAGCTGTATTATTAGTAGAGTAAGGGTGCATATACATTGCAGGATTACTGCATTTTGATACCACTCCAACTGCCATGCAGCAATATCGTTGAAACCTGGGATTCATAGTTTTGCCTTCTCTGGTGCCAAGCTACACATCCCAGGATTGAATGACATTGCTGCATGGCAGTTGAAGTGATGTCAAACTGCATTAATTCTGCAGTGTAGATGCACCCTTAGGCCTTTTCCACACAGCTGAATGAAATCCCACATTATCTGCTTTGAACTGGAATGCATGGCAGTGTAGACTCAGATAACACAGTTCAAAGTAGACATTGTGGTCCAGGTCTTTTCTACCTTGATATTTTGGGTTACAGTATATGGTTATGTTGAAGGGTTCAAAGTGACTGGAAGGGCATTTCTGGGGGGGGGGGGGGAACCCATACATTTGCATGCATCTACACTGTAGAACGAATCCCAGATTATCTGGCAGTGTCAACTCAGATCCCTTCCACACAGCTATATAAAATCAACATTAAACTGGATTGTATGGCAGTGTGGACTCTGATAACCCAGTTCAAGGCAGATATCGTGGATTATCTACCTTGATATTCCAGGTTATATGGCTGTGTGGAAGGGCCCTCTGGGTTCAGACCCTGGGATGTAGGATAGTGTAGATCCAGCTGTTGTGTGATTGCTTTAGGGTCCTTCTACACTGCCATATAATCCAGATCATCATACCAGATAGTCTACGGCCCCTTCTACATTGCCATATACATTCCAGGTTATCTGCTTTGAATATATGAGTCTACACAGCCATATAATCCAGTTCGAAGCAGATAACCTGGAAAAGTTGGGGAGTCTTGGGGCCCTTCTACACTACCATATATTCCAGAATATTAAAGCAGATAATCCACATTATCAGTTTTGAACTGGATTATCTGAGTCTACACTGCCATGTAATCCTGTTCAAAGCTATTAATGTAGATTTTATACAGTTGTGTAGAAGGGGGCTTGGTTTTGACTGAGTCCCCTCCTACACTGCATATAATCTAGATTATCAAAGCAGATAATCCACATTCTCTGCTTTGAACTGGATTATATGAGTCTACACAGCCATATAATCCAGTTCAAATCCATATAATCCTTCTACACTGCCACATACATTCCCAGGCTTCATCTCAAGCCTCTTTCCACACTGCTGTGTAATCCAGATTATCAAAGCAGACAATCCACATTTTCTTTGAACTGGATTATATAAATTTACACTGCCCCATAATCCAGTTCAAAGCAGATAATCTCGATTTTATATGACAGTGTAGAAGCGGCTTCAGCCTCGGGACAGTCATTTCCACAGTTGCAACCATCTATGGTTTGAAAATATTATCAGTTTTGAACTGGATAACAGGAGAGGTTAGGAGTTGTAATTAATGTTAAAAGGCGGTTTTGTGACTGGATGGATGCTGATGCTTCTGAGGAAGGTACAAAACCTCCTGTTGTGAGCAGACTTTCTCCTCACATTTATCAGCCAGAGAAATTATTTTTCTTCACTGCCTATGTATTCCTTTGCTTCTGTCAAGCCTATTTTGGATGGTGCATCTACGTTGCACAATTAATGCAGTTTGACAGACCTATAGCTGTCATGGTTGGATGCTATGGAATCATAGGAGTTTTAGTTTTACACATTCTTTCTCCCAACCTGGACATTATTCAGAGATAGATGATAGATAGATAGATAGATAGATATACTCCACTTGCCTAATTCTCAACAGACATCTGAACAAACCTCTGGGGATGGTTGCCACAGATGCAGGAGAAACATCAGGAGAGAATGTTACTGGAACATGGCTATACAGCCCGAAAAGCTCACAGCAACCCAACATCTTTTCTCTTTAAAGATATGTGAAAGGTCCAGGATGGGGAAAATAACTCTTTTCAACTTGAGCCAGGTATGAATGTTGCAATTGCCCACCTTGATTACCTTTGAAAATCCTTGCAGCATAAAAGCCTGGCTTCTTCCTGCCTGTAGGAATTTTTTGGGGGGAGGTGTTGTTTAGCCCAGATTGTTTCATGTCTGGAATTCCTCTGTTTTATGACAGCCACAGCCACGTGTGGCCAGGGTACAGCTAGTTTGGTTTATAAAATAGCAGTAATCCTGTGCTCCTTGCATCTCCTTTTGTGGTCTTTATTTTCTTTGTTATGGCACTAATAGAAATCATGCACTAGATGTAGTGATGTGACCTGATCCCAGCCAGTTCTTGAAATCCTTGTCTTTCAGCATATGCCAAATGTTAGTGATGTACCACTTAAGAAACAATCATGTCTTGAATAGACTGTTCTCACGTGATTTCAGAAGCTAAGCAGGGATGATGCATGGTTAGTGCTTGAATGATAGACCTCTAGGGATTATCAGGGATCCTCCAGGCAAGGAAAGAATCCGGCCTAAAACACTTGGAAACATTGCCAGTCCAAGATCATATTACTGTACTAGGCTAGATGGATCTATGGTCTGACTTGGTAGAAGGCAGCTTCCTATGTTTCTTCCTATGGATGTGGCAAGGATGAAAACTTTATTAGAAGTGGAAGGAAAAAGGTGTTTCTTGAGTATTGAAAACCCCCAACAAGGAGAACCTTTGGTTAAAAAAAAATCAGATTTGCTGATGAGCCTGGTCCCCAATGACAACTATTGGCATTATTACACTGACAAGGAAGGGCTTTATAATTTTTTTTAAAAAATTTAAACATCACTTCTCTCTCATCCCACACCCTTGCCACTGATACTTATCATTTTCTTGTGGCTACAGTTTTCCTGATTTGAATTTTTTTGCCTATATTTCTAAGGTTACTATTTTTGGACTAAAGCCCCACCCACATCTGAGCAAACCTTATGGCGCGGGGAAGGTTGGCATTTGAAGGCCCCATGAAGGAACCAGTCTTGGTTGCAAGCCCAAACATGTGATGGGGGTGGAGCAGCAAATTATCTGAGGCTGTCAGTCAGTCTGTTTCATATATTTCTAAGGTTACTATTTGTGGACTAAATATATTGCTTTGTTTAGGTCTGATCACAGCAATTTCATGGCCTGGGAAAGTTGGGAATTAGCCGAACATCATCTCACGATGACAATTCAGCATATGACAATGGTGTCATCCTCTATAGCATCCCTGGGAGGTCTGAAAGGATACTTCTATCATTATACGTCCATCTATCAGAGTATACTGGACAATAATTGGCTGCTTCCTCCACTCCTCCAGCCATACATTGCCATATCAAAGGGCCAAGGACATTTTCAAAGTGGGGAAAATTGAACAAATAATTTGTTCTTTCTTGAGAGAGTGAAATTAAGGAAGACTGGCATTCTTAGTATCTGACTACCAGCTTCCTTCAGGCACAAAAAGAGTTCAGGCAGAAACAATAATGTATCCTTAGCCTACTGCTGCCACCAGTGAAATGAGTTTCCTCCAACATTCTTTTATATATGTTTGATAACCTCAACTCATCTAATCTGTGATCATTTGTGCCCAAGTAGGATGGCCTTCCAAGCATAGGGTCTTGGTTGTGGGTCCATAGGTGACTGTAGAAACCTATTCTTGACACACACCCCCCATGTTCCTCCACGTCTATTTCTAGATGGAAGGCAGTCCTTCCATCTAGAAGGGTTGGCTTGACTTGACAGCCCTTCCTCTTGACACCTTTCTCCCTTTCTCCTTCCATTCGTGCCTCTTCGAATTCCGCAGCACTCTTGGTAACAACTGGCCTCCAGTTAGAATGCTCAAGGGCCAGGACTTCCCAGTTCTCAGTGTCTATGCCACAATTTTTAAGGTTGTGTTTAAGCCCATCTTTAAATCTCTTTTCCTGTACACCAAACTTCCATGTTCCATTATTCAGTTGGGAGTAGAGTAACTTCTTTGAGAGGTGGTGGTCAGGGATGGCGGAGGATCATCACTTCAATGATGGTGGTCTTTACTTCTTCCAACAGATTGACATTTGTCTGTCTTTCTTGCCAAGAGATTTGCAGGATTTTTCAGAGGCAACGCTGATTGAATCATTCCAGGGATTGAGTGTGACATCTGTAGATGGCCCACATTTCACAGGCATATGACAGGGTTGGGAGAACAATAGCCTTGTACACCAGCATCTTGGTTTCCCTACGAATGTCCTGATCCTCAAACACTCTCTGCTTCATTTGGAAGAATGCTGCACTTACAGAGCTCAGATGGTGTTGTTTTTCAGTGTCAATGTTGATTTTTGTGCAGATGTGGCTGCCAAGGTAGCCAAAATGGTCAACATTTTCTAATGTTACTCCATTAAGCTGTATTATAGAGGGATATAATTTAGATATAGCATTGAAAACGTTCTGCCTCATTCATGCTCACATATGATTATTTGGGTTTTCCTCCAGTGATTTCTCTAGCTACACAACAAGTTCAGCTTATAACTGTAAATAAGTAGATATTTCAAAATAAAAGGGCTTTAGGTTTTGTTTGGGAGTTACACTTTAAATGTCACATATTTGGTTATATTCAGTGCAGCAGACTAAAATGGCTTCCTCTTTGGAAACTGATACATCTTTCTGTGTGTCAATCTGGAACTATACTATGGGTTAAGAATCAATCTATTGTGAAATATAAGTAAACATTATGTTTAATGTTATTATTAACTCGTTATTTATGTTATTCAGCACCTCTAGATTGTAAGAGGTAAATTCAAAACTTTGTACTCTGTGGAAATAACTAGCTGATTTGCAAAAACAAAATTAAATTGGGAACATCCATATTTTGCCCCGTAGATGTGCCAATGCTGCAGATGGATAGAATACATAAGGAGGATATGTAAAATTAACTATTTAAAAGAGTTGGTAATGACTGGGAGCTTGTTGTGTTGTACATTTAGAGATGAGCAACATGCATTCAAGTGCTTTGTTTTATCTGTGTGGCAAAGGTTGAATACAAAATGGAGTATGTTTGCTTGCTGAATAGTCTCTCATATGATATGCAAATGCTTGCATAGACTACTATAAATGCTGCAGCCTTATCAACCTCCTCTTATTCTAAAACAAATGTAAGCATCTATCAAATTAGAAGCAGGCATTTACTATTGAAACACATCCAGCATTAGCGACATTCTTTCACTTTCCAATGCAAGAAAATATGTAACATGAATACTGGGATCTTTGGCACTGAGGGCATGGCAAACAAGAGAAAATTATAGCATCTATCCAGCATGAATGTGTGCTGATATAGGAAATTAATCTAATTCATATAACCTAAACATCTCTACATGGTGTGGCCCAGTAGCTGCTGCCATATATGAGAAGTATATCCTATACTGTAGATATGCAAATATATCATCAGCATGTATTCATTTCATATTCTTCATTGGAAAAACTGAAGAAGAAACCAGTAGTAATGCATTAACATGTTAATTATGTTGTTTCTTGTTTGAATTGTGACTGTATGGGTGGCTGTGAGGAAGACAGAGAGGGTAGAACCTGAACCAATAGATGTAGCGTGGCTATGCCAAAAGAAATGCAGAAAGACCCAGAACATTTTTTGTTTCCTGCACATATATTTATATGCATAATATATGTGTTCACTTTCATATATTGAATATATTATGTTGACAACTAGAGGAGTAATAAACAAAAACCTTGATATTTCTTTCCTCACCACCTTTAACTGTAAGCTTGAATTCTGTTTAAGTTATAAACGTAGGATGGCGAGTATAAAGAACTGTACATGTTTAACGGATGATTCAAAGAATACAAGGCTTTGTAGATGTTTCTTTTTTGATATGTTGTGCTCCCCCCTAACCTTTTACTTGTCTCCCCCCCCACCCCCCACATTCCCCCACGGTTACCCCATTGTACATCTTCCCCTCTTTCCCTACCGTGTCATCCCACCTCTACCCTAGAGAGGAGCATCCCTCTCTTTACGTTGTATGTACGATTCCCCCTTTTAACTATTTTGAAACCTAATAAAAAACCTTTTTTTTAAAAAAAAACTGTAAGCTTGATTTCTCACTACATTTTTATATTTGTTTTCACTTAGCGTATTGGAGTCATAATTTTGCTGCATTAGTAGGCAAATTGATACTGTTAATTAAAAGGAGCAAACAAGCAATGATTATCTTAGATAGCATTCCTCTTCTCACGTCATCTGTTAATCTTTTGTCATGTAGGTTTCTTTTGGGTTTCAGTTACAATCATTATGTGATAGTCTAAGTTGGATGTACAAAACTCAGTTTATAATTTTTAAAAATCCAACCTGTTTTTTCATGACACCTGTCTTCCTGTCTTCCTGACATTCTACAAGGGAGGATCCTACTCATAATTAAAATTTAAATTGATTGCCATTACATTCAAGCAGGATATGATAGCTACCAAGTTCACAATCAATTTGGTTCTTAAATGAATTTCTAATTATGGTTTAAGATCTAAACCAAGCTACTAAAATGTTTGCATCTATCATAAGAGTTAATGAAAGTGCAAATAATTGCATTTTACCTCTTTGTCTGTATTGTTGAAGGCTTTCATGTCTGGAATCACTGGGTTTCTGTGAGTTTTTCAGGCTGTATGACTTCTGCAATGCTTCTAGAACATGTCCATACTGCCCAAAAACCCTACAACAACCCTGTGTTTCCTTATTTAGAAATCTTACTTATGCATAGGTGATGTAGATAAATGCAATTGTCCATAAGACTGAGTCCATGGTAACTTTTATTGCCACTTTTTAGCAAATTGATTTTTTTTGTACAATTCTTAAATACAAGATTCTATTTTGGAGTAGAAATTACCTTACTTTCATTACTTTCCTTTCCCATACAGTACTGATATGGTGTCAGTGTATATGCATACTTAGAGTTTATGTCTTTCTTTTGTACAAAAAGCAAAAAAAATGTTTTTTGGATAGATGGTAGCCTATTTCATAAAATAAGGTGTGGTTTTTTTATGCAGAAGATGGCAAAAACTGAGGTTTTCTTTCAAGGTTTTAAACAATTCCTTAAAGAGGAATAAATCTTAAGCCACTAATTATTTTCAAGATAGAAATGAAGTTATTTATTTCATCATTCATTTCTGTGCAAATAAAAAGAGTAATGAACATTTCTCTTCCTGGTGCTTTTTTTTGGCTGTGGGAAGAAGCTTATTCAGCATACACAGAAAGATTTGAGAGTCGTTCATAAATTTGTTTTAAACTGCTTACATCAGGACTAACTAGGGCAAGGAAGAGATAATTTTCGAATCTTACCTTACAGAAAATGAAAGCTAATAGTCCAGAGTGTGCTAAAGCTTATGCTGGGATATCCCCATTTAGCTCAGGCTGGGTCCTGAAACCCTTGACAGTGCAAAATTGGGCAGAGGTGGTCTTTCTAGTTTAATTTGCCAAGCTGTTTGCTGCCATGGCAGCCGGGAACATCCGCTGCAGTATCAGAGCACAGTCACAGATCTGGGAATGCAGGTTGAATACTAAAATGCGAGGAAGCTTTTTCCCGAGCTTTGCTTCACTGGTTAATTTTGGCTCTTATTGAGCTCTGACGTGCTGGCTGCACTTGCATCTCCATCAGTCCCTGTAAAGTAAAGAGCTGTGCAGAGGAGTCAGTCATGATCTAGTGAGGGAGCGTGGGAGAAGCATGGTCACCAACACTTGTGCTGTACTTCTGGATTTTCGACTACAGCGGCTGTAGAAAAGAGATGCAGGCCCATCAGTATGATGAAACTGATGATTGGATAAGGGAGAAGCATCACTGGCTTTTCGGATTACTTCTGTGCTGGAAAAGAATGTTTGATCAACTCTCCTCTCTGTGAAGGAAATTCAAGTAAAATGACTGTAAGTACTGCAGATTAACAGGACTGGAAAGAACTGGATTGGCATAAAAAGTGACATAAATTCAAACAAAAACCACTGTGCCTGTCTAGTCATTTGCAGCATGTACGCTGGATGCTTAAGCTCTTTCTCTTTTTTTGTACCGGAGGAGAGAAGAACTGCATGCTGTATAAATCGCATGCTGCTGAAATGTTAGCTTCCGATGCAGCTTGAAGATTTTTGTCTCCTGAGCATCTAGGAAATGTGAAACATCATTTCAAGCAAACCATTGGCTAAAACTATGCAACGACCGGCTGAGCTCTCAGTGTTCAAGGGAAAAGATGCAAGAAATGGGGGTGCTTGTCTTCGGAAACAGAAATCTTTAACCAATCTTACTCTTCTAACTGAGAGTGAAAAGGGGAGACATTCCTACAGAGAAAACTGGTTTGGAAATGCCTCCAGATCCAGCCAGGTTCCTCATGTGCGGGAAAGAGAGTCTGGAAGCAGAGGCTTGCTTTGTAAGGTGCTATCAAAATCAGCACACTCCCTTTACTATGCCAGCAACAAGTCCACCTGTGAAATGGAAGAGCTCCCACCTGTTGGAAGCAGGAAACCTAGCAAAAGGCTCAAAGGCTACCCCGCAGAAGAATCTGGCCCAGGAGAAAAGAGCAAATTGGGTGGTGCAAATGTGCCCTTTAAGCCAAATTTCACCAGCCAGAACTGGGTGGAAGAAGGGGAAGGTTGCTTACGTGAAGGAACTGCTCAGCTGGATGAGGATGTTATAATAACAATGCTTGGAGACTTGGAACAAGCCCTTTACACTGATTTTTTAGGTAAGTTAACTTTTGCTTGACGTAGGCAGATAACCACTAGCACTTCTGTCTAGATGAGAATTGGTTGACAGTAATCTTGAGAGACATAATTGGGTTTGTGCTCAGTGTAATATGGAAGAGCTTTTTCATATTCTTTCATTCAGATTTAGAGATTGCATTAATGGATTATCTGCATTAATGTTTCATCAAACAACAAGAAATGGCAAGCTGTGATTTTTTTCTTCATCCTTATATTAAATTTGCTTTTTAAAAACTATGTAGGAGTGCGATGTAGTCATATGCATTTTCCTTAGCTTGGGGAGAATGGCATGATGGTGTCTCTGTTCCTTCTCCCACCTGCAAGGGCCTTACTCATAGGCATATATTTGCATAGGTTTTGGAAATTTATGCACAACTATGATATTTCTGTGCTAATAACTTTCCACTTCATTAGTATAAACATGTGCAACCTGCAGACTTAATAAGGTTTGATTTATTTAGGCAATACTATGCCCTACTTTCTGCTCTAGCTTTATAATACTCCCTGCAGAAATCTCTTCCATAAAAACATAGTTTGAGTGGAATTGAGAGTGCCAAAGCTTCACATACCAGCTACATCAGTGCAAGCAAGTAGGTACCCGATAATCCACAGCCAAAGGTGCTTCAAAGGATTTATCTGCAGCTGGTTGCACTTTTCATCTCCCTTCACTGAGAAGCGTGGGCTGCTCAAAGTGTTGAATTCAGAGGTTTTATATAATTAATTTTTTGTAAGTCTGTGCCTCCCTGGCCAAGTCTCTCTCACACTCTGTATTTTGCAGATTTCTCAGTAGTATACATTGATGCTCTGATTGGAGCTAAAATTATCTGTAGGGTATGGTTTATGTGGAATTGGAATACACTCATAGACCAGAGATTATAGACTTTGTAAATCAGAACATCTGTGTTTGTTTGGATGTGCCACTGATGTGTTCTATGACAGGGCTGTCCAACTTCTACCAGCCCAAGGGCCAGAATTCTGGTCACTGAAGGGTCTGCCTTCACCTCCGTCTCCACCCCTCCCCGGCTCTGCCCCCTCACCCAGCTCCACTCTCTCTCCGCCCCGCCCCTCCCCCAGCTCCAGGGAGGGAATATAAATACATTAATAAAATATAATAATAACAGAAAGGGATATGGATGGAGGGAGGGAATATACATACATTAATAAAATATAATAATATCAGAAAGGGATATGGATGGAGGGAGGGAATATACATACATTAATAAAATATAATAATATCAGAAAGGGATATGGATGGAGGGAGGGAATATACATACATTAATAAAATATAATAATATCAGAAAGGGATATGGATGGATGGAGGGAATATAAATACATTAATAAAATATAATAACAGAAAGGGGTTGAACTAGCACTAGCACCCTCCCAACCCCTGAGGCTGTGGGTTCATCACCTGGGGAGGTGCGGGCGGAGGCGGCGATGGCGTTGCAGGCCTGCCTGTGTGGGCGGGAAGGGGTCCTGGAGGCCGGCGCGGAAGGCGGCGGAGGCCTCGGGCAGGAAGGGAACCAGGGCCGGGCCCTCGCTGGCGCCGAGCAGGGCAGCCAGGAGCTGGAGCAGGCCCAGGCGGAGCTCCTTGCAGGCCTCGCCTTGGCCTTGTACGGCCTCGCCCTGGCACAGCCGCTGAGCCAAGGCCGGCACTACCACTGGATCCCGAGATTTCGGCAACTGTATTAACTATCACGAGAGTACGCCAGGTACACAGGATTTTGCTCTCAACGCGAGATCACGCCTGCGTTGAGATTGAAATCCCGTGTGGCTGGCGTAGTCTCACGATATTTCCTCCGGAACCCGGAGTGGATAATTTTTAAAAAATATTATTTAATTTTATTTTCTATTTTTAATTTTTATTTAAAGAGAAAAACATGTGACTAGTAATACTTCTCCTTTGTATGCTGCCTTTGTCCCCAAAATGGATGTTAAGTCGATTTGAGATAAATGATACTTTAACAACGACTGCATAGGCCCCGGTTTTATAATCTGAAAATAAATCATTATTTTTCATCATGTTATTATTATTATTATTATTATTATTTAACCCTTACTTTTTCTCTCCACAAGGGTTAATACACATACAAAAGAAATACAATTACTTATATATAAATATTGTAAAAAGAATAATATTTACCAGTATCTAAATTCATGTTGGTCCTAACTAAAATACACACTGAATTAATGTTGAGTATATTTAGGTCTTAGTTGGGACTTCAAATTAGATTTAGGCCTATATGTGCATCATATGTAAGGTCGACATCATACCCTCTTAGCTGATTGAAAGTTTTGACAGATTTCTGACGTGTGATCTCATGGTAATGTAAGTTTAACTTTACCACACATGATAGGAGGATAGATGAGGCATGATAAATGAAGAGGTAGGTTGTCTGTGGATCATCAAGCATAGTATGAGATTAGGTGAGTCAGAGGTGGGCAAATAGTAGATTAATGAGGCCTTCTTGGCTCAAAATAACAAATTAGAGGGCTCAGGAAATGTATTAGTGAGTGACAGAATGTGTGCCAGCTGCTAGTATTTTTAAGATTAGAAATCATGTTGCAACCCAGAAAAATCTTGCCAAGCTAATCAGGAATATACATGCCTTCTGCTCTTGAGGATTTATATAAATTAGGAGAGGGATATAGGTTTGAGAGCAGTATTGACCTTCCAGTTGATCTTATACGTGGTTCCTCTCCATATTTCAAGATCTATCTCACATGCCTGCTATTCTATTGGTGATGTGCCTGAATGCTAGGCTTGTCCACAATAAAACAACCATCATCCATGATTTAACTGTTAATAAATTGTTCAATTCATAAAGATAGCTGGGTGGATGTGCTTGGTGGAATAGGCATGTACCAGTTTTGTCTACCTAGGTATTCAGGGCAGCACTGACCTAGATTGGAGGAGCAGTATATCACACACCCTGCTGGCTAGACCACATTGAGGTGGACTTGAGGGGTGATACTTGAGAACTGCAGGACTTAGTTTTGCTGCTGGGTGGATGGAGGATGATTTAATAGGATGGGTGGGGAGGTTCAAAGCCTGTGCTATCAGAATACTTGTGAGTAGCAGAACTTTCATTCAGGGATGGAAGAAAAATTAAGGAAGTCCACTCACCCAGAGATTAATGGAACCTGAAGTATTCCTGAATTCTATGAGAGATTTTCTCACTGACAGGTTTTGCAATTTAGTAGAGCACCTAATGTCACTTTGACATTGTGAGACAGAAAGAGACAGTTTTTCCTAAGCACTTGACCCAGCTCTGTGGAGCCCAAAATTCACTCTCATTTACCAATAAGCTATGGGTAATGAATAGAATGGACAATGGCTAGAGTCCTTATGTAATAGGTCTCAGAGTGAGTGTGACAAAAATAAGCAAAAAGACTTCACTGTATTTGCTATACAGCAGTGCAGCTGACAAAAACCCCATGTTTTAATTATTTAGTTCTTAATATGTCACTCATAGAAGCTATTTCAAATAGAGATTCCTAGAATCCAAGGAATGCATGTCCTGGTAACCTCAAGTTTGGACTTGTTCAATGCGTTTTACATTGGGCTATCTCTGTACTAAGTTTAGAAACTCTAATTAGTTCAAAAACACAGCAGACAGATTGGTCACAGGAACAACCAGGAGTGAACATATTACACCTATACTAAAGTCACTCCACTGGTTGCAAATTAGTTTCTGGGTAAAGTACAAAGTGTTGGTTTTGACCTTTAAAGACCTACATGGTTGTGGTCCAGGCTACCTACAGGATCACCTTCTTCTGTACAATCTGACCCACACACTTAGGTCCTCTGGGGGCATCTACTCCAGCCAGCCAGAGCCCAACTGTCAACTGGTATCCAGAGAAAATTTTCATCAACTGTCCCAAGACTGTGGAATGACCTGTTGGAAGAGATTCAACAGCCAGATCAGCTGTCAGAATTTAAGACACAATTGAAGACTCATATCTTCCAGTAGGAAGATTCAGTTTTAAGTTATGAATTTAAATCTGCATTTTATCAGTGGATTTTAACTAGTATTTTAATAGTTTTAACTGTTTTAAAGTTGTTGTATTACTCCTTAAGCTGTTGGGATCAGGCTCAAAAAGACAAAGAGTAAACCCCTTGGTTGCTGCTGTAAATAATATATTTTATTATATTGTGTTGTGTTTTAATTTATATTATAATACCGTCTTGCTTTTGGAGCAGGTCCCAAGGTGACATCCAAATGTGTGAATCAATTTGTCCTACAACATATAAACATGCTCTATATCCATTTGGCTGGTAGAATCTAGTAAATATGCTCTAGGATATTGCAAGTGTTTCACTCTGTCAGAGAGACATGTCTTCTGGCTTGAAGCAGACTGAAGAGAACTCTCTTCTGAAGAGGACCTCCCTGGACCAAGAAAGATATGGCAGCTGTCCTATCAGTGATATCCTCCTTTTTGTAAGATGTTTTGAGACTGTTGTGTTGGGAAACTTCAGGAAGAAATGGGTATTTACATTCCCTTTGGTCTTCTTTCGGGCCAGTTTTTCTTTCACCAGTGGAGTCAATATGGTGTGAAAAGATAGGGCTCTGGCATCCCAAATGTGGAGACCAGATTGATGCCAACACTGGTCTCATTTCAATTCCACTATATGCTGACTTGACATCTCGGGATGTAGGCTAGGCTATTAATACAAATGTGTAAATGAAAGAAGAATATCATGAATGTAGTGAATAGTGACCTTTTAAAGCACCAATAATGCCTACTCACTGTACCACTGTAATGTGATGGGTGCTGACAACATTCGTATAAACTAGGGTTCACATGCACACAAACAGACACGCAAGCATAGAAATAAATTAAATGTGCAAAATAATGTTTGTTTTATCTCTATATACATTTTTTCAGGGGAAGATCCTGAAACAAGAAGAATGAGAACTGTCAAGAATATAGCAGATCTGAGGCAAAACTTGGAAGAAACTATGTCCAGCCTTAGAGGAACTCAAATAAGTCACAGGTAACATTCACTACTGAATGAGCTTATACGTGATGCTGTTATTTGCTTTCTCCCTTCTGTCAAGCAAGGCTAGAAAAGCAGTCCCGAATCCCAATACACAATAGACCTTGAGTTATTGATTTCTGGTATCTATTTTGTTCATTCCTGTGCTTTCTTCTTCCTCTTTCTCAAAATATTGTACAAAATGAAACAGTCATGGCTGGCAGTAAACCTATAACTGTTTAGCTATTATTCAGAATGTTTTGGAGTTCCAAATAAAACTGTGTGGTTTCTTGAAAATGTACAATTTTTTAAAAGTATGGTAATTGTTCCATCTTTAGCAAGAAACAGAATTCTAACTGTTTTAACACCACAGGAAGACATATTAGACCTGTCCTCAACATCGAGTTTCCATCATATCCCTGTAAAATTGGGACAATTGTAAAGTAGGAGGTTCTAATCAAACCTTTCCACAGATCTAAATTAATCTCTATCATTTATTGGTTTCTCAATTTTGTATGGTCCTCCTACTCCATTCTATAATGCTGAAATCTCTCTCTTAAGGTTTATGTATTAGCAAAAATAGCTTTTAGCTAAAATATGCTGATGTTTTTGATCTCACCCTTTGACATCTATCACAGCAATTCAAACCTTGAAAAAAATGATGGCCCTCAGGCTAAAAGGGCTAGCCATCCTTGGATTAAAGCACATTTGTATTAATTAACTTTATTTGACGTGTTTATTCAATCTTAAAAGGTAGTCCAAAAAGATGTTTCTGGCCCACATCTGTTTCTGGGTGGTAGAAATCACACACACACACACACACACACACACACACACACACAGAGGGATAAGTGTGTGTGTGTGTGCACATCTCAGCAACAGACCAGATCTATCACACATCAAAAGTTATAACTGTTTACATCTTTAGCTTAGAATTTATTATGTAAGAAAATCTTTCAATTAAGCTCTTATATTTTATTTCTTCACACAATCCACATCTTTTCATTTAGTAACCCATCTCCATTAAGTTGAAAGCATTTTCAGATTAGGAGCAGTGGAAGGGGCTTGCTATCATTGCTATATTTTTATAAATCATTGTTCAATGCTGAAGAAAAGTATCTGCTTACATCGTAGCCATTTTTTTCATAAGTTTGTTTTTTTTTCTATGTGCAACTTTATTCTGTCCCCCATCACCATAAACAGAAGTCTCAAAAGCACAGTTCACTGATTTCTGTTTTGCTTCACAGCACACTGGAAACAACCTTTGACAGTACTGTGACAACCGAAGTCAATGGGCGAAGCATTCCAGCCTTGACAAGTCGATCCTCTCCAATGACTTGGAGACTTGGGCAATCTAGTCCCCGTCTCCAGGCCGGTGATGCTCCTTCCCTGGGTGCTGGGTACCCGCGCAGTGGTGCTAGTCGCTTCATCCACACTGACCCTTCTCGATTCATGTACACAACACCTCTTCGTCGTGCAGCTGTTTCTCGCCTTGGGAACATACCCCAGATTGACATGAGTGAAAAAGGAACTAGTGATCTTGACATTTCCTCAGATATTGACGTTGGAGGGTATATGAGTGATGGGGATATTCTTGGGAAAAGCCTTCGAGCTGATGACATTAACAGTGGGTAAGTTTATATTTTTTTCATCTTAGACCCAAGTATAGTCCACACTATAGTTAAGTATGCAAATATACCTCAGTTACAAAACAAATGCATTCCTGGACATTATTTTGTTAACCAGAGACAGAAATAATGGAAGGAATGGGGTTATAGCTTCTTATGAGACAAAAGGATAATTCAATATATGTCATCAGATTTTTTTTGTTCAAAATTAAAGATGTGCCCATGTGAAATGAAACAATTGTGTCACATAAACCTTGCCTGAGTTAATAAAAACAAAGTGTTTGTTTCCAAAAGGTACTAAATAAAAAAATGAAACATGAGTTATAGGTGGCAGCACATTGTTGGCTAGGAGTAGAATATTTTGATCTGATCAAAACTATCAAAATGTATCAAATCGCTTTAGTACAGATTTTGGAAAATTGCATTTTATAGCAAAATAATGCACTTCCTTTGCACATTTGGAAATATATTCCACATCTGGAATCTTCTAGAGATGACTTCACACCTTCCTCCAAATGTACTCAGGGATTTTTTTCTGTATAGTGCTCTCTATTTGCAGTGGTGAGACTCATTGTTCCTTCTTTCTTGATTTTAAATGGGCCCTAAATTATTTTATTCTCTTTAGGATGCTTTGATTATAATATTCCTTAATTTTTGGAAGCTCATCTTATTTGAAATGGTTGTGCAGCAGTATTAGCCTAAAGTTGTGTAATATATTAAGCTCAAATTTGGTATTTTATCTTGCAGTGCCCTAAGTGCTAGCTTTTGGCAGAAATGCCAGGTGTAAGATTAATAATTGATCATGCTGCAATGTTTTTGTCCTTTGCCTTGGGCAGAGAACACATTATAACTGGAAATATCTGGAAATACAACCAAGCTATGATTTAATCCCTGTTCATATATTTCTTGGTGTAAGACTTGAGTCAAGTATTGTGATCTAATCACCACCTGAACTTTTCCTGCTAATTCTTTAAGACTTACATAGGCAGAAAAAGATAACAGACATCAAGGGTTTTGTGGGTTACCAAACCTGTCTGAGGGACAGAGTTTGGATTTATGGATCATAGATTGTGCAGAACTGATTCTAATCCACCTTACTTTTTAAACTTAATGCTTTTAAAATGTTGCTAAGAATTATTATTACTATTTGCCGAGAGTAGATATACATCAAATGGGAACAAAATTCCTTTACAGTTTTAAAAATGCTTAGATGCCTTCCTCTGAAAAAAGATTTAAAACATTTTACAAAAACCAAAAAATACAGAAATTTAAGAGAAAAAAATATTACAAAATACAAAACATTCCACACAGATACCCCCATAACTGAGTTACAAATTATAACAGCAGCCAATTGGCACTATGCCATTAAAAAATCAGCCAATTGCATCATGTCTAATGCCTGGATGTAGAGAAATACCTAATCTGTTGCTATAATGATAGCCAAGGGTTGATTGATACTACATGTGTGAAATGCAAGGCTTGTGGGCTAAATCTGGCTCACCATGTCTGTGACACTTTCAGTGCCAGAGCAACATAGTTACATTTATACAGTCTTACCATTGCAACCAGCCTTTTGAAAACAACCACAAGGCTAATGTGGCCCTTGTTGAAAATGAGATTTGACACCCCTGATCTACACTTAAGAATGAATACAGTTGTAGTCTTACAAGGTTTGGCCTTCTCTGTCCATGGACCTCACTTCACTGATGAGCCCCCCTCCCCTCATTCACCTGCAGTCATCAGCGAAATGGAAGTTGTGCGTGGTGACTCACTGCAAGCAGCACACCCACCCTCCTTCCCCATCACATGGCAGATTTGTAGCAAGGTGTGTTGCTGCATAGGTGCTTCCCCCATCAGACAAGAGAAAGTATCAATACAACATAAAAAAGGATGCAAGATTGTCAGAGGTAGCCAAAAGATAGAAGGCTTACCATGGTGGTGAGGAAACCTCTTTGCTACACTTCTCACTGCCTCTCCAGTTGATGGGGTGGATCCACAGCCTGCATCATCTGATGCAATATGTATGGAGCTGTGGCTAAAGAGATGTCCAGCATGGTAAGGGGGGGGGGGCTCTGTGTTGTTAAGCTGGCAAGAGTGTTGGTATTTCATCAAACCATGGCAATTAATTATAAACTGTAGAATTAATGCAAAGTGGTGTCAAATTGCATTAATTCTACAGTTTAGAGGCACTTGGTATCTGGATTTGATAGACTTTGGAAGGAGAAGAATTCCACAGATTTTAGTAAGACCCCCTTCACTTTTGCTGCTATTCCCAAGCTCTGTCTCAGAAATATCAGGTATAGAGAGTCTCATAATGGAAGAGGTGTTTCATTAAAGTTTGGGGTCCCAAGCTTTTAATTATATAGATTAATGTTTTCCTGCTGCTTTTCTCAGATATAATCAACGGAGTGGCTAGTTTTTCTGCTGTTTTGCAATTGTGCATATTATAGCTGAGGACATGAACACTGATAGGAAGATATCACTTGTTACCTTTATTTAATAGGCACTATTTTTCTTTGTGTTTTCTTTCTATATGTCAGGAGATATTTGCAATTTGATGGTGAAATTGTTGTGTTTAAGCACAAAGGATTTCTCTGAGGTATCTGAATAGGAACATAGTCATCTTTAAAATGATTGCCTAGCAAAGTTATTCATAGGTTTTACAGATTAGTCTCTGATTGGAAAAAAATAAATCACCAGTCTTTTCCTCTCTTACTGAGATTTTTTGTATTGACAACTCTTATTGTAATTTTTTACATAAATGTCTTAAGAATTCTTCCAGGGGATATAATGAAATGCTCCCAGTCATTATCTCTGTTTGTAAGATTATACTTCATTTCTAAATAGTGCTTCAGCTCCTTCCCTTTTCTTATGGCAAAAATATGTGAGATGAAGAGTTTATTTAGTCTTTGAAAAAATTGCATTCCACTATATTAGGAGATTTCAGGGTGGGACAGCAATGAGGACAAATTATAAAACAAATCATAGCAATTATAAAACAGCCACAGAATAACAGAAAACAGGAGACAAAAAATACTCAGCCTAGTAGGTGAGAGACAAGCTGTGGATATTGGTCCACAAAAGCTTCAATTAAGACACATTTAAGTGCAATGCAGTGATCTATGAAAGGTCACCTCATAATACAGTCACCCTGATAGAGAAGGTCCTTTCCTGTGTCTCCTCACAATGCAGTGTGCCTCCAGTGGTCTATAGGAGAAATACACACACACAGCAGAAACACACACATATAGGGGGGGAGGTATCCCTCAAGATACAGAAATCCCATGTTAATTAGGGCTTTAAATGTTAATGCCACTTTGAATTTCTTTTTTCCATGTTCAACATAATGTCTACTGAAAGACAGATATACTTATATATAGGTGTTTCTCTTAAGAGCTTATAGCCATCACATAGACACTTTCAATTGGGCTAGGTTATATTTTTCATAAGCCAGTCCCAGATGTTTTGCTGTCGTTTAAAAGAATCACACATAGTATAAAATCAGTACATGTTATTCAATCAATAATTCAGAAATATTACTATTAAACAGCCTCACATATTTACTCGAAAGATCAAGGAAATTGTGCTCTGGAAGACAGTATTTAAACCTGTTCCTTAGGTAATTCTATTTCAAATTGTTTCATTCAACAAAGAGGCTGAAGGATAGGTGAAACATTCATACCTGTTTCTTTTCCCTACATATCTAATAGATCTTGGTGTGTGTGTCTTCCTCCCTCTCCCACTCTGAGAGTTTATATCTGGAAAATGTAGGGGAAGATAGAGGTTAAAACCTATGTTTGATCTTAATGGTGAATCTTTTATATCATATCAAACTTGGCATTAGGAGCTTGAAATCAAAGTTGGGCACCAAAACCAATTCTTTTTAAGTTGCCATGCTGAATTACTTTAGTTGTCATGCTGAGTTTCAACATAGATGAGTCAAGAAACCAAAAGCGACTATTTCATAGGTTGTGCTTTTTGTGATCAATGCAACAAGTTAAAAGGAACTTGAACACTGTGTGGAAATCAAAGGAAAGAACTGAATGCTGACATGGACATAGAAATGAGCCTTTACATTCATTTCTGATTATATCAAATTCAGGAATGAGTAATGCTGAAAGGGAAGGACAGAAAATATAGATTTCCTTTAAATAGTCGCCTTGCTGTGTCTGTGGGTTCAGGTTCAGAAATACAGAATGTCATCTGCAATACATGAGCAAAACAACAACTGACCTGAATACATAGCTCAGGAAACACAAGTATGCAATCCTGACCTATCAGTGGCCAGACATTTTAACTTGGAGCATTACAACATCTCTGATTTGTCCTTTTTTCTATTGAGGTGCATCTCCTTGAGGTATTTTGGTCCAACAGGAAAATGTCTGTCTTTATAAACTTAAAACCATATTACCACATGACCTAGAACAGTGATTCTCACCCTTTGATGCTTCCGGTGTTTGGAACGTCAACTCTCAGAAGCTACATCAAGCTTGGCCAAGTTTCAGGAATTTTGGGAGCTAAGGTTCAAAGCACCTGGAAGATCAAATTATGGGAACCTCCAACTTGGAGGATAATACACTCATCCACTTAAAATTGTTGAAAAAGTATTCTTAGATGTAGAACAGTTTTATCTTTAGCAAATGAAGAAGGGAGAAGGTGTGTGAGAAAGAAATTCTGGAATCTAATTTGTCTGAATAACTGTTGGTTTACTTTTAAATCTCAGATAGATAGATAGATAGATAGATGATAGATAGATATTGACATACTGACAGATAGACGGATAGATAGATAGATGTCTGTTCATTTAGAGGTGACTTTGAAACATAACCTACAGCACCCGTTATTTATTGGTAGTCTCCTATCCAAGTACTAGCTAGGGCTGATCCTGGTTAGCTTCCAAGATTGAACAAGTTCTGGTACCTTTAAGGTATTTACATAGGTCAATAGATCAATAGACCATTAGATTTTACTCAGTTCATGAAGCACATGCCTTCAGATTGCCTGGCAACCTATAGCAATCTCAAAAGCCATGAGGAAAAGAGAGTGTGAAGAATTAGAATTTTTTTGCATGAAATGAATCCGTATAAATCCTGCTCTTTTTCTTTTTAACATGTTATTTTAAACTCTCTGCTTGTCATCCTTTTAAAGTTCGAGACATTATAATAAGATAAATTCAGTATGGAAAATTCTAGTCATGAATGATGGCACTATATTTTCCCATTAAATATCTTGAAGTCAGGAATGTGTAGAATAAAAGTAGTGTATGCAACCCCATTCTTTTTGTACCATGATCCTGGGCCCAATTCAGGAGTAGAGCTTACAAAATATCCTGTGCCATATCTACCTTTATATTGGCAAAGGCTTGTGCAGAATTAATTTGCAACAATCTACAAGTATCCAACCCTTGTTTCATTACCCGCTTTTATCTACTCAACCATGATTTCTAGTTATATAATGAGAGTCTGTGATTCAGAGTAGTACCCAAATCACAATTGTGTAGCTCTGTTTTTGTTTGGTGGCATGTGAAACTATGCTTTAAAAAAAGAATCTCTACTGCCCTGCTATTACTTCTTGATACAAACAATATTGCAACTGTAAAGTCTTCAAAATAATTTGAATCTATACATAAAAGGTATTGCTTTTAATGACTAGTATTCATTATGTGACACACACACACACACATATAGTGTCAGAAGCCTTCCAATTCTTGGAGAACACAAATGGAAATATAACACTGTCACTGTGTGCTCTATTTGGACTTCCCATTGGCATGTTTTCTTTGGTTACTGAGAAAACAAAATTATGAACTAGGTAGTTTCATCCAGTAGATGTAGTAGACAGACACCTTTATGTTCTTAGCATGTAAAATGCATTCCATGTTTATTTCCTGAAAAATTTTCCTTCTGTTGCATTCCAGTTAATGATTTTTTTGGGTATTACATGTCTTTAAAAATGTACCAATTAATTTTATCACCCTAGAGCAGGGCTGTCCAACTGGCGGCCCTGGGGCCGTACACGCCCCCCAGCCCCTTTCCTGCAGCCCCCTCATCTTTTTAATAAAAAATAAAAATAGGAAAATAAATTAAATAAAAAAAATTACCCACTTCCGGGTTCCGGAGGAAGTCTCACGAGACTACGCCAGACACGCGGGATCTCGCGTTGAGAGCGAAATCCTGTGTACCTGGCGTAGTCTTACGATAGTTAATACAGTTGCCGAAATCTCGGGACTCAGCAGGTATGCCAGGGCGAGGCCGTTCAAGGCCAAGGCGAGGCCTGCGGGGAGCTCCGCCTGGGCCTGCGAGGAGCTCCGCCTGGGCCTGCTCCAGCTCCTGGCCGCCCTGCTCGGCGCCAGCGAGGGGCCGGCCCTGGTTCCCTTCCTGCCAGAGGCCTCCACCGCCCTCTGCGCCGGCATCCGGGACCCCTTCCCGCCTGCACAGAGGCAGGCCTGCAACGCCATCGCCACCTCCACCCGCGCCTCCCCAGGTAATGAACCCACAGCCTCAGGGGTTGGGAGGGTTCCCCCAGGCAGGAAGCATTAATGATATTTTATTAATGAATTTATATTCCCTCCCTGGAGCCGGGGAAGGGGGCAGAGCCGGGGAGGGGGTGGAGCCTGGGAGGGGGCGGAGCCAGGGGCGGAGGCAGACCCTTTGGCCCCCCAGGTGATCAGTGACCGGAATTCCGGCCACAGGTCCGGTAGAAGTTGGACAGCCCTGCCCTAGAGAATAAATTAAATTGTCTTTTTAACACAGGTAATGAGAAGTCATTGAAAAACATTAGTAAGCAGTAGGTTACTTTCTGGTTTGGTTTTTAAAAAATAATGAAAAAATGAAAAATAAGCACTGAAAATTAATGGTTTATTCGGGCATGTCAATTCTTATCACTTTTCCCTCTTCCATTCCCATTTTAATTATTTTATGCACTTGGGAAATGAGAATCCAGTTGTAATTAAGAATTAACATGATGCCTGTTTCATATGTTCAACTTCTTCATTAATGCATTAACGAAAAATAAAAAAGCAAAATACCTTCAAATATAGGGTTTGCTTTTCTCTTTCATTTTCTTGAGTTTGCAATATACAAATGAAAGCAACAATTCATTATTCATTTACCCTGTAGAATAAATCACAATATATGGTATATATATTTATAAATGAATATTGTATTACATGTAAAACAAGTTCTTCCTAGATCCCCACTCTTAACCCAATATTATTCTAGTGAAGATGATTTCTGAGCTTTAGAAAATTCATAGATATAAGATAGACCCATTACCCATTTTATTCACAGGATTATTCTCATGACTAAACCCACTTTCCCCCATCACTAAAATTACATCACCAACGCTGCTATTTGCTCCATGGAATATTATACAAATGATTAACATTGCCTGGCAAGAGCTGTCCAAAAAAGAAACCCTGGGCAGACATGAAAGTTTCTCTCTTTAATATTGAACTGAGAAGGATCTATCAACTTGTTATGGGTACTTTTAATCCCTAGAAGTGTTAAAGTAAAAATATAATTCTCTGATAATTTCATTCTCAAGGGAAGCAACAAGTAATTATTGCAATGTTCTTCCTTTTGCTATGAAGTTTTTGAAAATTATTCAAATTCCTCACAGTTTTGAATTTCTTCTGTTCAGAATTCACACGGGGTTTTTGTTGCTGCTGCACATAAGTCACCATTGTCTTCACAGGTTGAAAAAATAAAGAGAAAATAATGATCCGGCACAGAACTATATTGTTTACCAAAAAAAGTTTACTGTGCAGAAAAAACGGGAAGCAAAACAACAACAACACACACACACACACACACACACACACACACACACATATATATATATATATATATATATATATATATATTGCGAAGAATAAGTCCCAAACTCTAAAGAATCCAGGATTTTCCTCATCAGGTGTTTCTAACACTGGGAAACATCTTTGTTTTTCCACATTTTTGAACCCCCCCCCCCAATTGTAATTTTCTCCCTTCTAACACTGGACTGCTAACTCAAATTAACATTTTAAAGCTGTATCAGATCCTGTTAGGCTATACCACATTACATCTAGTTTGGCTTTTATGACGCTTACTTTGACAGGTTTGCAAATCCTGCTTTAGATTATAAATTGTGTGGAACAAACATGTCATTTTTTTCTTTAGCTTTGTAAAAGTGCTACTTTGACTGCACAGTATAAATAAGTAGCACCAGATGGTTGAATTTTCTTATGAGTTATTATGTTTTTATTTTCAGTTACATGACAGATGGAGGACTCAACCTGTATACAAGGAGTTTGAACCGAATACCAGATATAGCTGCCTCCCGAGATGTCATCCAAAGAGGGGTGCATGATGTCACTGTGGATGCAGACAGGTAACACCTCTTTTTTAGGGGTAGATCCAAAAATAAAGAACATCAAATGATTAAAGAATGTCTAACTTCTGTTTTAGCAAGTTATGTCCAAGCTATTCAAAAGATGCTCCTTGGGCTCCCAGCAATTCTTGGTGGGTTCTTGATTCTGCTACTCTCATATTTGCTGGGTAGCTGCTGGAAAGCCTTCTTGGTGGTGTTTCTAATATTGTAAAAATCTCACCCAATAATGGTTAGGTTCTCTGCATCTCTTTCTTTTCTGCAGAGGAACAAAAGTCCATTTATTTGGATCAGCGTTGAAAGTTAACATTATCAGGATTTTAATTAGGGTTCTATATTGTTATTAATGTGTTGTGAATTTCTTTTAATTTAACTCTGTTGTAACAATTAAATGTTTTTGATTATGTTTTAATTTTGTTACCTATTTTTTATTTGTGGTCATTGGATGTATGCAGAGAAAAACAAAAATATGATGTATTAACAAAATTTCTTGTTATCAATCAGCATGTTCAGTAGCAGCCTAGAAGGTTAAAAAAATTAGCTTAAGTGCTGTCAACTGTTTTCTTTGTAAGGCAATGAAACTGGATATTAGAAAATGAAGTTGGAGAAGCTTTCAAGCAACAGTGTCCATTATCAATATTTGGATTAATTTGGCTCTCAGGTGTCAGCAATAAACCGATGCTATAAGAGAATGGAGTTTAAATGTACTGCAGTTTTTGTTTTATGGCATAGCTTATCTTTAACTACATGTGCATGAGAGATAGTGATTTCTCTTCTCTAGGAAAGGTGCTCACTGACCAGTTTGAAAAAACAACTGTAGCTTCCAGCTAAACCACTTCCGGTTTATACCTTTTTCACATTACTGTATTATTTATTTCCATATAATGGTTTTGGCAGTTGTCACAGACTCATTTCAGCTGCTCAATCAAATGACTATCAGTGTAGTTTACTACAAATAAGCCATAAATCTACTATTTTTTACTCCAGCCTCTAAATTCCATGTCAGTGTCAGTTTTAAGAGATGGGTTTGAATAGCAATATCTTTTTCCCTCCTTGCAAATGAAAGTTTTAAAGGACTGAACTGCAAACTCAACATTATTGCATACAAATCTAGAACGATCAGAGAAAATTTTAATAAATGTTTTGTGAACAGTGAATCACTCTCTTATGGACTTCAGTTCTCCTGTCCTGTTCAAATATTTTGCCCTGAACAATAAAACCACTGAAATGTTGTGGAATTTAATTCCTAAGACTGATTCTCTGTTTGGTAAATGTTACCTGCCTGCCTGAATATCACTACTGACCACCTGTGTCTCATTACATTGGCAGTTTCATCCCCTTTCCCATTCGCTCTTGATAATTAGTGAGAAAGTGGTTGCTGTGCTTCTATCACTTGTTTAAAGACTATGTGATGTAATTCCTTTTTTTAAAAAAAAATTGGGCTGTACAGTGAAATGCATTTTGCTAAACATCAGGTGAAAAGATGCATTTCCACATCAGTGAATTATTTATTTGATCAATGGTAGCTGAGGCTTCCATACAAGTGAGTGATACAGTAACATTAGATTTTAACTATAAGAGAAACTGAACAGGATATCAAAACTAGCACCTTGGATAGTTCTTTTTAAGTTTCACTTCAAACCAATTGTGGATTTACCACCTAGTGATATGGAATCCACCAGCCACAGTTGCACTCATACAAAACATTTTTCAAGAGATGTATGTGTTTGTCATTCTTGATATTCATCCTTGATATTCAGTCGTAACAATACCCATGTATTACTGTTTTGTGCCAAGAGGAAGGGCAGGATGGAAAGTATCATAGAATCATAGAGTTGGAAGAGACCTCATGGGCATCCAGTGGGTTATGAACAATTAAATAACAATCTGGACTTCCTTCTGTATAATACAAAAATCACCGGAAAGTGATTGTTAAAACCTTTGCCATTTTAAGGCCATCTAGCTATGCCTTTTATTGTTACACTTTCTTTATCAGTTTTCAGTTTTTATCTCTTTTCTAACATCTGTTAGTTCTAACACCCTCTGATAATTGCTTCCATTAGTTTGACTTTTTCTTGCAGTTTTATTGTCTTGTGCTAAATCTTGATTCCATTTTACATCTGGTTCTGCTGTGCTGTTTTTAAAAGGAAAACTAATAGAGAGAAACATTCTAGATATTTTGCATCCTAGATTTTTATAGTTAGTTTAAATAAGCGTAACTGCAGACCATCTTGTTTCAAATATATCAATGTGCGTAGGAGGCATAGGTATTTAGGAGTCTTTCTTTAGGTAAGATGGGTTTCAAAGTAACTTCCATCACTACTTTAAAAATCTGTTTCTTAAGCTAATAACCTGAAGGTTGGTATGTAGATTGTGATATATTATGATACCATTATCAGTCATGGGATACAACTATGAAGACACAGTATAAACATTTGCTTCCAGTTCCTTGTTTTTGTGGAGTTAAAGCCAAAATGAAATAGATTTGCCATCTTTTATGTGTATGTGTTTGGTCATAAATAGTGCAAAAGGCTATAGAAAAATGAAAGGTAATGTCTTTCCTTCCCTCCATTAGACCACTACTATGCTAAAAAGCTAGTAAGAGCATGATCACTATTAAGGAGAAAATGCAGTGACAGCAAAAGTGGTGAGGAGCGCCAATTCTTCCACATCAGTGGTGAATTTGTTAGCTCCCATCTCATGTGTTTTAATCCCTTTCTCTCATTGGGAGCTCAGAAGATGGGTTTCTTACCATCTCTTCTCCTTCTCATTTCCTCTACGCTTCTACTCCATTTCAGGGATGAAGTACAATGCATGATAACCAGAAGTAGCTTTACATCATGTGAAGGTATTAATGGGACCATCCCTGAAATGTCTTTGAAGTGTGTTAGGGGAGGACTTGCATCTGATAAGGTCCTAAGTTACCTCCCATTTAGTTCATGATAATACACTATATGCAGGATTGTTTTTGAAGTGTTTAGAAACATAAGTACAAAGTGCTGCAGCCAGACTGTTAACTGGTACAGAGAACTGCACAGCAGGCATGGTTTAGAACCCAAAAATAGGGAATCGAAAACCTAAATGGGGGGGGGGGGGATTTTTTGATTAGTAATAGAAAGACTTACAAAAAAAATTCCAAAATTTCTAAAATGTAACGTAATTACTAACGAAATTCGTTAGTAGTTCTAAAGTAGGCAAAGCAGGGAAACAGGACTGACACTGTTTTAAGCACAGGCAAATCAAAGGGCAACATTTCCCTTGGTTTCCTTGCAGGGAGATATAATGCATTAATATATTATTATTAATATTATTATTAATATTATTAAAGGACAGGGTTTCTTTGCAGGAACATATAATGCATTAATATATTATTATTAATAATATTATAAAAGGACAGGGTTTCTTTGCAGGGACATATAATGCATTAATATATTATTATTAATATTATTAAATGAAATAGTTGCCAATGCCCACCTCTGGTGCAGGCCTTGCTAATCTGTAGAGTTCCAGCTTTTTCCCATTCAGTTTTACCATAGCAGTCTAGGACCTCCGTTTGAACTCTATGGCTTTTCTTGATTCTGAACTCTTCCTTCTCCTCTCCGTGCTCTTTTCACTCCTGCTGCCCTTCTCTCAGCAGTTCTTATGTCCTTCTACTCTGTCCTTCCATCTAAACCCCCTTCCTTGGTGTTTAAATCACTTTTTTCATCAGTCCTCCAGCCCCTCTAGGAGTCCCGATCTGGATCTCTCTATCGTTTCCGGCTCCTTTTTCACTTCCTGGAGGAGGCCTTTCATTCTAATTAGGCTCCAAGCATGGAAAGGCCCCGATTTGACTGTGAGTTATGTCTGCAAAGCTATTTTGGAGGGGGAAATTTTCCTGTTGGGTGGGCATCCGAAATAGTTACTAATCTAATGAAAATTTGGGCCCAGGGGGTGCGGAAAAGAAAGTCCATTTCCAGGATTGGCCCTGCGATGCGTATAAACTTGAAAGTCCCATACATACGAATCCCTTCCGATTTCTTTTCATTTTCATAACTTTTTTCTCATGCCTACTGCACAGCTCTGTTGTGTGGCATTCATACAGATTGGGAGGCACCAACTTTCTGTGGTATGATAAGTTTAAACACAGTATTTTTAAAACATATGCATTCCATCTGAATACTGTATGCTTCCAGTCCTAAAAAAATACAGGATGTATACCAATATAAATGGAATATATCCCAATGGGATAAGGATTTTGAAATCCTTCCCTATAGAAGTCAGCTTATGAGCCTTCCTCTTGTGCTTCTCTAGCCAGATGATGATCTTGTTTTGGCAGGTCTTTAAGCAAAGATTGCTCAGAGGAAAAGGCCTTTCAGATTCCCCTGGTTTGTTTCTTTTTAATGGGCATGCTTTTACTTCTACTAATGATATTAGGATACTTGCATCTTCAGATTTTTTATGATATGGATTTTTAAGCTATTTCTGTTTTAACCTCTGTAAGATACCTTGTGACATGAACTGTGGAGAAACCAGGAATCAATAAAGCTATAAGTAAAGTATAATAGCATGGATTTAATTGTAAGCAGTACTACCGTGTCACTGAAGAAAACAGTATGAAAGAGTGGATTTATCATAGATTCCAAAGAAACTGGAATCTTGCTCTCTATAATCTCAATTTATGCATAAGAAGGGGACAATATTATTATGAACACTGTTTGGTCCAGATATGCAAACTGAATAAAAATATGACTTTGCTTTTGTGTTTTGTTTGTTCTTCTTTTATTAGTCTTAATCTGCATTTGAAACATGAACAGTTATGTTTTCTACTTGTTGAATTAAAATGTCCAGAATAAAATGCTTTTTTACAATAAAAAAGATGATAAAAGGCAAGCTTTTAACAGACATTTGTGAGCTTGCGGTTTGTACCCTTTCCATCCTTTGAATGCTAATCTTCAGAGACTTGCTGCTACAGAAAATGTCAGCAGTACAGCCATTCTGTTTGTTTCCTCGATTTCTGTATCATTCCCATGTTTGTATTATATATATATATATATATATATATATATATATATATATATATATATATATTTGCTTGGAGGCTAGATTTTCATTTCCTTTTCATTTCAATTATCCTAGTTGAGGAAAATTTAGCAGGGTTTCTTTTGTAGCCCATTATTACAGCTGAAATTATCGATATATGCAGTGCAGCCGGCTGTCTCAGATATGCACAGTGCCTTCAACACACCTGCAGTGCCAGCATTTTTCTGGTTTCACTGCAACTAATTACAATGGGAAAAAAATAAATCTATAGTCTGTCTCTCATTAGATTGACAGTATTGTTGATATATACAAAGTTCCTTTTGGTTTAATGACTTTAAGCTTTTGAGAACATCTGCTTTCACTGAACTATGCGTGATCGTATTTCTTTATCTAAATTCAATTCAAGTTTTATCATTCTACTATGGGTTTTCTGCACTGGCAAAAATCCAGACTGCTACTTTACAACAGAGTAAGACCTGTTGATAGAGAACTTTTGGTTTTAGGCTACAGCTCCCACAATTGCCTTTCCCAAAGTTGGAAGTTCAAATCATATGGAGATTCCAGTGTTCCTCATCCTTGATTTGGCTTGTTATCAGTGGCTCCCATTCCATTATGTGAGGTTAGGGTGTGGCAAATGCAGAGCTGTTGGTTGTGGAGAGAACCGAAGTCTTCAATTTATTTCAATCTGCTATTGGATAGACTTGTGAATGCCCTATTTTATTTATTATTGTTGTTGTTATTTATACCCCGGCTTTCTCCCCATGGGGACTCAAGGAGGCTAATAATAATCCCACACTTTGATCTTTGTTTAAAAAGTGTAATGCATTTTTTAAAAAATAATTCAATAATTCAGTGTGGATTAAGATTTTAAAACAGAATAAAATATAATAAAAATACTTAAAATAGCTTTACAACTCACAGTCCCTCTCCCCATAGAATTGCACCCACACTTCCAGATCAGCAAGCCCCTTACATCAGTGGTTCCCAACCTGTAGTCCGTGGACCACCAGCAGTCCTCAAGGACTAAAATATGGTCCATGGCCTCACCGTTACTACACCATTGCAACAAGAGCGACTGGTCTCACAAAACCCTTTTATGGTGCTGAGGCTTATTAAATATGGTTTTCTGTGGGTGAGCAGATGGTGACTACTTGTCCAATGCAATTTTCTGAATTAGCACCCCAAATAACCAAACCGAATCTAAATTTATTTATTTAACCAAAACCTGATTCGTAAATCCTTTTGGTACTAATGTTGGAGAGTGGCCCTTGATTTAAAAAAGCTTGGGAACCACTGCTCTAGATTAACTTGCATCTTCCCATGCTAAGTTAGGATTCATAATTGAATTAGGATTCACCCGGAAGTCAATTTAATAATGATATATGTAATTGAGGAATCCCTCACCGTAGGCTGCAAAATTTCTTTGAACATTCTTGTTCTCATGCATTGACTATATTGTGCCATACATAAGACAGCTCCCACTCCCATGGAACATTTTTGTAGGGTATCCTATTCTTGATAGATCTCTTGTTCATAGTGCATTCCAGCTAAAACCGTTTAGAATGCAAAATCTAGTGTGCATCTCACTGTAGAACTAATGTAGTTTGAAGCCACTTTAACTGCTACAGTTCAGTACTATGGAATCCTGGGAGTTTTAGTCTAAAAGAGGTTTAGCCTTCTCTGCCAAAGAATGCTCATGCCTTAACAAATTACAATGCCCAGGATTCATAGTATTGAACCATGGCAATTAAAATGGTATTAAATTGCATTCATTCTGTTGTGAAGAGGCAACCCTAACCTTTGGGAGAAGTAGGGACATATGGTAAACAGGATGGTGCACTCACAGGTATACTGGCTACAAATTTTTGATTTTTTATACCCAAAGAAGTAAATTCTACATTAGTTTGTAGAAAATCTTATTTATTTATTTATTTATTTGCCTACTGGTGACAGAACCAGTAGAAATCTGTCTGCTTATCGGTGGGTGGATCATAAAAATGAAAATTTGAGATTGATCTTCTTCTGAAGCATCAGAAGAGGAAAAGGTAAATCAAGACTGGGGTAAATGTGAGGAAATAATTCCTTAATTACCCACAGTTAGGTTTTGTTAGAGTTGATGAAATTAATGTACCAAAAACAGAGTGGATTTGAACAGTGCATAGAAAGAAAGCAGTAAGATAGTCAATTAAGTTCCAGACATTGCAAGAAATAAATGATGGGACATCATAGAGAGAACAGGAAAGATTTGGATGGTTAAAGATGATGGAACTGGTGACTGGATCATGAACAAGCATGTTTTCAGAATTAGGTCTGAGAGACTGGGAAAAGGCCATGGCGAAGGGAGTGGCTAGAAAGCAAGGACAACATCTAGAACAATCCAATTGTTTCCTCTATGTTTAAGCATAAACAAGTAAGATTTTTTCCCCCAGAAACATCACTGGTTGAATAGGGAGAGTAATAAGCATGAAAGAAAAGATGGTTTAGACTCAGAATCTTTGAAAAACCATAGATTACTTTGCTAGGCCATGAGCATCTGATCAAGGAAGAAAAATGCAGCTTGTTCCAACGAATGTAAGTCACAATTTATAGCTGTGAACAGAACACTGTTGTGTGTTAACCTTTTTTGTTAAGATATCTATTACATTCATATCTGTCATTTTTATTTGTGCAACTAAAGTATGTCATATATAAGCTCTTTTTGATCCTCTCTGTTGAAGATAACCCTCTCCTTTGGTCAGTTTGATAATGGAAGGTTTTTTGTCTTACCATATTTTTAACAACAAATGTTTATTATATAGATTGCTTGCAGATTGCTTCTTTGTGAAACTATAAACTTAATCAGAACTGTATGTACTTGTTAGAAAGTGCTATTTTTCATTTGTGATTGAATATAATTTAATATATTTTACTGGATTATTAGAAGGGTGATAAAAAGTAAGAATGTGGGGGATTATCAACGTTAAGTAGTCTTATGCATTAATGCTAGCTGACCATATGTCTAAAAATGTTTCTTTGGTGTTGACATATGTTGACTATGTATATACTGTATGTGTGGGTCAAACAGTAAGATCTTCTGACTATTAAACAATAGGTAATAAATATTTGTCTTTTTAAGACTGGAGTCTGTTGGCTTTGGTATGAGGAAATGGGATCCAACTATGCTCACCTTGAGATAAATTCCAAGTTTCAGGAATATATGGTAGTTGAAAAAGAAAATATGCATTGATAACTATAGTAAAGATATTTTAAAATATAATAGTAATTTATGATACATTTAACCACAAAAGTATGAGTTCTGGGTAGATTCTTATCATATGTCACAAGGAGCAGAATTTAACTGTAGTAGTCAGGTTCTTGCTAAAATAATTAGGTGGTTCCAGTATACCCCAAATTTCAATTTTGTTGAATGAGGTGTAGTTTTAAACCTTAAGAGATTTTAGATGTTGTAGCTAGGACAATTTTGTATTGGTTGATTTGTTTGGCGCATTCTTTGTATTCTATTCCATTCTAGCTTTATTGAAATCTGCTTTAATGTACTCCAGTCCACATTTATAAACCTGTTGGTTTCAATTTATTTAAGGATATGAACCTTGCTTCTAGTAGAACTGAAATATTGAGGCACTCAGTGCCCATATTTGAAAATAAAAAAAGTATTGTAACTGTAGCTATAATAATATTATATAGAGATCAGAGCTTCTTAAGTATTGGTAATTTGGACTTCTATGCCTAGATGTTCAAGATAGCCTGGTTAATAATCCAGAAGTCTGTAAACTGAAAGTCCAAAAAGATTGGTGTATTCAACAATATTTAAAATGGCAGTGATTCCCGATTTGCTCCCATCAGTTGCTCTAAATGTATAATTCCATCGGTTTGGCATCAGGATCCACCACCTTTAATAAATATGAATGAAGTTTTCTATAATTTAAACAGGATCAGATGCATACATTTAACAAAGAGATTTACTAAATAATATTTTCCCCAGTAGATAAAAATAGTATAGATAATTAAACCTGCTAAGGGGATCATTTCATACAGAAGACAAATCTCTTTGGAAAATAAAATAAAATCATAAATAGCTTACTTTAATTGAAAATTAGTGCAGAAAAAAATCATGACTCATCTTGAAGTTAATATTAACATTATTATACAGATCATATTTCTGTGGTAGAGGCACAGCGTGCCATAGACTGTATAGAAGGAAAATTTATTCCTTTACATTTTGCTTTACTTCTCTCAGGAAATGTGGCTGTGTGCTTATGTAGTTAAAACATGGAGTAACATTGGCATTATTATACCTAGCAATATGTTTCAGATTGAAACCAGAATATAAAACGGTTGGCTAAACTAAATAGTGCTGACTGGCTAAATTGAGTAAAGCAAAAATTGCTTGATTGGATTTTAAAGGAATGTGTGGCTTTGAAAATAATTGCACTGCCTTGGGATGAATAATAATTGATAGAGCAGGTATTCACCATGCTTTACGGCATTTTAGCTAGAAATATGCCTTAAACGTCTTAAACATTATAATAGGCATATTCCTTAAGGAGGCAAATATTATATACAAAATAAACCAACTGTTTACCAGAAAACTGTTGGGAAGAAATGTTTTAAAAAAACCTCAACACCCCCCCAAAAAAAAGATGCTAGAATCTTACTGAAAATCATTTTGTTCTAGTTTTTAAATGATCTGACTAGGGACCTCGTCACACAGGGCAAAAATAGCCTCATCTTGTCCCTTTTGACTGGGCCTGGATGGGAGATGCTGAGTATCAGCAGATAGTGCTCAGCAGGCCTCTCCCACGGGGCGTTGCACAGGGCGGGGGAGCACTCTCCCTGCCTTTCCTTCAGCAATGCCCCATGGGAGTGGCCAGCAGCGGGCACCAGGAAGCGCGAGGAGGGGCCTTCGAAGGTGCCCGCTGCCGGCCTGGTGCCCGCTGCCGGCCACTCCCACAGAGTGTTGCAGAAGGCAAGGAAGAGCGTTCCCCTGCCCTGTGCAACGCCCCGTGGGAGGGGCTGGCAGGGGGCACCAGGAAGCACAAGGAGGGGCCTTCGAAGGCCCCTCCTCACGCTCCTGGTGCCCACTGCCGGCCCCTCCATGGGGCGTTGCACAGGGCGGTGGAGCGCTCTCCCTGCCTTGCCTTCTGCAACGCCCCGTGGGAGTGGCCGGCAGCGGGCACCAGGAAGCGCGAGCCACTCGCTTCCTGGTTCCCCCTGCCAGCCTCTCCCATGGGGCATTGCAGAGGGTGGGGGAGCGCTCTCCCCGTGGGAGGGGCCGGCAGCAAGCACCAGGAAGCATGAGGAGGGGCCTTCGAAGGCTCCTCCTCGCTCTGCAATGCCTCACGGGAGCGGCGGCACCCGGCGGGCGGGAATTCGCCCCACTTACAAGATGGCACCCTAGGCAGCGGCCTAGTTGGCCTATATCTGTGACCGCCCCTGCCCACATTCCTCCCAAAGTGGAGGGGAAGGGCAGCGGGGCAATACACGTTAATATGCATTGCCACCCCTTCTCCCATCTGAGGGGGACAGTCACGGGTGGCAATACACTCTGTCCCATCCTCACTGTATGATGGGGGAAGGAGAAAAGGTACACAAGGGCACCGCAAGCCACCCCGGGTGCCTTCCCTTTTTTGGAAAGGGCCACATGAAGAGGTCCAATGTATTTTGATCTGCCTATACGCCAAACCATTTGTTTATAAGTTAGCCTTTTAAAAATATATAGGCATGTTACATAGGAAATGAACTCAATTTCTCCATGATCTGCATTTAGCAAGCTTTAAAAAAATCTAGATTGGTGATTGATGCATTAGCCATGGACTGTGAAAGGCTCCAGTTTATTACTTAATGCAGACATTACTAGGAAGAAACAAATACTGCAAAATTCTTTTTTTAAATGTTGTTTTTATTGAGAATAAAAGATGCTCGCAAGAGGGCGGAGCATGATAGGAAAGCATATTGGTGGGTATTAACATAAAACATATTTTGATTACAAAAGCAGTGTGGGAACATTGTGATGAAGAAAGTTTAAAAAGTGGAAAAACAAAGAAGAGGAGAGAGATAAAAAGGGGGTGTGTGTGATGCACTTCCAGGTCACTCAGGGAAAAAAACCTCTTCTTATTTGTGACCGGCTCTCCCCCCCATGAGCCAGCCCGAGCCCTCCGCTCCTCAGGGGAGGCCTTCCTTTCATCCCTGCCAGTCTCAAAAACTCAGCTTGTGAGTACCAGGGAGAAAGCCTTTTCCTCTGTGGCCCCCCGCCTTTGGAATTCCCTCCCGGGAGAGATCAGGAATGCTCCCTCATTGGAATCCTTCAGGAAACAACTGAAAACCTGGTTCTTCCACCTGGCCTTCGGAGTTTAAGCTCCCCAAATGCCCCCCCTTTCTGTGAGTCCTTTTTCCTCTATGTGACCTTTTGTGCCCGGCGCTACTCCTAGTTCTCCCCCAAGTTTTTAAAATACCCTATATGTTCATGCAGCCCACCCTGTTGGTTTTGTTTTTAGATTCACTTGTATCATTGTGTTTCACAGATGTATTTTGTTGTGTTTATTGTTTTTATTATGTTTATTGGTTTTCTATGCTGTTGTATTTTATGATGTGTTGTTCGGGCACGGCCCCATGTAAGCCGCTCCCAGTCCCCTCCGGGGAGATAGATGCAGGTTATAAATAAAGTTTTATTATTATTATTTCAGAAGGCTATGTGTCTTTTTCTTTTCTTATTGTTATGTCTTCGGTCTTCTAGTTTCTCTTGTTTTTTATGGTTTAAGAATGTGGATTCCATTATTTTCCTTTTCTAAGAACTCTAGTAGTTTTTCCCAAATTGTTGTGTTAGTTTTAGCATTGCTTTGTGACATTTTTTGAGTGAGTATGTCCATATTCATAATATCTAGGGTTTTCAGAGTCCATTGTTCTAGCGTAGGTGTCTCTTGGGCTAGCTTTATTCTCGAAGCTGTTATTAAGTATTTGTGATTTTATCCATTTCAAAATTTGTGATACCTAGCAGAAAGCATCTGGCCACCTAAGCAACTGCTGGTATATTTTTCTAATTAAATTTGTATCTACTTTTAATATTTTGTCCCAGAAGGATTCCTCTACCTCAAAACCTACTTTTCTGTCTATTTTGAAGTTCTCTTTGATTTGGTAGTACTGAAACCAGGAGATAGTCAGGTCAATTAATTTTAGTTCCGTATGGGTTTTCGGTGTTGAACCTTGTCTGTTTCTTTTTAATAATTGCTTATATGTGAAGCATTTTTCTCTAGGGATCTCTCTCATATGATTGGCTTCATTTGGAAAAAACCAAAGAGGGGTCTTGGAAGAGGGTTTTTTCTTTATTTTGATTCCAGATCTGGATAATAACGGCCTTTATAAAATGGTTTTTAAAGTTCTTCTCTGTCTTGGCTTTTTCTCTCCACAAATAGTTGTGCCATCTCTGCATTAGGTCGTAGCCTTCTAAAGATAATCGTTTCTCTTTTTTCCCCAGGGATGTCCATTTTTTTATCCAGCTCAGGGCTGCAGTCTCATAATATATTTGTGGATCTGTTAGACCTAGGCCACCTCTTTTCTTGTCATCACATAGATTTTTAAAGCTTATTCTGTGTTTAACACCTTTCTATATAAATTCCCTATGTCTTTATGCCAGGTCTTAAACATCATCTTAGTTCTAATGATCGGAAGTGTCTGGAATAGATAAAGAACATCTGGTAATATGTTCATTTTTGCTGCTGAGATTCTTCCTAATAGGGAAAGATTTGATAGATCCCATCTTTTTAGTTTTTCTCTGATCTCCACCCATTTTTTTCTCATATTTATTTTTGAAGAGTTGTATGTTATCTCCAAGGAGGAGATAAGAAAGACAATCAATACTGCAAATTTCTGAGCTGGAGGATGTTTCGTAATTCCAGGAAATGCTGCTTTGACCAGTGAAACTTTGCCATACATAGCTTAGAAATAGGGCAGACAGTTACCAGAACATTGGTAGAAATGCTTCCAATGTCACATAGATCTGCCACTTGAAATCTATGCAGCACAAATACTTGGAGAAACACTAACTACATCTGTTAGCAAGATGCAGTAAAGTCATGAACTTTGCATTTTAATAGCAATGTGTAAAGCATATGGATTCCATCTGGTGGTATGCTTATATAGGCTAAATAAGATAAAATGTTGATTGCAGAGACTGGTGGTCTGTAACACTGGTGGTGTAATTTATTTTCTACATTGTGCTACTGTTTCTGTTGAACATATTGCTGGGACTTGTATGATGATCTAGCAACTTGCTGATCTTGATCCTCGCCATTCTATGGCATTGGGAGTGTGTTGTTTCTAAAATCTCATCTAGTTGTCTCTGATCGCACGTGGGAATGTAAGATAGTCTTGGTACAAAAAGGTTAAGATGTTTCCTGCTAGACATGTATGAGGATAATATTTTCTGACTGAGAACAGGATTACAAGCCAAAGCATTCTTAAAAAAAAAATAGATAGGAAACAGTCTCTAACCAAAAACCCAACTTAGCCTGAAAGGTATTTATATGTCTAGGACTATGATCAAAATCATATTGTATAGAAAGGACAAAGTGCTATGGGGATCATTGATGTGATTAGAAACTGTAGTTTGTTCATCTTCTCACATCTGAGATTGATTTCCTTAAATGTTGTTTGGGATAGCAGTATCAAGTATCTTGATGGTAAATCTGGATCTAGACTTGGACCAGGAAGAAATCTATACTGAAGAACATATCTAAGAAAGGATTATTTATGGATCTCCTGCCTCTGGGGTAAGGGGAAGTTCACTGATAGGTGTCAAACAACAAGGACTCAATCTAATTAGCACATTGGGAATAGAGAAATGTCTATCTAAGGACCTCATCAAATGGAGGTCCATAAGCCAGAGGGCAGTAGGGGATGTTGTACTCCAGAGTAGGATTCCCTCTGACTCCCAACACCACACAATTGAGTAAAAATAACAAGCAGCAACATAGGCCTGTCTAAGCCATCACCTGAACTACATTAAGGCCTCACATCCCTAAAACTAGGCCCAGGAAACAGCCCATCATCCCCATTCCGTTTTGAGTCCCCCGTCGGGATTGAGAAAGGTGGGGTACAAGTGGGGCAAATTTTAAAAATCCCTTCAGGAACATCTTCATGAACAGCATCCCCATTCCCATCAGAGGAATCAACTTGAACATGAACAACATTGTCATTCCCATCAACCAAAGCAACCTGATCATTAGATACAACATTGTCATTTCCATCATCGAAAGCAACCTGATCATTACACACAATCACAGGCTGACATACTACAGGGGAATCCATGGAGCAGTAGGACAAATATCTGGAGCAGCAGGGAAAACAGCTGGGCAGTACCCCACATTGACCCCTTACCATCCCATGCCATTTCCCATCTGCCCTCAGCTTCATCCCGTGCTGTCCTCAGCTTAGTTAATGAGAACATGGGCAGACACCCATGTTCTCAAGGCAGCCTTTAACATGCTACCGAGAGATTGCCAAGATGGATCCAGGACGGAACTCTACCAGAAGTAGCCCTGTGTCATGTGATGGACTCCACCGGGCTCCATCCTGACTTCATCTCAGCAGCGTCCTAAGATGGGGGAAAAGGCGCATGTGATGAAGACATACATCTCTACAGAATTTGGTTCCCTTTCCCTAATGCATACATTTTTGCCCCATGTATTTGGCTATTCTGACAATACAATAGGTGTATGGATTTCAATGTGGGTGGTACCATGGTACCATATATTCTCACTATATATCTTAGACTTCTCAGGACAAAATATGGGGTGGGGGGTGAGGAACTGTCCACATTGCATATTGTGAAACATATGTTTTACAGGTTGAGTACTCCTTATCTGAAATGAATGATTTCAATATTTTTTCAGATTTTGGAAAACCTGTGTTTGCATATAGAGAGGGGGGGGGGGAGCGCGAGGGAGGGATGTGTTTCATGTACATCCTTATTGGCATAGGCAGTAGGTGATATTATACAGTATTTTTAGTAATTTTGTGCATGACACAATTTTTTTGTGTAATGAACCATTAGAAATCAACAGTGGCACTATCTCAGCCAGCCATGTGGACAATTTCAGAAAAGGGATACTCAACCTCTATAATTATTGTCAAGTTTAAATTAATATTGTCTTATTTAGAAGAAGGATATACTAAAAGAAAACTGTATGCTTATGAAGACATTGAATATTTTAAGCACAATCGTTTGGTATAAACCACTTAAAGGGAATTTCTAACTTTTTAAGGGCTGAGAGTGTTTGATTTCTTCCTTTTTCTTCTTTAAAAGGCCAGGTCCTTGTACTGGATGGAAAGGATGAACTTTTGGTATCATACATGCTTGAATGTTTTGATGCTAAGAGTCTTTGAAATGATGATAGAGACTTCCTACTGCTTATAAATTAAAGTGGTGATTTTTGTCTTCTTTTCATTTCCTCTTTTGTTTGCCACCAGATATAATATATGTAATGAGAGAAAAAAGCCTGGAGTTAAAATGAAGTGATTAATACTTTTAATTACTTTTTTCTGTGCTTTATAAAGTACGGAAAACAGAAGTTATTTTCTGACAAAAACATTACTTATACTCTCAACTAAAGCAATTCCTGGTGGGTCTTTCTTGAGAAAGAACAGTAAGCCTGTTGTAGCCAGGTTTCTAGTGAGACAGAGACAGACAGACAATGATTGCCTTAGTCACCTCTGAAGGGATATTTATTTAGAAGAAGTATAAGCTTATTTGTTATTTTCAACCTCTTTGTGGCATTTAATACTATTAAAGGTGGCATTATCCTGGAAGAAGATTGAGAATTGGAGTAGTCTGTATAGCATTTAACACAATACCCATGAAGCAGCAGTTCTGTATGGCATTTAAGATGGCATTCATGAAGCAGTAGTTCCATATGGCATTTGCTATTTATTTATTACTAGCTTGGGGACCCGGCCCTGCCCGGGTTAATTGAGAAAGGCATTGTGTGCCAAGGTTGGTCCTTATCAGTTGTTTATTTAGCTCGCAATGGTCTCAGGAAGTGAGTGAAGGTAATTTAAGTCCCATTATCTGTGGTCCAATGTCTTCCAAACTGGAGTAGGATGTGGTGTGGGTCATGGGGGCTCTGTGTGCCAAGTTTGGTCTTGATCAGTCAGTGGATGAGGGTTGCAGCTGCCTCGGGAAGTGATTGGAGGTACTTCAAGTCCCATCATCCATGGTCTGCCCTCCTCCAAACTGCAGTAGGATGTAGAGTGGGTCATGGATACTCTGTGTGCCAAGTTTGGGCCTGGTCTGTGATTTGTAGGGGCTTCAATGTTCTGTGGGAAATGAATCGGGTGAAGGTACTGCAAATCCCATCATTTGTGGCCCATCCTGCCCTACACCGCACCAGGTTGTAAAGTGGGCCAGTGGGCATCTGTGTGCCAAGTGTGGTCCTGATCCTTCTATGCTGTGGGGCATAGTGCTCAAAGCAAGTGAGTTAAAGTACTGCAAGTCCCGTCATTCATGGTCCATCCTCCCTCAAACTGCACCAGGATGTAGAGTGGGTCTTGAGGGTTCTGTGTGCCAAGTTTGGTCTTTTTCTCTCATTGTTTGGGGTCGCAAAGGGGTCGCAAAGTGTTTTGGTCGGAAACTCCCACCATGCCTGACTTCCTCAGGCCTTTTCCTTATCCCCTCTGCCACTTTAGAGCATCGGAATGTTCGTTTTGGCTGGCCAATAGAGGCGTTATGCAAATACTTCCTCACTGGCAACCAATCATGTTGTCAGAATGTAGAGGCCGGGAGCCAATCAGAACGCTGCCACATACATACAAACAAACATACAAACCCACAAACATTTCACTTTATTATATATAGAGATTTATTTGTTTATTATTTGGACTTATACGCCGCCACTCCCCAGGGGCTCGGAGCAGCTTACAGTCATATAACAACACAACAGAGGTAAAACAACATATTAAACTAGATTTTAAAAGGTTTTCCAGCTTAGCAGTCAAATGCTAGCCAGAAAAGATGAGTCTTGCAGGCCTTGTGAAAGGAGGATAGGTCCTGCATGGCCCGCACATCACTTGGAGGGGTATTCCAGATTGTCGGCGGCACTACTGAAAAGGCTCTGCGCCGGGTTGACGTGAGACAGATTGCTTTGAAAGTTGGCACTTCAAGGAGGTTCTGTTGTTTGGAACTGAGTGATCTCTGGGGTTGATAGGGGAAAAGACGGTCCCTCAAATACAGCGGCCCCAGACCATGCAAGACCTTGAAAGTTAACACCATCACCTTGAAGGTGATCCGGTGCTCGACCAGAAGCCAGTGGAGCTGCTGGAGGATGGGTGTTATGTGACATCTCACTGGTGTCCCAGTGAGAAGTCGGGCAGCGGCATTCTGGACGAGCTTAAGTTTCCGGATCACTGACAAGGGTAGGCCAATGTAAAGGGCGTTACAGTAGTCTAGTCTCGAGATGACTGTGACTTGGAGCATCGTGGTCAGGTCATCTCTGGATAGGTAGAGGGCCAGACGCCTAGCTTTCTGCAGGTGGAAAAAGGCGGTTTTGCTGAAGGTGGAGACCTGGGTTTCCATCGACAGCAATGGATCTAAAACGACCCCAAGGCTTTTAACTGAGGATGTCTGGCATAATGCCACACCATCCAAGCTAGGCAGTCAGACCTCCCCACCCACCGGGCGGCCCAGCCACAGTATCTCCATCTTTGCTGGATTCACCCTCAATCTACTGGCACGCAGCCAACCAGTGACGGCTTCAAGACACTGTTGGAAACAAGAGGGTACGGAGTCCGGTCGGCCTTCCATTTTCAGAACAAGCTGGGTGTCATCAGCGTACTGATAACATTCCAGTTCAAGGCTTCGGACCAGACCAGCGAGTGGTCGCATATAGATGTTACATAATAAAGGGCACTCATAAAGCAGTAGTTCGGCGTGGTATTTAAGATGACACTTGTGAAACAGTATTTCTGTATAGCATTTAAGAAGGCACTTACGAAGCAGTATTTCTGTATGACATTTAAGATGGTACTCATGAAACAAAATAGATGCATCCAGGGACAGTCCTAATTAATATTCTGCTGTCCTCAAGTTTCAATCCTTTAAAATGGCCCAGTTTCTCAGTCCTTCTCTCACTTCCCCCTTTGTTCTCAACTCACTTTCATTGCTGCAAACTGAGTTCAGGTGTAAAACTAATTGAAGTCTGTATAGAGGGAAAGAAGAGGAGGGAACATTCTGTATCCATAAATCTAACTATCCACACCTTGAAAATACCTTTGAAAAACAAACAAACAAAACAAACAAACCCAAAAACAAAGCTTAATTTTGCCATTTTCTATAAGGGATACAATTTTACCAGGACAGTATCTATAATGACAATAGCTTGTTTCAGCATTAACTTTTCCTCTGGTATATTGTAGTCTTTCACTTATTCCCATATGGATGGTGTTATTTGATGATGTTTTATCTTCTCTTTGCATGAGTTGATTGACTGTGTGTTGTTAATTGGTTGCCACCCTCTGTTCTACTGAGAGTACCAGTTTTAATCTTTGATCTTCCAACAGTTTCTTAGAAAGCCATTTAAAAGCTCTCTTGCTGCTTGTTGGGTTTTTGTAAAAAATATATGGGAGGAAACAAATATTTTCTCAGCTTAATGAATGGTGTTTGCTCTGACTTTCCAATTTTGTCAAACACAATATTTCCTTCACTTCATAATTCGAAATGGCAAGTTGAACCCTTTAACCTCTCTCCTTTTCAAAGTTTATTTATTTAAATGACATATTGGTCATCTTTTAAGTCAATGCTGCCTTTTGACTTCTTAGCAAGCTAAGTATCCTTTTGAAAAGGCTATCCATGTAATAATGTATTCATGAAGATATGTGCTTCTTTTGCATAAGATTACTGCTTTTGCCTTTCCTTTGTCGTGTTCATTTTCAGTAAGGTTTTACTTTGTAAGTAAAATCTTGTATTTTGCCCTTTGCCTATTGAAATTCAAGTTGACATTTACAGAAAATAAGAGCACTCTGGGATACTAAGAGACAAAACAAAATGATCGGCTGGTGCCCTGGCAATGATTTATTAAAACGGATTTCTTTGTACCAGTGCATTTGATATTCTGTACATCAGGGATTTTACAAGTGATCATGCTGACTCAAGGATTGTGAGAGTTGTAGTAAAAAAATCAAAAAAATCCCAACACCCTTTTCTTGATAGAGAGTTCATGCATGCATTAACTAGCTACTATGATTAGGAGGCATTTTCATCAATGACTTCAGAAAATAAAATAGACTTTTTATGGTAACTCAATTAGATATAAGAAGGCTCTCTAGTGTGCTAGGCTGAGCTAAGCTAGAATTAGTTTTAACTTTGGATCAGTGAAAGAGCAAAAAGGAAGTGGAGAGAAGAGGCAGAGTGATCCTTAAGAAGCACATATCTTCTTAAGATAGGCTAGGATAAAAGAAGACATGATCAGATTTTAAGTCACTGAAAAACTCATTGATCCGATCACCTACTGCTCTTTCTAAGGTCTATCACAGGAGACTGGCAAGTCACAATTATAGCGGGATAATATTTTCTTAGTTGGTACTTCTCACATGATGTTGTATCTCTCCTGTTGATGGATAAATCATTATGGAGCCCACCTTTCATAGACAGAGGGATAGGGAAAATAACAATGGCTCCCAATAATATTGCTTGAGTGAATGACTGTGGTTTCTCCTCTTCTCTATTCTTAAGCAGGCTGAAGTTGGTTTTATACATGGCAGTTAACAGGAAAATGACACAATATTTTGAAAACAAAGTAAATGCATTAAAGTATAAATATAAAAATTTTAAAAAACCACACAAATATTTTGTGTTGAGGTTTAGCAAGGTTAGCTCTGATTTCACTCCTCGTGCAGGAAACAACCTCTCTTTTTATCCAACAGTTGCTCTTTTTGATTCAATTCTTCCTCCTTCCTCCTTGGTTGCCAGTAGAGTTGTTTCCATCAAAATGAGGGAAATTAAAAAGAGAAAAAGGAGAGAAGGGGACCTATGTTTTTTTTTCTCCTGATGCTATACAAAAAATATTTTGGAGTGGAAATACCAGTTTGCAAAGCTTACAGAAAGAGGGGAGGAAGGGAGATATAAAACAATATATCAACAAGGGCAATATACAAGATTTTACTTACAAAGTAAAATGGCCGCTCTGGGGCCAGATTGAAGAAGGGAGCAGAGAAGACAGTTCCACCTTGTCTCCTGCGACATCAGAGTCCTTCCCCCACCACCAACGGCCGCTCTGGGGCCAGAACAAAGAAGGGAGCAGAGAAGACAGTTCCACCTTGTCTCCTGCGACATCGGAGCCCTTCCCCCACCACCAATGGCCGCTCTGGGGCCAGAACAAAGAAGGGAGCAGAGAAGACAGTTCCACCTTGTCTCCTGCGACATCAGAGCCCTTCCCTCACCACCAATGGCCACTCTGGGGCCAGAGTGAGAGAAAACAGTTCCATCTTGTCTCCTGCGGCATCAGAGCCCTTCCGCCACCACCAGCAGCCGCTCAGGGGCCACAGTGAAGAAGGTAGCAGAGAAGACAGTTCCACCTTGTCTCCTTCGACAGCAGAGCCCTTCCCCCAGAAACAATATAATATTATACAATACTAATATTATGAATGATGTATTAGTATTATGCTAATAATATAGTATATTTTTATGTAGATATGACTTGTAAGCTGCTCTGAGTCCCCTTCGGGGTGAGAAGGGCAGCATATAAATGCCATAAATAATAATTAAATAAATAAGTGTACGTGCAACCTCATCATATGGGCTAATTTGCCTGTCAAATGCCATTTCCTTTCTCCCTTTGCCACAGAGCCTGTCCCATGACATCACCTACTTTCAGCAGGGATCCATGGCAAAAGAGGAGAGGAGGCAGCATATGCTGCAGCAGCAGCAACACAGAAGGCTTCCCGTGTTGCATTTGCCACAATAGGGGGAGCCAGGTGGTGGACGATTCCACCTGTGAGAGGGGCTAAGTGTAAGTCAAGTGATGTAGGCCATGGGGTGGCGGGTTCCTTGGTCGGGGTAAGCTCTCGAGCAATTTTGTAGCTCTTTGTCGACCTTTGCAACCCGAAAGACAGTTGCATCTGTCAAGTAGGAAATGTAGGTACCACTTTGTGGGGAGGCTAAATTTAACTGATTTCTGGAATGTTAAATTGCCTCTATGTCTGTCTATATATGTTGTATGTCAATGGCATTGAATGTTTGCCTGTATGTGTGTGTTGTGATCCGCCCTGAGTCCCCTGCGGGGTGAGAAGGGCAGAATATAAATGACATAAATAAATACATTCCCCACACCCCCTCCTGGGCCCCCATGGATTTACCACTATACATGGCAAGTCCATAGGTTAATGTGATAATGTCCCTAGAGAGCAGAGGAGAATAAAAGTATGGGGGCACAATAATGCAATTGCAGACTAGTGTGATAATAATTGTTTTCAAACTGATATGTCCCTGGAGTGTTACTTTTTGCTTCAACAAAATGATTGCTGGTGTGATGAAGTACCAAGAGATTTTCAATGCTGAGCATTGTTGCATTTCCAACATTTCCCAGCTCTTCTTTTCATATATTTTTCTATACCCACATGATCTACATACTGTATGTAGCAGGGTTCGAAACCGCTTCTAATATTTCAAATTTGGGGCACATGGCATGTGTCCAAGTACTGCATCTACCTGTAAAATACTAATGCCTTATTGAAAATGCTTGGAAATTTTGTAACTTGACACCTCTGCTTTGGCATTCAGTATGTAGAGTAGTATTTTCAACTCAAGTTCTGTACTGCCACTATCTCTGCATTAAACATTTTATAGACTATATATATCCACAGTGTCAACTTCTGTTTAATCTGAAGGAAATGTTAAGCAAATATGACCTTAACAATAATATAACAATATTTTATTGCCCGCAAGGAAAAGGTAGCAGGCCTGTCTGGAAAAGTACGAACTGTGGATTTATTTGATTTTAAAATATTGACATTGGGATTAGAGTACTGTTTTGTTGTGGGTTCCCCCCCATCTCATGAATTCAAATAATTTGAATTCACTCTTGATAGCATCTCCAGATTTCCTAATTAATTAATAAATACAGAATGTTTATTTGACAAGAGATTATTTAAAAGAGGCTATTCTTTAAAGAGTGATAATATTCTACATTATTATTGGCTAGAATCAGCACAGAGTTTAAGATTTAATTCAGACCATGATTAAGCCTGATTCAATACTCATTTTTGTCTTTGCTGATCTTAACACTGCCCACGTCAACTTGAATCTAGATATTGATCTAGATCTAGAGTCTTGTACATAATTGTTTGTGGGCTTCAAAGAAGCAAAATAATGAGAGCCAATATCATATATCGGAATTGTAGAGCATAAATATCTTTGTGTGGAGTTGTACACTGATGGTTGAACGGAAGTTATGCATTGTCACCTTCAATATCTAACTCTTACAAGGCTTGTCCTGTCTATTGCCATTATATTTGGGTGTGCCTTCTTTGATATAAATTGCACTCTTTTAATTATCTTGTAAAAACCACAGTTGAAATGCATGTTGTACAGCATTCCTCTGTTCAGACATTTTCAGTATTTGGAAATGATTTTCCACATACATAAAATGCTAAACCATTATGTGCAATCTATTTGATGTCATACCGGCATCAGAATTTTGAGATCAGTTGGAAATCACCATCAACATAAATTGTCATTTGCAATACAACATTTCAATCAATACTGAAATGCAAGAACAGTAGTCTTACATAGAAATAATGTGTTTCTGCTTTATAATTGCCACACTATATCCCTGCATCATGACATGATTTTGTGGATGCTGATGTTAGCTTTGAGTGCTTTTAAAGTTTGCCAGCAACGTCATTACCATTGCTTAGAACAACAGTTTGGAAAAGTAAAAGGCTGTGCCCAAGATAGCTTATCACAGAATGCAATCAAAGCCCATATGAGTCATCTATAAAGCAAAAGTGTTGGCACAAGGAATGCAAGAAAATATGAACAGATTGTAGGATATAATTCCTCAGAAGTGAAATATGAGTTAGAATGCTAGATTAAAGCAAAAGGGAAAGTACTGGTATACCCACATTTCGAATTACCTAGAATAAAATAGAAAGCAATCTATTTCCATTAATTTGGGGAGACTTTTAGCAATATCAGGTATGAGTCCAACCCTCTCTCTTCTGTGAAAAATATAATTCCTGGAATCAAGGTTAGACAAACAAAAGGAAACAACTGGCCTCTGCTTCTTTAGACGTCTCTGTAACTTAATATTGGCATCCCTAGTCCTGAGGACGACAATTTCAATGCAATAGAATATTGTTTCTAAAGCCCTTTTACCTATAGTGGATATATATATATATATATATATACACACACACACACACACACACACACACACAGAGAGAGAGAGAGAGAGAGAGAGAGAGGAGGGAGGAGGGAGAGGGAGAGGGAGGGAGGGAGGGAGGGAGAGAGAGAGAGAAGCTTATGCAGCCAGTTGATTTTTTGACATTTGGTCAGCTTGATCCAGAACATTTTCCCATTCCAAAGTATTACTGCAATCAAAGGAAGGCCAAAGGAGGGGATGATTCCGCCTGCTCCCTGCCCATCTCTGCACCACACTGGCATTTTTTAAACACCTGAATGAGCAAAAGCAACAACTAGGTGCAGTTTCATGCTCTGTGGTCACTGCTACAATGGCAACAGGATGCCAGTGGTAAGGGGGGCTGTCCATTGGTGCCAAACTACTGGGTGGTATGGACTCCCTCCCATTGCTGGGCCAACATGGTGCCTGGATGATCCACTTTGAATTAGCCCCAGGATAAGTAGCCTGTGTAGATATGCCCTATGTCACAACCCAATAAGGTACTATTCAGATTTGCCAGTTGAAAATACAGACTCTTCTGAGTCAATGCATTCAATAAAGGGACTGTATCTATTGTTACTGAAGCACAGGTGCATGAACTAGCAGATTTGGCATTTTCTCCTTTTGTGCAACTGCTTTTGATCTGACTACAATTACATCAGTTCTTTGAAGAAAGTCCTTACATGAATTACAGTTTCGAGTTTGTTTTTTTTAAAGAACTGAAACATAAAACAAACAAGGACACATGCCTACACAATAAGAACAAAGCGAAAAAACAGGGAAAACCTACAAGCCTCTCATTCACTGCATGCTGATTCTTAGTTTTGTTTACACAATTCCCTTTAAATGCTGTTATATAATCAACCTTCTACCTTTAATAACATTCTACTAATTCCTAAAACCCACAATAAACAAATACCCTCCTTGTTATTATAACTAGTAAATTATTAAGTCTCAATTTTACGTGTAGTTGGACAAATATTTTCCTTCATCAGCATAGTTAATTTGTCCATTTGAACATTCATTAATATTCATCATAATTTTTATCTTCCATTCTCTTCTTCCAATTTTTCTCTTCCCCTTTTTATATCCATCTTGTTTCCCAATCTCTTCCTCAATACAATACATTGATAAAGAATCAGATGACTCATCAGCCATCTTATAAGTTTCACCCCAACATATCTATGAAGCCTTTTCTGACTGATCTCATAAGAATTCTATCGATGGGTCTCCTTCACCACACAGCTGTAATCTTCGTATGAAACTTCACAAAATATTCTTCAATTCTTCTTCATAAAAAAACAGGTTGGCATTACCTGTGTTGTGGGAACAATGCCCACCTTTGGCTGACCTTCCTTCTTCGCTCTGTCTGTCTCTGTGCCATGGCAGATCTGAAAACAAATGCCTAAACAGTATTAGAGAACATAAATTGGAGCTTATCTGAAGAATCTTCTTCAATCATCCCATACCAGAGATGAATCTCCACCAGTACAAAAATGACACATACTGGTTTGACCATAGCTGGCAAGATCTCCCTTGGCTGTTCTTCACTTTAGCATATTTCCCTCCCTTTCTGACAATCATTTCTAAGCTATTGTTATATTAAAGTTTTTTCTTTGGAGGCTGTAATCATGATCTTTTACTCCACTTTGATTGGCACCGACAGTTCGCATGGTTAAGATTGGTTGTTGTTTCCCCTCGTGAAGGATCTTTCACTTAGAAATAATCACTGACATTGATTGGAGAGAACTCTTAAGGACCTCATCACACTGAGGTCCAATCTAAACATGATAGCAGGGGGATTTGCCATGCATCATGTTGACTTTGGCGGGCAGTGGGGCAACCTGTGGCCCTACATCGCCCAGCTCACAGGGGAAAGCATTGCTTCTTGGCTTCCCTCGTGCTAGCCTTGTTATACTCTTATGAGAACACTTGGACACTTGCAGCATGCTGTAAGAACAGAGTTCCACCTAAAGTTGCCATGTGTCATCTGATGGCATCCAGCAGGCTCTGTTCTGCCAGCGTGCTGCAAGCATTCTAGAATGCTGAAAATAACCAATGTGATGAGGTTTTGTGGCCTCAAATTTTAATGAGACAGAATATATCCTGTCTGCAGTTCTACTGCAGACCTAACTAGTAGATTTACAAATGAGTGCCATAGAAAGCTGCTTCCAATTAGGAAACACAGTAGAGGAGTAGGTGAAGCAACATTCTGGCTCACTTCACATATGGGTAGCATCACATATCCATATACTCTAGGGAACCTTTAGGCTCAAAGGCAGGGTAGAAATAGAAGTTAAAATATTTAGAAAGGAGGCTCGACTGGCCTTAGCTGCCCCACTAATAAATAGGAAAACCCCCCACACCAAGTAAATTTAAACATTTATGTCTAATAAGTATTTGTATTTTTGATGTGTACATAGAGAATTAGGTGGGGAAAATTCTAAGTGCTATTTTCTAAATCTGAAAGCAGGGATATTATTTGTCTGATAATTCTATAATATTTGAAGTACAAAAAGGGAGTGAACAGCTGGAAACCGCTGCATTGGCAAAAATCATAGCTGCTGTAGAAATAGGCAGTACAAAAATGCCTGCTCCTATTGCAATGCTGTCATCTCATGTTTACCCAGATATCTCAGAATAATTCCAATCCCCACACCCCAGCCCCAATAGTGGTGAAGGAAAGCTTCACTGCTAAACATGTCAACTGTGCCTTTAACTCAACAAAAGTCAACAAGGAATTCTTTTTATATCCGTGTGGTGTATTGCTTGAAAGCAGATAGCTTCCCAGTGCTATTCGTCTGCATTGTGTTTACACTTGTACACATACATATATAGCATCTAATCCAGGGGTGGGCAATTATTTTTTCCAAGGGGCCACATGAAAGCCAAAAAATATTATGGAGGGCCGCACCTAAAGGTTGAACTACATTCTACATAATATCAATTGAATTTCTTTAATAATAATAATAAAGGCACTACATTGCATTTTTGATATATTAATGACTGATAAGACTATATGTTATGAGCAATGAAAAAGAGAGGTTTTTATTTATTCACTAAAATTTTACAAAATAATGGCTAACAAAATGTGAACATTTGTATCATTTGTGATTCATTATAGCAGGGGTCAGGAACCTTTTTGACTCAGAGAGCCACAAAAGCAAAATACTTGGAAATGTATTTCAGTGAGAGTCATATAATATATTTTAAGACTGACTTCGGCTAAATATGAGTATCATAAGCCCCTGAATTTATTCATAATAATGATGATGATGATAATATTTATTCAGCCTCTGCTAATAATAATAATAATAACAACAATAACAACAACAGGTTGGAGACCTCCAAGGGCCATCCAGTCCAACCTCCTTCTGCCATAAGGGAAAAACACAATTAGGGCACTCCTCACAGATGGCCATTTAGCCAATAATAACAACAACAACAGGTTCCTAGAGTAGGAGGAGACCTCCAAGGGCCATCCAGCCCAACCTCCTGCCAGGGCCCTTCCACACAGGCCTCTAACCCTGAATATTAAGGCAGAAAATCCCACAATATCTGCTTTGAACTGGGTTATCTGAGTCTGCATTCATATAATCTGGTTTAAAGCAGATAACATGGGATTTTATTCCTACATTCAGAGAGCACTGTGGACTCAAATAATGATGGATCAGGACCAAACTTGGCAAGAATCCTCAATATGCCCAAAGAGGCAGAAGAGGAGGAAGAGGAGGAGGGAATGGAAGTGGAGGCCTGCGCTCCGGCCTCAGCCCTGCCCCCTTCCTGCTCTGTCCCCGGCCCCTCTTTGCATTCCCCCTTTTTCCCTCTTGCGATCAGCTGGTGGAAGGGGATGAAGGAATGAAAGGGGGAAAGAGGGAGGGAAAGAGGGAGGGAAAGAGGGAGGGAAAGAAGGAAGGAAACAGGAAGACAGGAAACAGGAAGACAGGAAACAGAAGAAGGGAAAGAGTGCAACGCAAAAGGGAGAGGGGAGCGCGCGAGAAGGAAGTGAAGGGAGGAGGAGGGTGAAGGCATGCACTTGCTCCTGGCCACCTCCTTTTCTCCTCTCTCCCTTCCCCTCTGCACTGCTTGCCTGCCTGCCTGCTTCTTCCATTTGCTTCTTCAACATGTAGCCGCCGCAATGGGAGTGCGGCTCCCTCTCTTCAGGACAAAGCCTTGAGGGAGCCAAGGGCCGGACAGCATCGGCCAGAGGGCCGCATCTGGCCCACGGGCTGCAAGGTGCCCAGGTCTGATCTAATCTGTATTTCTAAATATCCAATAAAAGTATATTATGCTCTCCATTCTAATAATGATGCCAGATTCAAACTGGAGAAATAACTTTATTGTTATTTCTTCCCCTGAAAATACCTTTTCTAGGAGTAAGTGGTGCCTTTCTTCTAAAATGAAAAGGTAACTGTAAAAAGTAAAAGTAACAATATTTTGAAATGAATCATTTTTTGCAGAATCTAAAAAAGGCAGGGAATTGGAAAATAATTGCAGGAATATTATTAATGACCTTCTTTATTTCAGTACACTGGTAATGTATCATTATCCTAATTGGAATAGTTTGACATCTTAATGTAAAATGTCCAATAAAATGTTTAAAATAAAAAATATGTCTGATTGAAAATATTGTTTAGATTCATTTTTTTTCTTTTTCAACTCAATTGTTCAATGCAAGATGACATTTGCAAGCCATTGGTTCTAATGCAGTTGAGATCAGGCTTTTCATTGTGATGACAACATTGTTATTAATGCCTTTTGCCGTAATAAGTCAATTATAGCAGAAAATACTGATTTTTATATGTATCACATTTTAGACTTGTTTGCATGCTGGACCATGCTTTGAGTTATAAGAAGCATTGCTTGAATATAAAGCAAAAAGTGGGTGCTAGAAATAACATCATACGGAAGCTGACTGGCACAACCTGGGGATCACAACCAGACACAGTGAAGACTTCTGCCCTTGTGCTTTGCTACATCCCCGGTCCATCCTCTGTTCAGATATCAGCCAGAATGCCAACACTTAAATCAAGAAATAGCTTCCTAAGATCTACAGAGATACTCGCAGGAATACCTCAGCAAGTGAGAGTTCAAAAGTGGCAGGTTAAAACCTAGAACCTCAATCAGTGGCTGATACCAGATGATAGATTTTAGACTTTATGCAATAATATAAAAGTGAACAATTGAGTTAGATTTCTATAATGTCCAAAATCTGAATCAAAATTATATTAAAACATAGACTATGAAACAAAGTATCACAGTTTAATATAATATAAATCTTCTTTGTATGACATAGTGTTTGGTTATCGTGCTTGTGCAGTGTCTGTGACAGGGATGTGCAAAGCCTAGCCACTCTCTTTGACTCCCTCCGTAAGGAGATCAGACAAGCACCCACCTTACATAAGGACTTGAAAACTTGAATGTTCCGTTGTGCCTTTGATTAGGCAGTTCACCAAAGAACTGGTTCGATCTTATCTATGTAACTGCACTTTAGTTCTACCTCTCTCCACTAATATCGACACTTCGTGGCCAGAGGTATTCCCTCTAGATTGACACATTTGCACTTTCCTTCGGCTTTACTTAGCAAATATTGCACTTACTTGAGCCTGGTTCCCAGGTCTGATTCTGTGTTTCAGCCATGTTTTGTTTTTATGATGTTGTTGTTTGTGTCTGTTTATGTCTTTATTGATTGATTTTAATGCTGTTGTTTTTATCTGTGATCAGGCTAGTCCACATGTAAGCTGCCCTGAGTCCCCTTTGGGGAGATGGTGATGGGATATAAAATAAAGTTATTATTATTTTACTAACACAAAAAAACAGTATGTCACAGCAAACAAGATATATATGCTGGATTTTGTATTACAAAATCACAAGTCGAACACTTCCCAAGCATCTAGGACTGTGTGAAGTATTTTCGAAGGATGTGCGCAGATCCAAGTAAGATGGCCTTTTGCAGTTGACAGATTGTGATTTTGTCAATGTTTATCGTTTCCAAATGCCAGCTGAAATGTTTTGGCATGGCACCCAGTGTGCCGATTACCACTGGGACCACCTGTATTAGTTTATGCCAGAGCATTTGCAGTTTGTTTTTATGATCTTGATAATGGCTGAGTTTTTCCTGTTGTTTTTTCTCAATGCGACTGTCACCTGATATGGCGACATCAATAATCCAAACTTTTTTCTTTTCCACAATCATGATATCTGGTGTATTGTGTTCCAAAACTTTGTCAGTCTGGATTTGAAAGTTCCACAGTATATAATAATAATAATAATTATTAGACCAGTGTTTCCCAACCAGTGTGCTGTGAGCGATCATCAGGTGCCAAACACTTTTTCTTCTCCACTCGGGCTCCCTTCTTCCCAGCCTCGCTCTGCTTGCTTTGCCTCGCTTTGCTCACACTGCTGCTTCTGCGGGAGGGGGGAAGATGTGACCCGTGCGGGCGCTACTGCGCAGACTTGCCCCACATCTTCCTTCCTCCCCTCCACAGTGCTCTCTGAATATAGGTGAACTACAACTCCAAAAATCAAGGTCAATGCCCACCAAACTCTTATAGTATTTTCTCTTGATTATGGTAGTTCTGTGTGGGAAGTTTGATTCCATTCCATCATTGGTGGAGTTCAGAATGCTCTTTGATTGCGGGTGAGCTATAACTCCCAGCTGTTGAGCAAGACCGTGTGTGTCTTTCTGCCATTCCTGCCAGGATATCTATGTTGTGTTCATCGAAACAGGCCCAGGTTTCACACTGAGTGTATAAATACATTTAAAATCATATTAACTATATGTATTTCTGTGTTAGAGTGTCATTTTGTGTCATTTTGGTTGGTGGTGTGCCCCAGGATTTTGTAAATGTAAAAAATGTGCCGCGGCTCAAAAAAGGTTGAAAAACACTGCCTTAGACTACTCCTTTTCTTGCCTAAACATGATAAATTGCTTGGTTTGGAAGTATACTGCTGCAGCATTTCATTTTTAAATAGGTTGCAGCCCTCCACAGTACTGTTTATTATTATTATTATTATTTAAAGCAGAAGTAGAGTTTTGTCTTAGAGCAATATTGTTGATAGCCCATTTGGCCCTAGAGGGATCTAAGACAGACACTTGGCTGCTGCAATGCTACAGCAGTCCATTTCTAGCCTATATGTTAAGATTTTTCCTCTATTACAATGCACACAGTAAACGGGATTCAGTTATGCCCCCTAATGAATCTTGTTCAAATATAGGGCTGGATGAATTCCCTCCATTCTTTTTCATTATTCTTCATTGGACTATTAGTCTCCATTGGACTATGTCTGGTGTTCCGTCCCTCCTGTTTGTTCTTGTCATAGTTCTCCATTTCTTAAACACATTTGTGAGAACATTTGCTGTGTTCAACTATACCTATGAAGATAGAGAAACTGTACAGGTTTCTAAAATGTGGATTGGACACATGATCTCATCAACATCTATCTTAGTAATTGGGAAATAAATATAAATGTGCACAAAGGAAGCAACTCAATTTAAAGTTTTGTTAGTGTACTTCAGTATCAAGCATAATTATTCATAGAGAACATTTCAGTTGCTCTTGTAAGTTGAATGGGGCTGATTTTTCCTTGGAGCAATAATAATTTAAATATTCATTGTGATGTTAAACTGACAGCTTTTGAAGTGCAAAGCAATTCTTAACATTTTGAAAGCAAATCAGTGGGAGGGTGAAAAATAAGGATAGTGCTCATCTTTTCTCCCATGTACCCTTTCTCTTGTCTCGTCTCCATATTTTGTTCATACCAAGTCACAGAAATCTGAAACTTGAAATGGAAGGGCCATACTGGAGTATTTTTTAAAAAATGATTTTTATTGAGTATTTTTACAGTCATAATAAAACAAGATAGTACATACCATCATTGGTTGTTAAAGGAATAAGTAAGAGGGGAAAGGGTATTGGGGAAAAAGTTAGTTTATAGAAGAGTTGAGAGGTTAAAGAATAAATAAGAAAAGGTAAGAAAAGATAGATACAAAGAAGAGTTCAGATAGTGTAGATTTGGAAGTAGAAGTTAGTCTCCCAGTCCATTCCACAGGGCTCTCGCTTCATTCTTGAAATTGAAGTTTATAATCCTATGTTTCAAAGTCGCCGTTCTTTCTTCTTCTTCTTCTTCTTCTTCTATTATCTTCTTTAAATCAACTGCATAGTATTTATTTCTTTTAAATATGTTTTCACCTGTTGCCAATCTATCTTGTTTTTTGACTTTTGATCATACGTCAAGTTTTTCAATGTGCCTAAGTCCATAAATTCTCTTAGTTTAATAATCCATTGTTCGAAGGTTGGGAGTTCTTTACCCTTCTATTTTCTTGCAATAACTGTCCTTGCGACTATTGACGTATAGTATAACTGCATATCGTTTTTTTCCTATATCACAGTCCATTAGGTTTAAAAGGTAGTATTCGGGTTTAAAGTCCAAGTTACACTTCAATATTTTTTGTATATGTTTATGTATGCTCTTCCAGTATGTTGAGAAGGGAGGAAAGACAGACTAGGTATTGAGTAGCTGTGGTCTGTACTAGACCCATTGTGTACAGAAAAGAGTAGGCAGTTTCCAGGAGCAGAGGAAAAACCTCAGTAACCTCCAACTGGAGATTGGAGGGCCACCTTCTCACCAAGCTTTAAAGTGAAATTTTGTTTATATCTTTTTGAATATTTTAAAATAAAAATACCAAAATATTCTCAAAAGCTCCCCAAAAGATGTGGGGATGCAAACAAGAAACAAGACACTCCAGTGGGACACTGAAGTGATAAATGCATCTGTTTAGGTGGTGAATGATGTGCACATATCACATCTAATTGTCAATAAGAAAGAGCCTGTTGAGATTCTCCACTTTCCACTACAACTTTTTTCCAAGTGTGCACCCCCCACAATACCTCCAATGTGATTTGTTCATTGAGTAAAGTATGTTTCAGAGGATTTCAGAACTGAATTGAGTTTGTTTTATTTAAATACACTATGTCTATGACAGCCCCCAGTGCTTACAAGGAATATGTTCCTGGACTTAAAGTAAAAACAGGAAAGCATAGATAATAAACCCCTTGTAAAATGCACAACTTCTGCCAGAAGTCAGCATAGAGTTGCCATGGAGGACCTGCCAAATTCCTGGAGAGTATATCCCTGGTAACTCCATGGTACCAAGCAGTGGGAGCATACCATAGAATCACCTAGAAGACTTAAAAATCCCTAGAGAATTTTCTGGATGCAGGTAGGTGAAACTGCAGGTATTGGTCCTGTGGATATGAGGGTCAAACTGTATGTGCATGTCTTACAGACTTGGAAATGTATGCATTCTTTAAACACCGATTGCATTCAGATCACTGTCTGAGTCCATAAGATCCAAATTGGGTAAATTTTTATTTATTTATTTATTTATTTATTTATTTATTTATTATTCCTTCTTGTATTCCGCTCCTCCCAGCAGGCTCGGGGCGGATAACATTATAAAACTGGCTGACATGTAACATTCATGTCGCCGTACAATAAAACAGCATAAAACAACATAAAATACAACATTGGTCCCGAGTTTAACAGTTGTGTCAAGCCATGGCATTCCAAGGTATTGGTCAGAAGATGAGTACATTTGGCTTGTTCAGCCTAGCCAAAGGCCAGTTTAAACAGGGCGGTCTTACAGGCCCTGCGGAACGGAATGAGCTCTGTGGCGGCCCGGACATCATCTGGGAGAGAGTTCCAGAGTACCGGAGACGCCACGGAGAAGGCCCTCTGCCTAGTCACGGACAGGTGGCAGGAACGGACTGATGGAACTAGGAGGAGATTAGACTCCCTGAACGTAGTGATCTCGGGGGTACATATGGGGCAAGGTGGTCCCTTAGGTACGCAGGCCCTAGGCCGTGTAAAGCCTTAAAGGTTAACACCAACACCTTGAAGGCAATTCGGTACTCAACAGGCAGCCAGTGCAGCTGCCGGAGGATGGGCGTTATGTGCTCCCTTACCGACGTTCCCGTCAGCAGGCGAGCTGCGGCATTCTGCACCAGCTTGAGTTTCCGAACTGTCGCCAAGGGAAGGCCAACGAGAGGGCGTTACAGTAGTCTAATCTCGAGATGACCGTCGCTTGGATCACCGTGGCCAGATCGTCCCTGGAGAGGTAGGGTGCCAGTCGCCTAGCCTGACGTAGGTGGAAGAATGACGCCCTGCTGGCCGCAGAGACCTGGGTCTCCATGGTCAGCAGGGGGTCCAACTGAACACCTAAGCTCTTAACAACAGGCGACGGGTTAAGCCGTTCGCCGTCCAGGGTAGGCAACCGGCACCCCCCCCCAGGCCGGCCAGGCCACAAGATCTCCGTCTTCGACGGGTTCACCTTCAGCCGGCTGGCCCGCAGCCAGCCAGTCACGGCTTCAAGGCACTGATGGAAACAATCGGGTACGGTGTCCGGCCTGCCGTCCATTCTCAGCAGAAGCTGGGTGTCATCCGCATACTGATAACACTCCAGACCAAAGTCGCGGGCCAGCTGGGCCAGGGGGCATATACACGTTGAATAATAAGGGGGAGAGGATGGCCCCCTGGGGGACCCCACAATCAAGTGAGGATCTCCCGGAGACCTCCCTGCCCCCCTCCACACGTTGTCCCCGGCCCCGGAGGAAGGAAGCCACCCATTTAAGGGCGGTCCCCCGGCGCGCGCGTCGGCTAAACGGTGGGTTAACAGAGCGTGATCTACAGTATCGAAAGCTGCCGTCAGATCTAACAAGACGAGCAGTGACGATCCACCCTGGTCCAGCTGGCGGCGGTTGGTCTGTAATGGCGACAAGCACGGTCTCCGTCCCGTGCTCAATACGGAAACCGGACTGGTAGGGATCAAGTCCAGCTGTGTCTTCCAAGAACCGCTGCAGCTGATCCGCTGCTGCCCTCTCAATTACCTTGCCTAGAAAAGGCAAGTTGGAAACTGGCCGGTAATTGAGGGAGCCGAAGGGTCTAAATTTGGCTTCTTCAGCAGCGGTCTCACCATAGCCTCTTTTAATCCCCCCGGGAAGACTCCTTGCTCAAGGGAGCTATTTATGATCGTGCCTAGGGGGGCCTCGTAGCCCCTCCCGGCAAGTTCTAACAAGCCAGGAGGGGCACGGGTCGAGGGAGCATGTAGTTGGTCTAGCTGCAGCAAGTAGCTTGTCGACAGCTGCTGCGCCCAGCAATTGAAAGCGGGTGAAGGTGGGCCCGCCGAGTGGCGGCAGGGTCTCGAGTTCGCTCACTGTATCAAATGTGGCTGGAATGTCCCGGCGGAGGGTCGAAATCTTGTCGGTGAAATAACTCTGGAAAGCCTCAGCAGAGGGAGCCAAACCCCTATCATTTGGGACAGTTGGGATTGCTGTCAGCGACCAAATTATCCTAAACAATTGTGCTGGGCGCGAGTTAGCCGACTCTATCAAGGAAGAGTAGTAGACTTTTTGGCTTCCTTGATAGCCTGCTCATAAACCTCTTTAAACTGTTTATAAGCCAATTTCGACGCTTTGTCACGGAGACTCCGCCACACGTCCTCTAGCTGTCTCCGCCTCCGTTTCATCGCCCGCAGCTCCTCGGTAAAACCAAGGCGAGCGATTTCTACGGGGAGGAGAGAGCGCCTGGGGCGATCTCGTCTAGAGCCAAGGAAAGACTGGTGTTCCAGTAGTCCACTTGCCCGTCGACTGAGTCGCTGGGAAGTTCCCATTCCCTTAGAGCATTCAGGAACCTAGTGGGTTCCATAAGTCTCCTCGGGCGAACCAGAATAGGTTCGGCACCCTTACCGGGAGGGGGGCCACCCCCCAGCCGGACTTCCAGGACCTTGTGATCCGACCATGGAACCTCCATAATGGAGGCTAGGGTCACGTTAATTCCGGCGGCGAAGATCAAATCCAGGGTGTGCCCGGCCTGATGCGTAGGACCGGTCTTACAGAGTGAGAGTCCTAGTGCCTCCATGGTAGACACCAGGTCCACGGCTGCCGTTGAGGGAGATCGGCGTGACATTGAAGTCCCCCAAGACAATAAGCTTAGGGAACCTCAATGCCCACTCCGCGACCACCGCCAGCAGCTTAGGCAGACTCCCTGCCGGTCCGTTGGGTGCACGGTACACCAGCAGGAAGGCTACACTCTCACTAAGGTCCCACACCAGACCCGCGCACTCCACCCCCGGAATGTTCGCCGTCAGAATCGTCCTGGAATTAAAAGTGTCTCGGCTAAGGATGGCGACCCCTCCCCCCCGCCTCTCTGTCCTCATCTGGTAACTGGCCACAAACCCAGGAGATGCCACGTGCATAATGATATCCTCTCCTGGAGCCATGTTTCTGTCAAACAGGCTAGATCGATCCTCCTCCTGGAGCCATGGTTTGGCCAGGACCAGAGTTGAGGTCAAACAGGCTAGGATAGAGGTCAGAAGGCGGATGAGTCTCTCTTTGTCTCCTCCGCCTCTCCAGGAGGAAGTCCCGAGATGGTCCCGCCCCGGTCTGAGGGTGCTGATGACCCTCCTTCCCCATGGGGCAGCGGGCTACGGACGAAGGCTGAGGTGCTCTTCTCTCAGCAGGATCTTGCATTGTCCGTTGTGGTAAGGCTAGGCCTTGCTCTATGTCCATAAATCTGATTTTAAAAGAAGAAAGGATTCAATTGTGCCTTTTACTCATGTCAGTTGCAAATGAACATCTAGTGTAGAAGCTGTGTGAGACCTAGTTATTCCTGTAACTATCAATTAAATCAATGCGACATAAACCTATGATCCATGAATGGCTGCCAGACCCTGGTGAATTTAAAGGAAATGAAAAAATAATTGTCAGTAATTGGTACAAATATGCTACTGGTCCTGCTGTATGGAAAAAAAATAATTGCCAGTTTCCCACATCAGGATACTTTGGAAAGTGTTGTTTTAGGTGATAAAACTTACAAGAGCATCAATTATGTTATTGTTTTTTGGGGAATGAGCTAAATTTAATTTATATCACAAATCACTACTTCACCAAGAACATAGGAAAAGCATTTAACATCCTCTCTATTCCTAGCATTCTTGTATAATTTTTACCTTGATGGCATTTTTATTTCTGTGTATATGTCTTTTTATAGTCAAACTTTCTGGAGTATGAGGTTGATTGTCCTTCCACATCTTTTAGCTTTTATCTCCCTGAAATGGATAAACTTGAGAAATAGGATAGAATTGTAATGGGAATCTACTAAATTGCTATGTTTAATACGGCTTGAAAAATTTTCTCCATCTAAACTTTAATCATTTTTACGTGAAACTGTAAAAGCTCTACAGGGCATGTCCAATGTGACAAACCCTTCATGGAGACAGATTAGTCTATATGAATAAGTTGTTTTAGAAGTATTAGGTATACCTCATTATATGAATGTTCATATTTCAAATGCACAATTATTTTTCTTCGCTTCTGTGACAATCACCAATAGTTATTTTATTTTGCGGTCTCTTAGTAATTCAATAGGGAAGACATCATCCAAAATATTTTTGTATAATTAGCTTTTTAGTTTGCTATGCTTATATACATGGAGTCTAAACCAATAGTGCTCCATTTTGACTGTGGCTAATGATAACAATAGGTAGAAAGAAATGTCAGTCTTGAAAATACAAAAAGATCTTATGAACTAATTTTTCACACATCTTTTTTTTTAAAAAGTGCATTAATATATTTTTGTATACTTTTAACTACAATCTTGTAAAAATGTCATTTGACTGTTAATTAGTAGGCATGGGCAATAAAAATGGTTCTAAACTGTGTTCAAAATTACGGGACACTGGAGATTCAATTATAAAGTCAATTCCAAATTTTTCCAAAAAAATCAAAACTTTCTAAAACTTCGAAAACTTCCGAATTGATTTGTTAATGTGGACGTGCATGCACAGTAGAGAAAAACAGCACTGGTATTAGGGAAACTTCAGGGGCTTCTCCCTCATTTTTAGACCAATTCTGATGAATCTTGCTGTAGTGGTAGAACATAGCCTCCTCCTTTTTAAGCATTGCAGATTTTTATTTAAAGAACTACCTCCTTGAATTTTCTAAGGAATGACATAAGATAATAGGAGATCACTCCCCCCAACTTTCAGACATATTAATATGATTTTTTTGTATTTTTAAAAGTTTTTAAAGCTCTGCAAATTTATGAAATATTAAAATGCAGGAGTGCGATAAAGTACCTGAAGCAGAAGGGAGGCAGTTGATCCCCAATTAAAAATAACTTTGCAGTGTGTTGAGGCATGGGAGTTTTAGGAGAAGTGTAATGTTCAAAAAGCACAACCCAGACAGAGGAACCACATTAAGAAATAGCTTGGGTGACTTCCCAAGCTTTGGAAAGGCACCAGGCAGGCAGCTCAGGTTCAGGAGAGTTGGGAAAAATTAACAGGAGTGTAATGTTGAAAAAGCACAACCCAGAAAGAAGGGATACAGTTTAACCCCAATAAAAAATAGCTAAGCTTTAGTGACCAAAAAAGTAGTATTAATTCTCTCTCTCTCCCTCCTAAACGTTTCCTTCTTCTTTCTCTCTTTCTCTCCTTCCTTCTCCCAAAAACTTACCTTCCTTCTCCCTTTTGCCTTTTGCCTTCCTCCCTTCTCTAAACCACCTTTGGCTCCAATCCCTTTACACCCACCAAACAGCAGCAGCAAAAGTCCCAAGCCAACTTCCCTCATCCCTTCCGTGGCTGTAATGAGCCTCCCAGCCATGTGCTTCAATTTATAAGCAGCTATGGCTGCCAGGTGCTGGATAACCCCTCCCCTCTCCAAAATGTAAGCCCCGATTGCCTGGGAGGCAAGCAGCTTAGCCTGCACCTCCCAGCAGGCTAACTTTAATCAAAAACACTTCATCAAATCAGTGGCCCAAGGTGATTCGAAACTATAGGGGAAACACGTCGGAAGTCCTTTTGGAAGTCAAACACTTCTGAATTTATTTCCAAATTCCACCACTTCCAAGCAGAATTACCCATGCCTATTAATTAGTATATCATTAGAACCAATGTCATGGATGATGTCCATAAAGAACTCAGGGAATTTAATTGATTCATAGAGTATCCAATCAGAATTGCTCATCTTGCAGTTTGTATGATCGAAGGCCATGTCTTAGTTGTATACATCTTTAGGAAATCATTAGAATGTTTTGGAGGTTTGCCAGATCTTAGAATAAATGCAAAATAGAACTTGTTGGAAAGGGGGAGGGAATTGAGCACTTGTCTGCAGAGGAATCCTGGATGAACCTTCTCTCCTGTAATTTACATTTCTTGGCTTTTCTTCATGAACGAAGATTCAGGAAGGACTCATCCCATGCTTTCTCCAAGCACATTGATGACTAAGAATGTGTCCTTTGAGCCTGTGCAATGGATTTTTCTGGTGGAGCGCAGCATGCACAGAAATGGCCTCACCCTTTAAACCAAAGGTTTGTCTGCCGGGGCCTAGCAAGCTTGGATGATGGCAGCGAGGTCCTCAGATCGTAGGATGGTTGCCAAAAGGCTAGAGAGCCCATCCTGCCCATTGACGCTCTTTGTCAGACCCTTCGGTTGTGACCTGTCTGGCACGGGAGGCCTTACCGGTGACTAGTATGCCACTATTACGCCACCGCCAGCATAGCTCACAACTTCATTAGGGTACGCAAGCCTCTCCCCCCATGACAAGGGGGCGCCAATGGAGAGGTAATTTACATATCCTCATGTATATTGATCTGCATTTGCATTAGCAACGCATTTAAGGTTCTTTTTGCTCTCTATTTTTGAACTGTTCATGTGTGTTTTTTAATCTAACAAGGGGACACAGCTAAAGTGTATTTCCATCTCTGTACTGCTGAATAAGCTTTTCCTCATCTATCTTCTCTAAGACAAAACAAAAACAAAGGAAACAGAGAAGAAATGACTCCGCCTTAACTGAAAAGTCACTTTGCTTATTCTAACAGAAGAAACGGATCAAAGCCCTCTGGCAATAGGCAACAATGTGATACATATTTCCCCTACACAGCTGCATAATATCTATAGGCTTTGGGTGCCCATACTGCCCAGATTAGGTTTGTCTGCAACGTCCTTGAGTCCCATTTCCCCACATTCAGTTGAAACATAGAACTTTTGGAGAGATGTATGAACACCACTAGCTTTATTGGCAAGATTGTTACTAGACTGTGTATCCACTCTACTGAAAGGAAAAGTGGTCAGAACAGATACTCAGTCATCTTGACAGTGCAGTAGGAGTTTTCTGAAATTCTCCAACTCTACCATTCCCACCTCCTTTTCCTGGAAATGTTCCAACTCTACCATTTTCACCTCCTTTTCCTGGATTCATTCAGGGCCATTTTAAAAGATGTGATACAAAAAGGGGAGGCACAACTGTTCATGCAAGTCATATTGTTTTTAGGGATATCAGGAGAGGTTTTTTTTAGGAGCATTCACCTGTTTATGCAGTTAAAAATCCTTACAGGTCATTTCTTCGTTGTGGAATATATTGACACATTGAGGATTAGCATCACCTCTTCTCCATACCTTGCTGTGATGCATTTCACATGTTTTTAAGAGTGGAAAAAGAATCTTTATAAGAAACTGTTATAATGAAAAAGTGATAACTCTATAAAAGGAATGGCCTGAAGAAATATATTGCTTATCTTCATTTAACCATATTAATGTCTGGTTTTAATTATAGCATGGCTTAATCTTTTGTGCATAATTACTTGAATGCTTATTAGGGAATTAACCGGTTCTTATGAAAAGTTACTGACAATGTCTATACATTGAGCGATGCAATGGCTGTAAATTTACTGAGGCTTCTGCTGCCCTTTTCTTATCAGCCAGCAAATACAAGAGCTGAATGCATATCTGAGCAAGCCTGCCTGCCATTGTTCACTTCTGGCCAAACATCTGGTCAGAAAAACAGCATTACTGCTTCACTCTCTTTGAGGCCTCCCACAAGGATGGTAAAACATCAAAACACCCAGGCGTCCCCTGGGCAACGTCCTTGCAGATGGCCAATTCTCTCGCACCAGAAGCTACTTGCAGTTTCTGAAGTTGCTCTTGACATACACACAGACAGACAAAACAAACAAACCAACAAAAAATAGGACCTCAGAAACCTCTTCAGCAGAATGACTAGTTAGGTATTCTGTATTGAGAAATAACAAACATTAAGCGTAAAATTTCAAAAGAGGCTATAACACAATTTCATACAGTCTTTGGATTACCAAACATGACCACTAGTTGACACAAAAGCATAGAGCAAAAGTATATATTTACCCTTGATTTTTTAAAAGTGAACCTGAAACCAGTAAAATATTTTTATACTGAGATCTGTCTCTCAACTTTTATAAAAAGGAAATTATATCATTAATTTCACACAAGGTGACTGAAAATTTTCACTAACACAGTTGTAATTGGATGGCATTTTTGCACCTTCATTTGTGCACGTTATTGCAGAACTGGTTACAGATGAAATATTATATCAAGCTATATTGTACAAACAGTTTTGTAAGCATTGCACATGATTAGTTGCACGACTGTTTTGTACAACCATTTTGCATAACCACAATTCATCATGAATTTGCCCTCACGCCAACTCTGAAAATGGGTAACAGGCTTTGCACTCGTGCAATTATATATTTCATATGGGCCTTTGTTTTTATCTCATTTTGTTTCAAAGGTATGAAACTCAGCCAGAGAGAACAAGCCAGAAGTAGTCAACATCACATAAATGAAACATAACATTAAATATGTTACTGGTTTCATTTTAATATTATTGAACATGCATTTTCTGAATCTTTTAGGTAACAATGTGGTACAATTAGTTATAATTGACAGAAGTAGAAAAATTGTAAGGAAAAGTCAGTTTCTTCAAGAATCAAGGTGAATAAAATTCTGTAGCTCACATATTATATTTCTTCGAGTCTAAGATACATATAAACATTTGTAAAAATGGAGGGTGCTCTCTCTCTCCACACACACACACACACACACACACACACACGCATGCACACATGCACCCCCCCCCACACACACACTTTTCTGTTGGTGGTGCTCAAATTAGTGTCTGTCTTCCAGTCAATGGTGTCTTGGAATCGAAGAAAGACCTCATGTATTCCTCCTGCATATTGGTCTAAATTTAACTAGTGTTAATTAACTTGTCAGCATCTGTGTGTGAAAAATGTAAACAGTCCCTTGGCTGCAAGCAGTATGTTTTGTAACTGAACTAAAGGCATGTGAGAGAGAATAATTGCAGAATCATTGTTCTTGCGTGTTAGTATTATATAATTATAATTTCTTGATTGAATAATTTTCTCGTTTTAACTTAGTGTGCATATGTTCATGTGAAACATGTATCTCAATTTAAATAGATTTTGGAATGCACTTAAATATTATGTTGCTTACCAGTTTTAAATAAGATGGATAACAACAGCAGATTTGATTGACTGATTGGATTTCTACCCCACCTTTCTCTTACCATGCTAATATAGTCAATCATGTCCCACTGTTGCCTCTGACAGACATCTGTATTATTCCCTCACTACTAGTATTTCATAGGGAAATTATGGATGAAAATGACTCCAGACAAAATTAATTCAGTCAATTGCTGACACCTATCTTGTGTTTACAAAGTCTGCACCCTATTTCACTAGAATTTTAATTTTGAATTTTTTTTCTCCAGGTGCTACACATTTTGTTAATTATGTGATAAATACTGAGAGATGCAAGAGAGTAAAAATACATTGACTTGTTGTAAAAAAAACAATATCCCATTATTGATATTTGGAAAATGGCTTGTTTATTTTCGTTGTATATCTTAAATGAATATTTTTTTATGTTTTTGCCCCAAATGGAAAAGTAACCCTAAGGAATGATAAACAAAATGATTGCTTTTGATTGTTCCTATATATGTTTTTTGTAGCAGCAAACAATTTATCTGTGAAAACGCTAATTAAATCTATTTTGTGACCCTGAGGTAATACAGAATTTACACTTCAGTGCTTGTCATGTTTGAAGATGACAGGTAATGCATTACATTTGCTGTGGAAAGGAATGTAACATGAGTCTGATGGCCTTCATGGGCATTTACCTATGAAGACAGAATAGCAATACTGAAATTGATAGCCCTTATAAACTCCAAGAAGGATTCATTGCCTAGTTTGACTTGCACTCTCCATGGTTTGATTTTTATGAAGTCTCTGTCATCTTGAATCTGACTAGACAGCCTCATTGCTGCTATCTTACGACTCATTAGCAGCCATGCCAAAAACAAGACACTAAAAATGAACAGTAGCTTGGACTTTGTGTCATAGTGAGAGCAGCAGCCTTGGCCAGTTTGATGTGCCGTTATATTCCAGAGGGCTTTTTCTAGATAAAGTAGTCTTGTTATTTTCTTATCTATTTTGCTTAATGAAATATAAATCAGAAGAATGTTCGTGAATCAGTTATAAAATCATTTTCTTGCCCTAATTCAGCCTGCAAGCTAAATTTAGCTTGCTTTTTAATGAGCATACCCAGCTGTGAGTCCAGGCAGCCTGAATTGTTCGCCATTTCAATGATCAGTAAAACAGCTCATTTGCTGCTATCTTTGTGCACTTAGCTTTACTGAAATTGTAAAATTGGAAAACTAACTTGTTGAACAAAAATTCCTGGTGTCTTCCACAAAGCATGGCCTGCAAGGTGAGATGGGATGCTTTCATGTGAAGGGACATTAAGTATGAACTCTTTCCGTAAACTGGAATATTCACAGCAACCATCCATTGGAACTGGCTATGTTGGCTGGAGAATTCTGTGTGTTTTAGTCCAAAAAAGTAACATTCCCATATTTGACACAAAACAGTGATCTGTATTTTATTCTAAAGACATTTTTATAAGTGATAGAGAAAAATTACTTTCAGTCAAGACAACTATGTTACTTGTGAACTTAGAAGGTGAAGTGGAGAACTTCTTTAATGGGTTCAAAACCATTGGAAATGTTCAGTTTCAGTAGAAGATAATGGATGTTTAAAAATCTACGACTGGTGAAAACTAAGTGAACATCAATTCAGAATCTAAAATCCATATTGTGTATATTAGTAAGTAAGTTCCATCTCCCCGTGGGGACTCAAGATGGCTCACAACACTGATCAGTGTATATGTGAAAATTTATGCAATTAAAATTATTACAAAAAGGTGGCTCACAACACATTCAATGCCACAAGAATACAACAATAAATTAAACAATACAGATAGAAAATATAAAACATGCAACTGTATAAACAAATCACATAGAGAGCAATAAAAACATTACACAATATCAGTTAAATACAGGGTTAAAAGCCATATCCGTATTCTATTCCTTATTTCATAGGCTAGATCATAAAACATTCACCTCTCCATATGCCTGGATGCATAGGAAGGTTTTTAGCTGCTTCTTAAAAGAGGGACATTCTGATCTCCTTCGGGAGGGAGTTCGAGATGTGGGGGGCAATTGCAGAGAAGGTCCTCTCTCTTGTCCTCACCAACTGGGTTGAAACGGAGATGGGAGTAAGAGAAGGGCCTCCCTTGATGAGCGCAGTGTCCAGGTGGGTTCATATGAAGAGAGGCAGTTTGCTAGGTAGTCTGTACCTGAACCATTTAGGGGAGTGGTTCCCAATTTTTTTTGACCAAGGACGACTAGACCAGGGACCACTTTGACCTGGGACCACTCTCCAACATTAGTACCAAAAGGGTTCCGAATCAGTTTTTGGTCAACTTTAGATTCAGTTTGGTTATTTGGAGTGCTGATTCAGAAAACAGCATTGGATAGACTACATCAGCTGTAGTTAGTGATACAGAACATATGCCATCCAGTAGTCACCAGGTGCTCACCCACAGAAAACCATATTTAATAATCTAGAGCTGATTAGTAGTAATCCTTTGTCAGCCTCTCCCCTCCCAACATCCCTTTTGCCTCAGCACTATATGATTGGTTTTGTGAGATCAGTCGCTCTCATTGCTGTGGGGTTTCAAGGCAATAGTGTAGTAATAGTGAGGCCGCAGACAATATTTTTGTTCTTGCAGCCCACTAGTGGTCCATGGACCACAGGATGGGAACCACTGGTTTAGGCCTTTAAAGGTAACAACCAACACTTTAAATTTCACCTGGTAGCAAACTGGAAGTCAGTGGAGTTGCCGTAACATGGGAGTTGTTCTCTCCCAGTATGGTGCTTGTTATTAATCTGGCTGCTGACCTCTGGACCAGCTGAAGCTTGTGAGCACTCTTTAAAGGCAGGCCCATGTGGAGCACGTTGTAATTGTCCATTTTAGACAAACTAAGGCATATACTGCCATGACCAGATCTGGCGTCTTAAGGCACAGGCACAGCTGGTGCACACATTTTAGTTGTGCAAAGGCACTTGGGTCACTGTCAACACCTGGATCAGCGATTAATCCAGGATCACCCCCAATCAGCGTACCTGTGTAACCCCATCCAGCAAAGGTTGTATCCCTACACCCTGGATGCCATGGTATTAGGACAAACAGGGAAGCATAAAATTATCTGTGCAGGCTTTTAAAACATACAGTTTTCAAAAGGAAATGTGTGTACAAAGAATGCTGTGCTCAGCTGTGCTATGTGTTGGTCCTGACAAAGGTATTACCACAATACAGAACTTGGATTCTGATTTTGATACTCCCTTTAACAGTTTACTGGAGCAGCAGTCTTTATAACCAAAAAAATCAGTTAATCTATTGTCAGTTACATTATGCATGGACCTCAAGACAAGATCAATTTAATTAAATTTAATTCTGTGAATCACATGGGAAATGCAATGGGATGGTTTAAGGTGCATACAACATGTTTATATTTAAATGGTGTTGGTTATGCTAGCTGGAGAATCTAAAAACAACTTTTTCACATCAGTTATTTACTGCCAATCATCTGTATACCTTTATAAAACGGAATGTTTGTATGTGTGTATGCGGAGGGCGGGAGGGCAGAAGGGCGGAAGCAGCCACTTTCACAGGCCAGGGCGGATATGTGGCAGCCACTTTCACAGGCCAGGGCGGATATGTGGCAGCCACTTTCACAGGCCAGGGTGGATATGTGGCAGCCACTTTCACAGGCCAGGGCGGATATGTGGCAGCCACTTTCACAGGCCAGGGCGGATATGTGGCAGCCACTTTCACAGGCCAGGGCGGATATGTGGCAGCCACTTTCACAGGCCACAGCGACCAGCGCGGGTGATGGACCTGCACCAAACTTGGTACACATAACCCCTAACCCCCTTTACGTCCTGGCGCGGGTCGGGGACATGACCCACGGATTATGGGATTTGCAGTACTTTTCCAACACTTTGGTTCCCACAGACCACTGAGGCCACCAAAAAGGACCAATACAGACCACACTTAGCACACACAGCCCCCATGACCCACTCTACGTCCTGGTGCAGTTTGGAGGAGGATGGACCATGGATGATGGGACTTGAAGTGCCTCTCCTCACTTCCCAAGTCCGCTGCAACCCTCATCCAATCACTGATCGAGACCAAACTTGGCACACATAACCCCCATGACTGCCTTCACGTCCTGGTGAGGTTTGGGGAGGACTGACAATGGATGATGGGATTTGTAGTACTTTTACACCTTTCTGTTCCCACAGACCACTGTGGCCCCCAACAAACACTGATAAAGACCACACTTGGCACACAGAGCCCCAGTGACCCAGTCCACATCCTACTGAAATTTGGAGAGGGACAGAACATGAATGATGGGTCTTGCAGTACCTTGCCTCACTTTCCAAGACTGCTACAAACCTAATCCTATGATTGATCAACACCAAACTTGCCACACAGAGCCCTCATGACCCACTCTACATTCTGGTGCAGTTTGGAGGAGGGTGGACCATGGATGATGGGACTTGAAGTACCTCTACTCACTTCCCAAGTCTGCTGCGACCCTCATCCAATTGCCGATTGAGACCAAACTTGGCACACACAACCCCATGACTGCCTTCACGTCCTGGTGAGGTTCGGGGAGGACTGACAATGGATGATGGGAGTTGTAGTATTTTCACACACCTCTGTTCCCACATACTACTGCGGCCCCAAACAAACACAGAGAAAGTCCACACTTGGCACACAGAGCCCCAGTGACCCACTCTACATCCTACTGAAGTTTGGAGGGGAGAGAACATGGATGATGGGACTTGCAGTACCTTCCCTCACTTCCCAATCCTGCTACAAACCTAATCCAATGACTGATCAACACCAAATCTGGCACACAGAGCCCTCATGACCCACTCTACAGCCTGGTGCAGTTTACTGTGAGACGGACCACGGATGATGGGACTTGAAGTACCTTCACTCACTTCCGAAAAAGAATGCATACCTCATCCATTCCCCAATACAGACCAAACTTAGCACACAGAGCCCCCATGACCCAATCTACATCCTACTACACTGGGGGGGGGGCAGAGATGATGGGACTTGCACTACCTTCAGTAATTTCATGATACCACTGCAACTCCCAATAATGATGGATCAAGACCAAACTTGGCACACAGAGCCCCCATGACCCACTTTACATCCTGCTGCGCTTCACAAATAACCCGGGCAGGGCCGGGTCCCCAAGCTAGTAAATCAATACATAAGAAACAAGACAAAATAGTTGTGGGAAAATAGAGCCATTAAGAAAAAAGTAGGAAGAGAAGACTCGGTGTCTCCATTTATACCTTAATCACTCATCTCTGATTTCCCACATTTAACTGTTGATAGTAAGACTTGCCAATTGTCTAGAAAGTGGTGGGTCTCCTTCTCTGGATGTCTTCAAAAAGAAAGTGGACAGCTACTTGCTTGGATGTTCTAGCAGGGGGTCCTGCATTAAGTAAGAGGTTGGACCTAATAGCCCAAAGGGTCCCTTTCAACACTATAGTATGATTTAAGAACTTCATCAGATGGTCAGGAGGGAGCAAGGGAAAGCGGTGGGAAGAGTGGAGACCCATCTTACCCATTTTCTCCCGGCAAGGTCCGTCTTTGGGGATGGCCAGCCATCCAACATCCTTCCCCAGTCTTTCCCCCTCTTTGCCCTGTTTACCCCTGCTTTCTTGAAATAGGAATCAGGTAATACCCGCAAACAAAGTCTTCTTTCTGTTTTAGCACACTTGCAAGACGGATTCCCACAGACAACCACGGGAAGTGGCAGTGCATCATGGGATGGCCTCAGTGGAACTCCATTTTGCCAATGTGCTAAAACAGAAAATGAAGGAAAACTTCCATGTGATGAATTCCTAAGTCTTCCAAGTAGTTGGAATGAATGTAATGTGTTTGAATTTCACTTCCAAAAGCAAATGTGTAAGTGAAAGCTGATTAAATCAGGAAGCAGAATCAATGACACTCTCTAGTTTGAGATAATTATTGTATCTTCTTCACAGGCAAGTGCTTAAGAAATATCTTACTTAAGGTAATGATGCTTTTAGATTGCATAGGAGTGTGAACACTGCTGTCATTCAGGGAATAACAAAATCTTAAAAATCATGAAAGTTTCATTGATTTCTATAAAACAGCAGTTGTTAACATTCCTAAAATGATCAAGTTTCTCTTTTGTAAAGTGTTTCTAATCGCCCAGCTCCAACATGTCTGGCTACCTCACAGTGGCATTCAGCTCTTTTAATAGATTGGGAAAGGGAGTGTTGTTCAGGAAACAGCTGTGGGATGAGCAACAGCTGCTTTTTCTTAGACATCAAGAAGGGTCATAGAAAAAGTTAATGTTGTACACTCAAGTGAAAAGCATCCATTCATACTGTGGCATTTATCTGCCTTGGTGTGGCAGTAATGCACATGAGAGCATACTGCAAATACTTCACCGAACATTTTGACTGCAAATCAACTTGAAATGATCATCAAGCTGCATGGAACTGATTTTACTAGTCACCTCTTACTTAAATCAGCCAAGAACTATATCTGGACTATTTTATTGCATGTATATTCTTTGGTTAAACCCCCTCCCCCAAACTGTCATGAACATAAATAGACTGAATGCAACATTTCTCCTCCAGACAGAATATTAAACACAATTAATGGCCATAATAGATTGTCCGGATCCTGGTACAGATGGTTGGTAATGAGGTGAAAGGGAATTGTTCAACTTCAGTCCTGTGGCCAAAACATTTTTGGAGTTTGCATTTTTGCATGGAAATATAATTTACAAATCAATACTAAATTATATACTTTTTTTAAAAAAAAACTGGAAAATAATTATAATGTCACGATAACTGCAAGCTTAAATAATCCCCTTCTGAAATGCTTGCCGGATGGAGAATTTCTTCATGCATGTTGGAAAAACAAAAACTGGATGGGTCTCAGTGGAAATGATTTATGAGGAGTTTGCTGCTTTTGCTATCCAGCATAATCTCAATTAATGTTGATATTTGGGGGGAAAGAAAGCAGTGACTTCCAATATTTGGGTGCAAAGGTTTTGGTGATGGGAACACCCTGATAGTGCAGAATATTAATGCTAATTTTGATGTTGTATGTGATGAAGTAGACTTGAGCCTATGAAAGCCTATCCTACCAACCTCTTTCTCTGAGTTAAAGATGCTGCAAGATCCTTTTCCATACTCATCCTGCTAAAGTATATTGTATTCTTTCAAGCAAACCAATTGTTACCCAAGGATTTGAGATATACATGGGAAGTATTTAGTTCTTACATTAAGAGTTTCTTGAAGCTTCTAAAACTCAGAGTTTTATTTAAAACATTAATGAGAATATATTGATCTGGCAAAAGAATGAATAGAGGCTATTGATTTGTAAGCTCATATAAAAGAGATGTAATTTTTAAAGGAAGTGTAGAAAAGAATTGATCACATGATTAATTTATATGCATCTAGACTGGGGAATGGAAGGAAAAAGGAAGAGTGACCAACCAAGGGCAAGATGGATGGATGGTATCCTCAAAGTGACTGGCTTGACCTTGAAGGAGCTGGGGGAGGTGACGGCCAACAGGGAGCTCTGGCATGGGCTGGTCCATGAGGTCAAGAAAAGTAAAAAGCAATGGAACGAATAAACAACAACAAAGTCTGGGGAAACATTTCCATATTTAAAAATAGTGAAAATTTTATATTAGTATAAATGGCTCAGAAGTCCAATGATTGGCAGTTTAATACTGGCCAAGTCCAATCAAACTCAACATATTGATCCCAAACTTGTTAGACAACGGCTGAATCAGTAGAATATGTTTCGTAACACTATAGTACCGTAATTAGAGACTGTACCTTTTATTTGAATATATGTAATTTTATATGAGATTGGATTATATTTATGTTTCCTAGAATGTAAACTAAGATCAGTTATGGAAAGTGACAAATTGTGTTCATTATTACAGATTAACGCTCCTCTGTCTCTAGGCATTAAAAGGTAGATGGGAACTATTCATTCCATGGGAGCAAAGAGTGATGTTAAATTAACAGGTATCCCAAATCTAAAAATGTGAAGGCTTGGGGCTGGTTTAGTCATTTTTCCTTTCGTGGAAAATATCTAATTGAAAATCCCCCCCCCCCCATTTTATTTTTTAAAAAAACCTCTTTTGTAAAATTTATGGATTTTTTATACAAGGGCTACACGTTTCTACCCATATCTTAAAGGCTACAGTTACAGAAATATTGATGTACAGACATATTGATGTAGACTAGGAAATGAAGGGACTGCAGAAATCATTTATTGGGAAAGATATTTCAGTTAGAGGGGATAAATAGGCCAATATCCAATTGCATTGTTTACAATAGTTTTATATGGAAGGCAGAGTCAGACATAATATTCTCTTATACTACACTATTGTACAAGCATGAATTGGAATTTCCTTCCAGAGGAGGGCAATTAAAATTTATTAAAGAGATTGTATGGATGATATCCAGTATTGAGATTCTACTCCCTTGTGCAATTGATAAATTTCTTCTTTTAATGATATTTAAGCCACAAACCTGATTATGTGTAATTGACTTTACTTCAGTTTGATATTTGCAATTAAAACTTGAGCATACTATAAAATTAGGGGCTTATATAATTTGTAAGTTTTCTATATATGAACAGATATTAATAAACACCGGGAGGGGGGGTGCCCATGCAAAAACGTAAGAATCAAAACTCAGCCAATACTTTTTTGTTTGAATTCTGTTATGCTAGGAAGTCAGTTTTATTTTCCGTGCAAGCAAGGCAAAGCCAAAAAGGCTGCCATTCCTCTTTAGCTTAAGAAGAGATAGGCTGCCTCTTGTCAAGAGGAGAGGAAAGCAGCAGGGTAGAATGAGCTGAGTGAGCTGAAAGAGACTACAAGAGCACAGAATTGTGGGAAATGTAGATTGAGAAGGCAAGGAGTCTATGGCAGAAAATTCAAAAGGTTTGAATTCTAAGCAGAATTCAGAATTCTGCTTAGCATTAGAAAGCCCAAATAGGGGATAGATTTGACCCTCCTAGCACCAGCCAGCCAGAGTTCCAATAAAATGTTGAGTCTGCAAAGATGAGGACCGACTGATACTTCAATACTAGTAAGTAAATCTGTGCTGGGCTGGAAAGAAATCTCTAAATTTAAGTTCTATTGGTTAAAGACATTCAATGAGATTGCTATTGTGGCTTTAAAAAAACCACTTTTATCAAAACCTTTTTTAAAATCCCCAAAATCAGTAGAGGTGTAAATATTTCTGAATCATGGGGGGAATTATCCCTTGATATCTTGTGTCATTTTATCAAACATTCATGGAGATAGCTCTTGTAGTTCTTTTTAAAAATGTTGTTTGTAAAAACTTTGAAAATCCCCCAAAATATGTGATGAGTGAAACATTCTGAAACTTGATGGGCTAACAGTGGTAGATGTGCTCTATAATTGTAGCAAGTTTTATGCCAATAGCTCTAACAATGAGGGGGAAAGGAGCCCTTGGAATTTCCCCATTGGCACAATGACTTAACGAAAAGTTAAGCTAGGAATGATTTTTCCCCAAATGCTAATTTCGCATTAATTATTAATTTCATTTTAAAACTTTTTTCATTTATCACACAGGCCTAACAAAAATCTATGGTTTAAATGAGAAATAATTTTAGAAAACTATAACATCTGGAAAAATTCTAGTTCCTTGGTTAAGTCAAAAAGCATTAACATAATGCTTAGTATTAATAAGATTAAATGAAAAAAGTAAACTGAAGAGACTGAAAACATGAATTTTTCAAGTTTTATATGAAATACATTTTTTCAAATATGACATCACTATTAATATAACAATTAAGTTCATAATATTCACAAGTATATGTATTACACTGAAATCTGTCATGTTAGCTGTAGTGGAATGATGAATGTTAACAATGATTACTGTGAGTAATCTTCATATGTGAATATATTTCTTCATATGAGAATTTTCACCAGTGACTTCTACTTGGGAATGGGACACGACTATGTTAACTGGCTTTTTTATTTATTATCATATCATTTTTTAAGATGGAAGAGCCACTTCCCACATTTTTCATTAAAGATGAAAGTTTGAAGTAGCTGCTCTTTGGCAGGAAAAAAAGTATGAGGAATCTTAAAAAACATGTTTTTAAACACGAAAATAAAAGATATAGAGAATTATAGGAAATAGCAGATATTTTAAAGATAAATTTGTAGGACAGTCCAAACCAAGCAATGTCTTTCAAACCATATGATTGGTGGATGGAGGGTTAGGTCGATCTGGTGTAAGTTGAGCAAGTGTACTCTAACAGAGAGTTCTCTAACAGAGACGTTCTATCTGTATATTCTCACTGCTGCAAAAGTTCACCCTTTAGGCATAATTGACGTTGACTAGAAAACATACAGTGGACAAACTAGAAATTGAATCTACCACCTAAAACATAAATTGGCCTTGACAGTTAGCTTCACTATAGCCAAAAGAAATATTTCTTTTATTTTTCTTTCCCTCAGAAATTCATTGAAGTGCTTCAAGCTCATAATAAAGCTTAGGTTGCTTTAATGAATCCCCCCTGGCAGTGAGCTGAATGTGGTTGCAGTGGACCATGAAACAGGTGCTCTATCAACTGCTACCTGGTCTTGCTAAAAATTGAAATTGGATTTTTGAAGGACTTCTCCATCTTCACTGTCTAAGCTACTAGCAAGGCATTTTTTTGGCAATAAATGGTTAATTAGCAGTGCCTTTAAAAAACATAATGGTATATTAGTAGGAATGGTTTAATATTTTTAGCCCTACCAAAGGCTGAAAGCCCTCCCATTTGAGGAGAGAGGGCAGTCTAGAAATAAAGATTATTATTATTGTTTTTATTATTATTGCAAGTTGATTTCTATTCTGTCTTTTCATGGGATAAATTTAATGAAATGCGCATTCTTTCTGCTTTTTACTTCTCTTACAGCTGGGATGACAGTAGCTCAGTTAGCAGTGGCCTCAGTGATACTTTGGATAACATCAGCACTGACGACCTTAACACTACATCATCCATCAGCTCGTACTCCAATATTACTGCCTCTTCAAAAAAGAACACACACGTAGGTGTTTTGAATTTTCTCTTTTTTATCTGAAAAATAATAATGAGCCTGAACAGCTGCTTCAGCTGGCAATTGCACATGCAAACTTATCTTTCCCAGTTTTTACTTGTTTATCCTATCCAGTTTTATTTGTATGCTTTCATTTGTAAAAACTGTATGTCCTCAATCTCACCCAGTGTAACATGATATCTATTTTGGCAATTCCATGATATAGGAATGTCATAAAACCATAATGAAACTGTTAATTGAATAAAGGCAAGCAAGTGCCACCTTCTGTGTATTTATCTTCATCTATCAGAAAGGACAACCTATTTCCCAATCAAAGCCTGTGGAGAGTAATAAACACTGCGGGAGTTTAATGACACCATCAAAGTTTCTATTGATCACAGCATGGAATTTCCAGGAATCCAAAATTATGTTCTGCACTGCATTTTGTACGTGGGCTTCTCTTAAAACTATAAAGGTGTCTGGTTTGTGGCATATCATACTCCTTTCTCATATCCTCCAGATGAAAACCAGGACCATGTGGTTGAACAACATCAAAGTATAGTCAAGGATGTAACCAGGATACAAGAGGGCAAATATATTAATGAATGATATTAATTAGAGAAACCCTTGGATTTATGTACTGATCCTAAGAAAGTGTGAAGCCTAGAATGAGAACATTTAAGTTGAAAGAAAGTGTAGGCAGTTATTTGAGGGCATCTCAGTCAAGGGGACCTGGTGACCTTCCGCAGGGCTTGCAAAACTCATCTGTTCCAGGAGGCATTTGAGTTGTGTTAACTGAATTTAATGTTGTTTTAATTCATTGTTTTAAATTGTGTATGCTGTACCTCTGTGAACTGCCCCGAGCCTTTGGGGGGTGGCGGTATATAAGTTGAATAAATAAATAAATACTGCTGTTCTAATCAAAATGACTCAGGATCAGAAAAAAAAGAACACATTTTTAAAAAATCCTCGTTGATGCTGTTAAATTAGTTCCTTGTCCTAGTTTTATAATCTGTAATAAATTTTCATATAATTACTCATTTAACATCAGTAGAAAAAATAGTGTTTTGTGAAAACTAATAGAAGAATGTTTCTCAGATACCATTAATGAAAATCAAGAAAACTGTTAACATAGAATACTTGTTTCTTTTTTTAGTGACTGAAACTCTCTCACTATAAAGAATGACAGAGAAAAGACAATTGCTGAATAATGATACCTGTATTTTTCATAGCTCAAGACTGATTCAGAGAAACGTTTGGTCACAGATGGAGAAACATGGGGCAGCAGTGAAGAACTGAAGAAGCCTGAAGAAGATTTTGACAGCAATGTCGACAGCAGTGGGAAATGGAAGAGCCATCCCACTGGATTGCTTGAAGATGCTGAGAAGGGAGGGCAGAAAAACCCTTTGGCTGTCTCTCAGACGGGCTCTTGGAGAAGAGGCATGACCGCACAAGTAGGATCATCATCCAGAAACAAAACAGGAACAAGTACTCTCAAAACACCCGGTAAGAAGACAGTTCAACAATTCTACATATGTTTCTAAAAATGCCCCAAGCCACTAGCCTCATAATTAGAAACTAAGAGTGGGTTAGGAAAAAAATCCATGTCATATATTTTGTTTGAGAATTAAGTATTTGTTATGTAGATGATTACTCTAATTTATTTCAAACACCCAGAGCTGTCAAGATCACCCAGGATCTAATGCCTTCAGGTTATTTAGGCCAGGTGTAAACATATTGTATGTATTTTAATTTAATTTAATTGCAGTCACATTATAGGAGCTGAATGGATTTTGAGTGTGAGGAAGGCATGCAGCCATCTCCAGGCAATGTAGTGTTAATGGTAGGAAGCATTAGGAAGTAAGGAGGATCCAGTAAATCAACTACATTTCTCAGACAAACTGTGGCTACTGACAATGTCAGCACATTCCGCTTTCCCTCTCCCTCTCTCTCCTCTCCCCCCCCCTCTTTTTCTCTCTCTCTTGCATCACTCATCCTGACTATGGAAAATAAACTCCAATTGAGGTCAAACAATCTTCTATGTATTTTTTTAAAATAAAAAAAAACACAAATCTCTTAGAATGCATGCATGCACATGTTACTGAAAATGTATTGACACAACATGGATTATTCCTGAAGCTGTCCTCTTTGGTAGGGAAAACAGATGATGCAAAGGCTTCAGAAAAAGGCAAAACTCCCCTTAAAGGAACTTCTATTCAACGTTCCCCTTCAGATGCAGGTAAAAGCAGTGGAGATGAAGGGAAAAAACCCCCATCAGGCATCAGCAGATCAACAGCAACAAGTTCCTTTGGTTTTAAAAAAGCTGGGGTCAGCTCTTCAACAATGATCACAGCAAGTGGTGCAACTATAACAAGTGGGTCAGCAACTTTAGGAAAAATGCCCAAGTCTGCTGCCATTGGTGGAAAGTCAAATGCAGGGAGGAAAACCAGCCTAGATGGTTCACAGAACCAAGATGACGGTGTATTGCATGTGAGCACAAAGACCACCCTGCAATACCGAAGTTTGCCACGTCCCTCAAAATCAAGTACCAGTGGGATTCCTGGTAGAGGTGGGCACAGATCCAGCACCAGTAGCATTGATTCCAATGTCAGCAGCAAATCTGCAGGGGCAACTGCCACCAACAAACTCAGGGAGCCCACCAAGATTGGCTCAGGACGGTCCAGTCCGGTTACCATCAATCAGACAGACAAAGAGAAAGAAAAAGTGGCAGTATCTGATTCTGAGAGTGCATCATTGTCCAACTCTCCAAAATCAAGCCCAACCTCAGCAAATGCCTGTGGAACAACTCCAGGCCTCAGGCAGCCAGGCTCAAAATACCCTGACATTGCATCGCCCACATTTAGAAGGTAAGAATTTTCCTATGGAAAGTAATTTCTACTTGAAAGGTGAAAGGGTCTACTTGTGTTTCTGGGTTTGAATTGCAACTTAAAGTAATATTTGAATTCAGGCATATAGGTGAAAGCAAACAGCAATAAAATGTTAAATGCCCTAACAGCAAATGTATTGCCCCACAGGTGATTTACACTATGACCCTTTCTAGCAAAGAAGGATTTGGCCACTGAAGTCCATGCCTTAATGATTAAAGACAGCATTTCTTTGCTCTTCCACAATTTACAAAATCCCAAATCCATCTCCCTCCTTTTTCCTCAGTACATCTTTCCCACATTTCATGCAATCAGCTAATCAAGACGTAAGTGGTTACCACTCTAACTGTGAAAAATGGCATTGTACCATATTCTTAATAGGCTTAGTTTTCATAACAGTTGGAGGAGGGATTCTGGAGGTTTGGATGAAATTTTAATGAAGCCGGAAAATCTTCTGAAAATCTTTCCGTAATGTCCAGTGACAAGATTTTTTTCCCCATTTATTATTTTCTTAAGACATTTTGTCCAATGGCAACTTTGTCCAATGAGTCCCCCCTTCATGGGGAGAAGGTCAGGGTAAAAGTGCATAAAATAAATAAAAATAAATAAATAAATAAACTATAGTTCAAAAAGCCCAATTGATATCCTTATGGGAGACCCTGTACTGTGTACTACAGCCATGGAAGGCTAGGTTGATGAATACACCAGGCTGGGAAGCACCTCGGTTGTGGAGATTAGACTCACTTTATATCTACTGAATTGCAACATTAAGATGACGCTGTATCGTTTCACATGACCTTTTGACTCCAACTGTTTTAATTTTGTCTTTGTTTTAAGACTTTCTCAATGGGTGTCTTTCTGCCCTAGTTTTACTTCCAAGTAATACTGGTAGTCACTATATAAGGACAACTTTGTTACTGACCATTACGGAAATTTCAGAAGATTTTCTGGCTTCATTAAAATTTCATCCAAACCTCTAGAATCCCTCCTCCAACTGCTATGAAAACCAAGCATGCATTATCTTGATAAGCATCCTCTATGACAGGGGTGGGCAAATACCGGCCCTCCAGGTGTTTTGGACTTCAACTCCCAGAAATCCTAACAGATGGTAAACTGTCTAGGATTTCTGGGAGTTGAAGTCCAAAACACCTGGAGGGCTGGTAATTGCCCACCCCTGCTCTATGAAAAGAGTAGAGAAGCTGAGGTCAGCAGATGTTGCTTACTTCCAGCACCTAGTTACTTCTTCCAGCATGCCCAAAGGTCAAGAATATCTGGAGGAAACCATTTCCCCCACCCCTTTATTTTCTACTAGCCATACTGTCATAGTGAAAGGGAGGTGAGAATTGTGGGTAATTATGCTTTGGATCCCTGTTCATGCCCTGATTTATTGAGTCTGTGGCAAAATCTATGCCTGCTCTTAAGTGTATTAGCAGAATCTCTTCTGTGTGTTCCTTTTCCAAACCCTCATTTTGTCTGCCCCCCCAAATTTGTTTTTAAATATAGGAATGCACAACATGATTCATCACTATCCATTTCCATTCCATGACAGTCCCAACTAGGGGTGTAAAAATCTGTTCTGTTTTTGTTTCTAATTTCGGGTGCCCCTTGTTCTGTTTGTGGAAAGATTTCAGATTCTTAATTCAGAACCCTGAGTTCTGTTTCTGTTTTGGGAAGAATTTTCTTGAAAACAGAAAGGGGGAATGGGTTGGTGGGAGACAGACCCACAAACAAAACAGATTATGTGCTGTTTCGCATAGCCCTAGTGTGACCCTTCCTTTCTATCAAACCTTCCTTGCAGCTGGTCAAGGTGTAATGGGAGCCAAGTTCTCTCTCCCTTGTCTTTCAACATGCTCTTCAGAGAATGTGGGTTATGAAAATAACAAAATTCCAGGCAGAAGAAAGCTTCATCACCAAAGATTGAATTGATACGGATTTTTTAAAACAAATTTTTAAAAATATTTTATGCCACATTTTCATGTCAGAAGTGCTCTCATGGAGTTTCCAAAGATGCTATCCCATGTGTGGGAGAGAAGTGGGGGAAAGCATTTGAAAGAATGGGGACTCATCTTACCCCAGCAAGATCCATTTTTGGGGATGGTTAACCATCCCATATCTTTTCTCTGTCTTCTTCCCACTTTCCTTTGCTTCTCCCTCTTTCTTCAATCATTCAATTTAATGGGTTACATTTAATACCTTTACAGCATTGATGTCTCCCCTGTTTTCTCTCTGTTTTCACGTGCTAGCAAAATGAAGTCCTATGGAGGCCATCTCATGATGCATGGTCACTTCTGGTGACTGCCCATGGGAATCTGTCTTGTCAGCATGCAGACAGAGAGGAAAGACTCAATTTTCAGGAGTTGGGTGTTACCTGACTCCTGAAAATTGAGTCTTCTCTCCCTATTGGCACATTGACAAGACAGATTCCCAAAGGTTACGAGGGTATGTGGAGGTATTATTCACACATACAGTCTCTCTCACACACATAGTCACACACACTAAAAGAATAATTACAAAAAAAGATACCAGTAACATAATACCTTAAAAACATTAATGACCAGTTCACTCAAGTTTTTTTTCACTTGTGTAAAGTAATTATTTGAATATTCCGGGAGGCAACTAGCAAGGCTTTCAAGTATGCCTCTGACAAAGTAATATGTGACTGTCTCATGTCATTGCAACTCCGTTGCCTTTAAAAAATTAAATGTGAAACTTACAAGCATCACATGTGGATGAATTTAAAATTATAGGCATTTTATATGTGGCTCAGGCAAAAACCTGTACATAGTTGTACACCCAGTTTTGGGAGGTCTGAAAGAGGACCCACCAGCTGTCCTGAAAGGAGAAAGGACCAGAGGAGGAACTAAATCCAGTCTTGAACAGCTGGTGGATGTCGTTCTAACTGGGACTACAGTAGCATAGCTGTGGGCTAAGAAATCTCATGCAGAATAGCTATTTGCATATACAGTTTCCCACTCCATCCATTTAGGAAGATGCACCTGGAACCCTGTATCCACCGGCACAGGGCTGTCACTGTAGGCTGAATTAAATCTGGAAAAGGTTGGTTTTTTGAGAACTTCAGTTTTGAGCAGAGTTCTTCCCTAGTCACCTGGGTTATTCTGGCAGTTGGTGTCCAAAAATGAGGGGGGGGAACCCCTTCTTAATTGGGGTGGTATACTTTTAAATGTTGACATGGGAGAACTTTCTTACTTTAAGAGTACTTTACAAATAATAACAACAACAATAACAACAACTTTATTTTTATACCCCCCCCCCATCTCCCCAAAGGGACTCAGGGCAGCTTACATATGGTTCAAAATGCCCACAAAATATAAAAGCAAAACAATCAATAAAAACACAATTTAAAAAAGAGCATAGTAAAAGATAACAATCCAAATAAAGACACAATTAAATTAAACATAAGAATATAAAACAGCAATGTTGAAACTTAAAACAATCATCAACAAAACCAAAAACCAGTAATATAATGGACATGACCAGGCTATAAAAAGGGCTGGGTATGGGATAATTCAAAACAGCATACCATAGCGTCAGGGTATTGGATGAAGTGCAGAGAATGAAATATTATCATGTGACTTAGGGAGTGGGCATTTGTAACCAGGGACTAGCTGTTCTCAAGTGCTAGCTGAAACATCCAGGTTTTTAGATCTCTGTGAAAGGAGGACAGTGTGGGGTTTTGCCTAATCTCCCTGGGGGAGGGGGAGTTCCAAAGTCATGTGACCACCACTGAGAAGCCCCTCTCCCTCATTCCCAGCAGTGTTTGTGACGGTGGTGGGAGAAAGAGGAGGGCCTCCCCAGCAGTCTTAGAGCCCATACCAGTTCATAGGGGGAGATGCAATCATAAAGATAGGCAGGCCCCGAACCATTTAGGGCAGTGGTTCTCAGCCTGGGGTTCCCAAATGTTTTTGGCCTACAACGCCCAGAAATCCCAGTCAGTTTACCAGCTGTTTGGATTTTTGGGAGTTGAAGGCCAAAAACATCTGGGGACCCCAGGTTGAGAACCACTGATTTAGGGCTTTGTAGATCATAACTTGCACTTTGAATTGGGACTGGAAATTTATTGGCAACCGGTGGAGCTGCTTTAATAGGGGTGCCGTACACTCCCTATAATTAGCTCCAGTTGGAAGCCTCCAGTTAGAAGTGAAAGGAATTCAGAGAACAAATCATTAAAATACAAATCACACACACACCCATTGTAACGTCCAATTAATAACTCATATTATAGGAACAGTAAACTAGATTTCAGTAATGAAAAGAAAAAAAACCCATTAAAATGGTGTCTTGTTTATTTCTAATGTGAGGGTAGTTGTTAATCCAACTTGTTGTTTTATATTTCTGTTCAACATCTGGATATAAAAATTTACTGAATTTAGCCACTATAGAATATATATCATAGCAACACATAATTCCCTCCAAATCCATAAATCTACTTAGAAAAAAGAACATTACTTTCCTGAAGCAAAGCCGATGCTGCCCTCTTGTGGTCAAATGGCAACATAATTCTTTTCAATGATAGTACTATCTGGCTTTCCCATATTGTTAATATTCTGCGGTGTCATCTTTAGTTTGTTTAAGGCATTATGTCATAAATTCAGAAAATACTACCAAGTTTTGGATCATAATAATGTAAAATAGTTACAGCCTTAGAAAAGAAAGGTATATTTAGAATATACTGTAGAACATGATACCGGTCAACAAACCACTAGCATACCTCTAGCTTTGCCTTTTCCATTTTTTTGCATACTAGGAAATTTAATGTCCTAATATGAAAAGTTTATTTTTCAATATTTTTGGCACACTAGGAAAGGAGATCAAGCTAGTATCTCACATATTGAAAATAGGAAATAAATCAGTATTTTTGAATGTGAGGGGAAAAAATCTGTGAGCAGTATTTGGCTCCAAAATGATGATAATTTCACAATAACACATCTTGGTTGTAGAAAGCATTGAACTAATTGCTGGATTTGGGTGAAAGTTTAATCTTTTTATGTAATCATATAACAAGGGATTGTTGTGCTTTTCAACTCCATGGGAAAGTCTGTACCTCTTAGAGGACAAATCCTGAATGAATGCTTTGAACATTGTAAAATAAGCACATTACAGTAAAGCAGGTTTTAAGTAGATTTGATTGTGAGAAGCAAATTAATTGGGGACAACGGGGTATTACGTTGGCTATTTTAATGATGTGTGTACCTTGTACTTCAGACTTTTAATATGTGAAGAAGCCTTGGCTTCTAATGCTGACATGGTTTGTTTACTTATAGGTTGTTTGGTGCTAAAGCGAGCAGCAAAACTGCCCCTGCACCGAATACGGAAGGGGCAAAATCCACATCTGCAATGCCCAGCCCTAGCACCACGTTGGCTCGGCAAGGCAGCCTGGAATCTCCATCTTCAGGTACAGGTAGCATGGGCAGCACAGGCGGTCAGAGTGGCAGCAGTAGCCCCCTTTTCAGCAAACCGTCGGACTTAAATACAGATGTTGTAAGTTTAAGCCACTCCTTGGCTTCTAGCCCAGCCTCAGCCCACTCCTTCACATCAGGCGGTCTTGTGTGGGCTGCTAACCTCAGCAGCTCCTCTGCTGGCAGTAAAGATACACCAAGCTACCAATCAATGACTAGCCTCCACACGAGCTCTGAATCCATTGACCTCCCTCTCAGCCATCATAGCTCCCTGTCAGGATTGACTACAAGCACTCAAGAGGTACAGAGCCTGCTCATGAGGACTGGCAGCGTGAGATCTACCCTTTCTGAAAGGTGAGTTGATGATGGAGAGAAATGTCTTGCCCATAATCATACCTAAGGCTCAAAAAATCAAAGCAGCCAGAAAAATATATTTGAATGTACCTTGAGCCAGTCATGTTATCAAGCCATGAAAAAGACCATGAATTTTTTGGGGAGGCAGTGGTAGCTCATGACTTCCATATCAATGGGGTCTACTCAATCCACACTGGTTTTCTGAACTTTAAAGATGCTATCAAGGTGGAAAAACCCCTTCCCACTTCTGACAGGGCATTTAAATTCAGGACTAAAATCTTGAATGGACTAAAAACTGACAAGGAAGTATTGGTTCTACTGGTGTTGGGAGAGTCCATCCATTTCTCTATTTATACCTCATTTATGTTTACTTATTTATTCACTTACTTTTTTGCTTTATTTTTATCCTGACTTTTCCCCAATGTGAGAACTCAAGGTGGCTGTCCTGTCCTTTTCTTTTACCAGACTGGCGCTCAAGGTAGTTTACGAAAAGGCAGTAAATTACAAAACAAGCAGATATAGTTAAAACATACAGAAATTAGCATTAAACAACAGCAGGATTAAAACTATAATAGAAACCTTTAAGTTAAATAACTAAAAATTCAATGATTTTATTATCCTTGTTTTTCAAAAATACTGTTGATTTCTCCAAAGCTTTTCACATGGAGGAAAATTTTGATATATATTCCAGAGGAATTCGGTTTTTTCCTTAGAGTCTCAGTGAAACAATTATGCAGTTTTGTGCATATATGGAATCTCTTCCAGACCACACTAGAAGTGAACTTTTTTTTAAAAAAGAAAGAATAGCCTTACACTTTCATCACTCGCTCTCAAACTATCCAGCTCCTATCCTCAGGTTTTTTTCATCCTCTTTTAGGAAAGTACTGGATAGTACATTGATTTTGCTAGAATTAAGTTTAGTTGTATTGGAATTTTTAAAATCAAAGAAGCAATAGGTTTGTTCTTGCTCTTGAAATGATGCAATGGATCACTGAAAATACATATTTGTTAGAGTAATTAAAAGCAGAATTTCACAGCTCAATTAATAGCATAACATTTTGTCTTCTGCCTTCTTGAGCTGTTTGAAATAAAAGTGAACTTGTAACCAAGGTGGAAACTTTGACCACTCCATCCAACTCTCTTCCTCCTCTCACCCTCCCTCCGTAGATATAGATATAAGTATATAGAGAGACCAGGTGTGTGTGGGGTGTTAAGTGGTGGCTATAATAGTCACTAATGGCCATGATAACTACACTATCTATTCTCCACATATCTTCCCTTCGACTACTGCTGTCATTTCTTATTCTTGTGTGGGACAGAAGAAAACAGATTACTAGATTCATAGAATAATAAGAGTTAGCAGAGACCACCTGATCCAACAAGTCCAACCCCCAGCCATGCAGGAAAAGATTCTTGACAATACCTTTGATAAAAATCATGTTACAGGACCTATATACAGAGAATGATTAGAAACCAGTCCCCAGAGTTGTCATCCTGTGATAGGCTCTATCCCATGCCATCCGTGTGACGATCCACTTTGGTTCTCTCAATATTGCTTGTTTCACTGCCATGACAAGTCACCTGAAGTCATACAATTCAATGTAGGCAGCATCTTATTTAAATTTATGTTTGGTTCATCATAGAATATCATTATCTCTGTTCCAAATCTGTTTTCTAGATATAACATCAACATTCTACCAAACACAGGATGGAGATCATCTCATTGCTCAGCAAGAAATGACCTGTGGTATTAGTGTATGAGCCATGAATCTAATTGTCAATCTTCAGTGTCACTAGTATTCTTATCTACCTAATAAGATATTTTGATATTTTCCATTCCCCCCACCAAAAAAATCAGTTTATTCATTGAATAAATCTGTTGTATGGTTCATTCTGTGAAATCAGCAATCTCTGGCACCTTAACATACCCTGTATATTAGATCATCCAGCAACATTAACATTTCAGTTGCGGTTCCTCTATCAGTGGTTAAAGTTGTAAAGGATTCCTGGTCTAATAAATGCTTCCTATCTCAATGATGTGTATTATTTGTGCCCACAATATATCAACTTTTAAACTCTGTTAATTGTGGAGTTGACACAAGCCCCTATTAGCTAAGAAGGCCATAAAATAATGTGCAAGGCGGTCATGATTTTTTAAAACTTTGTCAGAACAAAACCTGATTCAATTATACCTTGCCTTCATATTGCAAACAATACTGCCTATAAGGCATGTCATTAGGTTTTTTCATGTGTGAGAGAATGACAGCAATATTGGATCATTCTTATGAAGTGAAGAAGATAACAGCAACATTTTTTCTGAGTAGAAGCACAGCAGTTAGCAAAACAGCATATCAGCACATCCATATGTTTAGTTGATAGAGTTTTGATGCTTTGCAGTGGAAGTGTTCTACTAGTATCTGACAAGAAGACAGGACCAGTATTGATTATTCATCCTTTAACAATGAGGGCCTTTTCAGTGAGCTATGACAAATTTGACAATCTCCATCACACAGCTGAAGCATTAAAGACTGTGTGCCCTCAAGCAAAGTTTACATTCTAATCCCAGCAGAAGACCAAAAGTTTTCCCAGCTGCTTCTAACTGTGTCTGCAAAATTCACTATCTCGTTTTTAGTACTCTCATGGCTTTGCTGGTATTTGTGGATATTGTATAAGCAATCACCAAGGATGCACATACCATAGTCTGCATCAGGTGTGGTATTGAGTTTTCCAACCTGTTACCTTCTGGCATAGTCTGTTCACCTCAGCTTTTCAGCTTTTTGTATGAAATCACCAACTTACTCCAGAAAAGTGTACTCTGGTCTACACAGGGAGGAACTGAACATTTGTCTGTAGTGACCCATGGTGTTTGACCTGACTAACAATCTAAGTCATTCAATTGTTGTCTTGTATATGTGAATGCTGAACAAGACTCATTTCTCTTTAATCTGTGTTCCATCATCATTATATACATCCCCTAAACCTTTCCTTCATTCTCACAAAAGTAGGTGGAAGCCAAACAAAGTTAAATAAGATATGCTTGTTGCATTCTATTAAACATAGTAGAAGTATCTTGCTCGTAGTGACAAATATTAACACTGATGCCAGCGTATCACCATCTTTCTCTATATGCCTAATACATACAGTATTTGTATCCTAGCCAACTTAGCATACAACCACCACAGAATCGCAGAATCTTACAATCCTAGAATTGTAAGGGTCCATAGGGATCATCTAGTTCAATCCTTTCTCATGTAGTAATACAGAAAACACTCCAGGATGATGTCCTTCCAAACTTAAAAAAAATCTCCAAAGATGGAAGGCCCACCCCTCTCTAAGGCAGTGGTTCTCAACCAGTGAGTCCCCAGATGTTTTGGCCTACAATTCCCAGAAATCCCAGCCAGTTTAATAACTGTTAGGATTTCTAATAGTTGAAGGCCAAAACGTCTGGGACCCACAAGTTGAGAACCACTACTCTAAGGCAATTTATTCCTTATAATAAAGCAATGGCATAATGAAATGCACCCCCAGAACTACAGTGTAATAGTGAGAAGCATGACGTTTGTAAAGTACAGCTCAAATCTTTGCTTCCATGTGTGAAATTAGATATATGCACGGAAGCAGAGATTCTGCTAAATGCTTGGAAATACTTCTGAGGGCATAGCTAGCAGATCAGTCACTATTAGGAGTGGGACCCTCAGCAGTGCTTTGCTCCACACATGAACAGAGTAGTGTCACTGGGATCACTGAATACAGCAGGTACAGGTTACCAAAAATGTATTTTGTATAGTTGTGTGGAGGCCTTCAATATCAAGTCATATGAAAAAGGTATGGACGTTGAACATAATCCATTGTCCAAACCACTTTTAATACCTTCAAAATGACTAATGAGAACTAATGAATCCTTGTGACATGGAGCATATCTACACTGATCACTTAAGTCAGTTTCAGACCTGTATTGAATAGAATGGTTTTATAACTGCATTCCAAATTCTAGAATCAGTTTGAGACATGAATGGTGATTACACAAACCACAGAGCACTGATGCATGTTAAGGGCTTTCTTTTACATGCTATCTTCAAACTGCATTAAATGGCCAGTGTAGATGTGGCCTTAGAGAATCTCTCCAATGCTCAGGAGAATAATGTTTAAGGAAGGAAATCAAAATAGTACAGGAAACTGGGATGTGGTAAGTGCTCAAAGTTTACAGTCTGAATGATTCTAACAAAGAGTTGAACAGTTCAAATTTCCTGATAACAGAGATAGTAAGGAGAATATGGTTATGGATATTGATATAGGTCCTCTTCCTGCAGAAAAGCATGAGTACCCCTTTCTTTAAGAGACAGGGCAAGCCAATCCTTGCAAGGTTTTTCATACTTTGATTTTTTTCTGTGTGGGATATATTTTAAAACATACTTTAAAATAACTCCAAATATATTTTTTAATTAAAAGGGGACTTTTAAAATATCTTCACAGTTTTGAAGCATTCTTTTTTTTCTGTGTGTCCTTAGGGGTTTTCTTTGTTTTAACAGCATGCAGCTTGACAGAAATACACTACCCAAAAAGGGATTAAGGTATATGATATTTTTCAGCATGACTGCTGTTTCTCTGTTATTCTGTAACCCTGTTCTATAATATTTCATCCTTTTTCCTGTCACTGTGTACCCTGTTTTATGAAGAACACAATACAACTCCAATTTATTCTGAGCAATACTTTTAAAATGTTCTCTTTTACTCTGGAACAACTGAAATTGCTTGTCTATTGTACTAATTGTGATTTTGCATTTCTAACTACTTCGTTCTCTGTTTACATTGGAAGATTCAAATTGTTGCAAATGTATTTCTTCAAAATCTTTTGGAGCCAAATCTAAGTACAATGTTTTTGTACCAAAAAAAAGCCCACACCCAAATTTTGTGCAGAATAAGTCCTGAACTGCAAATAATGTTCAAAAACTGCAGTTTGCACATACTTTATCATAGTGGGCAATCAAAATACACATAAGCTTTTGCAGCTCCATTGCTGCCTTCATCAGACGAAGATATAAAAATATGATTACACTAGAGTCACATAATGCACATTCATCTCAGAAGTTCCTTCTGTTGTCAGTTAAGAGAAATCTCAATGCAGACAATAGTCACTCCCTTTCTTGCTCATGTTGGAACTAGGCACCTAGCAATACAATTTCAACCCCATTAGTAACATAAAGATAACTTCCCTTTACCACATGCCTATGTTTCTTGCTATCCTACAGACTGATACCCTCTAAAATACCACCTCCTATCCAAATCAGAGTTATCATCTTTCTGCAACTTTAGCCTTATTAATTAGTATGGATATTACTTTGTCTAATGTCACCAGCATTGATATTTGGGGAGGGGGGGGGGTTGTATAGAAGTTCTTTATGCTCCAATTGTATTGTAACAAGCTGAGTTGCCACTCTACCAATGCAGCAGTTTAAGATCCGGTTTACAAGAGTGTTTGGAAATTAAAATGGGAGAAATAGTTCCCAACTTCCACCCTTGCCTAATTCCTTAAAAAGGGCAGTAATGTTGGTTATACCGATCTCAGCAGAACACTTTAATATATCTTCTGGATTCAGAAGATTAAGATGGGCCTTTTTGCACTCATCAGTTCATTCCCCCCCCCCCCCCCCCCTATCCTGTTGAAGTTTGGGAATTGCCATATGAACCACTGAAAGAAAATAAAGATAAGCAGGCATCTGTTATTGGGTAGCGATTGCCTTTGAATAGTTCTTAAAAACCTATTGCATCCTTAGATCTTTAGATTGCACTCTTTACATACCCCAAAGGATAATCTTCTCTACATTATAGGTTGACATTTAGTAGCAGATGTTCCTATATACTTTTTAAACACTGAAGATAAAGTACAATTCTGTGAAAAAGTAGAATTTTTAAAAAATGGCACATAACTTATTTCTATTAATATTTACTCTGATTCAGTTATACATTTTCCAACTAAGTTTTAGGCTTGATCTGTTTTCTAAGGAGAAATAGAGAGGGACATAATTCAGAATTACTGAATATAAATTTCTTTGTCCCTCCTTTCTGTCCCCATTCTATGGCTATTTTCAGAGTATTCAAGGTTTTGAACTACCATTTCCCAGAATCCCCCAAGGACCATAGTTACAGGCTAAGTTATATCACATCCCAATTTTAAAACGCCCAGATATCCAAGCAGAATGTCTAGATTTGGGAGTAATTTGGGTGGGCTGACATAGAAAATGCAAGCTCTTGAGATGAAATCTGAACTGCCTGAAATGCCTGCACATGCTAACTTGCCAGCTTAATCCATTCAAGAATTTGCCTTTCTCAGTTCCTGCCACACAGTCTGGCCAGTGAGCTGTAGTGCACTGCTGCAGTTACATTCTTGTCTTTGGCAAAAAGTCAGTGAGAGATTTGGTTTCCAAAGCTTTTGTTCCTGTGCATATTTCTGTATATGTGAGTATCTCTTTTTCTTGCCTTAAACCTGTCAGTTGTATGTGAGAGGACAGAGTAGAACAACATTCTGAGAAACAAACACTGCATATTGTTCTGCTAGAAGTGACTAACAAATGAACAACATTGTTTTAAAAGTTGCTATACTGTTCTCTCAGCTTATCTATATAGTATGCTCTTTTTATCATGTCCAAAAATTGATCACCTGTCTTCATTTACAAGTCTATCATTCTTGAGCTCTGTTGTTTGCCTGACAGTCAATGTATGCCTTTTCCTCTCCTGTGCTAGATTTCGCAACCTCTTCTTAACACTCTAACAGCTTTCTTTTATGTCTCTTTCCATCATACACAAATTGGTCTTGTACATTGTTTTGTCCGTCTGTTTCTTGGAAGCCAAGTATCCTGTTCAAAATCAGCTGAAACTATTACATGATTATACTAGAGAGAAACTACTGACTTTTTCTTCAGAAGAGTTCACTTGTATCTCACTTGTGGAAATTTTAAGTCTGCAAGTGGTGGTGTTTTTCAGGTATACGCCATCCTCTCGGCAGGCCAGTCAAGAGGAAGGGAAAGAGTGGCTACGCTCCCATTCTACAGGAGGTCTGCAAGATACTGGAAACCAGTCTCCCCTGATCTCTCCTACAGCAATGTCTTCATCCGCAACTGGAAAATATTTTTCCAATTTAGGTAAAAAGAAAAGTAATTGCAACTTTCCGTTGTAGTTCTCATTTTATTCAAGCAAGATTGGTACAAAGGAACACATTGTTCCAACTGCCTTAATCATGTATGCATGTTTTTATGCTCATATTATGTTGAAACATAATATGAATATGAGTGCCTTATTTGAGCATTTAAATGTATTACCCAGGTGTGGTTCTTGCTAACTTCAATTGGCTGGCTTTCTGGAGCAAGGACAGTGATTATGCATCCTTTAAGGTTTTATTTACCCATCCTTTTCCAGTAGGCCTTGCCAGCAGAGTGAGTGTTCATTGATTCTGGGAGTTGCAGTCCAACATAGTCTGAAGGGATGTGTACTCCTCACCCCTTCTGTAGCAGATTTCTTTCTTTCTCTGTAATCACTCTGAAATATACTATGATAATTTCTGGGGGGGGGGGGAGTACTACATTAAAATTTAAAGTTCTGAAATCCTATAGGGACAATTTGCACATTGATTTTGTACAGTAAAATTCCAGAAAGATGGGAACATACGCATATTCTAGCTCTCTCTGTAATTACAAGTTTGCCCCAAAAATATATTAAAATGGGAATATATTCTCACTTAACCAATCATAAGAACATAAGAAGAGCCATGCTGAATCGGGCCTCAGCCCATCTAGTCCAGCATTCTGTGTCACACAGTGGCCCACAATCTCAGTAGCAAATAGTCATCATGAGTTTGTCATCATTTTCCACCATCTCTGTAATGGCCATTAGGTTTGTGCATTTTGACTGATCCATAGTTATCCATAGTTGCTGGTCAGATACTGGTAGGTTCCTGTATCTGTTTTTCCATGCCTCCCAAAAATGGGTGCAGAGCCGGATGGCGTTTTCGGACCATGTGAGAGGAAATATGGCTAGATCCGGCCCATTGGTGGCAATGGACGGGCTTCCCAGGTTCCCCTTCCTACCATTTTAGGCAATTTTATCATGAGACCTGGATTTTAAAAGCATCAGAGTTGAGAAACCACTCTTTCTGCAATCCTTTCCCATTGGTCTGTAGAGGACAGCTGCGTTTAATGCTTCCTTAAAGCTGTTTCCTCTCTAGAGAAGATAGGCACTGCAGGTGTGCACACTCTCTCCCTGCACACAGCTTTTCAAGGCATTTTAAAGAGGCTTCCCACTTCCCAGGGAAGGAAGAACAAAAACTTGGACCTATCCTACTCAGGGCTTCCTTTAAAAAGTTCACTCTTTTCTCGGTTTAAACTGCAGGCCCTACATGGAATGGTGCCTTTCCCTCCCTCATGCCTTTCTGCTTTGGGTTTAATAGTTTCTTAAAGCTGTTTCTACTTTCTACTGTAGAGGAGAGGTGACTAGGTGGTAGTAGTTTTCTGAGAATGAGGCTTTACTTTTTGTTTGCTGGGATTACTAATTATTATTATTATTATTATTATTATTATTATTATTATATTTTAGAAGCATTCGCTGAAAGAGGAGGGGAGGAGAAAAAGAAGCCCCCAAACATACATGCACACCCCATCCACCCATCCTGAATGTTCCCAACTTTCAGTCACTCCCACTAAATAAAAACAATCAAGGAAATAAGGGAAATCAAAAAGATTCAAGAGAGAGACCAATCCAGAATCCAAGCCAAAAAGCCAGGATGTCACTATGATGTCAAATAGAGGAGAAGGAGCCACGACTGGCTGCCATGTAGCCCTGTTATGGATGGGGAAATGTGATGGCTGGGACCTTGTTGTTGTTGCACAGCAGCAGATTTTACCCAGTGCCCAAAGTCCAAATGTAATAGACTCACAGACAAGATCAAAAATGAACAGAAAAATCTTTACTCTTAATAGCAGAGATGAAACATAAACTTGCAATGTTGCATGCAAAAATCAAACAGTGCAAGAAACTTACATAGTCCTAGTAAGAAACATTGAATAAGGCATCTTCATCTTCAATCACATGAGAGAGCAAAACATAAACCTTGAGTAAATAGCTATTCCGCCATAGCCTCCTTCAGAGTAGCTTCTCCAAACTGCTCCCCAGAGCAAAGCCTTTGAGCATAGATCTTCTCAGAGAAAAAGCTCTCCAGAAGCTCTCCTGAACTGTATTCAAAAACCTGTACAATTATACACCATTGGTTGTGGCCCAAGCTTGCTGGTTGACCTACATTACCAGCTGCACATGATAATTAATTACCATCATAAGATTTTCTTCAACACACACACTTGGTCCTGCTGTGGCTTACTGCAACAGTTGTTATGGCCATTTGGCCTCAAACACACCGGATTGGCCAAAGGGAACCAACCATTCCAAATACATGCAGAAGCCTAATGACCATGTCTCTTTTCTGACTCGTTAAGGGAAATGTACTTGTTCTATTTTCACTTAGAATTCTTGAAAAGTTCTTCATTGTCATTGCTAAATGCAGTTTTTTTTTTAAAAAAGTGACCTGTTTATTGACCTGGTCATTAATTTTCCACTCTTTTCTTTTCAGGGGAGGGGGTTGAAAAACTATTAGAATTGATACAGGAGTACCATACAGCATGGGAAATTCCTGTCAAAAAGGCTTCAATAATTCCATTTAGAGAACACTTATATTAACTATAAACTATTACTTGTTTCACAAGTAAATTACTTTCACCTTTAGAGGCTATTAATTGCAAAAAAGAGAGTATCCACATTATTTGTAACTTGTTGTTTCCGGACTCTATCACAGAATTTTTGCACTCTTGCTTCAAATTGTTACGTAGATAATTAAAATGTGACTTCAAAAGAAATATTATTAAATTTGTTTTTCTTAAGGGTTGTCTGCAATACAGGTGCTTATTGGAAACATTTTCCTTCAACCCCCATATTTATTTTCTAGGCAGGCCATTTTCCATGACTTTGGGGGGGGGGGGGAGCAGGACTCTTTCAGACATTTTTATTTCAGACACAGACAGAACTGTTGGAAAGGTCTTGGTCTACCACATCAGTTGAAAGTATTTGACAGCCTGAAAGCAGACAGATAAATCCTGTTTTCCTTGGCCTTAATTCCACCCCAACTAGAAGGGCTGAAAATGTTCCATGAAGGTTTTCTTAAAACTTATTTTCCAAGTAAATTTAGCACTTCTCTGTTAGACAAAACCTGCATGTAAAATTCAGGTTCCCACTTTAACTGCAATTGTAGGTGGAGGGACAAAGGGTAAAAAGATACATGTAATGCACAAATCTGGACAAAATAATCTGGACAAAATAATTATCATACGACATTTAAAATAGCTTAATATTTTAAACGATATCTGTTTTAACCAGGGATGTAAACATATTCAGATATTTTTATATTCATGATAGAAAAGGGTTCCTAACACCCCATAAAATGGAGTCAATTGTGATGAGATTCACTTTGAAAACTTGCACAGAGAATGTTTTCATAGTAGACAATATACTTTGCAAAAAAATTCTGCACAAAAGTATTTTTTCTAAAAATGAAATTTTCAGAGAAAGTTCTGAAACACAATATGCAAACATTTATTTTGACTAGTAAAGAAAAAGCTTTTGAAAGTGTTTATTCTTGCATTAAAATAAATGTTTTTCCACTGAAGTCAAGCAAAGTTTATGTTTGCCATTGCAGTGAGTCCAACAAATTTGTCTCAGTTCAAACTTCCTGGTCCCAGTATGATGAGGTCAAACAGCATCCCTGCACAAGATTCTTCTTTTGATCTGTATGATGATTCACAACTTTGTGGTAGTGCAACATCCTTAGAAGACAGACCACGTGCAATCAGTCATTCTGGTTCATTCAGGGATAGCATGGAAGAAGGTAAGAATGTGTGATGTTTGTTAAGCAGAAAGTACTTTCAAACTTAATAGAAAAGCATGGTTTGTGCTAACTATAGTTAAGTAGTCATGCCATAATTCGAACTTCATTATGTGCAACAATCAAACCACACTTTTGAATTGGTAATTGGTTTTTAGAACTTGTCGGTTCAGAATTCCGCTTCCTAAATTCACTTCTGCCCGCATAGTGCAACTACCTCTTGAGGGGGAACAACTCTTGGTTCCATAATGCAACATCCAATTAAGAAAGAGTGGTTGCCTCAATTGTGGTTCTTCAGGGGTCAGTTTGTTTAGAGTTGCATGTTTTGGTTTGCAAACAAACTTCAGACGGTGACTTTTGATGCTGGTTTGTTGGCCCAGAAAAACATGAGAGGCTCGGATTTGTAGGAAATAGGCTTGGTTGATTTTTTAAAAATGGTTCAAAACTTGTTTCAGATGTAGGGGGTGCTGGTGGTTTGATTCAAAAGTCACTTCAATTTTTTTCCAAAAAAAGTCAGAACTTTTTGAACCTTTCAAAACTTCCGAATCACTTTGTCAATGGTGAACGCAACTGCATAATATGCGGAAAACAGCACTGGCACTGGGGAAACTCCGGGGCCTTCTCCCTCCCTCATTTTTACACCAATCTTGATGAAACTTGATATACTACTATAATACATCCTCTTCTGTGAGCATACCAAATTTCAACATGTTCAGATGATCTACCAATTTTAAAAAACAATTTTAGAAATAATTTATTAAAATGAAAATAAAAGAGCTTCATCATAGTTCCGACTCACTTCTGCATCCCTGAAATCAATTGTGCAAGACGATTTGAAACTATAGGGGACTACAGCCTCGCAGAAACATCGTGGAAGTCCCTTTGGAAGGCACATCCGAGTGAACCTATCCAACCCTAGTAGCAATCATGATTTGGTATTAAATCACAGCCTACATTGTCTACATTTGGCAGCAACCCAAGCTTCTCAGCCTTTCTTTAAAATTACAATTGCAGCAGTTCCAGCTGATTTTACAATTTAACAAATAGTTTCCAACATACTGATCTGGCCATGGCCATCTGTGCTCAGCTAGGGATATCAATATTTTTTTTAAAAAAACTAGGGTTATTGTTGAGGTATATGAGTATAAATGGGAAACATTGATCTGATAAGTGATGATTCTTTACATGTTATGGATATACGTACGAATTTTTAAAATGATGTTTCTTTAAAATGAAGAAATATAGTGTGCTACTCCTGGGCTTAGAGCAGGGGTTCTCCAGTTGTTTGCTGAAATATTTTTACTGCTTTGCTTTAGATTTTTTTCTAAGTATTTTTGTATGGTTCCAACAATGCTTAAATATGACCCAGAGTTATTCTGATGAATGGGCCTTTCCTAATTAATTTTTATTAGCAATTATTTGGAACTATTTCATGTTGTTCTTTTCTACTTTGCTCCTTGAAGAAAGGACTATTTCATGTGATGTCTTTTTAGCTTTTGATCTTATTTTAGCTACATGAGATAGCTTTGGGGCTGTTAAACGTACAAATCAATGCATCAGTTTTTTTTCAAACTGGAAGGCAGTAATCTGATCCAGTGGATATTACAGACTGAAGCTTAAATTAAGTTGTCTTGTTGATTCTAAAAATCAAACTAGCAATTAGTGATTGTGTGAATGGCTTTTAAAAAATAAATGGAATGCACCCTTGAGTTGTATGCCTGGCAAGATTCACTTTCATTGTAAAGACAATTTGGATTTCAAGCAACATTTTAGAAGTCATGCATTTGCCTTGGCAAACATTAATTTGCCAAAAGGCAGTATTCAAATTGTGTTTTGTTTTCAAAGTGAGGCAAATGTTGTTTACCAGTAGAAAATAAAGCACCATTAAAATGTTTCTCTGTAGAGAAAAATCATTCTCAGCGCAAGAGGAATAACACAGTGTGTGTTTCTAAATGGATAGCCTTTATAATAGCTTTCTTTTTGTAGAAAATTGTTTTCATTTGAAAGAGATGGTCTATTATTGAACCTGACAACAAATAACCCCTGTTGTTTCATCAATATTTTTGTAATAACGTTCTTGCTGTTTCTCTGTCTTTAGTACATGGTTCCTCATTATCACTAGTTTCCAGCACTTCTTCTCTCTACTCCACGGTAAGTATTAACAATATTCAAATTGTACATCTTATGAAAAGCTTGTTAAATAGTCCCCAAAAACAAATACGAATGTTTGGCATTGGTGGGACAATGTAAAATGTGGCTGTTTGAATTTAACATATTTTTTTTTTACTTTTTAAAATACCAGTGCCTCCCTTAGCTAAATTTGGCTCTCTGGAAAAACTTTTGTGTTTTCCCTTGAAAGCAAAATTGTAAAGAATCTGCTTGAGCCTATTTGCATGCCACCTGTAGTTGTTCCATTGCCATTCACACTCATTCTTTCTTCAGGTTTTTTTTGCACTTTGATAGACAGTAGAGCAGAAATTGGCAACCTGCTGGATTACTTTTTCTGTGTTGAATGAAGCTTACTGATGTGTGGATGTTTACTCTGAAATTACAATGTTGTTTTGAGGGACACTGTTTTCTATCACAAAATTATATTTTTATGAATAGACAATAGATAACGTTAATTATTAGCCATATTTCTTCTCTGGAACAAAATGAAAAGTTTTTCCTATGATGAATATTAGAAGCACAATAACATTATGGACTGAATAATTATATTGCAGTAGTTAATAATCATGAAAATATCATTTAAACATTTAATGGAAGGGGGGACCTGGATCATTTAGGACCACATCACATTGGGCTCCAGCTCTGTCCTACGGTGCTTCCAAGATGGAGCCAAGATGCACCCCGCCAGATCCTATCTCATGACGCAGGCCTGCTTCTTGCAGGGCTTCATCCTGGCTCTATCCTGGAAGCCGGGCAGTGACCGTTCCCCAGCTGGGGAAGGGGGCAATGTGGGCAATGGAAGGGGGTGCAGGATGACGGTTTCCCCAGCTGCCTGCCAGATTTGCCCTGCTGCCCCATGAATGCCCCCACTATTCCCTGGCTTGAGAACATCAATGTGATAAAGTCCAAAGAGTTTATCAATTATTGAGTCAGACAATAAGTTAATTCTGTCTGCCTGTCTGCCTGTCTTGTGTTTTTTGGCAGAACAGTGCACAGGGTTTCCATGTACATTTTCTGACAAACTGAGTTTATTAATTAGGTTATTTGATTGGTGATAGCAATACAGAGATAAGGCCTCCCTTTGGAGGAGGTCTAAGGGTTTTTGAAATATGTTAGCATTACATGAACTGAATTAAGTTATCCAAGCCAAGGTTCTGGTTGTGGCCATCACTTGCCCTTATATAAATTAATACCATCGGACTGCTTTTTGCTAAACTCTTTCCCCAATTGTAATGTAACAAATTCTATAAAAATTAAAGTAGCGATTTCATAATGGAATTAAGGGCATAATATAAAATGAACATTTCATATGTATAGTTTACATTTTATGATCAAACCCCCATAACGTACATGTTTTTATATTATTATCCAAACTGAATTTGAATTTTTATAAGAAACTAAAATATTATCCAAAATATGAATAACAGCATGGGAAAAGATATAAAATCCAGGCTGATATTATGTATCTGGTGCTGCAACACATAACTTTGTGATGTGATAGTTAAGTTGCTTCTTCAATAAATTACCATGTTAGAGTACCCACTACACAGCAGGCTACCACAAAATATGAGGATTTTTTCCAGTCAGGAGTAGGGCACCCAGAACTTTCAACCATTTTCTGTTCCTGATTACCACATGGCTCTATTGGACAATGCATCCCACAAGGCACCTTGTCCTACCAACAACCATGTTGCTCACTCCTTGTGTAATGATCCTGATAATGCAACTAGGACAAAACTCCTTTCCTGGGAATACAATCATTGCATAAACCCACTATTCTAAACAGTACAATTGTAAATTGATTTATGACATTTCAAATTCCAAGCAGTCCTTAACTACATAATTTATTTGGCAAAATGGAAATCTGAAATAGGGAATAGTATTTGCCCCACCTGAAGTTGAATGTATTCTGGTGTCAAATTAAAATTCAAATTGTTGAATATGATCAAATTATTTTACTGGATGTATCAACCAGTATTTTTAAAATATTGTTATACCAATAATTATTTCCATTAGCATCGTATACTGATGTAACCTGATGTAACCTATAGAATAGAACAGAATATAGAATAGAATATAACAGAATAACTCTATTGTCATTGTACATTGTAGAATTAAATTAAATGCCATCCCCAACCACATTATATATGTACAAATTACAAAACAAAGCACCCATTGTTCCACATTCAAATCGCTATTGCACAACCCCTAATGCTACATCAGCGTGAAACCACAGAGTTCAATCAATCAAAACTTTATTACGGTCACAGACCAGCACAAAGCGGGCACAAGCACCCTAAGAGGAGAAGGACAACTCCCCAGTAAACAGTTATTTAAAATCAGACTAGAAATCAGTATAAAAATATATTTTAAAAGACAGGATATTGTTGCTTTACGATGTCAATCATCACCCGTCTGATATTAAGGGCAGCAGCACAGAACTTAGCAACACTGTAAGTCATTGCAGTGTTAGAGTCCGAAAGCAGCAGGGTGGAATAACATCTTTCACTGCGCCCTGGGTACTTTAAAAGCCATGGTCCAATGAGATTGGATCTAAGATCTCTGTAGAACATGCATTGAAGAAGCACGTGCTCAGTTGTTTCCACATCACCAGACCCACAGGGGCATAGTCTCTGCTTGAAGGGGGTCTTCTGATACCTCCCCTCCAATACAGCCGATGGGAGGGCATGGCATCTTGCCAGGGTAAAGGCCCTTCGGTGTTTGGGCACCTCCAGGTCTGTTAGGTATGCCATGGGGACAGTGAGGTATCTAGTGGCTTCACTAACAATGAAGGCTGGGGAACAGGCTAGGTCAGATTGGCGCTCTATGTCCAGGATCCGTTGCTTAATAAGATCCTTGGCTTGGTCCCATCTCATGCTTAGCAATTGTCCTTGGGAGAAACCTAGCGTTGCAATCTTTGCTGCTACTGTTTTAATCCATGTGGACTGGAAGTCGTCTCTCATGATGAGGGGGGCAAGACCACATGGGGAGAATACAGAGTTCAATATAGTCACAGCTCTAGGATAAAAGTTATCTCTCAGCCTTTTTTCCTTGCTTTTATCATCCTATGCCATCTGCCAGATGGTAACAATAAAAAAATATCCAGGGTGAGATGGATCATTAAAAAAAATTGAGCTTAGTAAAGCAGCGGGAACTATACAATTCTTACAAAGAGGGGAGAGGGCAACAAATATCAAGGCTTCTTACACTTTTTCAACTTGTAACTACTTTTTTCCAAAATTCATTTATATGTATATACTGGTATATAAAATAGGTATACAAATAAACTTTGTTTAAATATCAGATGGTTAAATCCGTGGTTAGAGAGGACCAACTATACCAAAACAATAACAATTATTGCATACCTAAGTCCCAAATACATAAAAAACAGACTCCTTAAGTAAAATTCAATGGAATCTCAGTATCCCGTGAGAGTCCATCGGGGTTTGGTTCCAGAACCCTATATGTATACCAAACCTCATGGATGCTCAAGACCCACCATATGCAAGAGTATTTTTTTTCATTCAACAACAACAACAAAACTTTATTACGGTCACTGACCAGCACAAAGCGGGCACAAGCGCCCTAAGAGGGGAAGGACAACTCCCCAGTAAACAGTTATTTAAAATTAGATTAGAAATCAGTATTAAAATATATTTTAAAAGACAGGATTTCGTAACAGGTATGGAACCGAAGGGGGAGGGGAGTGGTTGATGAGAGAGGTTGAAAGCACTGGTGGGGGGCACTAAAGGGGAAGGGAGGGGCACACTGCAAATCTAGTAGCATTTCAGCTGTAACATGTTGCTCTAACTGCATTCCCAGCAGGGTGTTGCCCAACAGTATCAGTACAGTGAAATTGTATCCCTTATATAAAATGGCAAAGACAAGCTATATATGTGTGTGTTTGTTTGTGTGTGCGCGCGTCCACACACACACACATTAATATTTTTAAGTCATGGGTGGTTTAATTCATGGATAAAGAGGGCCCACTCTATTCCAAGCCAACCAAGCTCTGTGCAAAGATTAAGATTTAATCCTTAAAATACCACACACACACACACACACACACACACACCAATCAGATTTCCTTTAAGTCAAGGGATATGGTTGGGAAGAAGAAAAGGCAGTAAATGTCTGGTCAGGGGTTTCTTCCACCTCCTCCTTTATCCCTTCCATAACTCCTTCCCTTTTTCTTGACTTGCGCCTTTCTCCTTCGTCTCCTCTGTTGCAGGGCTAGTTCCTTTCTCCCCATCCATCTACATGGGATGTTTCAGCTGGGCCTTTTCCCCTTCCCTTAGTAGCTTGGGCTTGCCTTTTTATTTTCTTCCTTCTGCATAACAGCAGACCAACCTACCCTGTGTAGGAGGAAGGAAGGAAGCCTTTTGCAACCCAATCTGTTCACTTACCCAAAGGTTAAGAAGCTCTACCAGTCAGGACCATCACACTACAAAATTCTAGCATTGTTATGGCACTTTAATTACCGTGGTTGCATCTTCTAGGATCTTGAGCTTTGCAGTTTGGTGAGGCACAGAAGCTTTTTAGTTGACAATTCTATATACTGCAAACTCTAAAGCGCAAATGCCAGGATCCTATAGAATAGCACTATGGCAGCTAGAGTAGTTGTATAACTGTGCAGCATGATAGAACCCACAGTATCTTGGAATTTCTAGACTGAGTTGAATAATTTTTTGCCATGCAGCCAGGACAACCAAATTATGCAGCATTATAAAACAAAATTACTTGTGAAACAGCCTTCTTAAGATTTCTGTTTCTTGAGCCATTACATCTTCATTTCCAACCACTTGACAACTTTTCTTGTTCAGAATTACAGTATCTAGCTGTGATAATGGAAGCTGAAGAACATTTCTGTTAAGGACAAAGGAGCTTTTGAGGTTATAGATTGATAATTTATATTGTACTTGAAGCTCATAATCCTTGATCAATTTTTCTCCTGCTGATTCTTGACATAACCTAGGACTAATGCTCACATAATTATGTAGTTCATAATCAAGAAATTGCACTCTAGTAGAAACATCAAACAAAATATTGATATCTGTGATGTGTGTGTCAAGCATAAAAACAACATTGCTTTCTCTTGTGATATTAGACCATCACTAACACTTATTTCCTACTTGCATGCTCAGGTTAAAATATACCTATTCTGCTTCTCGGGAAATTATTATTATTATATTTATTTATCTTAGGTCTGAATTTGACGTGGGAAGTGAGCTTCAATCTTCCTGTAGAACTTATGCATTATCTCTTTCCTACCTATTTGTTTTTTATTTTATGTCCATATGTGTGTGTGTGTGTGTGTGTATATATATATATATATATATATATATATATATATATCTTTAAAAATTATTGTACCGTGTTATGTTATTGTTAGACACTTTGAGTTGCAATCGGGAGAGAAAAAAAGAATGATAGGTCTAGTGAAGCCTTGTAGCTGCAAGGAGGCATACACATGGGCTAGCAAATGAAGAGGGTACTTTGGGATGATGAATCAACTATGTGATGATTACTTGAGGAAAACAAATATACAAATTTGGAGGAGCAAAAAAATGCGGGTGTGACTATGATGTGGTGGCAACTATTATGCAATGAAAAATTGTCTCAATCTATCTATATTAAAATGGCTTTCTTTCTCCCCTTAGGCTGAAGAAAAGGCACATTCAGAGGTAAATATTATACACTACTTCATTGTTTGTGTAGACTGTTTTACCATATACATGATTGCTTCTCATTCAGATTACCTTAACCAATAATATTAACAACTGGGGAAGCTAGTCCATAGCATTAGTAAAAGTTACTTCTTTAGACTGTTAACTACTAGAATTTCCTGGCTAGTCTGATTCTCTGTGAGAATTCATGTTATTTGATAGTAATGAAATAAAATCAATTAGCACTTTGGCCCTTCAGTCAGTGTTCTATGGCATGGAAGGCTGTAGCTCAATGGTAGACCACATCCTTTACCCCAGGGGTGCTCATTAGGTAGCTCGGGAGTTACTAGTAGATCTTTGGCCCTCTTCCAGGTGATCTTTGGGCCTCACCAGCCAGATGGGGTGCTCCTGCCATGCGCGCGCACACCCTGCGCACATGCGCACTCCTGCTGCTGGCTTCCGCTCTCGCAGTGCTGCTTTTGCCTGCGGGGCATTGCAGGAAGAAGGAAGCATGAGGCGGGGCCTCTGGAGGGAGCGCCCTGCCTCTCTCTCATCCAGAAGCAGCTGTGCAGCCTCCGTTGCCGGTGAGACAGGCAGGGCGGAGCGCTCCCTCTGGATGCCCCACCTCGTGCTTTCTCCTTCCTGCAATGCCCCGCAGGCGGAAGAAACGTTGCACGAGTAGAAAACAGCAGCAGGAGCACGCGCGGTGGCAAGAGCGCGCAGCGGCGGGAGCGTATGGCGGTGGGGGCAGGTAGATCTTTTGGACTTGGTTACTTTAAGAGTAGCTCACATGCTGAAAAAGTGTGAGCACCCCTGCTTTACACGCAGAAAGTTTGAGACTCATACCCAAAAGGGCTAAGAATTTTTTTAACCTGGTAAATGAAGGACCATTGCTGCTAAATTATGTGATTGGATAAAAGGTCCTGACTTAGTGTAAAGATCTTTCTATGGTCCTGTGAAGTGCAATACGCATTTCACTGGGAATTTACTAATCTCTTTTGTTCATTCAGTAGAGCTCTTGAGGGATTATGCTACCAGGTATATAAAGCAGTAAATGCTTACTTCAAATGCTTAATAGTATGCTTATGTATATGAGTTAATTTCATGGTTCATAAATTTTAGAAAAATCCTCTTGAGGCACATATATGTTTATCTCTCACTCTCTCTGTTCTGCTTCTGCCGGAGAGAGACAGGGAAGAACAGAGAGAAAGAACTAGCAATATGCAGGTGCCGTAGTTTACAGGCTATGCATGAGCTGTGTCCACATAGATAGCTTTAAAGCATTCATAACTGATCAGGTTTTCAAAGGTGTCTAGTGCTTCGGGTTTGACATCTAGTTATCCATAGTGGAAACAGCATACTGGACTTGATGGGCCTGTGGTATCAATTAGCAGGGTTCTCCTAATGTTCTTTGACTAGCTAGAGTAGTCTGGCAGATGGGCTGCCAGAATCACCCCACATCGTCCATCTCACCTGGGTCCCCATCCCACAGGGAAAAATGTCAGCCACCCAGTTTCCCCCTGTTGACTTCTATTCAACACAGGAAGCCTCATTTGGTGCTGTGGTGGAATGTGCTGGTTCGCCTCAACTTTCACAATGGAGGCTCGGTGGAAGTTGCTCTACATCATGGGATGGGAGCTGTGAGCTCTATCATAAAAATAGAGGTGAACTGGCATATGCCTCCAAAAAGGACCTCATGTGATGAGGCCGTAAGTCTTTAATGTACCTTATTTAGCACATGTGGAAATATTAGAAACAAATAATACCAGCTGTTTTTTCCTTTGGTAATTTAGACTGCTAAATGGTTCTTAGTTTAAACATAATAGCATACAAGCATATTTTAAGTGGATTTTGTCTGCTCTTATACCCAGCAAATTCACAAACTACGAAGGGAATTGGTTGCATCACAGGAAAAAGTGGCCACCCTTACTTCACAGCTGTCAGCAAATGTAAGTAATTTCATTATGTCTGCATGATTCCAACCAAAATTTAAACCTTTGAATACGTTCACTGGTGATATCAATGAAAATGGAATAATAGAGGTGACACTTATATTTGTAAAGCAAAGTGTTCTTTCTCTCATCCCATCTCATATATGTTATTTATACTGCCCACTGTAGCCAAAAGAGTCCCAGAACTGCTTACAAATAGTTATAAGCAGGACACAAAAGTAAAAAAGAATGATGTAGGGAAAAATTATGTCCATTGAATGCTGGCCTCTCTTTTCAGAAACAAAAGCAATGGCAATAATATAGGGGATAGTGGCCAGGAAAAACAGGCCAGAGTGATAACAGCGAGAATCTGGAGGAAGGTCAAATGTTTCCTTCTCATATTTCAAAGGAGTCCTTCTCAAATGAATCTATTTACAAATGTTCAATATTGTTCCTCAAAACAGGATTGTAAATTGTAAAGGAAAATGTGTTGCAGCAAAACCATGATGAAAATGGTGCCTAGCTTGGAGTTAAGAGAAACATATTATGAGTTTGATGGAAATTGGTTAAATTCATTAATGTCATGGAACATAAATGTGTCTTTCAAGTCCTTTCCACGGACAATGTTATTTTCTCTACTTTGTTAACAAGAAGGAAGATCTTGCTATTATATTTTCTTACTATATTTATTTATACCCGACTGGTTCTCTCTTAACGCAATCTCAAAGTGGCTAGGGAATATTTATTATTGTTATGTTAGACCCAATTTCCCTATGCCATGAGAAATTCTACAGCACTGCACTTACATGGCTGTAGATTTTTTAATGGAAGGGGTCACTAGCAGGTTGTGATAATTCATAATATTTTAAATTTATTCTCAACTATGCAGACTGAAAATAGATAGAGACAAACATTCCAGGTCAATATGTGTTTCTTCATGCCAGACCTACAGAAAGAGGAGAAGAAGCATAAATATTTGTCAGCTTACAGAGGCTAAAATTCTTCTTCTTCTTCTTCTTTTCTCTCTCTCTCTCTCATCTATCTATCTATCTCTATCTCTCATTCTCTCTCTCCAGAACATCCTGATTTAAAGTTGTTGTGTGTTATATATATATATATATATATATATATATATATATATATATATATATATTTGTCACATAGAAACACCATAGAAGTTCACATCTTTAGTTGGGCAGGAGAGAGAAAGGCATGCTCAGTTCCAGGACCACATAGTTATTTCCTAACCATCTGAAAGCATCAGTAGCCATTTTATTGGCAATTTCCTTAACAAAAAGATTTCTGTTAGGAAGGGCAGTCCTTAGGAATCCTTAAAACTTTTGTTTCCCAACCACCCAAACTTATAATAAACTGCATTACTTCTATCATAGAATATGAGATGGTAATGCCATACAGTACTTCAGGTGTAAATCGAAACATATTGCCAAGTTGCATCAAAATATGGTCAAGGTGTCAAAGTTAAGAGATAATGTAGCTCTGTGCTTTTATCTGAGACTACTGGGGGAAAAGGTCCTCTTTTATCAAGTTTCTGACTGAATGACGTGAATCTTCACATGTCTGTGTGACCCTGAATGCCAGAAAAGATGGGTTTTTTTCCTTCTCTCCCACTCGTGGAGACAAGTCCAGATGTCCATCCCTTTTTAAAAGCTCAAAACAGCTCATAAGCTGATTGGGTTGTCAAACAGAGGTACAGCTGATTGACAGGAATGAATGAAAGGAGAAGCATTAAAACTCTCTGGAGCTCTTTATTTTACACTGTATCATAATAAAGAAGTTTAATAAATAAATGAAGAAATCTGGCAGAAGTTTTTTTAAATTCCCTCCATTATACGCTGATCTGTATATGTGCACATGCAAATATGCTTGTTTTCATTCCACTGGGATTTGTGCATATGCGCATATATGAATCAGTGCATAATTGTATACTTTTTATTAAAAAAACCTTCTGGCTGATGTCTCCCGTCCACCCTCCATTTTATCCCGAGACACAGAAGGGAGGCCACTGAGGATGGCGGGGAAAGAAAGCGTGGGACCTGCTCTGAGATCCCTTGTTTTTTTGCCCATCTTTTTAATCCTAGTTTTTGGAGCTGTTTGGAAGCAACCAGACAATATCCTTTTCTGTCCATGTATTAGGACAGTTGCTCCATTTCATGTCCAAAGTATCACATTAAAGACTTTCCAGGGGTTTGAATCCTAAACCTTGTTGCACATTCATTTAAATTATTAAATAAAAAATAGAAGAACCGTATATTTAAACCAAAATTTATTTATCCTTTTATTTTTAATGGTGTGTATTTTTTTTACTACTGATGTAAAAAAGTGTCAGTCAAATAGTTCTATTTATTTAATTTTATGATCAGACATTACAAAATCACATTCAGGAGCAGATACAGTATCTTTAAAGAGAAACCAATTTAAAACACAATTGTAAAACTATAGTAGTTAAATAAAATAAAAGAAATAAAAATAAGGTACATAGGTTTACAATTAATCATCCAGAAACATAATGTACCTCAATGAGACCAATTGTGCAGAAACTATGAAAATAAAATTTTAAAATCTCACTGCCCATTTATTTATTTAGTTCTGTAGATGTATATGGGTTGCTTTTTATAGACTGATGGCACACAGATTTTCCCCATGCTTTATATATACTGTACATATGGGATCATAGTTATTTACTGTGTTCACAGGTCATTGAACCAAACCATTTACAGCAATGATTCTCAGCGTTTCTAATGCTGTGACCCCTTGATACAGTTCCTCATGTTGTGTTGACCCCAAACCATAACATATTTTATTGCTACTTTATAACTGTAATTTTGCTACTGTTATGAATCATAATGTAAATATCTGGTATGCATGATATATTGATATTCACTGGACCAAATTTGAAACAAATACCCAATATGCCCAAATTTGGATATTGGTGGGGTTTGGGGAGGGATTGATTTTGTCATTTGGGAGTTGAAGTTGCTGGGATTTATAGTTCACCCACAATCAAAGAGCATTCTGAACTCCAGCAATGATGGGATTGAATCAAACTTGGCACACAGAACTCCCACGACCAACAGAAAATACTGGAAGGGTTTGGTAGGCATTGACCATGAGTTTTAGAGCTATAGTTCACCTACATCTAGAGAGCACTGTGGAGTCAAACAATGATGGCACAAACCCGCAATATGTCCAAATGTGAACACTGGTGGAGTTTGAGGGAAATAGATCTTGACATTTAGAAAGGTCAGCAGAGCAGGGACTTTCCCAGCTTGGAGACATTTATAATTTATGGATGTAGTCAGAGAAAAAAGAAAGAAAAAATTGAGTGAGCATTGATGTGGTGGTTCTCAATTCTGCAAGTGTGTGTAAAAAGAAAACCCTTTTATGTCTGGCCATCGGTGTCCACAACCGACAGTTGCCAGGTATTTTTTATTTGAGGATTAGAAATAGGATTTGTTTATATCATCTTTCTATTTTTTGTTCAAAAAGATCATTTTTTAGTTGTTTTGTCAGAAGTATAATAATAAAATGTCAAAGCAGCATATTAATTTTTTTTTTCAGTAGTGCTGTTCATATAAGATAGTTTTGGCCAATAAAATCAGCAAAAAAATAGACAGAACTGATTGTCAGTTATTTTGAATGGCAGTGTTAATAACTTTTCCCCTCTGGACCATGCTCTGCTGTTGCTTGGCCACACATTTGCTGGTTTTCATTTGTAATGTGTTGAAATGTATGATCTAAACAAGGAGAGCTGATGACATCTATGTAGAGAGAGGCCTGGAGGAAAAATCTTGCTGTTACCACTAATATGAGATAGCAATGACATTTCCCCCCAGTTCTGCTCATTTTTCCCATTGAGAATGTGAGTAAAAAGGGCTCACTTTTCTTTAAATCCCAATGTTAGATCTGGCATGCAATCAAATGTACCTGCAGAAGAATATCCTCATATCCTGCTCACATGCTCCTATTTCAGACTGGAATTAACAGCAGAATTTCCTCAATCTGCATCTTGCCTTCCCAAGAAAAAATGCATGCTGCATTTGCGAGGATCTTCCTGGTCTTTCCCTTTCCCATCCTAGAGAATGGTTTATTCATATCTCTCTCTCTCTCTCTCTCTCTCTCTCTCTCTCTCTCTCTCTCTCTCCAGCAAAATACCATAAAGGCTAAAAAGCATACTAAAATATTTAACACTTTAAATTGGACAGTTTACATACAATTTAAACAGGTTTAAACAATTTGAACGAAAGCAATCATGCCCTCAAAGCATTAATAAATAGTATTGTCTTTGCGTGGTGCTGGAATGGCAACAGTTTTGATGCAAGTTTCATAAATGATATTTCATAACTGGGGCACCAAGATGGCGAAACCCCTGTTACACATCCTCCTATAATATATTATTCAGGAGGGCATCTTCAACAGACATAAATCCTAGGAAGGGATATTTGTATATAAGAAGAGGCACTCCTTAAAATAGACAGGCCCAAGTCATTTAAGACATTGAATATCATTGCCAACACCTTTAATGCAGGTCAGAAGTGTTTTGGTCGGCAGTGCAGTTTTTTTTAAACTGCCATAAGGTTTCTCTATGGTGTTCCAGTCTAGATACTGCATTTTGCACTAGCTCAAGCTTCAGAGGCAACTTCAGTAGTAACTCTACACAGTGTGTAATACAATATTGCAGTAGTCCAGTACACCAGTGCACTAAATTATCCATGCTCCAATACAGCCATAGGTGGCAGAACAGTCAAAGCTAGGTCACATGATCCACTTGAGCATTTGATGACAAAGATGCATCTAAGAAGGAGTACATTACCATATAGGCACATAATTTAAACAATTCCTAGAACCAGCAATCCATAGAACTTCCATTTTTATGAATTCAGCATCAGTTTATGCTGCCTATAACACCAAGCAGACATTGGCCCAGCCTCTGTACAACCTAATTAATTAATTAATTAATTAATTAATTAAGCGTGCTTCTATGCCGCCACTCCCGGGAAGGCTCGGGGCGGCTCACAGGAGCCAAACAAGGCACAATAAAAACAATACAATGATGAAAACAGCAATTTAACTAAAAACAGTACACTTATCTGATTCTGAGGAGAAGGAGATGTGAATGACACCACATTCTGGCACTTCACTTCAAATATCCTTATGACGTCTCTCACAATTTCATAATATGGGAGGGACAAGGTGTACTCTTGTAGCATCAAATATCTTAACAGCTGAACCATAGTTGTCTAAGCTGTAGCATCAACCATCTAGGAAGATCAACAAGGTAGCATCCTTGAGAAACTTGACAGTAGGAGTTGCATTTATATCACCTTGCCATTGTGATTTCTCAAAAGCTAAGTATTGATGCACTGATTCTACACAATATCACAACATTAAAAAAGTGGCCACTCTTTGAAAGCCATGCTATGATATTCAGCACATATGTCTCTCAACATTTGAAAACATTTTGGCAGAACCTCTTTGGCCAACTTTGATAATTTTGTAGGAGAAATTCATTTGCTCATGAATCTATAAAAATTAAAATTTTGATATTACAACTTTGTTCTTCATCTAAACCATTACCTTACAAAAAGGACTTTCCTGCTTTTACATCAGGCATTTTTTATTCTTTCCTATTGAATATAATGTATTTCACCTTATTTCATACTCCATTATATATGAAAAGGAATAGAAATACAAAAGTGATTTTCCTTAATGTTTTCCCACTGTGTATTATCATTATTATTTAGAAACAAAAGATTTCCATCACACAGGCAGACATTCACAAAAAGCTCTGAAATAACTGAAGCTTGCACAAGCATTCAAGCTTATAATAACGATAATTCCTATTATCAGCAAGTCAATATTTTTTATTCTGTCGTGTACCCAGTCCACAAAGAACTCTATAACGTGTCATAAAAATGTATTGAAGAAGTAAAGGAGGTAACATTTGAAATTCAAATTGCTGTGTTTTGAAATGAAGGGGGTTTGCCCTATATTTCATAAGACAGAATGAACTCACAGTTTCCAGCACCAGATATGGAATGTCATGAAGGAGCAGTAAATAATTAATTATTTAACTTATTTTTATCCTGTTCACCATAGTAGTCCAGAATTTGAGTAGAACTTCAAGGCTTGTGTGTATTAAATGCCAGCTTGCTATATTATGGCTTTCAACTGGAATTGATCCATTGACAGTTCATGTAGCAAAAACCTTTGGGTCTTATATAATCAACCTTTGGAAGAGCATAGTTTTCTTTACTCTGTTACAAATTCTGCTAATATGGCAAAAAAATCCTTCATCAAAAGGGAGGATGGAAGACACTGATCCTTACAATGTTTACATATGCTATTTTATATTATAAATACAAATTGGTATGCAATTGCTATGCTTCAAGTAGTGGGGGAAACTGTGCCATCCACAATTGTCCCCCTTCTTAATAGTTCTTTATGTTAAAAATAGACTTGAATTAAAATAAGTTTCCAACAGATGATATCTTAAAATAAAGGATTTTCCTTGGATGGGTTCATTAAAAGAAGGCTGTAGTTTCTAAAGTTAGGCATGTAGACACCCTACTGCTACTAAGAAGATATTACTACTTTTTCCCCTGTCTCTGTCATAACATAGCAGTACATATATCTTTCAGAATACACATACAACTGTTTTTGTCTGCAGAAAATAGGTACTAGGATCCCCTGCAGATCGCAAAAACTAAGGATTCTAAAATCCATTATACTGTACAAAGGGCCTCCATTTGTGTAGATTCAATGATCCCTTCCACCTCCGTTTTTTTAAATTTTCAATCCATGGCTGTTTGAATCTGCCCATATGGGGGCTCCACTGTGTGCATATGAATTTTATCTATTATGTGAGGTATGTGTTTGAACATGACAATAATTACTGTATCTACTTCAAAAAAAAAGTACAATACATTAAGAACCTCTTCACATGAACCTGTGCACCACGCAGGGGACCCCATGCACCCTCCCTTCTTCTCCTATCAGACGGGGGCAATGGGACAAGGCATGTTGGTGCCCTATCCCTGTCCCCATCAGATGAGAAAAGGGTGGCAATGTGCATTGGTTCCCCCCCCATCACATTCCTTGCCACTTTGAGGATGCCACTTTGTGATGTTTCCTTGCCACTTTGAGGATCAATGGGGTGGCACGTGCCAAGCATCATGTGATGGCATTTGCCAGGACCAGTCCCCAAGGTGTTGCAAGGGGACAGTTTGCTCCACTGTGATAAGGTGGCAAATGTGAGCATAAACATTTGCTATGTATTTGTATTCTTTTCTTTCTTTTTTTACATGAGAGTAACTTGGAATTGAACTCGCTGAGCTGGAATTAGATTAATAAAGCATTTGTATGCTTACCTATTCAAAAGTAAATCCCATTGGATTTAACATGATTTACCCTAATATATATGAGCATAATATTACAAGCCTTGCTATACATGCTATAGTATTCTCAATTGACTATAATTGTTGACCCAATCTATAGAGCAGATTTGTATCCATAATCTGCAAAATTACTGTATATAATTGTAAAAAATGTAAAAATAAACTTAAAATTCATATTTTTTTCATTTTCCTGTTTTTTGACATACTAACAAAATATTTGGAATTCGTAATTTTGCTTGCATGTCTTTTATCTCTTGTTTGTTTGGCAGAATTCTGTTATCTGAAACTCCAATGATGTTTTCATATCTGATTATTTATCTCATTTGACAAAGCCCGAGGCACCTTCCATTTCCACAATTTAATATACTCCAGCTGCTGCTGATGTCTTGATTTACAGATACTTCCACTTGAAGACAGCGTTTTCTCTTGTTTGCTACTGTGCTGCTGAAGGAAAAATGACACTACTGATTTTTACGAAGGATAGTTGCTATTTTGAAAAAATCAAATTATAGGATTTAATCAGATAGTGCTCCAATTTCATTGAGATTTGTTAGTTTCTCTTGCCACATAAATTTGATGAATTTACAGACTGAAACATATAGTATTTAAGCCAACATATACCTAGTTGTGACTTAGCCATAGAACCAAGTCTTGGACCTAATTGACTAGAAACCAACCACATGGGAGAATAAGTGTAGGAAAACAGGAAATGGTGAATTCTTCAACATGTAAAGACTCAGAAAATAGATATAGAAGCTTTTGAAGCAAATCGGACTACAATCAGATTAGTCTATTTCAAAACATCTTTCCATGGCAGAAATCATAACAGAAGCCATGGAAGGGGAAAAACACATAATTCCTGGTTCTGCCAAATATTGTACAGAAGGTAATAGAAAGGCTAATATGTCTCTTAGAAACTGTAGTTCTCTTGCTGAAAGCCAAGATATATTATTTTTATTACAGGTATACAACTATATTCCTTTGCATGTATAGAGTTATGTCACTCCATCCAGTTACAAAACACACACCAATTTTATCTTTGGAACAAGAGGCTGAGCACCAGGCAGAAGTTTAAATGATCCTGAGGCTGACATGAGTGAAGCTTACAGTTTTCACTCAGGTCAGCTCCTCTAGTTAAAGAAATCAAAGCAGCTTGATCTCATTGGTTGCCCCCATCATGCCCCTCCCTTAGACAGGTAGCAGCATGTTGCCTTTTCGGGAGGTAGGATGTCTGCCCAGCTTCACGTGAATAGAAAATCCCATATTTCACATCCCAGGAATGTTTTGCATGGTATTACCGGAATATTTGAGAGACTAGATGGTGTGGGGATAGGACAGTTATCTCTTTCTAACCACCTTGACAAAGCTAAAATCACATCCCATAGTTAGAGCACAGCTGGGAAAGGTAACAACACACTGGAGCCATTTATGTTGAGGAGAGAAGAGAGAAATGTGCCCTTCCTATGGAAGAAGACCTGAGTTGCCTTCATAACTTCATTGTTAATGTCATCAAGGTCCCATAGGCCCATGACTATATGCTGTATGTTTTAATATACAAGATGTGTATACTGTGGATGGTTCTTATATGATGTTAATGTTGCATTATTGATTAGGGAGTAGTCATAAATGTGTCCTCATGGTTATAAGGGCAGAGAAAGATGAGGCCCCAAAATTTGCCACCATCCATATTTAAGAACTTCAATTGGAATATAATAAAGTACGCATGTGAACCAGCAATACAGAATTCTCAAACTAGCTTTTGCTACTTCCTGCAACATCTTTCTTGGGTCTGTTTTTGCTCCTTGTCCCAGAGGCATATAGTGATTTCAGAGGAGGACAGCATAACAGACCATAGCTCAAGAGGATCCATATTAACCTATATGGTATTTCAGGGATACAAGAATGAGTTCATATACAGTTCCTTGCACCCACAGTATATTCCTACTCCCCAAATATCCACTGAATCTCTGAACTTCAGGCACATCAGGAAAATCACCAGAATCACTGACTGTCATTCCTCTGCTAGTCTTCACAATTGGTAGTATTTGGAGTATATTAGCAGAACAACAGCATAGAGAGACCAGAAACCCAATCCTCATTTTTCTCATGGCTATGTTGACATTGTTAGCAATTCTCATAAAATTATTTCTTGCAGGGAAGAAACAAAACTTTCCAAAGCTACTTTTTTGAACTACAGCTCCAAGAGTCCCCGAGCTATCATAGCTGCAATTTTGTCAGAGTTGGGGGAGTAACTTTGCCAATCTCTGGAAAAAAACATACATTTTCACTCCCTAACTTTTACACTGTCAATGAACCCAAGATTTCTGCTATTGAGAAAAAAGGATAGATCATTATTCCAGTTTTTAAAATATAAAATCCAATCGTGCAAGACAGGAACCAATTTAAATTATTGAAGTCTATTTTTTTCCTGTAGCAATGGCGGTTGCCTAGCAATAAGCATTTTCAATCTTGGTATGAGTAAATTCAGCAGACATGCTTTCAATTTTGGAATGTAATTTTCTGTTTTAATGCTGAACATTATTTTGATTTTTATTTAAAAAGTGCTTTCAGTTTAATTTTTAATACTTCACTGCCTCATGCAATTAGTGAAATAATTTATGTTCTGGATCATGCAATGCATAGTTATTTTTATGACTATGCACTCTTATTACTCGCTCTGACTTTTCCTGAAATATGTATTTGCTGAGAGATCAAGATTTCTTAGACCTGCAAATTTGATGGCGGACCCAACTTTCTTTCTAGGAGTCCTAGAAAGCAAAACAGAATATTGGACATTGGGGATTCCCAAGCTACCTCTTTCATTCTGTATTTTTTGCCATTGCCCAAAAGGTATTCCATTTCTTATAATAATGATCATTTGAAAGAGAAACAAGCACCTTTGCTTTTATTACTGCAATTCTCCCTGAAAGAATAAATTTAACTTTCCCCATTTTTGTGTCTTTTAATTTTTCCAGACTTTTTCATAGTTGTTTTGAAATAATAATCTCTTGTCCTGCATGATTGTAACATCTGGATATTTAATCCAACTTTTCCCACTTTAAAGATTGAGAATACAATTAGTTCTTCATCCTCTTCTGAAGTCATGTTTTAGTCAATGGTTTTGCGTTGCCAATATGCACTTTTAACACAGAACATGTCCAAAATACCTTAACTTTATACTCCAAAGAGCCTTTATTGAATGGGTTTTGTGTGATTGTCAGTTGGAACCTCATCACATTAAGGCTGGGATTAGCCATGCATTGTTGCAAATCCAGAAGGGCCCAGCGTGGAGAACCCATCGACCCACACTCTGCATTGCCTGCCTCCCCCCTCACTCCATCCCATACGGGCAAGCATCCACTGTCCACCTTCCCCCATTGTTTTCTATGCAACATGGGAAGCCTCTCATGTTGCAGTGGCTTACCACACTTCCACTTAACTTGTGTCATGGAGCTCCACTGGACTGATGTCATGGGATGGTAGCCAATAGGCTCTGTGTCACAAGTGAAGTGGAAGTGTCATATATGGGCAATTTTGCACATCTGATGAGGCTATATATCAAACATGTAAACTCTGCGGTTATATTGCTCTCTCTTTTTAAATTTCATGCCATACATCCTGTCACTTTGTCTGATATTTTTCAATACCCAAATAGACATTAAAAGTGTGAGGAGATATCCTTGTCTGGTCCTTTTTTGTATTTCAGTTAATCTTGTTGCATTGCCATTTACTAAAATTTGGGCTTTTTGAGCTGAATAGATTGCCTTTATTGACCAAATAATATTTTCACCAAAGTCCTTTATTTTAAATATTAAACTTAGTACTGCCCAAAATATTAGCTGTTATAGTATGTTTTTCATGTTTTATTTATGGATTATTCAATTTTTTATTGTTTTGTGGCATTCAATGTTTGCCATTCCCTTCTGGAAACTTCCCTGAGTCCCCTCAGGGAGATAGGGCAGGTTACAAATAAAGTTTATTCTTATTATTATTATTTTAAAGTTTTTCTCTGCATCTAGAAAAATCAAAATAGCCTTTTTGTCATTATGGTTTTCCAAAACTTCAATAATGTTAAGAAACATGGTAAATTCACCTCTTTATAGTGCTTTATAGATACAGGTGGCATTTCATATCCACAGGTGGTTTTTTTTAAAGACAAAACTTGATTTTGACATTTCATAGAAGGATTGCCATCTTATTATACCATTATAATGGAACTTAAGCATCTATGGATTGTGGTACCCATAAGATGTACTGGAACCAATCCCCAGTGGCTACCAAGAGCCTACTGGTTTTACTTTGCCTGGGAGAAGGGCAGTGGAGGTATACCAGTCAATTGCATTTTTAGCAACTGAAGTAAGTTAATGACAAAAATGAGAAATTTGAAGGATAAGTCAGAAACTAGGACATTTGACATGCAGCTGAAAACTTTGGACAGTTGAAGATGACTTGGGGTTTTCCTAGCTAAATCGGGACAGTGTCGAGTATGCTGTTGCCTAGCTTTCTTTTACTCACTCTTGCTCACCTTTCTCCCAGAGAATATAAAACTGTAGCAGTCACAAGCAGAGGTGACATGCTTATATAGTTTTCTCAGCAAGGGTAGATTATAGCATATTTTTTATAGATTTTCTACAGTCATTTGAAGTGTGGTGACATTTCAACAGCCCCCCTTCCCTCTTTTTCACAGGCCCATCTCGTGGCAGCTTTTGAAAAAAGCTTAGGAAATATGACAGGCCGGTTGCAAAGCCTAACAATGACAGCTGAACAAAAGGTATGTTTGGAACAGCAGATGCTGTAATGTGGAAATGTTGTTGCTTTATATTAAAGTTTACATTGAGGGCTGAGTGAAAGGACAGCTGTAAGAATAAACAGATGGGTGCATCCTTTTTTCATGACCCTCCCTATCGAAGCTTCATAAAATCTCAATAAGAATAACATTGCGCACCATCAGGTTTAATGTAGCTATATCAGAAGGCAGAGTGAAGATAAAATCTTTCATTTCCAGTTTTTAATTAAAACATTTACGAGTCTGGATTTAATCTGTATTGAAAGGTTTGACAACAAAAGCTGGTCATAAACCAAATGGAGTGTTTGTTCCATTTGGATCACATTATCAGAATACTAAATGTGAGATGAAAGATTTTTTAGGGAGGCTGGAAAGACAGTTTTCAGACTTTTATCAAGTGCTCTTGAAGGGGGGTGGAGGACTTTCCTTTGCATATGCCCATCGCCCAAAGTAAATATTTTCAAACCTTACTGCTGAAACGGCACTGCAGAGGAGGAAATGGTGCTAATTGTAGGCAATATGGTTTCACCTTAGCTTCTAGTTTGACTAAATTAGGGAACCTAGTAACCCAAGAAGTAGATTCTTCCTATGCCCAGTTGACCATCAGTTACATACTGATGCTGAAACCACATCACTTTGGTTTCCTTTTAAATAAAAAAATGTTCTGAAATAAACTTTTGATCATTCCATATTTTGTAAAGCTGCTCCCTTCCTCAAGGGAGTTTGTAATAGTTACTTTGACCTCAATAGACTTTTTCAGATATTTGAGTACTGCTCCTACCTTCCTTGCAGCTAAGGCTAAGCATCTTTAGCAACTTTAATCCCCATTATATAAAATGAAAACATAAAATGCCAATAGTCTAAATAGTTATAATTCAAATTCTGCTTGTTAATTCCTTAGAGAGGAGTTTTGTTATTGCACATCTTGTGAATCAGAAAATGTATCTTAAGGAATATTTACAGTATTTCTCCCCACACAGAGCATTAATTCTTACTATGGAGCACTGTAAAGACTAAAATCTTCCAATCTGAGAATTTTGGCCCACTGTATTTCCCGGTATTCAAAGAATACATTTATCCTTATTTTCACCCATAACACAATACTAGCATCATGTAAATTATTACCCTAGAGGAGAAAAAACATGGTTATTCTGATACATTTTAATGCTTTCCCTGCTGTTTCCCAAGGAATCGGAGCTCATAGAACTACGGGAAACCATTGAAATGCTGAAAGCCCAGAATTCAGCAGCACAGGCAGCTATTCAAGGAGCTTTGAATGGCCCTGACCACACTCATAAAGGTACAGTGTTTTGTTTGTTTGTTTCTGTTGCACTGAAAATAGATTTATGCTCCAGAGATGTGCTAAACTACGGATTTTCTGTTGTTTAGAAGAATGGAATCTGTGCCACTATTTAACAAGATCTTGGCAAATAATGGGGCCAGCATAGTCACTGTAGTCAACTCTCCCATCCTCTGGTTTTGAGATATTATTCTTCATAGAATGTTGGTACTACTTGTCGTGATTCTGCTTCTTGGGGAAAAAAACTCACATTATTGCTTATATTCCACATAATACCAGGGAGCTTTTTGGTTCATCAGAGATCTCTTGAGGAATTGCAAATTGCAATTTAGAAAATGGACCAGAAGACCAAGAGGAACAGCAGGGAGGAGGCAGTCATCATATTTAAAACCCTGTTTCCACATTCCTGTCAAAACAGAAAGTCAGAGCCATAATGGTTTTGTCTGGTTTTACTTTTTAAAACCTTTCACTCATTCATGGAAAAAATGGAGAAGGGAATAAAATATAGGCTTAGATGGTGCCTTAAAAAAATAAACATGGCTTGGAATTCAGAACTTCTAGAGTAAACTCCACATGCCTCCTTGGACCTCTACATTTTTATTGCCAAGAAGTCCTCCAGTTGCAAATCTTTCCAATGATACAGAGGAAACTCGAGGTTGTAACAGCTTTAGACAATGGAATCCTCCTCTATTCAACAACTTTCAGAAAACAGCATAGAGAGATTGCTCTCATTGTCTCTAGCTGAATTTAGATAACACATTTCATTCTCTGTATTTGTGATTAAAATGTGCTAAATGTGTCTTTCCTGAAGAATAATAGGGTGAAAATGTGTATTAAACTTTTATTCATGGAAATGGGGAGAAATGTTATTCATGTCGGTTTGGATGTTCCCTTCGAATAGGATAATGTCCACCATTAGCAATCTCCATCTGTGATGTTTGTTTGTTTGTTTGTTTACTTACTTACTTTATTTATAGTTCCACTTTATCCCTGTGGGGACTCAAGGCAGCTAACAATCACACACTTTGGTCACAATTTAAATTAAAGTGAATACAAATGATATTTCCATTTCCATTTGCAATGGACACAAGGGACTTTATCGAAGACTGGAAACTATGTCTTAACTTTGTAAAAAGAAAGGAGAGGTTTTTGTAATTTGATCTGTTAGAATTTTTGCATGGAATTTTTAAATCAAATAAAGGACATAATTGTATATGATTGTTTTCAACCCAAAGGGTGGGAAATCATAACAATGGGATGGATGAGAGGAGGGAATTACATAGTTAGGAGCGTTTACATTCTAGATCGGTTGTTCCCAACCTGTTGTCCAAGAGCTAAAATATGGTCCTCAACCTCACCATTATTACATTGTTGCAATAAGAGCAACTGGTCTCACAAAACCCTTTTATAGTGGTGAGGCTTATTAGGTATGGTTTTCTGTGGGTGGGCAGATGGCATCTACTGGATGGCTTATGTTGTGTACCAGAAACTAGAGCTTGATGTGGTCTATCCAATGCAATTTCTGAATCAGCACCCCAAATAATCAAACTGAATCTAAAGTGGACCAAAACTTATTTGTAACCGTTTTGGTACTAATGTTGAAGAATGGTCCCCAAAGTGGTCCCTGGTCAAAAAAAGGTTGGTAACTACTAGTCTAGATATAAGTAAATATTAGATAGATAGATATTTTTATTGATGTTCTTGATAAAAGTATTGTAATGTTTTTAATTGTGAGCCACTTTGAGTCTCTGTATGGAGAGAAAAAGTGGGATGATAATAATAGTAATAATAATAATATATGTGCGAACTTAAAATTTTCAAAAAAAATGAAAGAAAAGAAATACATTTCCACACTGAATTTTTTTTATAGATCTGCGAATAAGACGACAGCATTCCTCAGAAAGCGTTTCCAGCATCAACAGTGGCACCAGCCATTCAAGCATGGGCAGTGGTAATGATGCTGACTCCAAGAAAAAGAAAAAGAAAAACTGGGTAAGTGTTTTACAGATTTAGAAATATTGCTTTACTGGCCTTCTGTATTCCCCCTGCCCTGTTTCAAAAAATATGGCTTATATATATCCATTTTAGTGTCATTTTGAATGTGTTGCTGTTGTCGCTAGATTGGTATGGATCCATTTGCATGTTTGAGGTAGCAATATTGGCAAGCCAAATTTATTTATATCACTTTAAACATATGTAAGCTACAGCATTTTCTAGCTTTTTCATGTTCATTCTGTATGATAGGTCAAATGTCCAGAATACTTTAGTATAAAATGGAGCAAATCTGATGGAAATGTTTAAACCTAAATAAATATTAAGCCTTTGCATTGAGAAGACTGTATACTTACCATGAGGACATTAGATTTTACTGAAATAATGGGATAATTTACTTCTATTGTTTAAAATATGTTTATTACACAGGTAATATTTTTTTAAAATACTGATTCCAACTTCATTCCCTTGATTTGTAATTGCACACTCTTTCATGTTTCTGCAAGGTGAACTCTAGAGGAAGTGAGGTGAATATAAACCCCTGGAAAATTTGGCATGCATCTCAAAGAACTCTATCTTGGCATGATTGCTATTCATTTTGGCAGTAGGCTTTTATACTCTTCTAAAACAGATTATTCTTTATGTCTCCTTAGTTGTTTTTTTCTCTATTCATTTTGCCTCCAACTTTGAAATCTAGAAAGGGGGAGTGTTGCCAAAATCCATTTCTTTCTTCTTAGATATCCAGAAAGAGCATAAATTACTGCAATCCAATCGAATGCTTATTGCTTATACTTTCATTCTTGAACTGATGTTTGTAGAATAAAGTGCTCCAATATTTCGCAGAAGAATAATTTGGGTGATCAAAGCAATTATTTTGGATGGGGAGTGGGGTAAAACAAACCTTTTCCTTTGGTATGTTGTAGCTGTGTGCCTCCATCAGAAGCATTTGACAACTCAAGAGATAACGGCATCATACGCATTGCAAACCTAACTTTTGCCATCTCAGTTTCTGAAATAAATGGCTCTTTGGCTATTCTGTCCCTTTCAACAATGAATAAAAGTTTCTATAGCAACAAAAAGTGAAAATGAAAATGAAAAAGGCAGTGCTTGTACACGTGAACTTGCTTCTTTAAAACTGAACTGCAGTCAATTCCTCCTCTTTCCCAATCCTTTCAGCTTCTTGTTAGCAAAAAGACAAGCACCACATTGCAGCTTGAATATGCTTATTTTTAATCTATGCTTCTAAGAAGTTAAAGGTTTGAACTATTAAAGGAAAAACAATTAGTCATGAACAATGCACATAATCATATTGATTGGAATATATATATTTTTAAAAAAGATGAATTTTAAACAATTTAAAACCAGTCACCTAAAAGGGAACGCCTGAAAAACAGGCTTCCGTGGGAGGTGTAGGGTTTTTAATGAGCATCTATTTAGCTGTACTACTTGATCCTGCAACCTTTTCCATAACGCTGTGCTCAGTTGATTTTTAAAAGAACTCTTTCATTTGTGTTCCTAAAGATACTGTGTTGCACATGTTAATACCTGCTTATCTATACTGACCTCAGGCAGTAGCTAGATTGGCATCTGCAAACTAACTTTTCAGTAAAAGAAAAACATAAAGTGAACCAAACCATCAAAGACGTCCAAATAAATGTATTCTGTTTTCATTTTTTCCTAGCTAAGAAGTTCATTCAAACAGGCCTTTGGAAAGAAGAAATCTACAAAGCCTCCTTCTTCACATTCTGACATAGAAGAAGTGACAGATTCGTCGCTTCCTTCCTCACCCAAACTGCCCCACAGCTATGGAGAGTGTCCGTCTTCATCAATAAAGCCATCCCAATCAACATCTGCGTATGTTTTCTACTTTTTGCACGATAAACTCTTTTAAAAGATTGTTTCTAGTTAAAGAAGCAATTCTTGGTGTTGTGATTGGTAAAGTATTGGCACTGCCTCTGAACTTTTGGTCTGGAGCTCCCTTTCTCATTTTAGACCTCTTAACCCATTATTTAAAAATTAGCCCAAAATCTGGCTGCTTTCTAGCTTCATATGCTTGCTTTACAACTTTCTTGAAAAATACGGATCTAGCATTCTTTTTCCCCTTTGCTTTAGAGCAGGGAGGCACATGTCTGACTGACTGTCCCCTGTCTTTTGGGGGTTTTGCCTTGCCACAAAATCTTTCAGACACTTCTCTTCTATCTAAAAGCAACTATCTAGAAACAAAACAATTGTGGTGTTTTGAAGACAATTGAAATTATCATAATCCTATCAGATGCACAAAATGTAATCCTCAATTGATGAAACATGCATGTATGCATATGTGTTCACAGTATACATGGAGCCTCCGGTGGTGCAATGGATTAAACTGTTGTGCCAGCATAACTGAAGACCGACGGGTTGGAGGTTCAAATCCAGGTACAGCATGGATGAGCTCCCTCTGTCAGCTCCAGCTCCCCATGTGGGGACATGAGAGAAGCCTCCCAGAAGGATAGTAAAACATCAAAGCCTCCAGGCGTCCCCTGGGCAATGTCCTTGCAGACAGCCAATTCTCTCACACCAGAAGTGACTTGCAGTTTCTCACGTCGCTCTTAATACACACACACACACAAGTATACACCTAGATATGAATATAAGTGGAATGGGAAGTGAGATAAATATTCTTAAAAGATTCCCATTTACTATGCAGCATATGATCCAGTCAATAGACCAGGAAATGCAGCAAAGACTGTGATCATCTAGTAGTAATAAATATGTACATATGTGCCTTCAAGTTGTCTTATTTTCATAGTGTTTTCTTAGGTAAGGAATGCTCAGAAGTGGTTTTGTTAATTCATTCCCTTGAAACACAACCTGCAACACCTGGTGTTCATGGGCAATCTCCCATCCAAATACTAATTAGGTCCAAACTGCTTAGATTCGAAGATCTTTTGGTATCAGGTGTCTTTTGTGTCTTTATAATATTACAGTGAGGAGACACTGCAAAATGAGCTGCATCCAAAAACACCTAAGGCAGGGAAGAGGTCCTTCTAGTAGTGAAAGAAGCTATTTACTCTCAAGTTTAATGTTTTTACCTCCTCTCATTAGATATGGGTAACTCCAATTAACTCCAGGTTTTGTCCATCAAAGCACTTAAAGATGCTCTCTGGGACATTTGCCATTTGCAAAACACTGTGTGGCTTGGCTTGTGAAGCAGTAATTGCTGTTGCTGTCATGTAATGGCACTTCACATACTAAATAACAAGAGGCAGCCAGTCCTGCCAAAAATGAGAAGGAAGGAGTAACATAACTAATACATTTGTAAAACAAGCGACCAAAATAGAAATATAAATGCCAAATGCAATGCAATACAAAGCAAGTTAATTGCTTTTATATACCTTTGAACATATGCTTTCCTTATAGATTGCATTGATGTATTAAAATAGATTGCCAATGTTGCTTCCTTCCCACTTCTCTGCCTAAGCATTAAAAAATGTGCAATGAAGACAACTTCAGGTTTTTGATGGATAGTTTGGAACTTTGTCATACCAAAAATCTTCCTGCATATATAAAACTAATCTCTCATACTTTCCTAACAGGTTTTTCTTGAAATATACTATGCTTGGTTATGTAGGAAGGCTCTGACATGAAAGAGCATTTGAAAATTGTGGTTGCAATTCTGCACACACTTTATGGAAATTATACTTTCAGACATTTACCTGCTATCTGATTTTGTGGCAAAGAGGCATCCATTCAGCTTGATGACGATTGCATTTTTAAAAATATTAATTTTGGTATATTTTTAATATTTAGCTTATCATTCATTATCCACCCAACCTTCTTATATTTCCATTCTATTGCATAGTTGGCTTTTTATGTTCCTTTTGTTTTGTTTTGGCCTGATTCTCATTTTCTAAATCATTTCCTTTACTTTCTTTCACTTGCATCTGTCTGTCTAATGCATGTATATGCAGGTCATCCTTAATCTGGGCTCCAAAGAAAAGACAAAACGGTCACGTGATCTACAAGCATAGATCCCGGTAAACTGGCATGTGGGGCTTCAAATGATATCTTCCAAAAACTAGAATAAAATTGGCAATCTCTCTCCCCCCTCCAGCCAAGTTTTTGTTGTCATTCTTTGTTTTGCTTTTTGAGGAGGAGTAGTTAGGTTTACATTATACTGCAGCTGTAGGATATCATGCATGATATAATATGTAGTTTTAATAGTCAAGTTATGTAGAGGGATACTGTGCAGAACTCACACAATTGAAAAAAAATTCAGTATGTTTCAAGAGGAAAGCAATTTCTTTTGGTTACTTTTAGGCTTAATTACTTCTCATCTGGTTTCATGTAATAGTACTTTCCATTTTTCACATAGGATAGAGCAAGGAGTCTCCCTTGCATCAGAGCTGTTGATTTATGTCCTTTGAGAAAGTGGCAGCAAGGCAGGCTATAAATATGCAACTAGGCTACTATTTTACATTCCTATGTGTCTCCAGGAGGAAATTTTTTTGAAACTCATCATCTGTCAACCCCAATATGGATATGCAAGGGAATGTGATAGGGCAGTTAGGTCTGTAGCTAGGTCGAATCCTGCATGGTGAACTGGATAGAGTGTGCAGAGAATCTCAACATTTGGACAGTTTTCAGTGCAGAGTCACTGCCATATGCAATCATTCTTCAGAGATCCTCATATGACTATATTATTGTATGAAGCAACTGAACTGGTGAATTTAAACATTCCCATTTATCACTTGTGGAATCCAACATCAGGTGATAATTTGTTCAATCAAGTATCAAATGCCCAGGTATAGCACTCCAAAAGTCCAAACTTCATCCTAAGCAATGCAGTATATTAATAGAATCTGTTCACAAGTCATGTCGCAAAAACAAGTGAATAATACCAGTACTGAGTAAATAAGGAGTAAGAATGTACAGGTAAATTGGCCATGTGTTTTTGCGTTGCAGAATGCAGAGAATATTGGCAGAGATAAACAAACCATTCACCTTTAGTACTTTTCTTTTAATCATGACTGTTGGAAAATATTTCACTTTTAATACAACTGCATTATAAACCAATAGCTGTTTTGTAAAATACCGTAGTTCTTCACTTTGGGTGAAAAAAATGCATGCAGAATAATAAATGCAAAAATGTGAAGTTGAGTAGGAAAGCTATACAAACAAGGTTATCTAGATATTTGCTCCTTTTATGTTTTAAAATGGAGCCCATTCACATTGCATTGATGAATTGATGACATTCTCCCTATTGGACCTAGAAGTCACAAACATCAACCCTTTTCTATTATTTGACACAGAACAATGGCACTCTACCATTTAGAGAGAACATTCCTTTAATCTTCTGCCTCTTTACTTTCTCTTTTCTTTTTTTAGGATCTGTGAATGCACAGAGGCAGAAGCTGAAATAATTCTGCAGCTGAAAAATGAGCTCAGGGAGAAAGAGCTCAAGTTAACAGATATTCGTCTTGAGGCTCTCAGTTCAGCACACCATCTTGACCAGATTCGAGAAGCCATGAATCGCATGCAGGTCAGATCAGCGGAACAATTGACTAGGGCATTACTCACTAAAGCCATGTATTTTAAACCTGTAGATGACAATCACTGTGGGCTGAATGGAAGAAAGAAATGGGATCAGTGAAAATAATTTAGCTGCGACTGGAAAGTAGTGTAATAAATACAGAAGTAGATCCTTGGATTATTGTCTCTTTGTGAAATGTGCTATTTTGCCTGTCACAGTCATTGGCAATGATCCCCTATAATTGCCAGTTTCTCTGCAAAAATGTCCTAAGAAATAATCTACTTAGAAAGGAAGCTGAATGGCTGCTGGGGCTTTAGAAGAATGTTAGCTGTTTCCAGGCTTCACAACACTAGTCTTTATGACTTCTTAACCGTTGGCCTACATTCTATCTTTTCCAGCTTTGTGCTTTTGTGCTGTTATCATCTTCTTCCAATAGCCAAGCTTCCAAGATAGTAAACCAGTTTGATTTGTAAGATAATACTCACTAAGATATCTAAACTCAATTAGTTGTAGGCACATACAAGGTAGTTAATTGTGTATGCTCCACTAACTTCAGTAGGATTTATTTACCATAATGGTTTATAGGAGCATGGCCTGAAACCCACAGTTCTAACCTAAATAGGATTATTTGAATCGAAACCTTGCGCAATTGATCTTAGAACGGACTCAGACCATGAACTTGGATGGCGTGTTTTCCAAGTTTTTAACTTTTAAAATCTATTTTAACTCTGTGTTGTTGTAGGTTTTAACTCTTGTTTAATATGTTGCATTTTTTAAAAAAATGTTTAGGTGATTGCATTGAGGCACAATGTTGTGCCATTGTAAGCCGCCTTGAGTCCTCCTGTCAGGGTAGAGAAGAGCAGGGTACAAGTATGGCAAATAAACAAACAAATACATAAATTTATAAACATAAATGCCACAATGGCTTTAATTTTATTGAATGGTTTCAATCTGGTTAAGAGAAGGAGGTAACTTTGGTTGTCTTGATGGTAAATCTACATCAGGAACTTGATAGGGTTACTGTATTTCTGTTAGTCTTGGACCTCTCAGCAGCTTTTGATACCACAGTAGTCTATTGGGTAAACTCTCTAGGGTGATACTTGGAAGTGCCGTTATGCAAAGACTTCAGTTCTTTTTGGTTAGTCAAGTTCAGAAAATGGTGCTAGAGGATGCCTGTTTCATGCTCCAGCTGTTTGACTGTAGCATCCCTCAGTTTTGCAGCCTGTGCTATTTGATATTTACTTTAAAGTACTGAGATAGGTTGCTCTGAAATGGGGAATTTGGTATAACAATATGCTAATGATGCCCTACTCTCTTCCTTTTTTCCATCTAATTCAGAGAGAAAGCTATTTAATCAATAATGAATTGGATGGATCAAACAAATTGAAGTTTGATGCATTCAAAATGAAGGTGTTTTTGATCAGTCAAAAGGCAGCAAGGTAATAGCAATTGAAATATGCTGGATGTGGTCAGATTCTCTCTGAACAGTTTGGGAAGGAGGTGTTATAGGATTCATCCTTGAAGCTCTATTTCAGATATGGCCAGGAATACACTTGCACATTGAAGCTCGTGGACTAGACATCATCATGATGTCTGCATAGTAGGGTGTAGCATCAACTGGATATTAAAGACACACACACACACACACACTTGACTCATATACATATGTGTGTGTGTGTGTGTGTGTGTATGGCAGTCCCCAAGTTACAAACAAGATAGGTTCTGTAGGTTTGTTCTTAAGTTGCATTTCTAAGTAAGTTAAAACATTTTAAAGTGTAACTCCTGCCCTATCTATCTATCTATCTATCTATCTATCTATCTATCTATCTATCTATCTTAAAGCTTTGAGTAGTATAGGGACAGATTAATACCCCTGCGGTATCTGTTTTACTGTCTGTGCCCTTGTTCAAAAGATTTCACCTCACTTTTTCTCCCTGTGATAATTGGATTTGGAAAAAAATAGCTTTTTGTGGAAACAAGTATTGATGAAAAACGTTCAGCAGAGACACCTTTTCCTCATGATATTTCAGGAGTGAATTTCTCTTTCTAGGGGTGAATTTGTTTCACCCTGTTGCCTCACTCCTGTTCTTAACTATGAGTCGTTCGTAAGTCAGATGTTTGTAATTTGGGGACTGTGTGTGTGTGTATGTACACACACACACACACACATATATATATACATGCATGCATACACATATTATATTGTATCTCAACACAAAAAGAAAAATATTAAATTAATAAATGATAATTTACCAAGTTACAATTGAGTTAGTACTCATTCTAATTGGAATTTCTAATTGGAACTAGTTCAATGAAGTAAGTATAGTCATTACTTTTTTTCCATTTCAGTGGGCTATTCAGAGCACATATAAATTGGGATTCAACTTTCTATTAGCCACTCAAGTAGTTTTATGGATTTTTGCCATTTCCCAAAAGCTTTTGGAAGGAGTTGTGTATTTTTGGCACATTTTAGAGGCACCATGGTTATCCATTGCTTGGCAGTTCTACCCTCTCCCGACTACTTAATTAGTTTCTTGCTTAATTGGTTTTTTAATCTTTCTAAGCTGTCATTTTCAGTTTCTTGTTTTTCTTTATGATGAGAATGTGCATGTAAATCTTTTAATAATCCTGCAACATTAGGATGTTACAAATTTGAGATCAAAATATAGTTTTAGATTCATAGCACATAGTTGTTTGAACTTCATGAAGCAGCCAATATGTTGATTTCATCCAAGAACTCACTTCCTAGAATCGTGTATCTTCTCATGCCATTAGTATCAATAGAGTAATAATTTAGCAGTGCATAGGATTTGTCTTCCAACCCCTCGAAATAACGAGACAGACACAAATATATATGGTTTCAAATTTGGGCAACTTTTATTGAATAGTTACCTATTTAACTTGTAACTCAACTAACTTTTTTGGTGTCAGTTCAACTTGGTGTGTGTAAGCTGAGGTAGCGTCTCCTAACGTCTACCCTTCAGCTCTTCAGGCGTACTGTCTGGGTCCCCTGTAGATTTCAACCCGGGCAACCCGTAAGGGAAACATCAGGAGAAATCTCTCTCAACTTTTGAGACTAGACTCTCCCGTTCCTGGGACATTCCTCATCACCTCACCCCTAAAATTAACCGTCTAGGTGAGTGTTTGCATAATGCCCCACACCCCTTAAGGTGCCTTAAGTGTCTACAACCTTGAATAACTCAACTATTTACGCTTAGCTAGTTTACTAGCCGACCATTCCATCTAAGCCCCTAATAGACAGTATAGGATAGGCAAAACCCAGTGGGCGAATTCCTATCCGACCCCCAAATGTTAAACCATTTGAGCGATCATTATTATACTATCCATGGGCGGGAGTGGTGGGCGATGTCTTGATGCAGACTGAGGGAAAAAGGGGCTGGCACCAGTATGCCAGCCCCTCCTCCCTTACAGCAGATTCTGCAAAATTAACCAATCTCTTCTCCGAGGGGAGGAGACAAGTTGCTCCACCAGCCAACAAGTTGGATGGTGAAGTGTATTGTCTTCCAACCCCTCGAAATAACGAGACAGACACAAATATATATGGTTTCAAATTTGGGCAACTTTTATTGAATAGTTACCTATTTAACTTGTAACTCAACTAACTTTTTGGTGTCAGTTCAACTTGGTGTGTGTAAGCTGAGGTAGCGTCTCCTAACGTCTACCCTTCAGCTCTTCAGGCGTACTGTCTGGGTCCCCTGTAGATTTCAACCCGGGCAACCCGTAAGGGAAACATCAGGAGAAATCTCTCTCAACTTTTGAGACTAGACTCTCCCCGTTCCTGGGACATTCCTCATCACCTCACCCCTAAAATTAACCGTCTAGGTGAGTGTTTGCATAATGCCCCACACCCCTTAAGGGGTGCCTTAAGTGTCTACAACCTTTGAATAACTCAACTATTTACGCCACGGATTGGGAGCAAATGTCCTATTTAGCTCCCATCCCCCACCAAGCCATCCACTATAACCGAACACCTATCATTTGTTATGCCGAAACACTAAATTGCCCATAGCAAACAGATGGATTCCATCTGATCTGTAAAGGTGAGGGCTGTCAAGCAAGATCTACCCAAGGGATATGTAGAGACCCCTAACTCTTGCAAGCACCGTGTGTGTGGCCCGGTTCACCCGGTTTCTGGCCACTTCGATATATATATATATATGTATATATATATATTTTAAAATTATTGTCATTATTTTTAAATATCCCCGCTATTTGACCCCGACAGCGAGGAAGGGATGTTTGTAATTTGGGGACTCTGTGTGTGTGTATGTACACACACACACACACACACACACATATATATATATATACATGCATGCATACACATATTATATTGTATCTCAACACAAAAAGAAAAATATTAAATTAATAAATGATAATTTACCAAGTTACAATTGAGTTAGTACTCATTCTAATTGGAATTTCTAATTGGAACTAGTTCAATGAAGTAAGTATAGTCATTACTTTTTTTTCCATTTCAGTGGGCTATTCAGAGCACATATAAATTGGGATTCAACTTTCTATTAGCCACTCAAGTAGTTTTATGGATTTTTGCCATTTCCCAAAAGCTTTTGGAAGGAGTTGTGTATTTTTGGCACATTTTAGAGGCACCATGGTTATCCATTGCTTGGCAGTTCTACCCTCTCCGACTACTTAATTAGTTTCTTGCTTAATTGGTTTTTTAATCTTTCTAAGCTGTCATTTTCAGTTTCTTGTTTTTCTTTATGATGAGAATGTGCATGTAAATCTTTTAATAATCCTGCAACATTAGGATGTTACAAATTTGAGATCAAAATATAGTTTTAGATTCATAGCACATAGTTGTTTGAACTTCATGAAGCAGCCAATATGTTGATTTCATCCAAGAACTCACTTCCTAGAATCGTGTAACTTCTCATGCCATTAGTATCAATAGAGTAATAATTTAGCAGTGCATAGGATTTAACTAGAAATAAGAGGATTAGATCTTTGTTATTGATCATGCTTGGTATCTCTCATGCTCAGAGCCTGCATACATACAGCAGGATCTCATTTACAGATAATTATTTAGGCAGCTAGAGACATGTAAAAGTACTTAAAATTGAGAGTTTATTAAATTTCAAACTATTAATTTCCTTGGATGGTGTGTTTTCCTATTCTTAATGGAAAAATGAGCCTCAGAGTAATGGCTTGGTACCTGCTTGCTGGACAAAGCAAATAGCATGAGAATATAGAACATAATTTTGTACCACTGTCCCCCTATTCTAGCCAGCCATACTATATTTCTAGTGGTGGTTGAGAGTTTACTATATCTTACAATGTTGATAGCGAAATCAGTTGGACTTCATACAATCAAAGAGGCAATCTTTACAACAAAGATAAGTAAATAAAATGTGTCACATAAAAGTTTCAGCTGATGCACTGGTGAAAATTCTAGTTTGACCTTCTTATAGCCCTGAAACTTACTTTGCTTTAGGTGACAAATTATGCATATCCATAATTCATTCATTTATATTGAATTCCTTGTTTACCACTGCCACTATCCCACTGTTAAATATTGATTTCCTGTACTTTAAATATTAGAATGAGATTGAGATATTGAAAGCGGAGAACGATCGTTTAAAGGCAGAGACTACAAGTACTAGCAAACCTACCAGGCCAAGTTCAGAATCTTCAAGCAGCACATCTTCCTCTTCTTCGCGGCAGTCTTTAGGGCTTTCCTTGAATAACTTGAACATCACTGATTCAGTTACATCAGGTAAATCATTTTTTTCTGCTTTTATACAGTTTTTAGTGCCTTGCCATGTTTTATCACAATTTCATGTTTTAAATGCTAAAATGCCATTCATTATTAAAAAATAAGGTCTTCTGTTTTAAAATTGGAAGTAAATGAGGTTATTGATGATAAATAATAATGTGCTATTTGTATTATCAGAATGACAGAGAGGCAAACCAAGGGGGAAAGGTGGAAATGAACAAAACTCATCATTGTTTAGTTGAGTTATATTCCACCCAGCCCCTTAAGAACTCAAGTGGTTACAAACATCAAATCACTTAGTTAAAATCACAAATTGCAATCACATATCGAAATATTACAAATCACCTTAAATTGTAATCTCTAAAATTATGAATTTCAAACATTTAGTAATATATTTTTCAAATGTAATACAGAGAGTAGAGAAAACAAATTAATCATTATTTCCTGGAAATAAGTGGATGTACAATCAAAAGATACTCCTAACAAGGTACCTTATTCAGTCTTATCTTGTAAGCTAAGCAGTATCAACTCTTGCTAGTATTTGAATAGGAGATCACTAGCAAATACCAGGTACTATATACTATATTTCAGGGGAAAGCACTGGCAGAATCACCTCTGAATATTTTTGCTTATGAAAACTCTATGAAATTAATGGGGTGACCATAAGTTCACAAGTCACTTGAAGACACATACAAACACATGCAACCCATGTTTTAGGCTTCATTAACAAAAATGAATCCCATAATTCATGATCCAACGGCTCTGAAAACTTTTAGAGGACCAGAACCATTTGTGAAATCTATTCATTACAAATGTGAGTGATTTGCCTTCACAATGTGAAATGATCCTTGATCCAGGTACCTTGAACGGTCTGGGGCCAGTGTACCTTAGGGACCGCCTCATCCCATACTGTCCCGCTAGGTCATTACGTTCAGAAGTGGGCCAACTTTTAGAGGTGCCTGGTATTAAAACATATCACCTGACGGCTACAAGACGGAGGGCCTTCTCAGTAATCGCCCCTACCCTCTGGAACGCACTGCCTTCCGGAGTCCATGTTCTCACGGACCTAGTGGCATTCCGGAAGGCATGCAAAACCACCTTGTTCCAGCAGGCCTTTGGGCATGGATGGCGAGATTACTCTGCCTCCTGTATAGCATGTCCTGCTGCATTATACGCACTTATGCCATTGGCTGTTGTGTATTTTTATTGTATTTTACTGTTTTATCCATTATGGTTTTATGTCTGTTTTAATCCGAATGTATTATGTAAGTTGCCCCGAGCCACCCGGGAGTGGTGACTCATAAATTCGAACAATAAATAAATAAATAAATAAATAAATAAATAAATAAATCCTAAAGGCAGACGTAGATTTTAGAATTTTATAAAAAAATCAAGGAGATATCATTTGCCAAATTTAATATATATGTTTAAAATCATATGTGTTTTTGGTTTATTTGCTAGATATTTTGCTGGAAGACGTGTCAGGTGGAACACTCCACAAAGAAGGGCAGAATGTTAAGATTATAGTTACAATAAACAAGGGCTATGGCCGATCCCAGGTACTAAAATATTAACCTTTTATTGCTGTGTCCATCATGATATTTGTACTTCTGCTGTTACCAAGACTGTAATATATTCATTTAATTGTCCAATAGGTAACACTGAACACAATGTTTTTTTCTCACAATGTATTTGTGTCATCTTGACAATTCCAATAGTTGATTATAAACTTTCAAGGAATATGACATAACTACATAACCATTATAAACTATCATTGGGATCTCTGAATTAATAAAATGTACATCATTTTTGTTCTGTCCAAAGCAACTTTTCTAGAGGTATAATCAAACACTGACAAAATATGATCTATTCTCATATGCAAGTCAACTTAATGAAAAAGTTGGGGGCAGGTTTTGGAACAAAAATATGTATTTTGATATGACTTATCAATAAATCGTTCTGTGGAAAGAGGAAAGCACTAGATCATCTCAGGAGGGCAGCCCCTCTTGTTTGCCACATTGTCACCATTTTCCTGGCCAGGCTTTCAAAAAAACCTTTTTCTACTTTATTCAGAGAAGAGGATTGTTTCATTTTTTGATAAACATGAAGGACTTATCAAAAAAGTAAACGGTAACCTTCTTTGACTAGAGTGAGAGCTTACCCCATCTTGAGAAGAAGCCCCAATGCCTTCTATGCTCTTGGTGCTCCTTTGAGGGGAATTGTCAAACAGCCATCACTACTGCTCCCCCCCCCCCAGCACGTTGGTATTAACATTGGAGGTGGTTCGTTTTATATATATATAAGAGGTAAGGTCAATTACTTATATTGGCCATGGATCAGTTGACTCAGGTTTCTTAGGTTGATTTCTTGTTGTACACTCAAGTGTGTACAGCAATACTTTAACAATGTTGAACTATAAAATTCCTCCCCTTCATGCTTTTGTTCACTGCCTCTTAATTTTGCAGGATCAAAAAATACATGCATATTTGGTTGGCTCTATCGGGGTCAGTGGTAAAACAAAATGGGATGTATTGGATGGTGTAATCAGGAGGATTTTCAAGGTAAGACTTCAGTCAGTCTAGGAGCAGGAGCATTGGCTCCAGTTTATTCTGATGATGTATCTGTTATCTATTGCTTTGCCTAAACAATTAGATTGGGAATTATGTTTATTCATGTTTATTAATCATCATAGTGTTCTGCCTAGAGCATGGCTGCTCTGTGGAACAAAGTTGCTTAGATATCCAAAGATTCATGAAACATTTTGAATGCTAATCTTGATAAGACTTTAGGCTGGAATCCTGTCCCATCATCTATATATATAAAGGAAGAGCCGTCATGTGAAGACTACCTTAAACAGAGAAACCTTACAACGCAGAAACACAAAACTTGCCAACAGAAATAGGCCTCAAGCAAGGTACGTTTGTAGCAAAGAAACTTTCCCCCCCAAAACCTAAAAGGCCCCCAAAACAATGAGTAAAAATAAAACTACATTTCCCAGCATCCTCCGGGGCTGCCAACGACTCTCCCAGCCTCTACATTCTGACAACATGATTGGCTGCCAATAAGGGCGGATTTTCATAACTGCTGTACTGGCCAGCCAACATGAACATTCCGACCCATAACAAACTGTCAGAGGAGTGCCAGAGCCTCCTCCAACACTTTCAAATCAGAAGACCATGATGGAGATCAACACCATTCAAGGGGAGCTCTTCTTCCTTTCCCAAAAGATCTCCAGTGGCTTGGAATTCCACATGAATAAGAGGACCATCCAGCAACAATGGGGTTTGCCAAGGAGGGTGCTCCAGCCCCTCTATATGCTGGCTCCAGCGCTGGAAGAGCTCCCTCAGATGGCCTGTCCATGAGGAAAGCCTCATCGGACATCGACCTATGGGTGCAAAAGACACAGAGCAGGACATCTTGAAAAAGAGAGGAGCAGAAAGTAAGCTAGACATGAAGATCTTGAGAAAGGTGGCTAAAAAGGATACGGAAAGGATTTTTAACAGTCCCCCAACAGACACTGGACGCACCTGTGAAGATAGAGATCCCCTGACAGGACAAGCCCTCCACAAGCTGATCTGTCCTGGCCATGGTACAAGTCAAACCCGAAGGACTGCAGGCAAAGAGCTGAGGCACAAACATAAAACACCCAATTCACTTCGACACCATAACTAACAACAATTTCAATCCTTACATACTCAGACTTTCTCGCATCTCCTAAATAGGGCACAGCAACGCGTGCCGGGTACAGCTAGTTGCGTATACATAAGTACTGTAATTACAGTGCTATGCCTTCATCCTGGCCTTACCCTTCATTCCTCTTACTGGTGGGAGGGGGGGGAGTGACTGTAATAAATATATACTTTTATCACTAGGGAAGCAATTGGTTGCCATTTCCATAATTCCCTGTAATTGATCCCCATTCCAACAGACAGAAAAAGGGTCCCTTACACCAGAAATCACTTGTGTGAGTGATAATGAGAATGGCAGCCACTGGTTCTTAAGCAACAAGGGAATGGTCCCCTTTCTCATCAATCACAATAGCTGCTACCTGGTTAATGGAGATTTTTGGACTTTCATGGTTCCTGTGCAATCTATAAAGTAATCTATGTAGGGACAGTGAATACATAACAGTCACAAATGTATAACTACACGTTTGTAACACACATTTGTAACTGTAATGCAAGGTTCTGCTCCATGATATCCTCCTGTTAGAGGAAGTGGCTTTAGACATTGATTTTGAGTGTCTCCTACCTTGATGTCATATACTGTAGTCTGCCCTGCTACTGAAATCCATGTGTTTGGCATCAACTATTGTACAAGAAATGTAGTTCTCCGTGCATTTTTGGACCTCGATTAAACACGTTTCTGAGATTAAGGTGTGACTGGGATTTATAGTGATCCCTTAGCACTTTTCCATACATTACGCCCCTCCACATTATATGTTATATCAAGGTGACTAGAAACAATCAGACTTGATAATTTTGGCCCCTTCCACAATGCCCTATATCCCACGATATGTTCCCAGATTATCTACTTTAAACTGGATTATATGAGCCTCCATTGCCAGATAATCTGAGATAAACAGATATTTTTGGGGTGACCGTGACACAGTACCAAGGACAAAACACACTTCATTGTTTTTGTTCTAAAGATCCCCCATTTTGTTGCTATTTATGTCCATTTGGATGTATTATCTGAATGATTACCAAAATGTTCACTGATTTACACATTGAGAGCAATATCTTTTACCGCATGCAAAAAGTAGACAATATATGCAAAAGTATTGCTGTAAAGGCCCCAGCTTAATACAGCTATGTCCCTACTTTAATCTTGCTTCCTTTCCTTCTTGATGCATGAGCAACATTATATTACATATTAAATAAATGTCAAAATGTTTGAGGATTGCATGAGGTCCAGTGGGAAATACCTTTGTGTTATGAACCTGCCTTTTGACATATAAACCTCAAACAAAGCAAATGTCCTTTAACTACAAATGAAGGAAATAAGGCTGACATTTGCAGATGTGGGTACATTTGCTTATTCTGTCCTATCGTATATAATGCCATTTTCTTTTTGTTTATATTTTAATTTAGGAATATGTTTTCCGGGTGGATCCAGGTACTAGCCTTGGTTTAGGCTCAGACTGTATAGCTAGCTATTGTATAGGTGATGTAATTAGATCGCATAGCCAAGAAGTGCCTGAACTGCTACCTTGTGGATATCTGGTTGGAGATAGTAACATAATCACCGTAAACCTTAAAGGTAATACTGGATTTTTCTTAATACCTTTCTTCTTTGCTTACCTCAAATAATTATTTCTTCAATATTTTTTCAGCACTGAGTGTATTTTAATATTGAAATGCTTAAGTAAAAATTGGCATATCAAGCACGTTCAGTTTTGTCAGTAATAATTTAAGGAGGGGTGAAAATAACAGTCATTGCTTTTAATTCATTTTCTGGTCAAGTAAGATGGGTAATTTTCCACAGTTTTAGCCTAGCATTCACACTTCCTTATGTTTTTCAGGCAAGAATTCTGACAGAAATACTGATATTTGATTCTGAACAGAAATGCTATAACAACAACAACAACACTTTATTTATATTCTGCCCTTCTCACCCCGAAGGGGACTCAGGACAGATCACAAGTACACATAGACGGCAAACAGTCAATGCCGTTTTGTATTGACATACACAGACAGACAGAAGGAGGTTTTTGTGTTGTGCCACAGGGATGCTGTCGCTCCATCCTCTTATGACGAAGAGCTGTCAGGACTTCCGCATTCCAGCATCTGATTTTCCGCATTCCAGCATCTGATCTTCTTTTTTTATGGCATTGTAAAAACCTCCCCTGCTTTTATTAGTGGTACCTAATTTCTCTAATTACAGCTAAAGCTGTTTTTAAACTGCTTAGGTAAACAGCGGGCAGGGCTGACGGTTGGCTGCTCACGCCAGCCCAGGGTTCGAACTTACAACCTTTCGGTTGATAGATCTTTAGCTGCTGCTGATTTAACTGCTGTGCTAAACCTCTGGGCCAATGATCTTTTGTACACTCTCTAGATAGACAGATGGTTGTTTTGGCACCAACATTCCCCCTACTCCCTGCAATCTTGCACAAAAATAATTCACATGGTTATTTGGTGCAATAATTCTGTTTTCTGCACACACAAAATATAGCAACCTTGCACAAAAATAAATTAATAGCTGTCTGGAAACAGTGGCTTTGCCCTTGCATCACACACTAGATATAATGTTATGGAAATGCCTAATCTCCCAGTCATAACCCTGAAGCAACCCTTAAACACAGGCAGACATAAAGAGAGATACCATTCTGTAGTACCACAGAATGAAGCACCAAAAACATAGCGGCCTACCAGTGAGTGGTGATATGTTCACCAGCATCACAGGGTTTTTTCTTTCAGTACAGATTCCTGGATTTTAAGGTAAATTTGGGGGCATTTGTGGTCATTGCAATGGTACCACAATTGTAAATGTGAAAACAATTGTAAGTGTGTAACAGAAAACCACCCAGTGGTTTTTGGCACAAAAACCAACACTTGTAATGCAACAAGATTGACATCAATTTCTGTTCAGAACAATTTCCTGAAACATTTCAAAATGCATGACTGCCAAGTGAGAATTGTGAAGAAGTGCTTGTTTTCTCTACAGTGGGGAGAAAACTGGAAATTACTCATCTTTACTTGGCAAGGATGAAATACTCAAATATTTGCATCTCTTTTAATAGGAAAGCTAATGTTGCAAAATGAGCTTTAAAATTACTGGATCCCAACAGCAAATGGAATTTCTCTGTGGTAGCAAACTGTAAAAACACACCTTAGAATATTAATCAGATTCAGAGCTTGCATTGAGCCATATGGCATGTATGTATTGTATTATATTTATTTATTCATATCCCGCTTTCCTCCCAAAGCTGGGACTCAAAGCGTCTTACAGAATAGAAAGAGATACAGGTAAAAAACACATGTGGATGAAAAACATACAAAATATTTTTTATAGTTACATTTGTAAAAGTTATGTTTATAGTGAAGATGCATACTGCTTATGGAGATGCGCAGCTGCCTTTTCTAACAACCTTGAATTTGAAGGTGTGGTTCAGATTCTAATTCCCCGTGAGACTCCAATCAGATATTACATGGTGAATGTGATTGTTAGTTTTGGATAGATCAGTGTATTTCTAATCAATTTCAGTTTAGAAAATGTCAAGTCACAAATTTCACCTCTTACCTGCATCAATCTGTAACTTGTTTAAAATGCAGATAAAAATACATTTCAGTATTTTCTTATTCCAAACTCTTTGCAATGTATATTCACTTCATTATACTGGTTAATCCAAAACTATATCACAATGTTTGGTGAAGTGCAGTGTGATTTGGGTGTTTTTCTTTAGCAGTGCAGACCAAATAAATCCCTGAAATATATCAAGGGATAATACATAGTCAACTAATTATTGGTGAGTGAAGAAGATGTATTGGTGTAGAACAGGGCAAGTTAGATCTAACCTTCAGACTTTAATTATTTTATCCTAAACACATCCTGATCAAAGCTTGCTATTTCAATACTGAGTTTCCTCCCTTAGTATATAAAATTAGAACAAAACAGAATTTTAGTATAAATGAGGGGTTAGAATTCTGAATCTACCACTTCAAACAGGGACTTTAAATATTTCATGTAGACATGGGGGCTTTCTATTTTGAGGTTCTTGAAAAAGCCTTTGTGTCATTTGGTGTGATATCTCTCTCCTGCTAACCCTTACTGCTTTCACTTTGACCTTTTTCTTTTAAATGACTCAAATGTTTCAGATATACATCACTGCCCCACTGAGTTTTTGCTTCACGTTTGCTTTGATTACGTTGCTTCCACTCATCTTGTCATGTGGCTATGGCACTGTTTAATCTCTCTTTTTGGCCCTGAAATAAGATCTATGCACTTCCAGGGCTTTTCAAAACCTAGAAGAAAGGTTTGTATCAAAGACATTTACCCACTAACAACTACAAAAAGAAAAAAGGGGAAACATGGAAGTTCTTTCTTTAAATTAGTCCTTGTGTTCCTGACAATGGCATTGTCTTTGTCTCCCCTTTCCCCCTTTTTAGGAGTGGAGGAGAATAGTTTGGACAGCTTTGTGTTTGATACATTAATTCCTAAACCAGTTAGTCAACGGTACTTTAATTTACTGATGGAGCATCATAGAATTATCCTGTCAGGGCCCAGTGGCACCGGGAAGACTTATTTAGCCAACAAGCTTGCTGAATATGTGATAACTAAATCTGGAAGGAAGAAAACAGAAGATGCCATTGCTATTTTTAATGTAGATCACAAATCAAGTAAGGTAAGATATAAGAGAGAAACATTCATACATACACAGACACAAATACATATACATTTGTTACTATATACTGCCCAGCCAGTGTAAATGCAAATACAATTTGAACACTACAAAAATAGGATATGCATTTACATATAATGCAATGATTTTTTTTCTAAAGAGAGGTTGAACATTTTCTCCTTTTTGCACTGTAGGATTTGCCCCATGATTCTGGACCATAAATCACATCTTCCTACTTGCACTAAACCAGGGCATATCCACACCAAATGGGTTTACTCCTGTGTAAATTTGGTCCAGAGCAGCTGTAGATACAGCAAATGTGTGCTGATTCCAGGGGCATTGTCCAGACTGGGACTGCATAAGCTTCACTGGTTTGTCATTTTTTGTGTGTCAGTGCACCTGCAACCACTCTTAGTTGGCCATCGTGGTCATATACACTGATGTCACAATGAGGTGGCCACATGACCAGTAAGAAGGAGACATGACAGGCAGACAACCTGATGGAGTTCTGTAATTGGCTAGGAGTGACAGTGGTGGCTACATAGGTGTAAACATCCCATTCCCTGATCAGCACAGAGAAAGAGTGATGCTGGAGATGTCTGCTTGGACAACAAGTCAGGCCAAATGGGACCCAACCCAGTGTCTAGACTACTCTGGAGTCCCCAAATACTCTGGAGTTTCAAATAAGTTCCACCGTACCCCCAGACTTTGGCTAAGTGGGGCAAAGTGAAATATACAAAAACAATACATACAATCAACACCCTAGGAGGCTCATCAGAACCCCCTGTGAACATTAACAATGCCAGCCAGCCATTTGTGCTGAGTACATATTTTTTGGCCAATAACAACAGTACCCACGAGGGGTTCAATGTAATAAATCACCAGATTAAATGTATATCAAAGATTCTGTATTCAATATCAGATTATTGTTCATCACAGATGGATGGTACAATTCAATAAAGAGTGTGTATAACACACAAATCAAAAGTCCCACGCAGGGGTTAATGCTTTCAATGGTTCAAAGTATATCCCACGTAGGGGTTAATGCAAAATCAACATATATCAATAGTTTGTATATAGCATTCACATGAAATTATAAGTCTTTAAGGTATACTCATCCCCGTGGGGACGGTCAGGACGCAGAGGAGTAAATTAGTCCCCTCTTGGTGGATCAATCAGGCCGACGGAGTCACCATGCGTATTGAGAGGCCCAGAAGTCCGTTTCACCGGTAATCCAGTTTTGTCAAGGCTAATCAATAAGCGTCCAGTATCAAATCCAATAGACAAATGTAATGTAACCCAGGCACAATAGCCGATCACGGGTGACCCAAAGGAACCGTCCCCACGGGGATGAGTATACCTTAAAGACTTATAATTTCATGTGAATGCTATATACAAACTATTGATATATGTTGATTTTGCATTAACCCCTACGTGGGATATACTTTGAACCATTGAAAGCATTAACCCCTGCGTGGGACTTTTGATTTGTGTGTTATACACACTCTTTATTGAATTGTACCATCCATCTGTGATGAACAATAATCTGATATTGTATACAGAATCTTTGATATACATTTAATCTGGTGATTTATTACATTGAACCCCTCGTGGGTACTGTTGTTATTGGCTTTGTTAGCCCCTGAGCTCTGTCATTGACTACATATTTTTTGGCCCATGTAGATGAACCAAAAATCAGAAACAAGTGAAGGACAGTCATTGAATCATTCTGCTTCCTCCAGAATTACTGAGTATCCCCTATCCCTTGTGCACTAAAATTTTCTCTATTATCACAAAGTAAGTTTTGAACATGAATAGGTAGTGGGGCTACAAAATAGAGAGTGGTGAGTAGCAGTGGAATGCAGATTAGTTAATCAGTTGGAGCCTGACTATAATGTCACTATTAACAGCTAGAATAAAAGGCAGCCTCAGTCTATTGCTTGTGTACTTTGTGTTATATTATTACTATATCTTATCAAAAACTCTGCCTGATCAGAAACCATCGTCTCATGTAAGAACCTGTCAGAACTTAGTCCCTGGTAGGGTAGGAACAAGAAACACAAGCAGGCCCTCAAGCTCACCTGTTGCTAGCATCTTGACCAGTGGTTCTTAACCTGGAGTCCCCAGATGTTTTGGCCTTCAACTCCCAAAAATTCAAACAGCTGGTAAACTGGCTGGGATTTCTGGGAGTTGTAGGCCCAAACACCTGGGGACCCACAGATTGAGGATCACTGATCTTGTATGTTAGAACAGGAAGATGATAACAGGCAGCCCTTGCTTTAACAGAAGCTTGGTAAATGTGAGGAGACCAGTAGAAATATTTCCATTTCATTCATGCTTTTCTTTTCTACAAGGATGTGCAACAATATCTTGCTAATTTGGCTGAACAGTGCAGTGCTGACAACAGTAGTGCCGACCTCCCAGTGGTAATAATTCTTGACAACCTCCACCATGTTGGTTCTTTGAGTGACATCTTCAATGGTTTCCTTAATTGTAAATATAACAAATGGTAAGTTTTGTCTTTACCTTGTTGTGAAATAGTCTAAATATAAAGATTAGCATAGCAGGTGGAAGATTAATTTTGAGTACAATAAGTCCAATTTAATTAAGAAACATGAGCAATCCCATTGTTATCTGTTAATCATGTTGTATGTATACTTTTAGGGTATGAGGGTAAATAAACTTAAATGTTAATGATAAATTTCTGAAATGTTTATTTTGAAACAAAGATCTTATTCAAGCCCTTACTTAGTCAAATAGTTCAGTATAACTGGGCATTGTTACCATACTGCTTTTTAATATTTTCCACTTATAATAAAATGATAATCATTATTCGCCATAGCAGTATAATCTTAATAATAATATTTTCTAAATAGCTATTTACTTGTCTGTCATGGAGGAGGTCTGACAATACTATATCACTGGATTTTGGTTGTTTAAGAAGCCTCCAGCAGAACACCATTTTTTCCTTAAATTTTGCATGAATAATGAACCTGAATTTAGTTCTTTTTCTTTCTATCTCTCTCTCCCCCACCCCTTCAATAGATTTAGTGATTCTTTTTCTTTTTTGAATGAGCTTTTGAGTTTTTCCTGATTAAAAGGCAAGGTAGAAATGGGTTAAATAAACGAATTAACACCTTCAACATTTAATATTTTTAGCCCCTATATTATTGGAACAATGAACCAGGGAGTTTCATCTTCACCTAACCTAGAATTGCACCAGAACTTCAGGTAAGTGTTCTTTATGCTTGTGCAATCCTATGCATGCCAACTGAGAAGTAAGTCCCTCTGAGATGAATTGACCTTTCTTTTTAGTTTGGATAGGATTATAGCTTGAAATGCCAACTTTAGGACCTTTCCGGAAGAATTATTTTTTATTAGGATGCCTGAGCAATTAAATCTCTGTTCTTTCTAATGTGGGTATTAGGAAAATAGCTATAGAAGGGAAAAAATAAAAGAATATCCCCACAAAAATTCTGTTAAATAAATTATTTTTTCTTCAGTCCCCAAGTTTTTAACATTCCAGAGAGTGAGACACTGAAAATTGTTCCATAATAGAAGTCTTCTATTTCTTGTGCTTGCATTCCCATGATATATTTGAGTGCCTGTTTTATTTGGATGCCCAAAGTTGTATTTAAAATCATTAAGTGAAGTTTGAAGTTACTGAAATGCTAAAGGGATGACTCTGCTGTCAGCTCGAATGCGTGGTCCAGAACTTGAATCTTGAATCCACTATCTTTATCTCTTTTGTCTTTGTCTGTGTAGGTGGGTGCTGTGTGCCAATCACATGGAGCCAGTCAAAGGCTTCTTATCTAGGTATTTGAGAAGGAAATTGATTGAGACAGAAATTGAGAGAAATTTCCGCAATAATGACCTCATCAAAATTATTGACTGGATTCCTAAGACATGGCATCATCTCAACGGCTTCTTAGAAACACACAGTTCTTCTGATGTAACCATTGGTGAGGCATTTCTTCAATTAATAATGCTAATTAAAGGTCAACACTGAACCTCAAGGCTTATCTAAACTTACAGGCTTACTTTCAGTCTGGTTCTCTGATGTCAGAATAATTGGCAGCTGACCTTTTGTTTCTAAAGAAAACATTTGTGAGTTGGTTGGATTGGAAGTTGTGTTTGTGAACTTCATATTGCTGCTTAAGAGCTGTAATGAAAATTTCCTTGCTAAAAGACACAAAATCATTGACATCTACTTCACAACTGTAGTATATTGGCTGAGCTCATTCTTCATTTTTGTACAACTTTATCAGCTCAGCAAAAACTCATGGGATTCACCACACTTCTAAACAATCTAAACACCATCTTCACTATATTTTTAAACAAATTTATTTAGTTTGGTGAAAATGCAGAAAGGAATATTTGTGCCTAGGATCTAAACAGAAAATCATTTTGGATATGTAGCTCTGATATGACAGTTGTGCGGAATGACATCCGCCAGTAGATTAGATCAGGGAAACAACATCACAGCATTATTGTTCTTGAACGTGAACTGTATTTCCTTTGGTCTATCGCTGCATATTGCTACTACAGCCAACTTTAACACACATTGCCAATAAGATATATTGGAAGATAATACCCTGCAAAAACAGTAACTATGTTTAATTCAAATATGGACCAGAGTCCTATACCATAATCCATGTTGTGAAAATATAAATCTACTTAACTACAAGCAAAGGCACTAAGAAACCCTGTTAGTGAACAACAAAGATGCAAAATGGGACACCAGCAAGAGTAGTCATGGGCAAACCAGCCCTCCAGATGTTTTGGACTTCCAACTAGAGGCCATTAGGAATTGTGGGAGTTGAAGTCCAAAATACCTGGAGGGGTTAAGTTTGCCCATGCCTGAGCAAGAATGTCGCAATGAACATCAATAGATCTTGTGGTGCATTGGCCTTCCCTAGCTGCTATTCTGATGTATATCGAATTCCAGTGTGTATCAGTCTGTGTTGTACACTGGTCTCAATAAGTATTGGGTCCAATTGGTCACTTTTCTGGTTCTGCTACATAGCACGGTTCCTCTGCTGGATGTAAATGTTATGAAACTGTCCAGTTCCAACAGACATAAATCAACTTAAAATGGACATAATTACCACACAGGATTCTGGCCAATATTTCCAATTTGTTGTATTTCAATAGAGTTTAAATTCTGAAGGTTTATTTAGTGCTTCTCAGCATTATACTGCTTAATCCAAAATTTCCTTGCACTCTTGCGATATCAAAGCAACTATTACTATATATGTGCAGTTTAGACAACCCCAACAACCCCAAAAGGAGAAGTATACTTTATCTCACACATTTTTTCCTCACATTTTCCTAAAACAACCTTTGCCCAGGCTCTGCTATGGCATCATAATATATCAGCCAATAACATTAATAGAAACAGAGAAGACAGAAGGTTCAAAGACCAAGGATATAATTACATGAATAATGTGCCCAAGAATAACATCATTTTACATGTTAAGAACAAACAGATTTTTTTAAAACTGAGCTTTTTTGTTTTAAAAACCCTCAACTCAGTTTAGCCATTACTACACAGCAGCTGTGAGCAGCTGCAGTACAGACAAATAAGTAAGCTATTGTTCAAAGTATTTAAGAGGCAGTGTGCCTTGTTTTAAAGTAACTATGAATTATTGTTTCTTCCAACATAAGTAAAGACCAACTGGAAGTTATGAAGAAATTTGTTTTTTAATCAATGTAGTTTTTACAAGCCATACTCTTAACACTTTATAAACAATATACAGAAGAACATTTTCTATTATTTTTGATGTTTTAAATGAACAGGCAATTAATATTAATAACATTGTTAGCACATTTTAAAAACAAATATGGTCTTTTTCCAGGTCCTCGCCTTTTTCTACCCTGCCCTATAGATGTTGATGGTTCCAGAGTATGGTTCACAGACCTTTGGAATTATTCATTAGTACCATATATTATGGAAGCTGTGAGAGAAGGACTTCAGGTAAAACTTTAGTATGTTATGTTCTAGTTTTCCGTATGTGTTTCTTGCTGCTGCCAACAACCATTTTCTCTTTCACAAAATGTCCAGAATAATACCATGAAATGTGGAGAGGCATTCTGAAACAAACAAAAAAAACCATCGGAAACACTGACAACGACTATTTTCCCCATACATATGGTCCGTAAAATTACACTATAATCCAAAGTAGCATTATTGTGGAAATTCAGGGGAAACAAACATGATGGCCATAAACACTAAGGAAAATTTTATTCTCTGAAACTGAAACAAAACCAGTCAGTGTTCATCTCTACCCCTTTCATCTTCCCAAATTGGAGCAAGATGGGTTTTGCTTATAATTTTTGCTGCAGCATTCTCCAAACAAAAGAAAACAAGGAGTTTGCTTGTTTGGCCAGAATTCTCTATAACAGTGGTTCTCAACCTGTGGGTTCCGCGATGTTTTGGCTTTCAACTCCCAGAAATCCTAGCAGCTGGTATACAGACTGGATTTCTGGGAGTTGTAAGCCAAAATACCTGGAGACCCACCGGTTGTGAACCACTGGTCTATAGTTATCTTAGTTATGTATATATACTTAGTAGGGGTGTGTGAAATTCGATTTGGATTTCAGATAATATCAGAGATCCAGCAGCCAAGTTGCCTGAAATGAAACAGGGAGCCTTCCCAGAACAAAAAACAGACCATCTAATCTTTCAGCTAAAAAATTGGGAAAGACTCGTTGATTCGGACTTACTTTTCACATACATATTCTGATCATTTGTTATTTTGCAAGCACAAACAGCAATCTGTCTGTGGTAGGGGCAATGACGAGCACAGTCATACTTGCTGTATCATGTTTCTCAGCCGATCACAGGCCTGGTTCTGTACATTCTCCTCCCCTCTTGTGGTGCACACTGGTTTGGACTTCTAATTCCAGAACCCCCTCTTATGTTTTTTAAAATGTTATTGCCAAAAACGTTTTTTTTAATTCCCAAAAATCAGTGGATTTGCAAAATATTTTGAAACTTGGCAGACTTGCAGTTGTAAATAAGACTTACAAGTTTGGCCAGTTTCATCCTGATAATTTTATTTTTTAAAAAAAATCAAATCTCTCAGGCTAAGAGAGTGTGACTTGTTTAAGGTGCTTAAATAGGAAAAAAATGGATGAGCAGATCATTCTGAAACCTGGTAGCAATTATGCCCAATGTCTGTTCCGTCGTTGTGGAGAAATTCCAAAGGATACCTCTTTTGGTTGTTTTTTTAAAATGTTATTTGTAAAAGCTTTAAAAAATCCAAATATCAGTGAACTGATGAAATGATTTGGAACTTGGTAGGCTTGCAGTCATAACTGTGTCCTAAAATGTGGCAAGTTTCATTTTGATAGCCATAAAATGACTGAGAAATGCCTACCCCCATGTTCCTGAACACAGACAGCTGCATCAATTTCTCAGCCAGTCACAGACTTGGTTCTGTCCATTCTCCTATGGCACACACTGCTTTGGCCTTCAAATTCCAGAAGCCTTACTTGTGTTAGTAAAAAAAATACAAAAAAACTTTAAAATTTTCCCAAAAGTCAGTGGATTAGCAAAACGATTTGAAACTTGGCAGGTTTTATCCTGATGGCCTGATATACAAAGCTTGCAGTATTCTCATTGGCATCAATGGACAGAATCTTACCAAAATGAAAAGGGAACTCAGGATTCCGAATTATGAATCTGTACACACACACACACACCCCAAATCCCCTGAATTTTCCCAAAGACAGAATGCGGGGGCCTTTCCAAAAACGGAACCAAAAACAGAACAGATTTCTACCATTGCGCACACCCCTAATATTTACCTACATAATAGAGCATCTAAGAAACTCTCTTTGTGAATTGCAAACATACATATCAGGGCACTGATGAGAGTGTCTTAATGCACATAGAGTTATACCAATGTATACTGGCAGCTGCTAGCCAGTGTCCAAATGTGTATCAGTCACTATTTTATACCTCACTTTTCTCCCACGTGTGGGACTCAAAATGGTGTACATGGCTAAAACAGCAAAATAACATAATGTAGGACATGTTATATCAGCTCCTTGATGAATATTGACATTTTGCAAGGGCTCAGTTCTATTTCTTACAGATGAGACCACTTATTAAAGTGTAAGCCCCTTACTGAATTCTGGACTTTATTTTTATTTTGGGGTGGACATTTAGATGTATGGTAAGCGAGCACCTTGGGAAGATCCCTCAAAGTGGATAGCAGAGACTTGCCCATGGAGTTCTTTGCAGCATGACTGGTCATCATTACTTCAGTTAAGACCTGAAGATGTTGGTTATGAAGGTTATGCATCTGCCAAAGAAGGAACCACCTCAAAGCACATTCCACAAACTGAGTCAGAAGGCGATCCTTTGGTAAAATGAAAACTTTTTATTATTTTTAATAAGCTTTGTTGTTTGCCTTTCGTCCTTAATAATTGTACATGAATTCAGAAAAAAACTTTTGATATTCTAATGTTCAAGATCAAATTACGTTAAGAGTTGCACCTCAGAATTTATACATAAAGTTTGATAACATTCCATATTACATTAGAATGAGCTAAAACAGAACACAAGTTAGTGATATTGAAGTATGCTCATATTTGCTTCACACTATTTAAGTTTTCTTCTTTCCTAAAGGTCTTCCTGAATACAACTCTTACTTATTCTGGGTGAATAGCTGCCATTCATTTTTGGGTGGGGGGGGGGGGGGGGACGACAACTAAAGATTGTCTGAGAAGAATTATGGATAATGGGCAGAAAGCTCAGCAGAAACTATTGTAAGGATGGAAAAGCACAGAGAAGGCAGTGACAAAGTGAACACATTAGGAATGTTTGATGGGAGAAATGCGAAAGAATCCAGAGAATATTAGCGGGATATATAGAAAAGTTAAGAGATGGACACGGGTCAGATGGACATAGGAAGATGAATTGAAACATAGTGCTATTTCTGCATAATTTTTGATGGAAGACAACTTTGCTCTTCATTTTAAATAATGCACAATTTCAAAATGCTGTCGGTGTAGATCAGTTCCCTGAACACCACGACAAGAGGGAAGCTTTATAAATATCAGATATAATTATGGTACTTTTAGACACTGAGCATCCCAGGAGTCCCTGGGGCTCTTGATATTAAGTAAGATGTGCTTAAAGGCTGCACTGGAACCCAGCCTCACAGCTGTGGTGTGCTATTTTCTCTTGCCAAGGTCAGCTCGTGAACAGCAGATGGTGCTCTAGCATTCAGCAGCTGGCTCCTGCCCATTCCACTTCATACATCCCAGCTCCCCTTTCTCTGAGATACAAATATGAAAGGGATCATGTTTCCTTTTCTTCCCCAGTGAATCCTTCTTAAACTTAGATAAACCGTGGCACTCGGAAAATGACTAGCTCAGATCAAGAGCTCCCTTTCCCACACCTTTCAGTCCCCCCCCCCCTTTTTGGATTCTTTCCCCTTGTTTCTATGCATTTATTCAGACCTCCAAAAAAGAAGAAATCAAAGGTGTACCTTGGAAAAGGCAACATATTCAGTCTTGAGTATTCAAAGCTCTGTAATATTGTGAAGTTTTATTGTGACCATCCCATCCTCCTTGCTTTTTAGGGCTCTGTAAAATTTTGTAGGGCTCTGAAAAATATAGCCATCATCGTGTTAATTTGTACATCAAACAACAAGCATTTCCTTACCTCTTTTTCAGATGAATATGCTAATGCGGCTCAAAGAGGCAGCCAGCTACTCAAGTGCACAGAGCTGTGACAGCGATACTGCCAGTCACCATGATGAAATCCTGGACCCCTCACTTGAATCAACACTCTAGAAGGGACTGGGCCTGGGTAGAGGATGTTGGTAAAGCTATTCCCGCTTCAGGTTCTGCCAGTATTGAAGCAGTATGTCAGGGCGCCCCAAGAGAGAGAGATTGAGAGAGAGAGAGAGAAAGAGATTGAGAGAAAGAAACAGAGTGAGAATGAGAGCAAGGAAGAAAAAAAGCTGTGTCATATTTAGGTGGTCGACTTCACTCTGAAAAGTCAGGAACACAAATAAAAAAGGAAAGCTTGAATTAGTTTAATTTCAAGACATTTCAGTATCTATGGAGCTGAGTGAGACCCCATCAATCAACTGGAAAAGGCCTTTTCACAGGAGGGCAACTAATCCGATTGCACATGTGTTAGCCAAACTGGAACCTCTTTGGGTTTGTTTTTTTTCTTCCTGTCTCAAAAGTTTACAGTGAAGTATTTTTCTTTTACACTTCAATTTTCTCTGAGGTGCTGCATTGGTGGTCTTCTTGATCCACCTCCTCTGACCTCTGTTGTGCCCCAACGGCACTACTTACAGGACTCCAGTAGTGTTTCAGTTGTACACTGCTGCCCATTCCAAAATGAGTTTATGGGGTGGTGGGTAGAGTGGGGTGGGGGGAGGACATGAGAGTAAACTCAATAAGCACAAAAGTATTGTGCAGTTGCCAGGAAAACGCTACTGTGATATGCTAGATAAGTGCCAATTTGATACTAAACTGCCATGCTTGCAGTAATATGGTCCATCAAGGTTTCTGGGGTTTTTTTGTGTAAAAACTCATATGTTTTATATACAAGTTGTTTTTAACCACAAGGGTATTTTATAAACACCTGCCCATCTCTTAACTTCACATCCAACACTGACTAAAGGCTTTCTTAGGGCTTTGTTTTTGAGCCTTTTCAGTGGGGGGGAAATAAAAGAGAATATTTCCTATGGTGCTGTCTCACTGCCTTAAAATCAATTTCTAGAACAGTTTTACAGTTGGTTTAATTTGTTAAACCATTGATTATTTACACTGTTTTCTTTCTTCATTTACTAATGAGAGAGCATCCATGAACACAGAAGCTTCATGTCTGTATGCCATGATGTGTAAAAATGAGATGGCTGGAAGGGTGAACTATTGATATAGATATATAGATAGTATTTTTTATCTTGTGTGGATAGATTGCCTACCATCCAAAATGTTCAAGTAACTCAGAAACCACACCCAATTTATTAATTAATTATGGTTAAAGACAAAAGCCCAAGATGGTTGGCTCAAACCCATTTGGTCCTATGGAAAGAGCAGATTGAAAGATAAATAATTGGGAGGAAAAGTACCCAGCAGAGCTGGGTAAGTGTGTTGCAGCATGAGCACAATTTTTCTTTATTCTCCCTCCCTCCTCTATTTTCCCCCAGTTTGAAGCATGTTGTTTTAATTGCAGTTGTTGTACATGAAGAAATTCAGCATTAAAAACTGCCACAGTGATAGCCACTGTGGAAGAGAGAAAAGTTTATACTGTAAAAGGGGAGGGGGTTGGTTTTGCACAGTCTACTGGGAGGGGTATTGTAAATATTAAAAAAGAGCCTTGCACAAATGAAAGCAAACAAACAGCAACAACAAAAATAAGAAACTGTATTTTATCCTGTTGGTGTTAAGAGATGTTTCATTTACTGAGATGATCTGTATGTTACAAACAAAATCCAGAGCGCAAACTTTACAATCTGTTTTTCTCTCACCCGGTGTGTTTGTCTTGTATTTAGAATTGTTATGACTATGCAGGAGCTATTTGTGCTAGAGTGAGCATGTTTCAATTTACATTATAAAGCCAATACATTGTAGGAGAAAACAAAAATTACGTTGCTAACTATCCTGGCAGGCTACACCAGAATGAATGAAAACTGATCAGAGTAATTGGATGTGCTGATTCAAATTAACTCAGATAAGCCAAGGGCTATGGCATTGTGTAGATACGGACTTGTACATTTGGAGTCACAGTCCTGAAAATACTCACTTGAAGCATGCCCAGTTGCCTGGTGTGTGCCAGTGAAGCACTTTTGCTTCTAGCTAGCCAATGGCTATCTTCAGGACATCCAAGTGGTGCTACAGACTCTGGTGACCATCTTGTGGCCATCTATTTTATCACACTAAGACCAGTGCAGTTTTCCTTGCTGTATCACTGAAGATACAGGTCTCCTACACGGTGCTATTGCCCTAATTAAAAAACAAACAACCTCTGATTTTATGCACACAGAATGTAGTCAGAATTACGTCAGGCACAAAAATTAAGATTGTTCTCTTATATTGTTAAATAGCATGTCACACTCTGGCAAATATTATAACATCAGCTGGTCTTTATTATATATGTGGTCTAAAACAACAAACAAACCATTCGTTCCTGCCACTTTCAACACACATGCACACACTCACACAAAACCTATATATGTGTGCCATGTAATACAACATTCCCTGCAATACATCTCGGTGAATCCACCTAGTTTACAACTTTAAAAATTTGTTTGTGAAACATTTGTCTGTACACATTTTATATTTTGTACATTTTTGATGTAACATATCATGTAAATAGGCAGAAACAGTGAGATAAATCATCTGAAAAGTTTTGTAGTCTTTGTAAAGCCCTAATAATAAGTATTTGGTGTCATCAGACTTAACTGGATGATGTATTTTCTATTGATTTATTGTTCTTCTAGCTTGTAAACCAGCTTGCATATATTTTTTGCAGGTGTGCACACTGTATCTGTCTAAATTATTACTTTGCCATTAAAGTGGAATTATTTATTGACAGTTGGGTCTGTTGTCTTTGCATTTAAGACTGTTAGACAATCTCATGGTAATATCTATGTTTTGTGGCATTAGGAAGCATAGCTATGTCTTCTGGCACAACCTTTCAAAATTTACATTTTCAGCAACACCGCCTCCTTCCAACACAGCTGTATCTATGGTGCCGGGGAGTAAGCAAAGGTACATCTGGCTCTCTTCCTGAATGTGCTGTGCTGTAATAGGCATCTGCAACACCTACGGTCTGAACTCGTCTTTCCATTCTGTGGAAACATGGAAACAATGGCCACCTTGTGGTGGCTGTACTGCTAAAAGGTAGACTTTGGGGGGAGGGGGGGTTGCTTGTTGCATGCATCAGTACCATTAAAATAATTGTGATAAGATACTTATGACATTACAATTACTGAAAAGGATGCCAGCCTGACTCTTTGCCTAATTCAGCGAATAACTATTTGGACATCAAGTATCCTCTTGCTGTGTAATTCTACATGACAGCCTTTAGAGAGCAAAACAAAGGAACACACAGAGAGAAATGAGTTTAAATAAGATGTCAAAGATAAGTATCCCAATAATATAGAAATGGTATTGTGCATATTCCCACCTACATGAGTGACTAGCTTGAAAAGTCAAATAACAACACTAAGAATTTCAATTATAATAATAGTTCTAAAAATTCTTTACCATGTTTATGGGCAGAAAATGTGGTCTGTTTAGCAGAAATTCTCCACAAGGGGTGAGTAGGAATAGTATTTTACAACCTCTCAAATGTAAGACATTAGACATGAGTATAGCATATATTGATGCTTACTTCTTAGGAGGAGAACAATGCCCAATCTTGATAAAATAGTGAAGAGTAGAGACATCACACTGGCAACAAAGATCTGCATAATCAAAGCAATGGTATTCTCCATAGTCATATATGGATGTGAGAGCTGGACCATAGGGAAGGCTGAGTGAAGGAAGATAGATGCTTTTGAACTGTGGTGTTGGAGGAAAGTTCTGAGAGTACCTTGGGCCATGAGAAGATCCAACCAGTCCATACTCCAGAAAATAAAGCTTGACTGCTCATTGCCATTAAAGTGGAAGGGAAGGATGTTAGAGACAAAGATGAAGTACTTTGGCCACATCATGAGAAGAAAGGAAAGCTTAGAGAAGACAATTATGCTGGGGAAAATGGAGGGAAAAAGGAAGAGGGGCTGACCAAGGGCAAAATGGATGGTATCATTGAAGTGACTAGCTTGACTCTGAAGCAGCTGGGGGAGATGACGGCTGACAGGGAGCTCTGGCGTGGGATGGTCCAAGAGGTCATGGAAGAGTCAGAAGTAACTGAACGAATGAACAACAACATAGCATATATTCTGAACTCCTTTAAAGGAGAAATAAGGGTTTTTTTCTACTACCACTGTATACTCTGCAATGTTCTAATATGGAATAGTTACACATCTGTAACTCTTGATTTTTAATCCGTAACTGAAATACTGAATTCAAGTACCTTTGGGTTTGAGGATCTGTAGAAAACAGCAGAGATGACAAATATATAACAAAAGAGAGGATTTACACACATTGTCCTATTAACTTTATATTCTTTAAAATGGTAATTTCTTTTATGTTAAACTGAATTAGAATGTGTGGGCTTTAAAAACAAAATTAGGATAAGTTTTATTACAGCTCTTGTAAGAATTGCTGGACTTGCTACAGCATAAGATATCCTTCAAGGATGAACCATCGGCCTTGTCATAGCTTGGCTTAACCAGAAATACTGTATGCTCCAGTAGAAAAGTAACCCAGAACTCATGCAAATGCACCTCACAATTCTTGTTTTTGAGATGTTATTGTTTGCATATGTACCTGTTCCTGGGAAACTTTAGGGCATGGTAACATGATTTCCCTGCCCAATGGAACTAGTGAAACCATCAGTTAAACAAATGTTGTCTTCTCCCCCTTAATGCCGAAGAATGGAAAGTTCCAACACATATGTTGCTCCCACTTCATTAAATTGCTTTTCAAACCACAGTGGCTTAAATACATACAGTTTGATCCAGATGTAAGTGGATGCAATGGGGTTGATTCCTTTCCCACCCCATTCTCTTGGACCAACAAATAAGGTGCATTGTGGTTGAAGAAGCTGAGGGGGAATGGGGGGGAGAGATCAGGCCAAATCAATTTCCAGGAACAGGATATCTGCTCTTGGAAGTTATGTGCTTCATTATGAGATCAATGTCACTGTCCTTCTCTGCATCCAATTCATTGGCCAGATAAAAAGGGGAAGAACTGTTGCAGTAAAAAAGCATAAAATCATCTGTGCAGTAGTATATTTGAAGAGGTGGGAAGGACTTAAGCCAGAAACAACTGAAGAGCTTCATTCCAAGCCACATCTGAAACCCCTGAAGACATTGTCTGCCTCCACTCCCTGTCCAGACAACCATCCAACACCATTGTAGAAATGGTATACATTTGTAAAAGGATTCTCCAAATTGTACTGTCATTCACCTAAAAAGAAAACACCAAGACTTTACCCAGTTATACCTTACTGATCAATGCAAAAGAGTGAACAAGACAACAGATGGGCATAACTCTATATCTATAATCTATATCTGTATTCTCTCAATATAAAAAGCAGGCAGTTGTGAAGCCCTAATTATAGCCACATGAAACCTTCAAAAGTATGTATGCTGTCTCAAAGACACGGTATCTGATTATGATTGTGTTTCTTTGTCAATTGATATTAAGTAATGATTGAAAAAAGTTTGAGCCTCATCATCTTACAGAAAGTTACACTGGGCCTGCATAAGGTATTTCTTGAGTGGACAAAAGCATCAGAACATGAAATTGGGGTAACAAAAGCCATCTGCATCAGGAGAAGAAGCTGTACAGTTGGCTCCCAAGTTGCATGGAAGCTTGCCGTTTTCCCTTTTGATTAAAATTGTTTTTACTAACATTTTCCATCCCCCTCAGTACATCCTTGCAACAGCCATTGTCACATTGTCACATCCTGTTATGCCTCTGTATAAAAAGCAGTAGCTGCACTAACCAATCATATGATACTCAAAGTTGCTTGCCTTCTTTAGCTGAGAAATGTAGTATCAAAATCCATGGCCTCATCGCATCAAAGGCAGTGGATACATACTGCTTCACAGCTAAAAACCATGGGGATAACAGAACTCATCATATTAAGGATTTTTAGTGTCCTGGGATCCTTGCAGCAAGCTGGGAGGATGAAGCCTGCTGGATGCCATGAAACTATGCACAGATACTTCCGGCAGAGCTCCATCGTTTCAGCATGCTGCAAGCATCCTACGATGCTGAAGAAAGATCAAGGGATCAGGTGGCAATGCTTCCCCTCATATAATGAGTAAGTGGATGATGTGGGCAATGTAGGGTGATGGGTTCTCCCGTTGCCCACTGGATTCGTCACAATGCACAGCGAATCCCCCCAATATCACCCATAATTGGACCTTGATGTGATGTGGTCCTATATCACTTAGAGCTACTCATATCTTCTCTCTAAGTATAACTGTACACTGTTTAATTGCAGAATTACATGTATTTGACTATTCATCTGCACTGTCACTTATTAATCACATATTCAGGGAAAGTGAAATGACTCTAGATCACAATAGCAAATACAGAATGCTGAATATTTTAGATCTTTAAAGGATTTTCACACAAAAAAGCTGTGCCATTTTATTTGTGGTTCTCACAACTGGTTCTCATTAAATTAAGATAGGCCAGAATCCTATTGCAGATTTACAAAGTAAACCCAACATAGTTAGATGGCTGTACAAAGATTCCCAACCTGAGGGCTTTTATCCTCACTTATTGGAAAGTAGCCACTGAAATCAATTATGGTCTGTTCCCCTATAGTTCAGGAAGCAGCTGACTCGCATTCTTACGTCTTCACACGAGGGATCTCCATTGCATCAGGCAGAAACAAGGTCCACATTGCAATTTTCCCTCACACTGGAGATTGCTTGTGTAAAGGGAAGATGAGGACATCAGTCAGCTGCTTCCCAAACGACAGGCAAATGGATCCCCATCAATCACAGTGGTGCTTACTGGTAAATAGGAAGTGGAACATTTTCATATTCCTTATGTTTTCCCCAAACTAGGGATCACAGGGATCTAGGGATCCCCAAACTAGGGATCAAAGCCTTTATAAATACATAACTCTCAGTTAGGAGTTTGTTAATTCCCTGTGGAATTGCAACCGTAGTTCCCAAGAAAATGGTTTAGTTTGTCCTGATAACAATATCGTTCATATTAAAGGCTGATACCACTAGTTAAGTCATGCTGTAGCAATGAACACACTCTCACCATACAAATGTATTTCTACAAAATAACAGTTCCAGAAAATGGAATCTGTCACAGAAGATAAATTATGCAAGGAGCATTCCGCGTGGCTTGTCAGCTACATTAAATCGTTTTTTGTTTGTTCCTCCTTCAACTACATTCTTAAGTAAAAATTGATAAATAGTACAGAGTCATCACATTGTTAACAATAGCATCCTTCTAGCTGAGATCAAGTTTATCATACAACATAATATTTTGACTGCCTTTTGGCTGTGAGTTTCCCTCACATGTCATTGTAATCAATTAGATTATTTTCTTATTAAAAGAAAATAAAGCAGTACAGTTCAAGGAAAGAGGATAATAAACAGAGGAGGAATACAAAGGTCAGAAGGAGAAATTTCTCTTTACAAGCATTCTTTTGCTCTGTGGGGATTTTGTCTTGCAAATCATCACACAACCCACAATCTGTATTACCAGCAACAATCATCAGCTCATAGTCCACGATAGATTCCAGCTTCTAAACTACTGATGGAATAAATGCTGCATATCCCTGGGAGGGACAGTCTCAATTAATCATCTGCCACCCCATTTTTCAATTTCTTTCAAAATGTCCCAGTTTTTCCTCTCTTCCTCCCATTTCCCCTTTATAATTCTTGCAAATAGAATTTACATTATTAAGTGGATTGTTCCTCCAGAATGCTTCTTTTTCTTATTTTTCTCATGACAAGCCCACACCTCCATAATAGGCTGGAGATCCAAAAAATGTCAGAAAATGTTAGCAATCTTGTAAGGCATCTGAACTTTTGTTACTAGCTTCTAATGGCCTTTCTAGACAGGCCCTATGTCCTAGGATCAGAGCCCAGGTTTTCTGCTTTAAACTGGCTTATATGAGTCTGCACTGACAGATAATCTAGCATAAACAGAAAACGTGGGATCAGATCCAGATATACGGTCTGTATGGAAGGGCCTTAAATGATTTTTTGTGCTGAAAGCCTGTTCATATTAGAAGTAGGGAAGAAAGGATTTGTGATCATTTTTCTTTCCTCATGAGATATGACCAGCAAGTCTCTGAATGAGAAAGGCTTCTTGGTGGAGATGTAGCAATGGATCCATTGTAGGTAGGGACCCAGTGGATTAGTTCAAAATCAGATTAATCCAGCAGTCTACATTTCCAAAATTCCGGGTGTCACCATGTCCCCTTGGCCCATGTAAATGTCTAGATGAAGGACTCATGCAGCAAATTCTACCATTTATCACCTTCCTGCAACAGCTGTGAGACCACTTTGTTTCAGTTGTGTGAACAAGACCTTAGAAAACCATCCTGCAGTATTTTCAGGTACTACAAGCAGAGCCCCCCTCACTGAATTTAACCAACGGTCTCACAAAGGTTTAAGTGCCTGAGTTCTTTTTTGAAAATTGAAATCTTCATAACCTTTTGGAGATTTTATGATATTTGGAGAGGTATGACCTTGTTAGAAGTCATAACCTTTTGAAAAATGATGCCATAACCCCTTGGTAAAAAGCATAACCTGTTAAAGTCATGCAAGGCAATTAGATTTCTCATCTGTTAAACTGATGTACCTAGGTATGTCTTTGAACTGTTAGGGACAAATATATGCCAATGGACAAAACACACACACACACACACACACACACACACACACATTTATAGCAGAGTTACAGAAGTGTGTTTTTAGTTGCCCCAAAAAATCTACTCTCCCTTAAAACAGTGGTTCTCAACCTTTCTAATGCCATGATCCCTCAATAATGTTTCTCATGTTGTGGTGACCCCCAACCATATTTTTGTTGCTACTTCATAAATAATTTCGTTACTCTTACGATTTCTAATGCAAATATCTGATATGCTGGAGGGGTTTGGGAGGAATTAGCAGTGATTTAGAGGACAACTGAGAACCCAAACAACTATGGATCTTGACCAAACTTGGCATGAGTATTCATTATGCCTAAATTTGAACACTGGTGGAATTTAGGGAAAATAGATCTTGACATTTGGGAGTTGTAGTTGCTGGGATTCATAGTTCACCTACAATCAAAGAGCATTTTGAACTCCACCAATAATGGAATTGAGCCAAACTTGGCACACAGAACCCCCATGACCAACAGAAAATACTGGAGGGGTTTGGAATGAATTGACTGATTTAGGGGACATGTAGTTCACCTACATTTGGAGAGCACTATGAACCCAAACAACTATGGATTTGGATAAAACTTGGCACAAATACTCAATATGCCCAAATTTGAACACTGGTGGAGTTTTGAGAAAATATCCCTTATGATTTGGGAGTTGTAGTTACTGGGATTTATGGTTTACCTACAATCAAAGAGCATTTTGAATTCCACCAACAATGGAATTGAGCCAAACTTGGCACACAGAACCCCCATGACCAACAGAAAATACTGGAAGGGTTTGGTCCGCATTGACCTTGAGTTTTGGAGTTGTAGTTCACCTACGTACATCCAGAGAGCTCTCTGCACTCAAACCATAATGGATCTGAACCAAACTTGGCCCGAATATCAACATGCCCAAATGTGAATACTGGTGGAATCTGTGGAAAATAGACCTTGATATTTGGGAATTGTAGTTGCTGGGATTTATAGTTCACCTACAATCAAAGAGCCCCTACAACCCCATCAACAATAAAATTGGGCCAAATGTCCCACACAGAACCCCCATGACCAACAGAAAATACTGGATGGATTTGGGAGGAATTGACAGTGATTTACGGGAGATGTAGTTCAACTACCTCCCAAGAACACTGTGAACCCAAACAACTATGGATCTGGACAAAATTTGGCACAAATAGCCGATACGCTCACATTTGAATACCGGTGAGGTTGAGAGGAATTGATATTGTCATTTGGGAGTTGCAGTTACTAGGATTTATAGCGTATTAACATTGTTAGAAAGGATTTATAGTTCACCTGCAATCAAAGAGCATTCTGAACTCCACCAATAAAATTGGGCCAACTATTGTGGGATTTTCTGTCTTCTAGCTGTGTGGAAAGGCGCTAACAGAAATCGTGTTTAATTTTGAGTCAACATGCACAGAATTGTGCAGCTGGCTTTTTAAAGGGTGTTACTCTCCCCCGTTTTAACTGTAAAAGACAAATGTGAGGTGATTGCCATAGAAATGCAATAGAATCACAGGAGCCCTTTCCATACAGCTGAATAAAATCTCACATTATCTTATTTGAACTGCATTATATGGCAATGTGGACTGAGATAACCCAGTTCAAAGAAGATATTGTGGATTATCTGCCTTGACAGAAAGTTCCTCCTAATATTTAAGTCGAGTCTCTCTTGTTTGAATCCATTGCATCCTAGGGCCCTTCCACACAGCATATAACCCAGAATATCAAGGCAAAATATCCCACATTCTCTGCTTTGAATTGGGTTACCTAAGGGCCCTTCCACCCGGCTGATTTAAATCCCACATTTTCTGCTTTGAGCTGTAATATATGGCAGTGTGGACTCAGATAACCCAGTACAAAGCAGAGATTGTGGGATTTTCTGCCTTGATATTCTGGGTTATATGGCTGTGTGGAAGGGCCCCGAGTCTACACTGCCATATATTCCAGTTGGAAGCAAAAAATGTGGTTTTTTATTCGGCTGTGTGGATGGAAGGGGCTCTAGTACCCTAAGCCCGAAAAACTAGCTTGCCCTCTCTCTTTTCAATGTGATGTCCTTTCATATTTAAACATGACTACTATCATGCCCCCTTCTCTCAACTTTATTTTCTACAAGCTAAACGTCCACAGCCCTATAGTAAAAAAGAAAACAGCCCAACTGTTCTGGAGGCATTCCTGCACCAGGAAAGACACTAAAGGAGGAAAGGAGGGGCTCGGCTCCCTGCCTCTTCCAGGGGGTGTAACGAGCAAGTAAGCAACACCAAAACAACAAGGCAGAGGGAAGGAGAGAAGGAGGGGAGGCCCAGAACAATAGTGAGTGCCTCACTCCCCAAAAGAAAGAGTCCCCCTGCTCTAAATCCTAAAAAGGAAAGAAAGGGCTCTCCCTCCTTTCTTAAGAAGAGGGAGAAAGAAACCCTCAGGAGAAACCCCAAAAGAGACGCTTTCCCGCTCTCCTTTTTGGGTCCCTCCTCGCAAAGCATTGGGGACAGTCAGCAACCCCACAATATTACACAAACACACCGACAGACTCCTCCTCAAGTACCTCCAACACTGACCACTTCCTCACACAGCACCACAAACTCTAATACCGGGAACTCCTTCAAAGAGCAGCCGAACTTCTCAAGCCACACAAAACTCCCCCCACCCCCAGCCTGAAAGTGTCTCCCAATCACGCAAAAAGGAGGTAAAGCAGTCCAGTCCCTGCTTGGACGGGGAGCTTTGCCTCCGCGCTCCTTGGAGGGAGCAGCCCAGGTTTGAGCGCTTCAGTCGCTCACTCCACATGCAGCAGAAGAACAACTGTCTGAAGGAAAGCAGCAGCCATGCTGATCGCGCTGAGGCCAGTGGCTCCAGCTGAGGGGTCAGTGTGGCGGGCACGGCAGGTGGAGGAAGCAACCTGCGCTCCCCTCCCCCCCACATCCAGGGGCTCTCACTCACTGCCAGGGCCTGCTCTTGCTCTGAGCGGCTGAGGCAGGCCCAAGCCACTATTTCATCCTAGCCTTGCAAGCCTCAACCCCAGGAGAAGACCTACATGTGCCTCCTCAGTGAGAGGCAGAGCCCACGTGGCAGGCCCAGCCTGGCTCTGATAGAGGGGCCAGAAGGAAGGAAAAGAAGAGGACGCTGAGGGACCTTCCACCCAGCAGCAGAGGGGCTGGGGGAGATGGGAAAGTGCCTCTGAAAAGTAAGTAGAGGCACCTTCCCATCACCCGGCGGCAGGCAGCAAGAGCCAGGCACCAGGGGTCTGGCAGCCATTCCAGAGAGCCGGAGGGGGCAGGGCCAAAGGAGGCGGCCGCACACCCCCTCGGATATGGCTCCGCGACCCCTCTGGGGGTCACGACCCCCAGGTTGAGAACCACTGCCTTAAAATATATTTGCTTTTAAATCATGCTCTCAAGGGACAAAAATAAGCAGACTTCTTTAAAAGTAACGTGGTTGGTATACTGACAAATTTCATGTATTCAGTATAGAGCAGGGCTGTCCAACCTGTACGGGCCCAAGGGACGGAATTCCGGTCACTGATCACCTGGGGGGCTGAAGGGTCTGCCCCTGCCCCTGGCTCCGCCCCCTCCCCGGCTCTGCCCCCTCCCCGGCTCCAATTTACTTACAATTGACCTTGAGTTGTAGTTCACCTCCATCCAGAGAGCACTGTGGACTCAAATAATGATGGATCTGGACCAAACTTGGCATGAATACTCAATATACCCAAATGGGAACACTGGTGGATTTGGGGGAATGTTTCCTAATACCTTTGAGTTATTTGAGTCCACACTCAAATTGGGACACACCAAAAAAAAAACCAAGGGGGTTGATGGGGCCTCCTTTCCCAGAGGCGGGTGGAGGAGGCCCAAAGAGCTCCCTCCCTCCCTGAAGGGAAAACAAGCTGCGGTGGCAGGCGCAAAGGAAGCCACGTTGTGCCCTGCATGTGGGGGGAGGCAGCACAACAAGGGGGAGGGGGCGTGGAGGAGGGGAAGGAAGTGTCACCAAGGAAACCGCCACTGAGGAACCCCTCCCCCCTCACCCAACGTCCCACTGTTTTTTTATTGATTGATTTGAGCCAGGCCCTTCCTTACCCATACTGCAGGAGCCCCGCCACAGGGCCGAAGCGCCAACGCCACCGCCGTCCCCGAAGAGCCCCGTTGGAGCCGAGGTCAAGCCCAGGCCGGGCACGGCGGCTCTCCCATCCGTGGGGCGGGAAGCGAGGGCCCTCCACAGGAAGAGGACGGAGCCAGGAGGGGCTTTCCCTGCCTCACTCCCCTCCTCCCTCTCTCTGAGGGAATGGGGGCTGGCCTGGAAGCAGCCGCAAGGGAGGGGGAGGCGCGCGCCCAGGCCAGCCACAAATCCCGTGGGACCCGAGATTTCGGCAGATATTGCGAGACTACGCAGCCACAGACGGGATTTTGACCTCCCTCAAAATCCCATCTGTGGCTGGCATAGTCTCGCGATGCTTGCCTAAACCCGGAAGTAGGTTTTTTATTTTATTTTATTTTAAATTTGTATTTTATTAAAACAAGTTAGGGGGCCGGAGGGAAGGGGCTTGGGGGCCGTGTACGGCCCCAGGGCCGCCTGTTGGACAGCCCTGGTATAGAGGTTTGGTCCATCCATTTGTCAAAGGCAGAGAGCCTTTTCCATCGTGGTCCCAAGCCTGTGGAATGCCTTGCCGGCTGAAGTTCGACCGATTAATGAGCTGCCTGCTTTTTGGAAGGCTTGCAAGATAGCTCTTTTCCAGCATGCATTCAACTCCTAGCCACGTCACTTTGTATGTTGATAGTAAAATTGTTTTAGGTTTTTGGTGTTTTATTGCTTTTAGTGCTATTTTATCGACATTTTGTTACATGTTGTAAACCACCCTGAGCCAGTTGGAAAGGGTGGTATATAAACTGAAACAATAAATAAATAAATAAATCCAGTTACAAATAGGATTTGAAGTAGTTTCTCCATGTAGGTAAAACAGGGCATCATTCTTAGAATCAATAGTCCATAATCGAAAGGCATCTCTCTGTTCTGAGTGTCTAATAGACTTTCTGTCTGGTCTGAATGTCCAATGGAATCTTTAAGCATACTGTTCCTACTGAAGTCTAAAGCATGCAGTTTCTACTGAAGCCTAAAGGCATACAGTTTCTAAAATGGAGTCTGAGTCTTGAACAAGCCCAGACCTGATCATATGGTCTGCAGTCCCTCCAAAAACAAAGAGTTAAAGAAAAACTGCAAATCAATATACACATATACAATACTGTAATCAATCTGAATATATACATAACAAATAACTAGTGAAGACTTAAAGAAAGTTGGTATTTCCAACAGTTCTAGCTCATTTATGGCTTTATACAGTCAAATCATCATTTAGGCCAGGTAATAGCAGTCAATGGGATTCAGAATTAGACAGATGTGTATATTGCATACCAAACTTACCAGCTAGAAGAAAATTGCATCAAAATTCAGGATGACTCCTGTAGGATTGAGTATTTCTTCAATCCAAGGTGTTATTGGCATTTGTCACGTATTACACATTTTACATTGTCTGTCAATCCGTTCCATTTACATAAATCTTCTTCAAAATGCTTCTGTAGCCAGAGCTTTATAATGTTAATGGATTCTATTATGTTCATCAATCAATTTTGCTTTCAAACTATTTATTAACTTTAATTGCTTTTCAGGAAAACGATTGTATTTCTTGTAGAAGAAAAGGGCAAGACCTACAGCTGTGTAAACTAATTCTAATTTTTAACTTTTTACTTCGACAGTTTGGCACTACCAGCTGGAACTTGCTCTGTGTACACAACAAGAATATTGCCATTTGAACACCCTAAGTTTTACCATTTTCAAGCACTCAAAATGATAAGAAATAAATACTGTTTTAAATTATTCAAGTTAAAACAGTTTAAAATATGATTTTAAATGGTACTTAAGTAAATGGTGAACTCACTAAATAGTGGGACTAATCAACAAGAGTCCAGACTTCAAAATGTCAGTCTTCACTTCACATATTGCGAATTATATAGTAATTTGGTTGCATGTACTTTTTATGAGAATTTGAGATTATGTATGATTGCTGTTTTAATATGTTGTTATTGCAATATCAGATGTGTCTATCACAGGCATAGTTTCAGCACATAGAGGTGCTAGATATATATTGTTTTTGTTTGAAAACACTACGAGTGCATCATTGTCTTTCTTTAATAGTTTACACAGTGAGCAACCTTGTTTGTTGCAGTTTAGATTTAATATTAGGCCATCTCCACTCCATAGAGGAAGACTCAACAGTCTATCAAGCAGTAAGGGAACTAAGATCTAGCTTACTACTACTAGTTGTAGATTCTTTGAAAAACCATAATGACTCAGACAAAGTAATTATGCTTTTAAACTGCCAAGATTTTAACTGCTGCCTTTCAGTGGCAAGGTTCCTGAATACAGTCTGTAAGCGGAACTTGTAGCAAATGTGAAGTTCCCTTTCTATAATATATACTGTATTTTTACTTCTCCTGTTTTACATGGCAATAAAGGCCTATTGGATTGGATTGGCTTTGGAATATTCCATTTACTTATCAAAACACAAGTAATGAAAACTACATGAATAGGCAGCAGACCTATGGCCACTCTCACCTCTTGGCTCTCCAGAGATGCACCCTCCCAGGCACCTTATAGCTCCATCTATCTCTCGGTTATCCACTTAATACATGCCAAATACAGGTAAGATACATCAGTATATATTAATTTGAAAATACAGATGCCTACATAAAATAATGTCTTTATCACATATTTCATGAGTAGGAAAGGTTGTGATCATGTTAATTGTCTACTTGTCTTTTCACAATAATTTTATTGTTAGGCAGTTTCAAAATCTCTACTCTTTTCTGGATACCTTCAGATAAAGGGCAACTCTCTTTGGAAAAGAGCGCATGGCTGCTCTATCTCTGTCTGACTTTGCATCTGCATTTCACACATTCTCTCTCTTGTCTCTTCTATTATGCATACAAACACACCTCTGAAGCATCACTTCTGCTAGCTCTGAAGGGGTTCTAATTCAGAACATTCCAAAGCTATTTCATGTTCTATCCTTTCACCCCCTTTAAAGAAGTATCAAAGTATATATGGAACGCTACAGTAGGAAACCGTCCCTGTGCTAGCAACCAAAAGTTGGAAAGGGGGTGGGGAGAGAAACGGAGGGACAATTGTCTCTGTAGACAATCTCGTGGGGAGCATTTTTTTCAAGATCAAGAGTGGGTGAGAGAAGCATATACAATTATTTGTTAACCTTTTAAAGGAAAAATTGGAACTTGAACAGTAAATACTATCAAATAGCAGCTGAATACATAATAGTTTGTTTTGGTTATAATGGGAAGACAATATCTTTGTCTATGTATGTAAATCTAGCTCAACATGTTAGAGATACATAATTATATTTTTAAAAGGTAGAAGGCCATCTATTCTAATTTCCTGTGATGAACAAATAGGTTTACTTCTTGGGAGGAGAGCAATGACCAATCTCAATAAAATAGTGAAGAATAGAGACATCACACTGGCAACAAAGATCCGCATAGTCAAAGCAATGGTATTCTCCATAGTCATATATGAATGTGAGAGCTGGACCATAGGGAAGGCTGAGTGAAGGAAGATAGATGCTTTTGAACTGTGGTGTTGGAGGAAAGTTCTGAGAGTACCTTGGGCCATGAGAAGATCCAACCAGTCCATACTCCAGGAAATAAAGCCCGACTGCTCATTGGAAGGGAGGATAGTAAAGGCAAAGATGAAGTACTTTGGCTACATCATGAGAAGACAGGAAAGCTTAGAGAAGACAATTATGCTGGGGGGAAATGGAAGGAAAAAGGAAGAGGAGTCGACCAAGGGCAAGATGGATGGATAGTTTCCTCAAAGTGACTGGCTTGACCCTGAAGGAGCTGGGGAAGTGACAGCTGATAGAGAGCTCTGGCGTGGGCTGGTCCATAAGGTCACAAAGAGTCGGAAGTGACTGAATGAATAAACAGCAACAACAGAGAGAATGGGGAAGATCTCCCAGAATACTCTGGGATTTCAACTAGGTTGTGATTTCAGTTTTTAAAAAACCCGATACATTACTGTGCTTCTTTTTCATTTTTCCATGCAACAAATACAACTAACAGAATAGCAGACCCCCAGTGTGTGTCTTTCTGCTACAATGTGAAAGCATGTCTCTAAATTTAGCTCACTTTAGAGGCAAAATGCTTTGAAATAACTGAATAAGACATTTCCTCCATGCCTCTAGGAGGCATGGAAGGTTAGTCACCCATGTGTGCTGCTGCTAAGAAACATGTGAGCAGATGTTTACAGAGAGGGCATCCCCAGATCTATTTTGGGCAGCAACATCTAGCTCTAAAAAACAGTCTTAGCAGCCAACTTCAAAACCCGGAAGCTCCATTTTTATTAGAAGAGAGGGGCTACAGAAACACCCAGGAAAGGAAATTACCTCCAGCTCTCTACTGGAGTTCAAAAGAGCAAACTAGCATATTCAGACCAATCTTGGTAACTTTCCAATCATTATTATGACACAAAGATATTAGTCCGAATATGAAAATATACACAAGCAGAGCAAGTCTCCCATATTCCCTACATTATCATGTGCTTTTAAAGGAAAATAACTGCACTGGATCCTGCAACTCCAACCCCAACAGGTATACCATGAACATACCGACATGTAGACAAACCTAAACAGTAGATCCATTTACATCACTATTCTATGCATGGTAACCAAAGATTTAGTTCAATGGAATTCATTTTGGATTTAAGCTTCTTTGAGGTTACCAACAATTTCAATCATGGCCATTCTAATTTGGATTAAATCAACTGTATTAAAGGGAACACAATTCTGTCCAATCTTCTAATGCTCACATTTTACAAAAAGAATTTCACATTCCCAAGAAGATCTTCTTCAGCTCCTTATGTGAAGTGAAATTCTCCATGGGGCTGACAGCAATCTGGTGACCAGATGCTTAGTAGCAGCAGGGTGTTTGTTGTTGTTAATCCTTTATTTTCAATGAACAGCTCACTGATTGCTATGAGCTATGTGGATATTTCTCTGTTTGATAGAGTTGAACTAGTTTTGCACAAGGGACTTTCTGAATTTCTCCCCAGATTTTGGAGTTTGGAATTATATTTCCTGTGAAACTCATGTATAATGAATTCCTCCACACAATCCCTAGTGTATATAATGCACAAGCAATTAATTTACTAGAGCTTTCAGTTCCTTCTTTTCCTCACACCCTCGGCACTGTTCAACAGAACCACAATACATTATTAAATAGTGTATTGATTAAAGCATACATTCTTGATATTATCATCAAAATGCTAACCACATTAGTATGTTGCAGCATAAACAGGAAGAGATTGGAGGCATCTAGAAAAATGTACAAATCTGACAGCTCAGCATAGCCCATTTGCTAAACCACCTGAAACCTCAAGCTATCAAGAATAATGTTCTGAATGGGGCTACAATATATCTAGCCACTGCTCACTACACACAACTCTGTCCCTTTTGAGAGTAATATGCACCTTCAAGTTAAGGGCATTACTATTGGTGCTTGCATATTACTACAGCAAACATCTTCTGCACCCAAGCAACCTGTCTTCTATCTATTTATATATTTATTTGTTCGTTTGTTTGTTTGTTTTCTGCCCTTCCCACCCTGCAGGGGACTCGGGGAGGATTACAATGCACATATACATGGCAAACATTCAATGACATTAGACATACAACATATATAGATAATAGGGTTGGTCTCTGCGGTTTAAAAATTATTTGAAATCAGATTAAATTCGTATAAAAAGCTAATTTTGTTGTTTTTTGAACCATGTGCTCCAACCCGGAAGTGTAATTTCTTTACCAAATTTGGGGGCTGCCAATTTTCTTAATTATTGTAATTAGATCGTATCCCCCCTCTCAGTTATTCTAACAGGAAAATTTATCTCCTCCAAAATAGCTTTTCAGGGTACTTACAGACATATCACGGCCCTTTGCCTGGTCAGAGGATAATTAAAGTAAAAGGCCTTCCTGGAGGAAGTGAAGAAGCAATGGGGAACCATAGAGCGGGACCGGGAGTCCTAGAGCGCCGCCTTGGAGGACTGAAGGAAAAATAGCACTTTAAACCACCCAGAAAATCGGGGTGGATAGAAGGAAAGAGGAGAAGAGAGAAGGAAGGCTGAAAGAAGAGGAGGAGGAAGGGAGAAGACCACAGAGTGAAGAAGGGAAAACTACAGAAGAAAGGGGGAACCATAGAGAGGGACCGGGAGTCCTAGAGTGCCTGGGAGGATTGAAGGAAAAAAGCCTTCACATGCTTTTCCTCCGACCAAGCAAGCAGAAGGGCCGCACAGCACTCTGTAAGTCGCCCTAAAAAGTAATTTTGGAGAAAGTTGATATATATATATATATTCCTGTTACAAGAACCTCATACTGTATAAGTTGGTGGTACCATTTCTATATGTTATAAATCTTCAGCTCCAGTCAATTGCACTCCAGAAGTGAAGGGAAATGTTTCCCCCTTGATTTGCCTGTGATGTCAGCCCAGTGTTTTCCTGCTGTGCGCATGCGCTGGAATAAGAACTAATAACGAATTCCATTATTAACGTTACATTTCAGAAATTTTGGGAATTTTTTTTGTAAGTATTTCTATTACTAATTTAACCCCCCCCCCCTTGTGTTTTAGAACCACTTTTTTATGGATCAACCAAGCCTAATAGATAGACACAGAGGCAATTTAACATTCCAGCTTTCCGGCTTCATGAGGGTATGGTTGATTCTGGCCACAGGGGGAGCTGCTGCTTCACTGTCCACTTGTGACACCAAGTCCTTGATGGAGTACTTCCTCATTCTTACGCATGCTGCTGGAAGGTTTTATGGTGTTGTAAACTAGATAAAGTAGCCTCCCCGCAAAAAGTGGTACCTACATTTCCTACTTGATAGATGCAGCTGTCTTTTGGGCTGCATAGGTCAACAGCAAGCCAGACTATTAATGGTCGGGAGCTTTCTCTGACCTGGGCTGGCTTCAAACTCATGACCTTACAGTCTAACATTCAATGACATTAGACATACAACATATATAGACAGACACAGAGGCAATTTAACATTCCAGCTTTCCGGCTTCATGAGGGTATGCTTGATTCTGGCCACAGGGGGAGTCAGTAGTGATTTAATGCAGCTGGCTACTAACTAGCTGTGCTGGTCTCTGATACTGATAGTTGACATCTACTCAAACACACAAAAGAGTGCTTGAAAAACTCATGGATTTGCTGCAGTACACATTTCTCAAATTCCACCTCATACATGGAGCTGAAAAAATACCTAGGAATGAACTCAGTAAGGCAAATCTGGCACCCAGAAAAATCTATTAAGGCAGAACCAAACTGAAACACGACAAAGCACCACTAGCTGTCACCCGCAGCCCTCAGGTGATACCATTCAAAATGCATAAGCAGTGAGCTAAAACCACTTCTGCCAAAGGCCTCTGAATGGCATGTCCTTACTTATTGTCAACCTCACCCCTTAAACAACTACTCACCTGCAACAGAATACTTAACATGGATGAAGAGAACAGGGAGAAGTCCTCATCACAAACCCAAATGACCCAAGGTTTGAATCTCACATGATCATGAAAATCTATTGCGTAATCTTGGGCAGACCTCAGAGGCAGGCAAATATTAACCCTTTCATTAAAAAAAACTTGGCATGGGAACGCCTTTAAGTTGCCCTAGGTCAGAAACAGCTAGGAGGCACACAACAGCAGCCATTACAGCAATTCCAGACAACAATAATAAAATGCTTTAAATAGGATTAAACTATTAAAAAAGGTTACAATAGTTAAAGTAATGCAAAGGTGCTCTTAAAATCAGATTAGACTGCAAAGGCTTTAAATAAAAAGCTGTTTTAGCATGGCACCTAAAAGAAATCAAACTTTGTACCAATCTGACCTCCATGGGGGCAACATTCCATTGTGTGTATGTGTGTGTGTGTCAGGAGCAATTTGAGAAATTGCAAGTCGCTTCTCATATGAGAGAATGGGCCATCTGCAAGGATGTTGCCCAGGGGACACCTGGATGTTTGATGTTTTACTATCCTTGTGGGAGGCTTCTCTCATATCCCCACATGGGGAGCTGGAGCTGTCAGAGGGAGCTCAACCCACTCTCCCCAGATTTGAACCACTGACCTGTCAGTCAGCAGTCCTGCTGGCACAAGGATTTAACTTATTGCACCACTGGGGGCTCCTACAACAAAGGGTGCCACAACAAAGATAGACCTCTCTCACATCCCCACATTATGTGCTACTCCAACCAGTGGGATAAGGCAAAAGGCTCCTGCAATAGCTCTCAGTTCTTGGGCAGGTAATCACAAGAAGAGGTTCACCTCGAAGCATCAACATCCTAACCCACTTTTGGCTTGGAATGTCATCACTAGCATCTTGAATTCAGACCAGAAGTGAATTGGTAGCCAATGCAGCTTCTTTGCCATTGTTATGAAAACTTGGGAAAGTGTAGCTGCTAGGATAATGCACCAACAGGAGCTTAATCTTAAACAACACATTCCACCTTATTTATTTATTTATTTATTTCTGGCATTTTACCCCTCTCTTCTCAACCGGGAGGGGGGGGGACTCAGAGCGGCTTCCAAAAAGGCACAATTCGATGCCCACACAGTAAAAACACAGTATAAAACCCCAATATTCAACAATAAATAATTAAAATACAATTACATTAACATATTCTATGCATTTAAAACAGTGCTCCATCCATAAGAAACAATTGAGCCCTATTCAACAACTTTCCAACTTTCCAACTTGCCCAATCAGAATGGTCACCATTGGCCATAATTACAGTAGTTGATGGAAACTCCAATCTGACCCACCTGGAGGCTCTGGCTGTGGTAAAGAGATAATCATGCTTACCAGATTCAGGTTACCTTCTTTTCCAATTCATATTCACATTTTTTTTCTTTGATGTTAAACTTTTGGTTTATAACGTATGCATGCTTAATATCTTATAATTCTCATTTTTTTGGAGATACATACAAACATACAGCAATGTGAAATAAAGTGTACACTCCTTAACAGTTTAAGATTCTGGTTATACTTCTTGGCATCTCTCTCTCTCCCCTCCCCTATGTATACATTTTTAATAGAATTAAAGATTCCAATTATAGGGAAGTTCTATAATTTAATTTGTAATTACAGTGAAACTTTCAATGAGGTTTGCAACTCTATGTTTTGACAATACGAGCTCTGCCTGCGCAGGGATAACAATATGAATACTTATATAACATTATAATTTAAGATGGAATTTGTAACACTGATAAAATCATTATTATAAAATATAGCCTTCAATATAAATATATTATTTACTTAACTTTCAAATTATCACAATTAACTCCTGTTAAAGAGTGATTTGGTTTCAGAATAGTGTGTGTGTGCATCAGAAACTTCAGATTTATTTCAGCATACACACCACTGAGAATTTAATGGATGCTGCACAAGGACACACTGGTTTTGCAAACTTATATTCATAGGGGTTTGTGTAGCACTTCCTAGAATATCATATTCATCACTTACTTATGCTACTAATTAGTGTCAGCTAGAAGGGCTGATGTAAACAGCTGGACTGGGATCACCAGCTCATTCCATGTAGGTCACTGAACAGCCCTCAGTCCTTAATGATGTTGAGTTACAGTGAATTTGTTAACCAAATCAGTTAGAAAAGAAAGGATTTGATGACAAATAGATTTTAGATAAGATAGGAAATACGTCTCTGATGGAAAGCTTAGCAGCTGTCACTCTTAAATATTTAAGAACATTATCAGGAAAATGGGAATAATTTTGTAATAAGAGCAAACTGACAGTGAAGGATAAGCTTTAAATTTCACATTCCTTTCCAATTTGCTGTAAACAGAATAGACTGGCTTGCAAATATTCCTGATGGCCATAGCCCATCCAATTATGTGATGAAAATTTTTAAAATGAGGAAGAATATGTGCCAGATTTACAGATTTGTAGTATATTAATGTCTAAAGAGAAGGTCTTTCACTTCTTCCAAAATATCAAGAAGCACCATTGTATGTGATTTCCTCCCTCCAGCTCACCCTTCCACATTGAGATGACTTCATGCTCTTCACCCATGGCTACCCATGCTTTGAAATGCATCTGTCAGTAACAGTTTGCCTTGAATCCAGGAGGAGTTTCAGATCATAAGCAGGGCTTTTGGTTCCCTTGGGCCATTTTTGGCTGCAACTGAACTCTGTTGAGGTTTCTTATGACTAGACACATATATTTAATAGAGGCCGAAATATATATTGGAGGAGAATCTATGGTTTACTGGCAACACATTAATTTTCCAAAGCATCCTCAATATAGGTTTCTATTCGTAACAAAGAAATTCACTTTCAAAGACTGTTTGCTTACTATCGCAGTTTAGACCACCAAATTCTTCCTAATATTGATCCCCCTTTCTTTTAATTAAAACTAGGGGTGTGCAAAATGGCAGAAATCTCATTTTTGTTTCAAATTCCAAATGAACTCCATTTCATTTCTGGGAGATTTGGGAGGGGTGGTGGTGGTTCGATCCATTTTCGTTCTGGGAAAATTTGGGTCTTTGGCACCAATGGGGAAACTTGAAAGCTCACCTTTCAGTCATTTTTGATAGAGACCAAACTTGCCACACTTGCAGACCACATTTACATCTGCAAGCCTGCCAAGTTTCAGAATGTTTTGGTCATCCACTGATTTTTAGGATTTTAAAAATATTTCTACAAAGCGTCACAGAACTGAGCTAACAAGTAAGAAATGGTTTGCTTTTTGTGTTTTTGAGACAGAGATATACCGGGGGGGGGGGGGGGATAGGCTGCTGGTGCAGGAGTACACACACAAGCCAGAAAAACTGCAAATAATAAGATACTTACCCGCCCTGAGTTCCCCCACCCCCGGGGGTTGAGAAGGGCGGGGTAGAAATACTGTAAATAATAATAATAGGTAGGTATTAGGTAGGGCTGGGGAGGGATCCTGTGCGTTTCAAAGACAAAACCTAACCTGTCACTGTGCTTATATTTAGACTCTGGCCACGAAAGAGGAGAGAATATTCTACCTCAATTTCTCAAGGATGATGGTTTTCTCTCTGGAATTAAGAGCCAACACCACCATTGAAGGAAAGAGATCAGGGAAGTATTATAACAGAGTTTCAGTTATGAAATACACCACACCTGGTGTATTTTTATTTATTTATTTATTTATTATTTATGGTATTTGTACCCCGTAGCTTCACACCCCCGCAGGGGGACTCAGCACAGCTTACATTTGCAGCACTACAGGCCGCACCACCACAATACAATATAAAAATACACCATATAATCAACATCATTAAAAAGCATTAAAAACATTACATTAAAAACCACTACATACAACAATAATTAATTAAAGCCATCAAACAGAACGCAGTGTCAGACCAGTCAAATCCAAAGGTACATTTTATATCTGCAATTTCTTTGCAACTCCCATACCTTCTTAAATTCAAGATCCTATTCCTTCTCGGCTCAGTGATCTAATGTTTTCCAGCTTCCAAAGCTGTTTTCCCCACCTATTCCATTCCTACCTTCTGATAGGATTTTGCCCCAGCCTCATTATCTTCTTTATTACCTCTGTTCACCAACTATTATATTCACTATTTCATGAAATGCTAGTCTTACTTTCTCTTACAACCCCTTAACTCCAAGTCATGTCCCTTCTTTTAAACTCAATTTTCTTAATCGAGGCATGGAATTTTTCAATATCTTTTCCCTCCAAAGCATCAAACCATGTGAAGGTAGAAGTAAAGATCATTCTAGCTCAATCTATTGAGATGATGACACCTCTTTGTTTGGAGCTTGTCCTTCTGAAAGCCTACAGAACTGCAGCTGACTTCATTATCAACAGCTTTGGGGTTGGTAATGCTTGATCCAGGTCCCCATCACATTAAAGAAAAAACAAACCTTCTTCCCTCGCCTACAAGCAGCAGTGCATGGAAGCAAGCTGCTTCTCTTGCTCTCTTCTGCCACATGATTGTATGCACAGTCTGCCTCCCCATCTGCTCAAACAACATTAACAAACCTGAGCTCATCCCTGCTTTTTAACTGATTAGAATGTTCCAAAAGTACCCAAAATGTCAAGATCCTCTTAGTCAAGTGGCTGTGGTGTTATTTCAAATAATAGGCGGAAAAACATGTCATTCCTAATATCATCATGATTCCTAACATTTTGTGGTTGCAAGGCTGGAAATACGTTATTTCTTATCATGTCTTCATTATGATGAGAGCCCTTATAAATTTGTCCCACGTATGTACTCTCAGGTTCCCCAGTTAGGAGCTAAGGATTCTATTATTTCTGTGCCACCTTTTCTTGACCCTTTAATAGAGGGGAAAAATTGTCAGTACAAAACTGCAAGGCATTAAATACAACCTAGAGCTGTGCACAAATATTGACATGGATTCTCAACTCTATTTTTGTACAAAGAAATGGAGAGGGGATAATTTCAGTACATTTCTCCAGGGGAAAGATATTTTCCTACAGCTTCTCTGGGATGGAGTTTACTATTACAAGGATCAAAGTATTTAAAAAAAACATTTCCCAAAAGTATTCCTCCTTACACCTCTTTTGGTTATACAAATAGCTAGGTATTTTGCATTCATTTGTTCTTGAGAAAGTGGCAATGGCTCTTCAAAATGGGGTGGTTTCAAAGGTTGAGGCCCTCAAAAACAGCTTTGTCACTTGTGGTTTGGTCTATAAAATACATGACTACATCACCTGCCTTTTGCTATATGTAGAACATCAACTATTATATATATATAGAGAGAGAGAGAAGAGAAAATGTAAACTTATATACACGTGCGTAGATATTGTGCATACACATTGATACTAGAAATAAGAGGGGTATTTATATTTGGACATATACCACACAAAAACCTTGGTAAGATTCATATTGAAGGGTGGTATGGACATGTTTTCAAAGCAAATATTTGAACTCATATGTTTCTTTCATGCTAGATCGACACTGCCATATAATGCTATTTCGAAATGTAGATTAAATCCATGGAACGGTATTATTTTTGTATACATACTATATAATCCAGTTCAATGCAGTTAATCTACATTCTGAAAGGTTTCTCCTTTACCTTATGCACATGTGGGTATGTGCCTACTAGGCATGAGAAAAATGAAACGGAAATTAAAAGGATTCGTAAGAGATTTGTATGTAATGGGACTTTTGAGGTGTTACGTATCGCTGCCGCGATCCCGGAAGTAGACTTCCTTTTACGGTCCTTGAGGCCAACAATTTGCGTTATGATCATAAGAAATTCTTAATTCTTAATTAATTAATTATTGTACTACGTACTACTCACTTCTCCCTGTCTTCTCCCCCTCATTTCCTTCCTGCCTTCATTCAGCTTCTTCTTTTTCCCGCATTTCTATGGGGAACTGGAAGTGACGCTGCTGCTAGGTAGGCAATGCATTCTGGAAAGTGTAGTCCTCCAGGCTTTCCCCCCCTCCTTCTCTTCCCCGTTGCTCTGCTGCCATGCCCCATCGCAGGGGCCAGCTTCACACACACACACACACGCTTCTCCTCCTCTCTCTCCCGGCGTCCCCCCCCCCTCCTTCTCTTCCCCGTTGCTCTGCTGCCATGCCCCATCGCAGGGGCCAGCTTCACACACACACACACGCGCGCTTCTCCTCCTCTCTCTCCAGGTTTCCCCCCTCCTTTTCTTCCCCGTTGCTCTGCTGCCATGCCCCATCGCAGGGGCCAGCTTCACACACACACACGCGTGCGCTTCTCCTCCTCTCTCTCCCTGCGCTCTCTCAGATGCTTCTCTTCCCCGTTGCTCTGCCATGCCCCATTGCAGGGGCCAGCTTCAGCCCTCCAGGTACGTGTTTTGGACTTCAACTCCCACCATTCCTCACAGCCTCAGGCCTCTTCCTTTTCCTCTCAGCCTGGGCAAACTTGGGCCCTCGCTCCCTCAGGATCGGGGTGAGAGAGAGGCAGTGAGGAGCGAGGGGGGGCTCCTCCTCCTTTTCTTTTGCTGCTTCCAAGAATAGAAAACCCCCTCCCTCCCTTCCTCCTTCCCTCCCTTCCTCCTTCCCTCCCTCGTTCCTATTTGGAGAGTCCCATCTAGAATTCAGTGTGGTTTATTCAAGTTTTGGCTACAACTCCCAGAAATCCCAGCCAATTTACCAGCTATTAGGATTTCTGGGAGTTGTAGGCCAAAAACCATCTGAATGCGCATTCTCTGGCATACGAATTACTAACAAATTTCGTTAGTACTTAAGTTACATTTCAGAAATTTTTGGGAAATTTTTGTAAGTCTTTCTTTTACTAATCAACCCCCCATTTGATTTAAGAATCGCCATTTTTGGATTCTAAACCATGCCTAGTGCCTACTATTAAAAGTTATTAGAAAGTACACATGACATTAAAGAGGAAAAATGGGAAGCAATGCTTAAAGAAAAAAATGGAATGGAAAGATACTTCAATGTTCCTGAGGAAATAATAGGTTTTCAAGACTGCTCTCCCCATTTCCTCCACTCAGTGACACTTGCATTTGGAGGTAATTGCTATGTTTTAGCTATTGAATGGCATTAAAGGAAAATAGCCTTTAGAAAATGTCTGGCTTTTCTTAGGGTAAAGGGTGTGACCAGTAGTTTTCTCTTTTTTTACTTTTAAAAAATAAAAGAAATTAAGAGAAACCTTTCCAGTTTCAGTGCACGGCATTATTATAATTTAAAAACCAATTTCTCTACTGAAACAGGTTGTTCCTCTATACTCAATATAATTTACTTTCATGAAAGATGCAAGGAAATAGTTATGCATGACTCATTCAGTTTCTTAGCATGGTGGATGCTTGCCTATGAAGCAAAAGGGTAAGCAAAAGATGAAGGAGCTTTTCAGTGGAAGGGAATAATATCAAGCCCTTATCCTTTTATGTCAATTTTAATAGGATGATTTCAGTATTTTTAGTGCAGGACAAGCTATTGAAATAATGCAGCTGTCACAATGCTTGAAAGCCCTACCTGCCCTTATGGTTCATTTTAGATACTTTGCTTGTTCACATTAGAAATATGAGAAGCTACATCTGACTATTGGTTCATCTAGTTAACTAATATCTATCCCTCTCTTCCCAGCTTGGTATCCTTCATATTTGCCAATCTACAATTCCCACCACACCAGTCATAATGAAAAATAAGAGCTACAATCCAAAAGTAAGTCTGGAAGGTGTAAGGCTGGATATTCCATGTCAACATTGGATTGGCTGTGGCTCATTGAAATTACAGATGAAGATCTTCTATGACGTCCAACCAAATCGAGTAATGCCAAGTTTTGAAACTGGTACCTTTTGCATGCAAAGCCTGTGTTACGCTACAAGCTATGACCCTTCCACATAATCCACAATAGGCAGAAAAGGGCACACTAGGCAGCATACTTACAATTCAATTACCAAATTAGTTATGGAGGCTTTCAGTAAACTCCCAATAGCTGCAAAATAGCATTTGAGTGTCATTTCAGTAGTTTCTGTGGATGCACTCAAATCAGTTCCCACTGTGCTGGAAATATAATTTTTGCTTCATTGCACAAAATCAGTTTTTAGAGTAAACAAAGCCACAGTTTTACTCAGTAGATGCAACTTTTCCTTTCCTTGGAAAAAAATGAAAAGGGACACTGCTGTCTAGCTAATTCACCCCAAGGACACAAAGTTAAAGGTGGTCATTACCATATTGCTTATGTCCTCTTTCTTTAATGTGGGTTTAGTAGACTACACACACACACACACACACACACACACACACACTTGAATTAATGCAGTTTGGCACAACTTGAACTGCCATGGCTCAATGTACCACCACTGTTGACCAGATAAGGCTAAAGACTCTCTCTCACACACACACAGACACACACAGACACACACCATTTCCTTTCCTTATTAGTATTCTCAAACAGAAGTGTTATCCAACTGAACAATCAAAACAATTTTAAACTTTTGCACTACCAAAGAGCTACAGGCCCTTATCATCTTTAATAGCTATGAACAAATGACTTAATCTGTTTCTAGGTCACCTCTGCATATGTTGACTAGTAAGTCTGTTCCTTCTTTGACACTTCTAACACTTTAATAGCCTAAGGACATTTGCCTCCTAGCCCAGCTATCCGATTGTCACACTTTCCCTGGCTCTACTTAGGATTATTGCACTTTATAATTATGAACTGAACTCAGCACTTTATTTGCTCAGCCATTATATTGCTTTTAATTGTTTTCATAAGGTTGTCTGATTTTATGCTTATTGATGTTTGTTATTTTCGATGCTTATTTTAACCTGTTTCATTGGGCATGTCCTTTTGTAAGCTGTCCGAGTCCCTTCAGGGAGATAGAGGTGGGGTACAAAAATAAAGTGATGATGATGATGATGATGATGATTATTATTATATTTGTTCTGCAGTGAGGTTTTTTTAAGTATTCATTCACAACTATTAATATTTAAATACTCATTTAAAAGTGGCTACTTGGTATTTCAGTTAGAGTAGTCTTCTATTGGTTCACTGAGTCTACTCTACATGGACCTGGCAAATGGATTTAGGAAGACCACTAAAATATGTTGCATAACTAGGTTCTGGTGTACACATTACAAACATTAAAACTACCAGTTCTGAGAGGATCGAGGGCAAAGATGGCGGCAGGATGGGTGCCTTGAGAGCTCCTCAAGCCACCAACCAAAACCGCCGATCGGAGGGTGAATTGTGCCCCCACCTCAGGCTGAGTAGATCAGCTAAGAGGCAGCGAAACCAGGGGATCCCATCGCTGGCTCTAGAAGTTGCCCCCTCCTCAAGAGGGGGAGACGGAGAGAGCCCGGTGGCCTCCCAGTCTGGCGAGCAGATCGGGGTGAGGGAAGCAGGCTCACGCCTACACTCACTGCCAGCCCGGCCCAAAACAACGACGCGGAAAAGGGGGAACGCAGAATGAAGAAACACAAAGTGAGTAAAAAGGAGACCCGGAGAACAACAGAAAAACCAAATAACGGGCGGGACCCCCCCTCCCAGGAAGCCCCAAAGGCCCGGGAAATCAACCAAGAAAAGGGAGCGGGACAAAGAGAACCAAAATAAGCCAAGCGGGAAAGGAAAAGGGAGAAGGCCGGACGCGAACAGAGCCCCAGAGGGCCTCTCACTCACGGCGGGAGGAGGAAGAAGCGCCCCCAAGATGGCGCCTTGAAAAACGACAAGGAAGACAGGGAAGACAATCAGTGGCGGCCATCTTGGGAGGGAGCTTTTTTCCCGCCGCACAAGAAAAAGGTGCGAAATCAGGCAAAGGAGAGGAAGTTGACACACCCGGACACAAAAGGGGGCCGGACACAAACCGGAAGTGCAGCGGAGAGGAAAGAGGGTTGAACCAAAGGACAAACGAAGCCCAAGAGGAAAAGACAGAGGCCGTGAAGGGGAGGGCCCCGGGCAAAGAAATCGTAGTAAGGACAAGGAAAACAGCGAGGGAAAAGGGGAGCACAAGGGGAGCTGGGGACTAGAAGGACGAAAAGAGAGACGGAGGACAAAAGAACAACAGTTGAAAACACCCGATACCCCCCCCCCCTACCCTCCCTCAGAACAGACACAGCAGAGGGGTCAGAGTGACGACCACCCAAAGCCGACAATCACTACCAGCAACGCAACGGAGCTGGTGTCATCTAGCGAACTCACAGAAACAAATCACAAAATAACAATGGCAACTCCAAAGATTTTCAAGGATGCCAAGGGCGTGCAAAAGAGGCAAGCCGCCAGCGATGAGATGACACTGAAAGACGTCCTAAAGGAACTCAAGAAGCTCTCCGAACAGCAGGAGCAAACACAGAGAAAGGTGGACGCGGCATCGGCCAGACAAGAAGCCCAATACAAATCAATGCAGGGTCAGCTGGCGGACATCAAATCTGATCTGACAAAGGAGCTCGCGAACATGAAGGAAGAAATCAACACAATCAAACAAGACACAGACAGGTCCGCACAGGTGCAGTCCAAGATGCAAAAGAGAATAGAGGACCTGGAAGAAAGAACCACAAAACTAGCACTGGCCCAGGAAAAGCTAGAACAGAACACCCTGGAGGCTAGGCTCCGCTTCAGAAATCTGACGAAATCACCACAGGAGGACATCCAATCCATCATCACCAAACTCTCTGCCACCATGATAGGCATAGAAGAGGGAGAGATGCACCAGGAAATCGACAAAGCCTACAGAGTGTCCACCTCCTATGCAAGGCGGAACAATGTCCCTAGAGATGTGGTGGTCCAGTTCTGTAAGAAAAAGACCAGAGACGCAGTCCTTCTGAAAAACAAAGAGTCGCCAGCCATGTACAAAGGCCACAAAGTAATTATATTAAGGGAATTCACAGCAACTTCCATCAGCAAAAGGAAAAACTACCTCTTTCTCACGGAGGAACTGAAAAATAGAAGAATCAGATTCCAATGGGAGAAATCAGAAGGCATAATGGTTACTTACGGGGACCAAAAACACTGGTTGACCTCAGTGGCTAAGGCACAAGACTTCCACAGAAAACTCTTAAAGGACCTCAGTCAAAGGTCATCCTCCCAACCAATCCAGGGCGAACAGACAAAAGGAAGACGCCTCTACTCCCCAACTAATGAGACGTCCAGACCTACCCGGGATCCACGAGAACTGGATAATGACACAAGGACACTCACCAAGGACAACAAAGATGGCGAAACGGCCCACACAGAAAACATGCAGGATGTATGAGCCCCAACTTCAGTTGTCCTGCTTCAGCAACAACATTAACGGACTGAACTCGCCATCAAAACGGAAAAAAGTATATAATCTGCTGAGAAAGGACAAACACGACATAGCGCTACAAGACGTCCACATCAAAAGGGCCCACGAACAACACCTGACAAACAAAGGCATGGGAAATCTATTCTGCTCCCTAGCCAATGAAAAGAAAAGGGGGGTAGCAACTTACATCAACGAAAAACTACCAGCCAAGCTGGCGTTTGAAGACCAAGAAGGGAAAATAGTGGGGGTGATGATCGAGGTCGGAATGGCCCGCCTGCTAATATGTAATATCTACGCACCAAATGGACCCAAAACCAGCTTTGTCCGGACTCTCTCAAAACTCATCGACGAACAAGACTACAACAATCTAGTCATACTGGGCGACTTCAATGGGGTGGTCAACTATCACTTAGACAAATCCCAGTCAGACAAGAAGAACAAGGGGAGGGCACAAGATCCCCATGGCACCCTCCAGAAATCCTTCCTACACCTCAAAATGCACCTCTCTCTTCAAGACGCCTGGCGGCGGCACAACCAAGGAGAAAAGGACTACACATATTATTCACACAGACATCACAGCTGGTCCAGGATAGATATGATATGGGCGCCTGACTCCTTAATCCCACGAATTTCACAGATCAAGATCCAACCAAGGGACCTGTCGGACCACTGCCCGATCACGATGATGCTGAACCAGAAACCGAGGACCAGGCGCTGGAGGCTGAATGACAATCTGCTAAAGAAAGAGGAGGATATACAAAAGTACAAGGATCTGACCTCCGACTACTTCAGGAACAACGACATACCAGAAACAAGGCCGGAGGTGGTGTGGGATGCTTGCAAGGCGGTCCTCAGGGGGCACTTCATTCAACACAGTGCAGGCAGAAACAGGCCAAAGGGCAAGACACTTCACGACCTCCAAAGCAAAATTGCCCAGGAGGAGAAAAACTTGAAAGAGCAGCCAAAGAACAAAGAAACGATAGCAGCACTGGCCTCTCTGAAGAAGCAAAAACACCAGCTGGATCTAGAACAACTTGCTAAAGACCTGAAATTCCTCAAACAAAACCACTTCCAGAACGCCAGCAAGCCCGGCAGGTGGCTGGCAAGAAGGCTCAAAAAGAAGAAACAAAGGGGCTACATAACCAAGCTTAAATCCGGTGAAAGACTGTTATTGGGGGAGGAAGAAATAAGAAAGGAGTTCCAAACATTTTACTCCAACCTGTATAACGGAGGAAACGTCAAAAAAGAAGACATTGAACAGTACCTAGAGGGGCAAGGACTGGATAGAATTCCGAAACAACAGAGAGACATCTTGAATGGGGAGATCCTGGAGACCGAGATAGAAGTGGCCATTAGGAAACTTGATGTCAACAAGGCGCCAGGACCAGACGGACTAACAGCCAGGTTCTATAAAACCCTAAAACAAGAAACCATCTCCTTCTTGCAGAAGATCTATAACAGGGTACTCAACGAGGGAGTAGTCCCAGACTCCTGGAGGGACGCAAACATAATTCTGATCCACAAAGAGGGAACGGAGGAGACCAGCAAGGCCAATTACAGGCCCATCTCGCTCCTCAACATAGACTACAAGATCTTAGCCTCCATCCTGGCAGAAAGACTGAAAACATGGCTCAACGTCTGGATTACATCGGACCAGAACGGCCTCCTCCCAGGCAGGCGGACTAAAGACAATGTCATGACAGTCATTGACCTGATCCAGTACTACGAGGCCCACTCACATCGAGAAATTGCCTTTCTGTCTTTAGATGCAGAGAAGGCTTTTGACAACCTGAATTGGGACTTCTTTCAGCTGCTCATGTCAAAAATGGACCTGGGGCCGAAATTTCAAAGAGCTGTCGGAGCAATATACAAGGATCAAAAAGCAAGGGTCTGGGTCAACGGCCAGCCAACAGAGGAAATAGCAATACAAAAAGGCACAAGACAAGGATGCCCCCTCTCCCCACTGATCTTCATTCTTTCCATAGAGGTTCTGCTAAGAGCTCTCAGATCCAACAACTATCTAAAGAGTCCAAAAATCGGGAAACATCCAATAAAGGTCAAAGCGTTTGAGGACGACATAATCTGCTTCGTCGAAAGGCCAATAGACAACATCCAAGCCTGGATAGCAGAAATAGAAAAATTCGGGGTTCTGGCAGGACTGAAAATCAACAAGGGGAAAACGAAGATCCTAACAAAGAACATGACCAAAAACCGCCAGGCAAAGCTCGAAAGGACATCAGGCATGCAAGTCACCCAATCGATCAAGTACCTAGGTATACACTTAACGGCGCAGAATTGCCACTTACAGAGAAACAACTACGAAGCGCTGTGGAAAAAGATCCAAAAGGACCTAGCGAATTGGAAGAGTGCCAACCTCTCTCTAATGGGCAAAATAGCGGTGATAAAAATGAATGTGCTGCCTCGGCTTCTCTACTTATTTCAAAATGTCCCAATTATCAAGAACAACTCCATATTCGAAAAATGGAAAAAAGACATTATTTGGAATGTTCATTTGGAATGCGAAGAAAGCGAGAATTAAATACACAGTCCTGACGGACAGAAAGATAAGAGGCGGACTTGACCTACCAGACATGAGGCTGTATTACGAAGCCTGCGGCTTGGTCCACATAAAAGATTGGATTTCCCTGAAAAACGAAGAGCTACTGGCATTAGAGGGCTTCGACCTCCACACGGGATGGCATGGCCACCTGGGGTACGGAAAGCCAAACCCAACAGAAAAATTCAGGAACCATCCGATAAGAGCAGCCCTACTTAAAATATGGGAAACACACAAGAGGAGGTTCTACCAAAAGATTCCACTCTGGGTCTCCCCCATAGAGGCCTACCAACGGAACCTGCTGGGCTGGAGCAAGTGGGCAACCTACGACGACATCACGGTCAGAGTGGGGACGAAGAGACGCCTGAAAACAAAAGGCCAAATACAAATGCAATTCAAATCCCTCACCTGGCTTCACTATCTACACATCCAGAAGTGTTTTCAGGTGAGCAGTCAGACGGGCTTCGCGGAAGGAGAGAAATTCTGGAAACTCTTCTTGTGCAAAGATAAGAAGCTCATTTCGAAAGCCTACTTGAAACTCCTAGAATGGTCGACAGAAACTGAGCAGGTGAAATCATGCATGACCAAATGGGCACAGTATATCAGCCACAACATTACCATGCATGAATGGGAAAAAATGTGGAAGAAGACATTAAAAAATCCTACGCCATTGACATCAAGGAGAACTGGTATAAAATGTTTTTCAGGTGGTACATGACACCTCAAAAGCTAGGCCTGATGTATGAAACCACCCAGAACAAGTGCTGGAAATGTGGCAGCCAGACAGGAACATTCTACCACACGTGGTGGTCCTGCCAAGAAGCCTCGAGGTACTGGAAGAATGTCCATGTGTGCATCCAAAGGATCCTAAGGACCACACTGGAAAAAATGCCAGAGGCCTATCTACTGGGAATGGTGGACGAGAAGGAACTTCTGGATGAGAATTCGGAGCGGTTGTTTTTGTATCTCTCTACAGCCGCGAGGATAACATATGCAACAAAGTGGAAGTCCGCGGAAACACCCCTGACTGAAGACTGGGAAAATAAAGTCCAGGATATTATGAACATGGACAAGTTATCCTACTACATGAGCATGTCAGTGGGAAAAGGGGTAAAAAGAATGGACTGGACACCCTTCATGGACTACTTGAGGGCCCGGACACCAGCCCAGCGCCCCCAAAGCAACCGAACGAAGACGGGGTCAACATCAAGCAAGTAAACAGAAACACCCGCGAACTCTCGCCAAATGAGGGGGCCACATCCCCCCTCTCCACTCCCTCACCAGACCCCCCTTCCTTCCGCACGAAGAATTGCACACAAGGGACTATGTAGAGACTACGGAAACCATCCCCCCTACCTCCCCGCCCTCCCCTCCACCACCCACCCTCCCCATCTTCCCACCCCCCTTCTCTCGACCACCTCCCTACCACTACTGACCCGCCACCCCCCCTCCCACAACCCCACCTCACCCACGATCCTATCACCTCCCCCCCATACCTTCTTTTTCCTACTGTCCTATACTCCAAATTGTTCTCCCACTTTCTACTATCATTGCCAAAACCCTAATAAATCTTTATTAAAAAAAACTACCAGTTCTTTTTCCAGAATTTACAAAGGCCAAAATCCTTCAGAAATCCTTTAGTTCTCAGTGGATTTATAACCAGTACTATAAACTGGGGTGTGCTTTTTCCCATTAGTGATATTGTAATAACATAATAGTAATGTCTATTAACAGATATCATATCAACAGAGTGTGGTGGAAGCTCCTTCTTTTTAAACAGAGGCTGTTGAGGAAAAAGTCTGCTTACATGTAGAAAATGTTAAGTATGTAATATTTTCAAGTTAAGTTAAACCTGTGCAGGGCATATTTTTAATGTTCTGCTGATAAGAGATATCAGTTAGAAGATATTGTATCTCAAGTATGACATGCGTAGTATGGAATTAATGCTTCCTCATAATTGGTTAGTTTATATAACTTTTCTATTATTCATTTTTTCAGATAGTGTATAGCTTTGCATTATTTGGTATTTTTTCCTAATATACACTTAGTCTGAATGCCAGACTCTACTCAATGATTGTTGTTGTTTTGTAGTTGTTGTGTGCTGTTAAGACACTTCCGCCTTAGGACAACCCTGTTGCAGTTTTCTGTTTAGTGGGAATTTTGCCCTTGCCTTCCTAAGGAGGCTGAGAGAATGTGATTTGCCCAAGGTTACTCAATTGGTTTTCATGGCTGAGCAAAGGGGGTGGGGACGAACTGAAGCCAGGATTAAATCTGAAAGGGGAGGAGAACCAAGGATTTCCTGGATGCTAGTCTACTTTAGTTTATACGGACATTTTTTTTCATATATCGCTTTACTGTTTATTTTTATTAGAGATAATCATTGTACTTGTTCTATCTCAACAGAAACAATACATATGTTGGAAGCTTTGGAGTGATTGCTGATATTGTTTCAAATTTGGGAGTTCATCAAACTCATCACCACAAAAATCTATAGAAACTTTATGGGACATTCATCTTTTGGGCATACTGAATACAGGTCCCTTTTCTTCTCTCCCCCGCCCCCCTTTCCTTCCTTCCATTAAAAAAGTTTAAATGATTTTCTGTATTCTCCTTGAAAAAATGTCAAGGGGAAAAGGTTTCTTTAACAGAAAAATACAAGCCTCTGTACCCTTTTCCTCCTGAAAAACCGGCTGTGAGCACCGTGTCAACGTCTTTGGTGATATTCTGGGATTCTTATTCTCTCCACAAACTGACCTAGTTTGAATGCTTGCTCTACTTCAGAAGCAGAAATCTAATCGTTCACTTGGAGGTTCATTTCAAATCCAGTGAGGATTTAGCTAAGTAGCTTCTAGAACAGCCTGCCATAATATGTTGCCCCTCAGATGTGTCTGACTATGATTCCCATCACTCCAGGTGCACAACCATTTATCAAAGCAGTTCTAGATGTTTAAAGTCCTTTGCCTCAAATTGTAACTACCAACTGGCTGTAACATTACACATGTATCAGGCGCAAAGTGTTTCTATACCATAGTAACAAAGGATCTCATGCCATGATTGTCAACTTATGCTTATAGCTTCTTTCTGCATATATCTGTAGCCAGTAATTCTTTATTGGGGAGTAGGAAAGAAAATGTCCATCTTTTAGAACTAATTTGGCCCATGGCAGTGGTGACTCTCCTCATTCTTCTCCAACTGTAGAGCCCACTTCACCTACTGACTCAGTGTAGATGATAGCTTTAAGCTACTATAGGGACCTCATCACATTTGCCACCAAAATTGCCATGGATTGTGGCGAATGTGGCAGTGCCCCATGTGAGGTGTTGGGAACCCGTTGCCTTGACGCCAGACCCCATGCCCGGCATCACCTGTCTTCTGACTCCTTAACCCATCCCATGAGTCAGGGGAAACCTTGCCTGGATATTGCCACAGGGAGGGGTTGGGGCTTACCCCCATTGATCTCTATATAACATTGGAAGCCTCCTATATTGACGCCACAGCATATGTGGTTCCATTTTGGTTTTGCCAAATGAACTGTCCTACCTTGCAGGACCAGTGTTAGCTCTGTAAAGGCCCAACAACTAGGCATCCATTTTGTAAAACACATTGCCAGAAGGGGGCGGAGCCAGAAGGCAGCCTGGAGGTAGAGATACCTGATTGAATGGGAGTCCTAGAGGGAAAGTGGGCAGAGCTTGGTCAAGTGAAAAAAATGAACCTTGGGGTTTTTTAATAAAAAAATCTAACAGTTGAAGACAGAGCTAGGAGTCAGGAGAAGGTCCCTTCTCTTCTCCTAGTTGAAGCTAGGAGAGAGTTGGAGTTGGTAGTCAATTAGCAGTTGTGGAGAAAGAGTTTGACAGTAGTTTTGAGAACAGACCCTGGTAATTTGGCTGTTTTGGAATAAGGAACTATTTAGTTGAAGGCTAAAAGTTTCCTGTGGAACCTAAAGTTTTAAGTGTTGAACTATTCTCAGTAACCATTAAGCTCTGTACCAATCTGCAACCATTAAGATTTCAATGCATGCCTGTTCACAGTAAAAAAAAACCCAAACATCTTTCTTTGTTATTATTAAAACCAACGCCTCGGTGTGCCTGTCTTACAACCTATCCTTATACAGAAGACTGGGGAAGAGTTTTATGATATTGGTGGCAGCCCTACCTTTGAAAGATTTGTGTGTTTTGCCCTCTGTGCCCTGTGTTTAGTTTAATCTCTCTCCTCACATTATTTGGTGGCAGCGGTGGGATGACAAAAGGAAAGCTGCCCCCGCTTGAAGATTGTTTTGCCTTGTGTTCTAAAAATCCTAAGCCTTTTATGCCACAGAACCCTACTGGAAGCAGATGTACATAATGGGATAGGAGCAAGTGGGCTCAATATCAAAACTAAAGAGGAACCGGCATGTGCTGCCAAATTTTAGACCAAGTAATGGGGTCATAGCTGAACTTTAGGGGGAGAAAGATTTCAGGGTCATGGACAGCTACTAGAAACTTTGAGCTCATTCATTGCTCAACTTACTCTTGCTATTTCAAGCAGTATGAAGAAAATATAGGATTTTTTTCCATTCTTGCATGCAGAATAAAAAAAGAGAGATTTTCATCCTTAATCACTTCACAGTCTAAATTCCTTCAAGTAAGCAAGACCACTGAAAAAGTTTAAGTTTTCACAGTGGAAATACCAAGTTCTTTACATCACTTTTAAATATAACATTACACTATCTTTTACACAAAGGTTCTTATTTTACCCTACAGCTTTACACACAGAATATGAAATAATGGGAGACATTTAGTGTGTTGAATGTTATTTCTTTCTTTCACTTAAAAAATATATTTTCCTTATATTACTCTCTCCAAGAATATATCATTATACATGAAATCATTTTATTCTTATGTGACAAAACTGAACAGATTTTCCTTTCATGAAGAATTATTCAGCTTGCAAATCACACTTTGGCAGCAAATTCATTTTGCTTTAATACTGCACCAGGATTTTATTAGAAAAAAAATTCAAAGACAGGTTGTTCTTAACTAACTCCAGTGGAGGAGGGCATAAGTACTTTGGCATTTTACTTTGAAAATGGAGAAATTTTAAACTGACATCAGAAAAATAAATAAATCTCCTGCATAAGGCAGCATAATGGCCTATGCTGTTTCCATTGTGTCAAACATTTGATGGAATGTCACTTCCTGAAAACCAAATCCAGGTTTTCTCTAATATATTATTTATTTATGATTTTTTGAGGCAACAACCTGTACTTACTTGGAGGCTGATTTATAGGTCTCAGAGAATGGCTAAAGTACCACTACGTGGGGGAGAGAAAAATCTGCAAGGGAGACAGGTACTGCCAATCATCAGAGGCCATAAAAGTTTGAAATTTGTCTTTTATTTAAATATTTGTCTTTGTAAATACAGAGGCCTAGTTTCTAAAATTTACAAAACCATCATTCAGCACATGAGCAAAGTTAATTTTGGAATCATGTGTAAATAATGTCTGTTTCAAGCAAGAGGTGGAATTGTGCTACCATAGAAATCAATATCCACTTATTCCAAAGGACTGGTGATCAAAATAGGTCGGAGATGGAACTGAAAAACTGTTCAACTACACAAAATCAATAATGTGAATTCACACTACTGTTGGAAGCAATGTAGGTTCTAGCCAACCCCGAACAAATGTGGGTCTTTTGCCCTAAAATAGTTAGAATTTTAAGATAAAGTTCTAAGATGAACTTTATGATATATGAAATGATAGGTCAAAATGAAGAATTGTCACAGAAAGATTCCAACTCATTTCCAATTGTGATGTGAGCTGCTAAGCAATAGTAAAAGAAATAGCAATAGATTTTGGAAGAAGTCTCTTTCTGACACTGGATAGAGAGGTTTTGATTGACCTTTCTCACTGAAATATTGACATTAAAGGCTCTATTCTTTAAAAATGATAGTTGAAAAATATACCTTGCAGAGACATGAAACCAATTACATATTGGATCTAACATTGGAAGAAAGTCCATCATCTCTATGCACATTTTGCTTTTTTGTGAACATTGTTTGAAATCAATAGAGTAATACATGCAAGGACTAGCATGAAGTACCTGCTTAAATGACACAGTAGTTTTGTAAGCAGTAATCAAATTATAATAAGGTTCAGTTGAGAACAGCAGTTTACTTACAGTCTATTGATATTTTAGGGAATATACTATAACCAGAGCTTCTTTATTTTCTCAGTATATCAACAGAGCAGCCCAACACAGTACAGCACTTTTTCATTTTCTTGGGCCCTCTCATTTGTTATCTCCTACTCCTATCACACCCAGAGTTTTTATCATTTTATCATGTCCACTTGGCCTGCCCATTTTATTTGGTTCCTGTGTGTGAATTTCTTGTGTCACTTCATTTGTTTTGTAATTGTATTTTAAAAAATATTATTTCTGATGTATTTTGGTTTGTATTTTGTATTTTACTGTGTTGTATTGCATTTTGAAAGGGCTTGGCCTCATGTTAGCCACCCCGAGTCCCCATTGGGGAGATGGTGGCCGGGCCTAAATTAAGATTACTATTATTACAAGTCTGGGGAGTTAGCTTACAGGCCACAAACTTTCCAAAGGCAGATAACTTCCTACAGTGCATCAGTTAAGATAGAGGATGAGCATAACTGTCTTACAACCTTTTTACATGAAGTGAAAGTGGGCTGCTTTCACTTCCTACAATTTTGGAAATTTTGTAGCAGCAATTTATTTTGACCCTCAAGCATATTTTCTTTGCAATTTGCAATATTTTCTTTGCAATTTTCCTATTATGCATTTTACAAACTATTTTTCCTAACATACATGCACCGGCATCCTACATGACCTGTTACATTACATAATTTTGCATATACTGAGCTATATAGTAGGACTAAGGATAGATCTAGAAGGTGTTACTGGATGACACCTGTTCAGCTCCGCAACCTTTGTCTTGTGGAGTCCCTCAGGGTTCAGTACTGTACCCAATGTTATTTAACATCTACATGAAACCGCTGGGAGAGATCATTCGGAGTTTCGGAGTAAGGTGTTATCTGTACGCAGATGACGTCCAGATTTGTCACTCCTTCCCACCTGTCACTAAGGAGGCTGTCCAGACTTTGAACCGGTGCTTGGCTACTGTGTCGGACTGGATGAGGGCTAGCAAATTGAAACTTAATCCAGACAAGACAGAGGTCCTCCTGGTCAGTCGAAAGGCTGAACAGGGCATAGGGTTACAGCCTGTGTTGGATGGGGTTAAACTCCCCTTGAAGACGCAGGTTCTCAGCTTGGGAGTGATCCTGGACTCATTGCTGAGCCTGGAACCCCAGGTCTCAGCGGTGGCCAGGGGAGCTTTTGCACAGTTAAGACTCATGTGCCAGCTGCGCCCATACCTTGGGAAGTCTGATCTGGCTACAGTCGTCCACGCTCTGGTCACATCCCGAATAGATTACTGCAATGCACTCTACGTGGGGCTGCCTTTGAAGACAGTTCGGAAATTACAACTAGTCCAACGGGCAGCAGCCAGATTACTAACTGGAGCTACTGTACATACAGTGAGCATACCACCCCCTGTTGTGTCAGCTCCACTGGCTGCCTGCCCATTTCTGAGCCCAATTCAAAGTGCTGGTTTTGACCTTTAAGGCTCTATACGGTTCTGTCCCAGCTTACTTGTCTGAACGCATCTGCCGCTACATCCCACCTCGTAATTTAAGATCTTTTGGGGAGGCCCTGCTCTCGCTCCCGCCAACTTCTCAAATGTGGTTGGTGGAGACGAGGGAGAGGGCCTTCTCAGTGGTGGCTCCCCGTCTGTGAAACACACTTCCCAGTGACATACGATCAATTCCATCCCTCTTGGCATTCAGGAAAAAAGTAAAATCCTGGCTATGGGACCAGGCATTTGCACACTAGCACAAGGCAGCATTTTAGATTGGATTTTAATGGAAAGTTGATGAATAGGGCTCAATGCTTTTTATGGATGGAACACTGTTTTTAACTTAAATGAATGTGTATGATGTTTAATGTAATTGTATTTTAATGTATTTTAATGTTGAATGTTTCTGGGGTTTTATATTGTGTTTTACTGTGTGGGCATCGAATTGTGCCTTTTTGTAAGCCGCTCTGAGTCCCCAAGAAATAGTGCCCAATGTGCATAACACCCAATGCGTACTGCTATGCAATGCATATAAGGCTGCAATGTCTATCAGTGTACTCTATGGACTGATGTGTATTGTGTGTCAATGCTTACTGAGCATCAATGTACACCATGCACCAATGTGCACCAGGCATTTTCTCGGCTGTGCTACATCATAACACAACAGAAGTCTTCCACTGGATACAATTAATACACAACTGTGCAATAGAATCATAGAATCATAGAGTTGGACAAGACCTCATGAGCCATCCAGTCCAACCCCATGCCAAGAAGCAGAAAAATTGGATTCAAAGCACGCCAACACATGGTCATCCAGACTCTGTTTAAAACCTCCAAAGAAGGAGCCTCCACCGTACTCCGGGGCAGAGTTCCACTGCTGCACAGCTCTCCCAGCCAGGAAGTTCTTCCTAATGTTCAGATGGAATCTCCTTTCTTGTAGTTTGAAGCCATTGTTCCACGTCCTAGTCTCCAGGGCAGCAGAAAACAAGCTTGCTCCCTCCTCCCTATGACATCCCCTCACATATTGATACATGGCTTATGCCCAAGATGTAACTTCATTTACAAAGAAGTAAGATCCCAATACGATTCCAGAAATTTTGGGAACTAAACAGGAGTGCAAAATATAAGACTAATTGACAGTACACCTATTAGTTCAGCAACTGTGAATTAGTTTAGGTTGTACCATACAAACTCTTTCCTCATATTTCATATTAGGGAGTTATAGTGACATCACTGTTTTGAGGATAGAGTAGTCCTTCTCAATCCAGTCCTATTATGTTCTCAATATTTCATCTGTTATTACTGGTGACAGCACAGCAGTATAGTAATATCCTTGTAATGCCAGACTGCCCTAATCAACGTAAATCATCAGTAAGACTTTATTTGTCCTATATTTGCTCACCCTCAAAGTTTACCAAACAGGCATTTTATAAGATTGAGACTGTAATAGATACCAGCCACACAGAATAAACAAAAAGTAAGCTATGCTTTAAGGTCTGGAATAGTTAAATAAGAATTGCAAAATAAATGACTATGGTGTTTGAAGCCAAAGAAGGAACGCCACAGATCATGGGAAATGTCAGTAGCATTCTTAATACATTCGGGTTGTTCTAATCAATAGTGGAGTCCTCTTTCCACTGCCCTTAGATCACCATGTTTTGCAAAGAGATAATAGTAAATGTCATGTCTAGACAAAGTGAGTACTTTTGGTCCTGCTAATCAATAGGAGGCATTGTGCTGCTAAGTATGACAGATATAAGAGACTCAAATGCTGTCTTTCCAATAAATCCCTATGACAATATCAAAGCAAAAGATGAAAGATGACAATTGTTGCAGGTCACAGCTGCAAAACTTGTACCCAGTAAAACTAGAAACAAGTGAGGGACACTTGAAATATGAATGTGAACTGTAAACTCAGAGCAACTCCAGCACATATGCTGGGCCTTCCATCTGTTTTTAATGACATAATAATTTTCTACTCCTGTTAAATTCAACATTTCTGGCTCCTACCATGTTACCTCACCCCCCCCCCCCCTGGACTCTATCTTGCAACATTCTTTCAAAATAATCGCTTTTCTAACGTTAGAGTGAAACAAACTCCTGCAATTCAGTATTCCTCGCATAAGGAAAACCATGACATTAATGAATTCACTACTAATTGACAAGGGTCTTGAAGGAACACACACAGAAAAACGATTGAATCTCCTCAGTTGAAATTAGTCCCCCCCCCTTCCCCATCCTCCAAACTTATATTTTCCAATTTCCCCTAGCTAGCTCATAGCTAGCTAGCTAATCCCTTCCCAGCCCTTACCTACATGCTAGGTTTTTGAGAATTCTGTTTATTTATGTCACTTCATCCAGTCTATCTATCCTCCTCAGTTGAAATTATTCAAGCCCCCCGCCCCACCCTCCAAATTTATATTTTCCAAATTCCCCTAGCTAGCTAGCTAATCCCTTCCTAGCCCTTACCTACATGCTAGGTTTTTGAGAATTCTGTTTCTTTTTGTCCTTTCATCTAGTCTATCTTCTTCTGCTGAAATTATCCAAACTCCCCCAAAACATGTTTTCTCAATTCCCATAGCTAGCTAGCTAGCTAGGTAATATCACCCTTACCTGCCTGTCTTCCCCTCAAATCCTTCTGTTATCAGCTTACTATGTGTTGTTGTGTGTCTGCCTATTCTTCCCCCACCCCACCCCACCTGCCCCAAAAAATATATAAAGCTATTTGTTAGCTCTCTGATCTGCTCTGTGACTGTGTGTTTGTTGATCTACTTTCTTTGCTATTTTTCTGGCTTGTGTGTGTGCATTGCAAGCTCCTGCATCACACACAAGCAGCCGAACTAGTGCAGAGAAGTACATATATACATTCATAAAATATTATTGCATATTAATATCACATCTCTCTATATAGGCCATCTTGTGCACTAAAGTCAATGGAGTAGGTCCTTCTCTTGGTCCCACCCCTGTCTTAAGCAAGGCTGATGGGAACAAGAAAGGGGGCCTTCTCCATGATCGCTCTCCGTGTCTGGAACTCCCTCCCTAAAGAAATAAAAATGTCCCCCACCCACCTTTCCTTAAAAAAACCCAAACTCTTGAAAATGCACCTATGCACTTTATTGTATGGAGAAGAGGAGGAGTAAGGCACTTTGGAACACTGGCTATGCTAACCTATTTGTACTACATGGCTGCTAAAGTAAAAAATAAAGGTTTCCTCTTGAAATTAATTCTAGTTGTATCTGATTCTGGGGGGTGGTGCTCAACTCCATTTCTAAGCCAAAGAGCTGAAGTTGTCCATAGACACCTCCAAGGTCATGTAGCCTGCATGACTGCATGGAACACCATTACCTTCCTGCCAGAATGGTACCTATTGATCTACTCACATTTGCATGTTTTCAAACTGCTAGGTTTGCAGAAGCTGGGACTAACAGCAGGAGCTCACTCCACTCCCCAGATTCAAACTTCTGACCTATCACAGGTGGTTTAGCCCACTTTATCACCGGGGGCTATGGTATATTTTAAATGAACACCTGTGATAGCCATTTTTAAAGTAATGTATCTTAATTGCTTTTTAGGTAATATGCCTTAATGTTAATTCATGTTTTAGTGTTATTATGTCCTATTAGATTATTTCTATTTTGTTTTCATTTCAATGTTTAATACGTTTATTATAAGTTTACTGTTATCATTGTGCATTATTCTATATTTTTTATGATTTTGTATTTATTTAGGGCATTGAATGTTTTCCTTTTGTGTGTGTAAATCACGGGGAGAAAGGGCAGTCCAAAAACATAGTTCTATTATTACATTATTATTATACTGACCTATTTTTTCAAAGTGGAGAACTGGCAGGAGTACTATCCCTGGGATTTTTTTTAAAAAACAACAACAGTATTTTGATTTTTCCCCCCCCTGAAAGGGAGACTGTTTGAGGAATATTAGATTGTGCATGTCATGCTAGTCGAAAAACCAATATCTGTGTTTGTGTGTGTGTGTGTATGCATGCTCTGGTTTTCATCAGCAGTGTGCATCCAGAATTGGCACACCCTAGTTACAGACAGCAAAGCTTAGCACGCAGCTGTTAGGTTTTTCCCCCTTGCACAGAAAATTGTCATGAGACATGGAGCTTGCAGAGTGACCAGGTGACGGCTTGTCAATCTGAATTTCCCCGCTGGCACTTCTCCTTGCAGGGGATAAGCAGCAACAGCAATCCAGAGACAAACTGAAACAGATGTCATGGAATCGGGGAAGTGATGTCTTTTATTAGGACCAAGTGGCATTCAAAATGTAACAAGCAGGCTGTAACTGGGAGCGTGTGTTTGTGTCTGTTAATGATTTATTGTAAGACCAGAAAGGACTGAACCTTCACTGCACTTTTCTTGGATTTTATGTTTTTACACTGTCCCTCCCTCTCTCCTTTCTTCTTTTTTTCCCAAGTTCTTATTAGATCATGTATGTCAAACTGAAGGCCGACAGGCTGAATCCATTCCTCCATGTCATTTTATGTGGCCCTCCATATGCTGGCCTACAATTCCTATATATATCATCATTAGACATCACGATGGGAGTTGTGACATTAACATCTCGAGGAATGCAGTTTGTTCAGTTTAGTCAGGGGCAGGGGTGGACCAAGCTGTTCCCGGGGGGTACGTGAAAAAAATTTCGCGCCCCCAGTGCGCATGTGCCAATCTGCATGCGCACTGGCTCCAGAGCGCGCTTCCTGCATTGGCGGCCAGTGCGCATGCGCCAACCTGCGCACGCGCACTGGCTCCAAAGTGGGAGCCAGTACGCATGCGCAAAAAGCTCCGCGCATGCGGAAGCACGGCTGGAGCGCCCCGGGCTGCCTAAAAAAGGTGTGGCGCGCGCCGCGGTGGCGATGGGGCAGCACGGCACGGGCGCCGGGGAGCCGGCGCGGTGGCGGCCCTCCAGGGTGACGATGCCCCTCACCGGTGACGTCGCCCTACGCACCTGCATAGTTTGTCTAATGGACGAACCAGCCCTGGTCAGGGGAGTACAGCTTGAATTTAGATATAAGGCTGATGTCTGACACATGATGTCTGATTTTTAAATATATTTTAACCATTTCCTAACCTCAGGGCCACAAGTGCTGTTGGGTTGCGATTCCCATTATCTCCAGACCACATGACAGATAATCAAATGTGGTAGGAGTTATTGTTCAATAACATCTGTTTTACTCAATTTGAATAAAAACTAAAGAGCACTAACCACTATAAAATATATTTTTAAAATTTATTTACTCATTAGACTTGTACGTCGCCACTCCCAAAAGGCTCGGGGCGGCTTACAAAGCAGAAAATAAAACACAATGTATAAAAGACAATAAAAGAATACAGCCAATAAAATACAATAGGACCAGTGGATTTTTCACATATAGTTGGCCCTTTGTAAATACAGAATCTTCATCCATGGATTCCGAAGCCCTATAAGGCTGATATGGCCCTCAATGAAAATGAGTTTGACTCCCTGCATTAGATAGTCTGGGTTTGTTTTAGGAACAGAGAATAAACCAGAAAGGGTCAAAAACATGGCCAACTTGCCTCCACAATTGAGATACATTTTAGCCTTTTAAAATGGGCACAAGACTATTAGAGACCTAAAAAAAACATTTGTTTGTCTTGGTCTGTGGTCAAAGTATACAAAAACCTTACTGCTGCTAAATATGGGTGCTATTATCCTATAATCTGCCCATTTTCATTTTCCCTGTGTCATTCTAGTTCCAGATTTCTAAGGTACAGACTCCGTACTCGCGTGCCTTAGAATAAGGGATTTTAAAAATCCCTTCCCTTTACGTGCTTTCTTGTTGTATTTATAGTCGTCCCCATTACATGTCAGAACGTTCTTATTCTGCAACAGGAATACTAGATGTGCAGCAACCTACTTTTGCTATACACAGCAGTATATGACAACTGTTAATATGCTTCATTACTATTTTTCCCTGTGTGTGCATGGCATCTGTCTTGCACTATGATCTAAACTGTATTCACATTTGTATAAAAGTAGATTAGCAGAAGGAAAATACTGGTGCTGACCTGAACAAATAAATCAGCTTTCTACCATCGTCACCAGCTCTTAATGTCATTCTGAAGTGTTAGAGAATGTACACAGCACAGCATCTAAGCGTTGACTCTTTGAACATCTTCCTCCCTCCTCATTTCATCAGCACGCCTAGGCTTGTTTGTAGGAACCACAATTAACAATTCTGGGAAATCTAAGAAAGACATTTGCTTAGCACAAATCTCTGACACACATTTTAACAAATCAGTTTTTGACACTTGCCTATTTACATGTGACCATATGATTTATGGACGAGTAGTAATGGGAAAAGGAGAGAGAGAGAGAGAGAGAAAGAATGGTTTAATAGGTAGAAGGTAATGACAACTGCATTTATTGTTTCTGATTGTAAGGGATAATACTCCATGTATTTACAATGGGGCTTACTATTTGCAGTTCAACTCGATGACAGGTGAGCAGTACAGGTCTCCATTATTTTTATTTTACAGAATGGAAATTGAAGCAAAGGCTCCAAACGTATACATATTTACTTGGATATATGCCTAGATGAATTAAATAGGTTTTCTTTCCAAGGAAACATGCCCACTATATGCCTCAGTGATTGTCCTAAAACAAAATAATAAAACTAAAGCAAATGTTCTTATATACTAGTAAGTTTATTCAGAGGTAAAACCCTTAAAGCAGTGTTTCCCAACCTTTTTTGAGCCGCGGCACACTTTTTACATTTACAAAATCCTGGGGCACACCACTAACCAAAATGACACAAAATGACACTCTAACACAGTAATACATATAGTTAATATGTTTTTAAATGTATTTATACACTCAGTGTGAAACCTGGGCCTGTTTCGATTAACACAACATAGATATCCTGGCAGGAATGGCAGAAAGACACAAACTTCCCACACAGAACTCCCATAACCAAGAGAAAATGCTATAAGAGTTTGGTGGGCATTGGCCTTGAGTTTTGGAGTTGTAGTTCACCTATATCCAGAGAGCACTGTGGACTCAAACAATGTTGGATCAGGACCAAACTTGGCATGAATACTTAATTTGCCCAAATGTGAACACAGATGGAGTTTGGGGAAAATAGACCTTGACATTTGGGAGTTACAGTTTCTGGGATTTATAGTTAACACACAAACAAAGAGCATCCTGAACTCTTGCAACAATGGAATTGAACCAAATTGGCATATTGAACTCTCATTACCAACAGAAAGTACTGAAAAGGTTTGCTTGGGAATTGACCTTGAGTTTGGAAGTTGTAGTTCACCTACATCCAGAGAGCCTACATCTGGACCACACTTGAAATGAATACTCAATATACCCAAATATGAACGCAGATGGAGTTCAGGGAAAATAGACCTTGCCATTTGGGAGTTATTGTTGCTGGGATTTATAGTTCCCCTACAATCAAAGAGCATTCTGAACCCCACCAATGATAGAACTGGGCCAAACTTCCCACACAGAACCCCCAGGTGGCTCCCTTCCTGAATGGCTCTCTCCCTCTTCTACACCAGAAGGGAAGGCACTCATTCAGTCTGCGTTTGCCTGCCTTCCTTCCTTCTTTCCTGCGGTTCAAAAGAAGAAGCCAATGGGCCTGCCTCAGACTGCGCTCCTCACTTCCGCTTTCATTCCCCACCCTCCCTCGATTGGAGGCTGGCTGGGGAAACGGCCAAAGGAGGCGGCGCGGCCCCTTCTTCGCTGCCTGGCCCTTCCTCCTCCTCAAGCAGCAGCTGCAGCAGGAGTTCGGCAGGAGGGGGAAGGAAGTGGGGAAGAGAGGTTTTCCTGCAGCACACCAGGTGATCGCTCACGGCACACAAGTGTGCCACAGAACAGTGGTTGGGAAACACTGCCTTAAAGACTTAGGGTGTACCTACACTGTAGAATTAATAACAGAGTTTGATGCCACTTGAACTGCCATGGATGAAAGCTATGGAATCTTGAGAGTTGTGATTTGATAAGCCAGCAGTACTTTTTGGCAGAGAAAGCTAAATAATTTATAAACCTATGATTTCCAAGATTGCATTGAGCCATGGCAGTTAAAGAGGTGCCAAACTGCATGCAATCTACAATGCAGATGCATCCTAAGTCCCCAGATATGTGTGTACAATTCCAGCAGAAGTAGCTCTGATGAATTTGGGCAGAAAGAAGATGCAATTCGTCTGTTGCAAATGTAAATTGCTAGCCGATAGGCATCAAAGTCTTATTTAAAATTGTGAGCAAGTTGCAATTTTGCTGTCTATCATGTGCCTGGATCATTACTGTATCATTCTGTAGCTTCACATGTAAATGAGCAACAAATATATCCTCATGGTACAAATTAGAATGCAGGGCCTCAGAATGAATAGGGCAATAAATGTAACAAGATTTCGAAACTGCCAATTGAGTCTAGGGGAATACACTTGCAGATTTAAGCTAATTTAACGCTGCCAAGTGCTGCCTCTCCTAGGACCAAATGCTAGTCCATGTCATGAAATCGTTAGATTACCTTCCCCTCTGCCTATTATTTTGAGTTGTGTTTAAGATGCTGTATCCTGTCACACAGTCTCCACATTGGATGCAATGAAATGTGGTCTTGCATGATTATTTTATTTTAAAAGTATTAAATATTGTAGGAACAAAACATGCCCTTGTTCAAAGTTATTTTCAGCAAACCTCTCTCAAATTAAAAATAGCAATACTTTTTTGAGTCCCTAAATTAATTAAACATTTATAGCCTTTTTATAGTGAATAGAATAAATTAAAATCTGAATAATATCAATAAAATACTCATCTCTCCAGAACTCCTATTCAATGTGAACAGAATTTCCATTTTGAGTGGTTGAGATAAACTCCTCACCACCGATTCATAATCCTTATTGTGGAAAAGGAGAAGATTTACATATATATATATTTCAAAATGAGCCAACTATCTCTGCATGGGTCCATAACTGCCTGTTAATGTGGTTTTTATGTATTTCTGTTTTTATGGATTTTAATATGCTGTTTTAAGATGCTTTAAATTTGTATAGCATTGAATTTTGCTGTAAGCCGGCCTGAGTCCCTCCATGGAGGTGAGAAGGTCAAGGTCGGGGTAAATAAATAAATAAATAAATAACGAAGTAACTATTTGTGGGAGCAAGAACAGTCAAAACTCTAGATGAAGGGGAGACAAAGTGAGGAACTGGCCGCATGTAATGCAAAAGCCTAGTTGCATGGCTCTTTAAACATTCAGAATCACCAGAGAACCCTTCTAGCTCAGAACGAATTGCTTCTTGAAAACTTCCAGGAGCAGTAAATACACCATTTAAAACAGAACACAGTCCCCCTCTTCATTATCCATTGACCCTATTATTTCCATTTTTATTTTTGCCTTTGACAGTCTATGCAGCCTCAAGATTGGTTTCATCTATATCTCCCTTGAGAGTATGGCTATGGTGCATAGGGGACAAAATAAGACCATCCCTTCCAATAAGAATTCTGTTCAAGGAATATTTTCTTTCAAATCCCAGGTTTGTAGCATTGCAGAAAGTGAGTAGTTAAAAACCATTTACAGCTAGAACTCCAATATCTGCTGTGTTCATATTCCCTTGGTCACTTTTGCATTTTCCCTGCCTGCGCAGTGGGTGGGGAAAGGTAATTACCTCCTCCCACGAAGACAGAGGCGATTGGTTGCCTCCATGGAATTTTCCAGGGGAATGGGTGGAGGCTGGCAACTGGTCTGGACAGCCTCTTGCCTCATTCCTTCTGGAGACGTGGACCCACCACTCCCACCCAGTTGACAGTATAGTGGTCGCCTTAGGGGGCCGGGTAGGAATTTTTCCCCCCTCTATGTTCTAGGGTTTTTATTTCCACCTACCCTATACTGTTATTAGGGGCTAGTTGGGATGGTGGTTTTATAAATAGGCCAGCATAAAGAGTTTAGGGAAATCCAATTGATCAATATACACTCATGCATTCCTCAAAGTTGGTTGGGCCAATGCACAAATACACTTACCTGGATGGCAGTTGAAGGGTGAGGGGGATATCATTGGCTTAGAAATTTGAGAGTACGGTAAAATATTTCAGAGAAGTTGTTTCCTGCGTTTCCTTGGGAGTTTGCCCAGTTCTGTGTTATAGGGGACTCAGGGGAGTCTCCCAGTGTAGTCAAGGGGTCGACCGCTCACCTCAGCCTGGCCACACCTTGTTCCCTTGACACCTAAGTTCAGTTAGGTTAAAGTTAAATAGGTAATCTTTAAATAAAGGTTGCCCAAATTTGAATCCAATTATGGTTGTCTGTCTCGTTATTTCGGGAGTTGGAAGGTAATGCCTTCCCTGTTTCTTTGGAACCTAAACTTAAGTTTCAACACTAGAAATTTGGAAACTGGAGGGAAAAAATAAATGTGGACAGGATTCTTATGACTGGGTGACTCCCTCATCCCCCATCCTCCCAAATATACCCTGACATCTCTATACTAATTCTTTATCATTGGATTGTTGTATATGAAATTTAAAATAGTTTTAAATGAAGAGCAGCAGCCTTTGGATGTCACTGGATACAGAGACAAAACCCTAAGGCATCTTCTCATTGTACGTTCCTCCTCTTAAGTTAAACAAGCAAGTGCCTAGAGAGTGTTTGTATCATGCAGTTATCGAGACAGTGTACTTCATCTCCCCTGCTGTTTGTGTAATTGGTAGCTTAACTCTTGAACTCCTGTGGTGCCAAAAAGGGGCACATTGTGCCGAATGATGAAAATTCTAATAAAGATCTTGTGTTTGAAAGCATTACTATCCACGGTAAAACAATCTTCTAAATGAATAGTAAATTACATGATTAAAAGATTCCGATGCGTCACTTCACAACGAACGCTGCCTTTGGAGATTGCCGTTTCTTTCTTGTGTTAACTGTCTAAGACTGGGATGCAGTTGATATTTTTTCCTCTGTCTTATTTTGGATGGTCTTTCCTCTGAATGTGCAATAGGGCTAGTAGTCTCTTCCTTGCCTGAAAATAAACAAAGTGCCAAAGTGGATTGTTGTCATGGTAATGAGAAATCTTATATTTGTTCTTAAGTATGTAGGTTTTTCATATCCATTATTTGATACGATGCATGGATAATTTTTTAGCCTTTAGAAATAATGCTACATAGTACATACTTGTTGAGTCAATCATCTACATATGCTTAAATATTGTAACATTATTTTATTCAAATAACCTGGCAAAGATTCTAAACATCTGAGCAACTAGTGACATGATTAATTAGGAGAACTGATTGCACGGGTTCATGCTGACACAAAGCGGCACAGGGTGCATCCAGAGAAATGCAGGTAATTAATTAGACAACATTTCAATAAATGAGACTTAGCAATAAGAGCTCTCTAATCCATTTGAAACATTTCTTCACATTTTGAGTGTGTCCATTAAAAAAATAAAACCCACTTTCCTTTTTGTAATAAATTACTATTCCTTTTGATAACTGGCAAATACAGAGAGAAAATGTGTAGGCAGTGACAGACTTTGTATTTCTAGGAGCGAAGATGACTGCAGATGCAGACTGCAGTCAGAAAATCAGAAGATGCTTACTTCTTGGAAGGAGAGCAATGACCAATCTCAATAAAACAATTAAGAGTTGAGACATTACAATGGGAATGAAAATCCACATAGTTAAAGCAATGGTATTTCCTGTAGTAACCTATGGATGCGAGAGCTGGACCACAGACCCGGATTACCCATAGGAACAACGAGGCCGTGGCCTAGGGGCGTGAGCCAAGGGGGGTGCCATATCACGGCCCAAAATAAAAAAAATAAATAAAAATGTTTTAAAATAATTTTAAAAATCGTCCCTGCCCCCCCCTCCCTCTCTCTCCCTCTGCGGGGCCTCAGCTTGCAGCATAGCCTCCAGCTTCTTCCTGTCCATTCGGAACCGCTCCTCGCCCCATTCAGGGCTGGCAATGTAGGTGTGGGCTGAGCCGTCGTCGTCAGGGAGCGGGGCGCTGTGCTCGCTGTTGGAGCCCGGGTCTAAGAACACTGGGGCCTCCATCCCAAACGGCACCAAGGAAGAGCTCCACTTGGAGATGGAGGAGACCCCCGCCCCGTCGCTTTCAGGCAATGCCACCAATGCCGCCTCCCCGCAGCAGCAACAGCAGCAGGCGCCGTCTTCGCCTCTGCGCTTCGCTCCTGCGGCGGCTCCTCCGCGGGAAGCTATCTGTCCCCACAGTCCTCTCCCTCCTCCTCTGCCACCGCCTCCACTTTCATCCCTGCTCGGACACCCATCCAGTTAGCCTCCCAAACCGAAACCGAAGCCCCGACGATGGCACCACCGCCCAGGGCCTCCCACCTCTTCTTCTCTTTCTTCTCCCCCACTGGAGTCCCTGAAACGCCCGGGAAAGTGTGTGTGTGTGTGTCGGTGGGCTGCCTGCCTCCCGAGGGCTCTTTGGAGGGTCCTAATGCGGCGGCGTGAGGCAGGGGGGGCGTAATTCCAAACTGTGGCCTAGGGTGCCAAAAGCCATTGATCCAGGCCTGCTGGACCATAAGGAAGGCTGAGCAAAGGAAGATAGATGCTTTCAAATAGTGGTGCTGGAGGAAAATTTTGACAATACCTTGGACCACAAGAAGATTAAATCAATCCATACACCAGGAAATAGAGCCAAACTGTTAACTGGAGGGAACAATATTAGAGACAAAGATGAAGTAATGAGAAGTTAGAAAAGCTTGGAGAAGATAATGATGCTGAGGAAAATGGAAGGAAAACAGAAGAGGGACTGACCAAAGGCAAGATCCTTGAATTGACTGGCTTGATCTTGAAGGAGCTGGGGGTGGCCATGGCTAACAGGGAGATCTGGCGTGGGCTGGTCCTTGAGGTTATGAAATGTCATAAATGGCTGAATGAATAAACAACAACAAACTATTCCTTTTGCACACCAATCATGTGCATTTGCTATAATGTACCCATCTTATATTTTAGCAGCATTTTGAACAAGGAAAAAGGTACAAGTCATCAGGTTATACATGTTTTAGGAGAGGTGTACCTCACTCTGATACTTTACACATTCTAAAACACACTTCAAAGAGATTTGAGGAAATATATTTCAATAAATAAAATACACCCGTGGACAAAGCCTGGGGCAGAAAAGTTCTATAGTTAATCACAAGCAGCCAATAGGTCCAAGAGAATTAATAGGTCACACTTCGCAACCAAGTTCAAGTTGTCCACCAAAGCAAACTCAGTCTGGTATCTTGGCAAAGCCTGCCTTAATCAAAAATACATACATGGTCACTTATCTCCACTGATCCAACCATTATTTAAGAAACAGCACGGATGTATTGCATATGTAGAAGTATTAACCACCAACCTCACAACGGCTTGGCTTATTTAATCAGCCACCATGGAGAAAAGGGCAAATAAAGATCTAGCAAACCTCATCATCTCACAAAGCCCATCTACATCCTTGAAATCAACATGCAAAAAACAATCAAACGCAACAGTAAAAGCAAATGCAGAAGTTACATCAACATGATCTGCTCCAATACTGACGTCCATATCAAGATGGATCTGTGTGATTTGATATGTAAAAAATGAAACAGATTGTTCATAGCACATCACCATCTGCTCCAGCTTTCTTGTGAAGAAGACTTAGTAGAAAGCAGAACTGTCAGGCTATTTCTGTGTGGATGTGTCATGGTGGCATAGAAGTTCTCCATGTGTCTCTCATTGCTTGAGAATACTCTTTCAAAAGTCATCTCTTGCCTGAGCTCAGTCTGATTCATCTTTCATTTTATTCCACCTGTGTTACAGTTGACACTTATGTTACATTACCAGAATTTCTTTTTTAAAACCAAAGAACTGACCTGACTTTACAAGAAGGAAAAAGGCACTTAGGAATGACAGCATCAGCTACCTGGGCCATTGACCTCTTCCAAAGAACAGTGAGAGTTTTTACAGTACCAACAATGAATGAGGCTCTCTGAGTGCATGCTGAAAGCTGTTTGTATTTGCCAAATACTTGGAGTATACCATCTTAATGATCATTTTAACCAGTTCCACTGCAAAAGTGTGTATTTGCACTTAAGTCAAATGTCAATAGCTGACAGCAGAATCATATGTCACTCCTCTTTCCAGGGCATTGGCTTCTTCTGAACAGAATATGGAACCAAAATGCCTCTCAGAGAGTAACTGGGACACATTTGTGGTTGTGATTATGTTGTAACTGGGTAGCTACATAATGTACAGTTAATGTGTCCACATAATTTGTTGCTTTGGAAGTCATCCTGGACTTCAAATCTCTACATTTCCAAATTATTTGTTGGTACAGTCAGGCCTCCGGATCTATAGGTGCTACATACATTGTCTCAACTAACCATTACTTCAAATACTTTCCCCCCAAAAGCAAACCCTGTTTTTTTTTTAAAAAATCACACATCAATGCATAAAAACTTTTTTAAATTAAAGCTTCTGAGGCGCAATGATGTTATTCTATTTGTACATTTGGAACTGCTTTAATTGTTAGATATTTTAATGTGATATGAGTCTATATTTTTTCATTGTTTCATATTTTACATTATTTTGTTCCATTCAATCAATTTTACACTGAAATACTTGGCAATGAAGAAGGATATATTGTAAATATGTTAATAATAAACCTGACTGGGCAAAAGGACAAATAGATGATCCAGTTTTTGATCTTCCCTAATATCCTTCACACATGTTTCTGTTCAATTCCGTTTTGGTATGAATAAAAGAACAGCAAAGTATAGCTAATCAATATTAAAAAGAAAATGTGGAGTAACTTGTCTTTTCGAAATGCCTGCCTGATAAATAGAGCTCCCTAGGATTTTTTTTTGTCTTGCTGAGAATTGTCTATTTGCTTCACATGAAGCAGTCAATCTTCAAACACCAATTGCTACAATTACTTTAAAAACAGTATCTGTGCCCCATATTTTCCATGTTCATTTTTCATAGATTTGCTGAAGAGTTATTTCAACCACAGATGGGAACTGGGGAGCATGATTCAATCTTTTCACATGTCTTAAAAATGTTCAGAATAAGTTTGGTTATTCTCCCCCCCCCTCAATTTTTCACACAGTATTGGGGGGGGGGGGAATAACAGTTCCTAGTATCCCTTAGTCAGCTTTCCTTGACTTAATTAATAGGTTTCTTTTTCAAGACAAATAGTAGACTATCATTCAGAATATATGCACCTCTCTCTTCCTTAGACATTACATGTTTATGTAAGCACAGAATGTATTTTCCATCCCTGCTGACCAACTGCCACAAAAAATAAATAGCTCTGTTGCCAAGCCCAAATGTTGGGTGGCAGTGTTCAGCTTTGGTGGATTGCAAGATTACTTATTGCTTATTTTATTTTGTTATAGTCCTGGCTTTTCATGTCATTAAGCAGCCTATAACATCAAGGAAAAAGTTTAAAGAACAACATTTGAGTATTTTTCTTGCTCTTGGGATTTCTGAAGATGAAACATGGGTTCAAATATGAAGCATTGTATTGTCTTGAATACTAGGCATGAGAAAAAAGTTATGAAAATGAAATGATTCGTAAGAAATTCGTAAGAAATGCTACTTTTGAGTATTTCCGCACCTGGACCGCCAACCAGGAAGTGGACTTTCTTTATAGAACTTCGGGGGCCAGGATTTTCTTAAGTGTCGTTATTAGGTCGTAAGGGGGGGGCACCCTCCTTCTCTCTCACCACCCTCCCGCCTCCCTTGCCAATAAGTATTATGGCAAGGCAAGCCCTAAACTCGCTCCTTCTTCTTTCGGCTGGAAGCCTGGAAAAATGTAAACAGAGTGCCCTCCTTGTGGTTTACTCAGTAAAGTGTTTACATTTTTCCAGGCTTCCCTGTCTCTCCTGCCTGCCAGGATCTAAAGCATCAAAGAGTATTGGGGTGAGAAACCAACCTAATGTATAATAGAATGAATGCTACTGTAAGTGCCTAATATTATAAGTAATCCAACTGATCATACCTACATTCCATGCACATGCAATAATACAGCAGTAATAACAATAACAAGAGGTAAAATTCAAACCGAAGTATTCTGACTGGTCCCGGCGTCCGGCGGTGCAAATGGGCTCATCTCTGTGAGCCCAGTAAACGCCAGCGTTTTCTCCTTGGGTGCACACACATACATCTTCTTGGGGGGGGGGATTTGCTGCAGAATCCCGGGCTCATAGAGAAGATTCTGCAGCAAATTCCCCCCAAAGAATATGTATGTGTGTGCACCCAAGCAGAAAACGCTGGCTTTTCCCGGGCTCACAGAGAAGAGCCCGTTTGCACCACATGAGGAGGGACCAGTCAGAATACTTCGGTTTGAATTTTACCTCTTCTTATACCCATTGTTATTACTGCTGTATTATTGCATGTGCATGGAATGTAGGTATATGACCAGCCTGGGCAAACTTGGGCCCTCGCTCGCTCAGGATCGGGGTGAGAGAGAGGCAGCGAGGAGCGAGGGGGGGGGCTCCTCCTCCTTTTCTTTTGCTGCTTCCAAGAATAGAATACCTGCTCCCTCCCTCCCTCCTTCCCTCCCTCCTTCCTATTTGGAGAGTCCCATCTAGAATTCAGTGTGATTTATTCAAGTTTTGTTTACAACTCCCAGAAATCCCAGCCAATTTACCCGCTGTTAGGATTTCTGGGAGTTGTAGGCCAAAACCATCTGGTATGCGCATGCTCTGGCATACGAACTACTACCAAATTTCGTTAGTAATTAAGTTACATTTTAGAAATTTTTGGAAAATTTTTTGTAAGTCTTTCTATTACTAATAAAAAAAATCCCCCCCCCCCCATTAGATTTTCGATTTGCTATTTTTGGGTTCTAAACCATGCCTATTGAATACATATGCCGATTTTCACTCTGGTATCTCAGCGTTCTTGACAAATAGCACAGTGTGGACAATGGTTAGCCGCCTTAATATTGCCATTCAAAACATCCTGTATGCCTGCCCTCAGCCATTTTTGCTCTTTTTAAAGGTTATTATTCTAACTGTGCCATAATCTATGGTCAAGTAAAGAATGACCTTTTTATCTACTTGATCCCATATAGAGTATCTCCCTTTCCCACATCCTTCAAAGTACCTTCTTGTAGACTAGTGGCTCCCACCCTTTGTCCTGCAGGTGTTTAAGACATCAGTTCCAACAATAATAATAACCATCATAATATAACCATAAGCAAAATGAATGTATTACCTGATTCTCCTTGTAGCTTGTAAGCAGGTAAGCTGGCTGGGATTTCTGGGAGTTGAAGTCCAAAACAACTGGAGGACCGAAGGTTGGGAACCACTGCTGTAGACAAAAGAACTGGATACAAACGAAGTCAAGATTAAGTAATCTTCTATTGAATTAAATGGGCCTACCAAGTAGTGGACCAAGTCGGGCTCCAAATTTGTGTTTGGAAAAGATGCTTCTGAGAGGCATTCTATCAGAGACAAATAGCATTGCCAGGGGTTGGTGTTTCAGATAAATAGTTGCATCGAAAAAGAAGTCTTTATTCAGATTTCTTCATGTTCTAATATTTGGTTGTGGTTTTAAATGAAAAATTATTGTAATTTACACTATGTGTATAGCTCTGTTTATAATATTGAATAAAACATTCAAGTTCCACCTTTGGGCCCTATGTGGGCCCCCATAGTAAAACCTGTATCAACTCTTTGCCCTCACCATCTGTGAAATGCGTAACTATAGTGTTGATAAAGGGTATAGATATGGATTTGTGCATAATAGGCCCTAGAGAAGAGGACTAGACATTTTAGTGACATCCCTCCATGGATTCTTGTGCACAGACTTTATAAAATATCCCTCCCACATAATGTTAAGAAATTTCTGCAGTAGAGATTAGGGCCCATTAAAGCTTTTTAAATTCATTGTTTTCTAACTAATTGATCTGTTAACCAGACTTACTTTCTAAAGACAAAGGCATTACAAATCAAACCACTGAAAAATAGGCCTAGGCTTCTTTTGACAACAAAAATATGAGACTATTCACTGTAAGAATGACTTAAAAGCCATTCAGTTGATTATTTGGACCTGTGAAAATTTGAAGCAAAGGAATCCAATAAATGTCTAGAAATCAAATGAACAGGGTTAGAAAGCCTTTGGTAGAAAGAGAAGAATGACTGGATACGGGTTGCGGCAGAATAAATTGATTAACATCATACAAGGGGTGAATGAAAAGTAATGCCTCCACCTTTGTTACTTGGGTTTGGATGGGAACATTTTAATAAATCAAACACAGAAATGATCCTTAGAATGTGCTCTTTAACTCTACTATTCACTTTTCCACATAGTCACCAGACAATTGGATACATTTCTGCCAATGATGAACAAGTTTTCTGAAGCCACCACAGAAGAAGTCGACACTCTGTTTTGGGTACCCATTGTGCACAGATCTTCTGATAGCCAAGCAAAGCAATAATGTGACTCACACATTTTTGTGAAATGCTGATTATGGTTGACATTTCTCTCTGAGTGATACAACAATTGTCCTGAATCAATCTGTCAACCTTTTGCTTGTGGAGCTCGGTGGTTGCTGTCACAGGACTTCAAACTGTTTGTCACGCAAGCCAGATGTTCCCACCTCAACATCTTTAAACTTACTTGCCCAATGACACACAATACTCACATCAACACAATCACCATAAACAGTTTGCATTCTCTGATGAATCTCCTTTAGGGTGACACCTTCTGCTGTCAAGAATTCAATGACTGTACGTTGCTTAAGTTGCATTGACTGACCATCTGTGCAGGGTTCCATATCTCACAACACAACCATTCAATGCTAAGGCTTCCCACCAGAATGGAACTGTAGAGGAGAGTCTACTGAACAAGCCAGTACCTGCCACATACCAGTACTGCCATCTGTTGAGTTAAGAAGAAGAATTTGAGTGGATAATGAAAGACAGAAAATAATGGGCCATTAGGCCCATTGTTGGCTTTGGCTATTTGCTCATAGCTAGCAAATTCTAACATCTTCTTGAGAGTTTGTTTGGAGGTTCTAGCAGGGGAGCGCAGCTATCGTATACTCGGGACCGAAGACTGGAGACCTCGATACACTCTTTCTATACTTGGGATATCGTCCTCTTCCACCGAGTGTGCAGCTTCGGGAGGGACACACATGGAGCAGTGAGGGAGGAAGGGGACACCCACCTAGCCAGCCAGATCAGCTGAATCAACCCTGGCGATCAATGGGGCCAGATCGCCCTCACATCCAATTCTAACATCTTGTTCAATTAATGAAGCATGTTACAAAACTTTCAAATAAAAGTAGAATAACTCTGCAGTCAAATCAAAGGCCTGATTTTAACTAATTGACTTTTTGGTAGCTCTGGAAGAAAACTACACCCACTGGCCAAGTGATGTTCATTTAAAGGTGCCTCAGTTTTCCCTAAGTGGCAAACACATTGTGCATCACAATTTATATTTTATCATTCTTCTCCCCCTTATAGCAATGTGATTAATACAATTAAAATTCATGGGGCTAATAAATGCCATTAACAAGCTGGAGAAGAAACTCTTTTCTAAACCACCTACATGCATATAAATTGTGTAATTTAAAATAAATGCTATAATTACTGTCTTATTTGCGACATAAATCATCTTGTAGTACTGCTTGCAACATGCTTGAGAAATCAAGCATGTTTACATAACAAAGCATCCGGTCTTTGCTACGGGTGTGCACTGACTACAAGATTCAGTTCACATCTCAGTTCAGTGATTCAGAAAATAGTCCAATATATCTGAAATGATTTCACAGACCACCCAATTTTATTTGATCTGAATCCAAATCTCAGTTTAGCAGTCCAGATCTTTGTCATTCTCACTGACAGTAATTGGAAATCAACAAGAGGGTATAACCTTTATATCGGTTTGTCAGATACAGATGAAAATTACAAGTATAGTAGCCCCTTATGGAAGATTTCCCCTATCAAACTGTACTAAAATAGATGGCTTTACTTTTTTTAAAAAAACCAACAGGAAGCAGCTGAAGAGAAAAATTACAGGAAAGCTCTGTTAGATGAAGTTACAGTTGCCCCTTCTTAGCAGACTGAGCCATTCAAATTTGAACCAGACTTTCTGGTAATTGTATTATTTTTAAAAAAAATCACTGATGGGCCGAATCCTTAGGTGCATGAGTTGAGGATATGATGAAACCATGGTATTTAAAAAATCTATTTGCCATATATAGGCAGCCAATTTATGCAGTTTGGGCATAAAATAAACTCTCATTTCAAAGTGTATCACTAAGGCCTTGGAGCCCCCAGTAGTGTAATGGGTTAAACCCTTGTGCTGGCAGGACAGGGGGAATGGTTTCAGCTCCCTCTGTCAGCTACAGCTCCATGTGGTGACATGAGAAAATCCTCCCACAAGGATGTTAAAACATCTAAACATCTGGGTGTTCCCTGGGCAACATCCTTGCAAATGGCCAGTTCTCTCACACCAGAAGCCCCTGTTAGTTTTGCAACTCTCTCCTGACACACACACACACACACACACACACACACACAAACACTGAAGGCCTTCAGCCTGGCAGCACTGCCCGCCCCACCCTAGTGGAACACAAATACCAGAAAGATTGCTAGTCACATCATTTGGAAGTTGAATTTATTTATTTATTTATTTATTTATTTATTTGGATTTATCCATCGCCACTCCCATCCGGCTTGGGGCGACTTAAAATATGGTTAAGACCATATATATAAAATACATTAAAAGATACATTAAGAAATCCTAAAACAATACAACAATCTGAACACACATAATAGCAGGTGTCGGAGAGCCTGCAGTTTCCAATAGCAGAGGGCCTGCAATTTAAAGGCCGAATGCCTGTTGGAATAACAAAGTCTTGCAGGCTTTCTGAAAGGCCAGCAAGCTAGGAAGAGCACGGACTTCTGGAGGGAGCACATTCCAAAGTGTTGGTGCAATAATACGGAAAACTCTCCTCCGTGTTGAAGTCAAGTGGAAGGACTTACAGGTTGGGATTACCAGAAGGTTATGTGACTCTGAACGCAGTGACTCTGAATCCCACCAAAGAAAAAGGCTGATAGTTATAATTCCCAAAATAACCTCCTTTTACTTATCAGATGAGAATTCTGGCATTCAGGTTTGATGGAAGTATAATATCATAGGGTACAATGTATGTTTGAGACTACATGGACAATTTGGTAGAGGAGTTTATCTTTGTATTACTTCTTTTACAACAACAACAATTTTATTGATTAGCCAGAAGCCATATATACACACAGAACACAGACACATTGCAATGATTCTAAAACAATCTGAGGAGAATTCTAGACCATTACATCAATTAAACCCCTGTTTTGCCCAGCAGGAGGGATTCTAAGGGAGGTGGTAACAATTCACAGGTCCTCATCTCCAACACAATTTATTCCAATTGCATCTATGTAATCAGATCTTAGTTTCATGGCTTTACAGAGAAAACGAGCAGTAGCATCTGTTATCAGCTTGTTGGAGCCGGCCAGCAGAAGTGAGACTTTTGCTAGAGGGTCCCAATGATTTTTTCCCACGAGAAATATCTCTAGCAGTTGTTTTCTCTCTATTTGATAGATTTTACAATAAAGCAGAAGATGAGTTAGATCTTCGATCTCAGGGGCACCACAAATACAGATACGCTCTTCATAGGGAATTTTCTTGAACCTCCCATATCTCACAATTGAATCTAATTGCTCAAACCTGGCTCTAGTGAAAATTTTCCTTAGGTGGTATAACCTTCCTTGCTGTAAGTAAGTGGTTAATTGGAAGGATTTCTTAAAACCACTCAACCATCTCAGGGAAACAGTAGAACCCAAAGAGTCTATATCGGTTTGGGCCGCAATGTCATTAATTCATTTCTTTTAAGGAAACCAAAGTAGACTAGATCTAGTTCAATAAACAAGAAGGCAATAATGGTACTAGGGAGAACAATGATCTAACTACCAGCACCCAGTTGAAGGCATTTGTTGGTCCATAGGGAAATCTAATAGGAAACAAGAAACCTACCTATGTATGCAAACAAAGGAAGGATATAGGTGGGAGCACATTTTTGAAGCAAAGTCTTGATGGAGGCTAGGCAACAGGTAGTTTTCTCATAACTTATTAAATAGTAAAAGCAAAAGAAAAGTAAGCGTTGAAACATGTGCACAGATGGTCGATCCACTGAGAGTGTGGGAGGTGCTGTAACCACTGACTTGGGTAGGAGAGAATAGTAATCGCCTGACAGATTTTGGAAATTATTGGAGACAGGACTTGTGCTTAATCAATATGTTAAATCATAGGACTCCAGTGTCGATAAATGGCTCAAGCATGAGCAGAGGAACAGCCAAACCACAGTATATATTCATGTATATGTCAACCTCATGTATGTCAGGGGCAGGTTTTGGGGGCCAAAATTATGGATTTTGATTTGACCAATGGATAATTTGAGAGTAACTCTATGGAGTGGGGAAAGCACCAATGCCCCAAGGAACCAGCTGGCCCTAGCTGCAATAATTTCCCCAACTGGGCATTCAAAAAGGTGAGAAACAGCACCACACTAGAGAGAGCAGAGAGGGTTACTTCTTCTCTCGGGTTCTCCCAAGAAGGCTTTTGCCTTTCACCACTCTAACAGAGATGGTTCCTTTTTAATAAGAGTTAAAGTACAGTACTTACAGTGAACCCAAGATAAATCCAATCAGGTTTTTGGGTTGGCTTTTTTTACTAAACTTTCTAGATTTATACATGCATTCCTAAGACAGAAAAGACAAGTGCCCTTTCCCCTGTATTTACCAGTGTCAAGATAAATAACTTATGGCCTGCAGGTGCTAAATAAAAGAGTGCACAACATGCAATCTAAATTTAGTGTCTGCCTCTTTATTCCAGACTGCAAATAACACTTAGAACTTGCAATCTGTGAAAATTTTACAGTGATAAAAGAAAAGTTAATATATGGCTAGGCACTCAGTAGAAAGGAGAAGAAAGGAAATGTTGGGAAAAGGAAGGAAGAAAGCACACAGCTGCAACAAGAATATTGAAGAAGCTTACAAAGCACAGATACTGGATTTTAGGTTCTCTCAGCTATCTGCAGTTAGCTATTCTATTTTTAAAATCCAGCTGAAAGGCTTTGCCAAATGTCAAAAGTCACTGTTTCCCTGCAGATACGCAATTCTAAATTATTGAGATGAAAAATAATAGACTCATGAGCCAAGATGTACCTTCGGCATGTCATCTTTTGCAAAGTAACAACATAAACCCTTTCAAGACAGACTTTGGACAACACCAGAATTGTTCTTGTGAATGTAGGTGGCTGCTTTTTTTTTTTTACTCAGGCCAAGGCAATGCCAAATGAGTTCAAGAGATGTAATCCCACTGCTCCACCATGGACAGAAACCTCAGTCCAGCATGCCTCTATATTTCAGAGCTATGAAGATTAAGAAAACATGCAGGGGAGATGAAAGCCTATTTCAAAATATGTAATTCACCCCTCATGGCATGCATCCCAGGGGGATACTATCAGCTAAAGTTTCACTTTTATATTGTACATATCTAGATACACACAGTTGATGCCCATAATGCAAGGAGATATGTCTCTCTTTGTATCCTGTTGGACAGCAACTCATATTGCTTCTTAGTACTGGTTGTACTGCCTAGGAGTTCAAATGCAATAAGTTTACCTGAGGATTTGAACTTGGAATGTTAGGCAAGGGAGTCTCCCAGAACTGGGTCCTTCTCCAGTTGCAAATATTCCCATAGTCCAAGTCTCAAGCTTTCCCCACTGAAGCCTGAATGTGGGGGTTCACTATTCCAAAATAAACGTTTCCTATTACACAACATTGTTCCCAGTGATGTGAGCCCTTTAAGGATTTCTAAGTAGGTTGATTACAGTGACTCAGAACTGGGTAGCAAAGACTTCTTTAAAAGTAGCCTGAGAGGAGCTCTTCCTATTACAACCACCTGTCCCCGTTATTCCTTGTCATATTATCCCCATGGAACCTCATTTTAAAATAACACAAAGAGCTACTGATTTTTCCCAATATGTGGGGACATTGTGCTAACTGGGTATGTTAATAGGGAGACAGCAACCCCTGACTTCTCATGCCTATTCAGTCCTTCACACTCACCTCCAACTTTTTTCCTGGCAAAACATGAATTAAATTACCCTTGCAGTTCCTTCCAACTCTATAATTCTGGGTCCAAATTCTAATTTCACTCATGTAGGACCTGCCACAATGTGTTCCACCACCATCAAATTCAGCAGGTAAGTCGTATAAGCCATACTTAGTTCTATGGTTGGAATCATAGAGTTGGAACAGACCACAAAGGCCATCCAGTCCAACCCTCTGCCATGTGCCAGGAGTGGTGATCAGTCAAAACACTTCCAACAGATGGCCATTCAATTCCTGCTTTAAAACCTGCAGAGGAGACTCCACCACACTTCAAGGCAGCAGATTCATTATTTGTCACCAAAACTGAGTGACATTATCTGGCACCCAGATTCAGGAGCATACTTTTCAGAAATTCGCTGGTGGGGCATCTTAAAAAAGCCTTTGGTCTGTATATGGCTGTGACACACAACCCACCCCTCCAGTGGATTTTAATCTTCCAGCAGATGGGAAGAGCTCTGCTATCTGTGGGAAACACATTCTGGATCCAACCCATATGGTTCTAAAAGGTGGCAGTTTTCACTGGGGATGAGCTCTTTGTTATTTCTGTACTCTGAGAACAATGATATATTTTTAAGATAACTTCTTTTTGCTGTTTTCTCTCCATTTTCATCTGCTGATTTCTAAAGGGAGAGTGACAGACCTTTTTTTCCTGGTGTTCACAGTGGCTATTTTGACAAAGAAAAACTAAATGGGCCTGTCTCCGGTCGGTGTGAGGTGACAGGAGCAACATACTGGAACAATGAATAACAAGTTATGAAACTCCAAGGGAACTGGATGAAATCTGTTCAACTTCCACCATGGGCAGGAGATGTTCAGGGTAAAAGAATCAATCTACCCCATACAACTTCCACTATTGGGCTTTTATACTCTCCTTCCAACTGCTTAGCTGATTGCAGAGGACAGGAGAAATGAGGTGTCACTAATCCTATTGATGTGTTCAATAGGCAGCCAAGGGACTGTTCCAAAAGATAGAACACTTTTCAATCTAAAAAAAATATCTAGCAGGTGAATGGAAATACAGTAAACTATTTATCCCTGTGACAGGGTGGGGAGAATAGGAGTTTGTGTGGATAAAAGAGAAATGTGATGTGGATAAGATGTCTTTTATGTCAAAGTTTGGATTTAAAAAAAATAAAAATAAAACAAAAAACAGTTTATTGGATCAGGAAAAAGAAACCAGAACAGCTCAATCAGGAAATGTGTAATAGCAATCCTAGGAATCAGAAAGCTACTTTGTAGCTGAAATTCTATGAACAATTATTCTGAGCCTGAAAATGTTTTGTTTACAGTTCCCCAAATCCGAGGAGTTGTAACTGATCAAAAAGTAACCTTTCCAAGTTTTCCACTAATGAAGAAATAGGAAGAAGTCAAATTAATGTATCTAAGATGTATTTTATTAAGTTGGCATGTATATGACTGATAGTTGGCTTTTTTGAGGGGGAACACTAACCATATGAAGGACACATAGGACTGTACATATGTATTATTTCCTCCCTTCCTCCCCCACACACACTCCGTCTTTTAGTGATTCCACAGCCCAAGACTTAAGTTCTGGCCTGACTTGCAGCAGCTTCTACAAATTGGGATTTGTGTGTGTTAGCTCATGCACACACGCACAGATGTATGTGGGTGTGCTTTATTTCTCTGGAAAAATGCCATGATGTTACTAAAAATATCTAGGACAGTATAAGCCAGGATGGCTTTATACACTGTAAGTGGAGCTTAGGGGATCTTTAGCCTCTTTTCTGTCCAGAGAGGATGCTAAAACTAACCTGACTATAGACCTGCGGCAGGGTTGTTCTGCCACTCGGAGCTTGTGGCCTGTCTTTCACCTTGCCTCACCCTGATGAAAGAAATCAGAAAGCCTTTCTCCTTTTGAGATTTATTTCAGATGGATCAGGGCTGTATTAGAACTGGTTCACTGCCAGAGAAAGATAGACACACGAAGGGAGGAGATTGGGGAGGGAAAATGGGAGAGATGTAGATATAAGCAAAATGGAGAATTCTATAGAGAATAGAAAAAAAGCCTACTTAACAAAGCTGCCCTGATTCCTGCCTACAGGCGCATACTATGGCAGGAGTTCATGACCCTAGTTCTTTTTTAACCAGACACATTTTTCCCAATTAAAGCTCCTCATTTTACAGTCCAAAAAGGTGATAGGTATCAAAAAAAGGGCAGCTTCTGACACAAAATCACTTTCTAAAGAGCCTACTTTAATGACTGGACTAGAAAAACTACCTTTGTCAATGCTCCTTTGTCTCAGCCTCTTCCCAAGGTAAATTAACAGTAAGGTTTTTCTATTTGCAACAATCTTTTCTCAGTACCCTTCTGTGAAAGAATATCCCCCCAGGTCAATGAATATCATCTAGTCTGGGATTCATTGTGCACAGTGGCCAACTAGTAGCCCATACAATTTAATGATGACATAAGCACAATAGCACTCAATGTATTGTCAAAGGCTTTCATGGCCGGAAACACTGCATTGTTGTAGGGTTTTTTGGGGCTATATGGCCATGTTCTAGACTAGAGGCATTCTCTCCTGACGTTTCGCCTGCATTTATGGCAAGCATCCTCAGAGGTTGTGAGGTTTGTTAGAACTAGGAAAATTGGATTTATAGATCTGTGGAATGTCCAGGGTGGGACAAAGAACTCTTGTCTGTTGGAGATAGGTGTGAATGTTTCAACAGGCCACCTTGATTAGCATTTGATGGCCTGGCAGGTTTTTTGGGGTTTTTTTGGCAAGGCTTGTTAGTGCCTGGGGGAATCTTTTGTTGAGTGGTGATTAGCTGTCCCTGATTGTTTCCTCTCTGGAGTTCCCCTGTGTTAGGGTTGTTGTTTTGCTTTTATAATTTTAGAGGTTTTTTTAAATACTGGTAGCCATATTTTGTTCATTTTCATGGTTTTCTCCTTTTTGTTGAAATTGTCCACATGCTTATAGATTTCAATGGCTTCTCTGTGTAGCCTGAAATGGTGGTTGTGAGAGTGGTCCAGCATTTCTGTGTTCTCAAACAATATACTGTGTCCATGTTGGTTCATCAGGTGCTCTGCTATGGCTGACCTCTCTGGTTGATTCAGGCCCGGATTACCCATAAGGCCACTCCAGGCCATGGCCTCGGGCGGCACTTTTGGGGGGGCAGCAGATCTGGACCCCCCCCCCAAATTAAAAAAAATCCTTTAAATTTTTTTTAAAGGGCGCATGTGCAGCCGCCCCCTCCCTTTGCTCTGCTCCCCTCGGCTCTGCTTTAGGAGGGAGGGAGGATCGGCTCTGCCCCTGACTCCACCCCTTCTCACCTCCGTCTCCGCTCCTGCCTCCTCTCCGGCGCGGAGCCAATCCTCCCTCCCTCCTAAAGCCGGCCTGAAAAGGGCGATTTCAGCCACTTCTCAGGCCTGCATGGTGGCTGAGGGAGGGAGGAGCAGCCATGGGGAGGCCCCGCATTGGCTCCGGGGGTGGGGCTTTCCTTCCTCCTCCTCCTCACGCCGGCGAGGAGGTGGGGGTGGGGAGGGGTGGAGCCGGGGGCGGGGAGGGGCGGGGAGAAGCCGCCCCGCCACCCCTCCTCCCTTGTGTGGTGTGATGACGCAAGGGAGGAGGGCCAGCGGCGCAGCTTCTCTCCACCTCTTCCTCACTGCCTGGTGACGCCAAGCCAGGGAGGCGGAGAGAAGCCGCGCCACCGGCCCTCCTCCCTTGCGTCGTCATGACACGCAAGGGAGGAGGGGCGGCGGCGCGGCTTCTCTCCGCCTCCTCCTCCCTGCCTGGCAACGCCACGCCAGGGAGGAGGCAGAGAGAAGCCGCGTTGCCAGCCCTCTTCCCTTGTGTCACGCCAGCCCCGCCAAAAAGGGGTGGGCGGCGGGAGGGTGCGTGGCGGGAGGGCGCCTCTTTCTCCTCCTCACTCCGCCCTCCTTCCTTCAATCCGGCGAGGGGGAGGGATGGGGCGGAGCCAGGGGGCAGGGAGGGGCGGAGGCAGACCCTTTGGCCTTGGGTGGCAAAAGGGCCTGATCCGGGCCTGGGTTGATTTAGCCTGCAGTGCATTTCATGTTCCTTGATTTGTGTTTGGGCGCTATATTTGGTGGTCCCTATGTAGACTTGTCCACAGCTGCATGCTATATGGTAGACTCCTGCAGAAGTGAGAGGATCCCTCTTGTCCTTTGCTGAATGTAGCATTTGTTGGATTTTCTTATTGGGTCTGTAGATAGTTTGTATGTTGTGTTTTCTCATCAGCTTAAGAGCATCCACCCATACATCCAATTCACCATGGAAAAAGAAAATGAAGGAAAGCTGCCTTTTCTAGATGACCTAGTCATCCACAAACCAGATCAACAATTGGGTCACACAGTTTACAGAAAATCTACACACAGAGATAGATACGTACATACGAAATATCTACAGACCCACTAAGATTCTGATTGGTTCAGAAAATGTTCAGCTAGGATCCACTCCCTGACTGGTTCTTGGCTTCATCCAATGACATTGTTGATTGCTCCCTGCCATAGCAATAAACTGTCATTGAATTATTCTGAAGATTTTATCCATTTATTGATTCACCCATGAGAAGGATGCAATCAGAAAGAAATGTGGTGGCAAAAGCGATAATATGCTGAAATGAGTCTTGATATCTCAGTTCCAGTTAATAAAATGGGTGCCAGTCTAGAAGAAGAAAAGGATATTATAATGTTGACCATTTTAATGGGAGCTCTAGGGATGGGTCTGATCTGGTGACATAGATTAGGAAGCATTCTCAAGAATAAATCAGATCAGATCAGGAGAAATAGGAAAAAGACCTGGAGACTCTTGCACACATTTATTTATTTACTTACTGTATTTTCCCCACTCTATCTCAACCCCTGAAGGGGACTCAGAACAGCTTCCAAATTGGCAATAATTCAACGCCACAATAAACATAACCAATACAAAGAAAGTTCGAAGTTATTGCAAACTTTCTTTTTACTCTATTAATCTTCAATTGTGGTGGTTTTTAGTTTTCTTCTTTCTTTCCTCTTTTTTCTAAGCGTACTTTTAAATATGTTTGGAAACCTTCAATACAAATATGCTTTAAACCAGTATTAAACTAAAGAGCTGTAGAGCTCATTAAAGTACATACCCTAGGAGTCCACCGGATGCTTCCATGAAATCATAGTGTTATAATTGTGCAATGTGAACGGGCAATTCCTAGGGCAATTAAAGATGTGTTGACTCTGAGCCTTTCCTAGCCCAGGAATGTTGGAAATGACTTAGGATTGCTTTGGCATGGGTCTAACTTTGAGCTGTCACAATAGCTCCATCCCTTGTGTCTGACCTAACTTAGCGCTTGCTTCATGTTGTCCCTTATCCAGCTTTTTTTTTTGCATGCTTGGTTTAACTACCAGAGCAGTTGAGCTGGCAGGCCCCTATTGCAGCTGATCTCTACGATCATTTGGCAGAATATAGTTACATCAGCATAAAGGCCATTCTACAGGCAATATTCCAGTTTAGCCAGTGTAAGAGGATTCTGCCTATTCCTAGTGATCTACAGCTGGCACATATTTGAGTTATGGCTGCACTATTAGCCTGGAAGCTTCTAGCAGCACTATTGGGATACTTCCACAGAAGCATTCATATTTCTGACCGCAGTCAGAAATAAAGCTATTAGTATGAGTAAAGCTATTAGTATTTAACAATTTAAATACTAATAGCTTTACTCAACTACAAAACATCATCATCATCATAAACAACAAATAAAATCAGAAAGTCTGTTCCCCATGAGCACATGTTATTTTATAATGCAATAGCCTTCTCTCAAAGCAGGAGATCTCAGTTGATTTGCCATCACATTGTAGAAAGTTGTTCCCGCTCACTGCTCAGTCCTTGTTTTCTTTGTGAAAAGAAACACCTCATCTCCTGGACAATGATTTTTCTTACTGAGTTATAAATGTAATTTCCTAATTGGTTCTATGATAAACATGTGAGAGTAGTTGATTAAACTGCAAAAAAACCTTTGTCTTTGCACATGGGACATCCTGCTATAGAACATTTTGCTCTAGTTTCTCAATGACTGAATATAATGTAGTTTCCACCAATTTAACATAGTTTCTGGAGCACAACTACTTTCAAAGTAAGGACTACACAATTAAACAGAAAATAACACTTGCAAACAAGGAGCATATTTTCTTTACTACTACTACTATTCAAAGGCAGGATGGCCATATATTGGGGTGCTTTGATTGTGCTTTTACTACATGGCAAAAAGAAGGGGGTTGGACTAGATGGCCCTTGGGGGTCAACCAAATGAGGAGAAGAGGGAAGGGGGCATCTGGCAGAGGTAACACATGGCACACACAACGCAGAGAAGGAAGGAAAGCCCCCAGAAAGTGCATGAGACAGAAAGGAACACAACATGCTGCCGATCTTCTCTCCTCTGTAAGCAAAAAGAAATGATGGAGCTTTTTCTCAAAGGAGCATTTTGGCTCCTCCCACAAATTGCCTAACCATATTACTTTAAAGCTGAGAATGACAAATATCATGACATGACAGAATTTACTATTTTCCCCATCCCTTTCAGGATAATTTGCAAAAAAGTAACTTGCCAACCAGTTTGGAAAGTATCTGAAAAGATATGCTATTTTAACCCCAAGATATCTCTACCCTACACTTGAAGCCTACATCATGTGATGAACACAGTAGGTTGACATTTCTTAAATGGGTGGCTCAGTAGCATTTAATGAATGTGATGAAGTGGCTTATCTGTATAGATCCTCTTCTATGTATATAATAAAAGTCAGTGTTTGTATGCAGCGGGAAAGAGGGCGGTGTTTATATGTGGCAGCGTTCTGATTGGCTGTCACTTTCACAGGCCACTGTGACCTGTATGAGAGATTGACCTAGACCAAACTTGGCACACATAACCCCCGTGGCCCCCTTTACATCTTGGTGAGATTTGGGGGAGGTCAGACAATGGATGACGGGATTTGTAGTACTTTCAAACCTTTGGTTCCCACAGACTACTGTGGACCCCAACAAAGACCGATAAAGACCAAACTTGGCATACAGAGCCCCCATGACCCACTCTTAAATCTACTGCAGTTTGGAGAAAGGTGGACCACAGATGATGGGACTCAAAGAACCTGCACTCATTTCCCAAAATTGCTGCAACTCTCATCCAATGACTGATCAAGACCAAACTTGGCACACAGAGCCCCCATGACTCACTCTACATCCTGGTGCAGTTTGGAGGAGGATGGACCATGGGCGTTGGGACTTGAAGTACCTCCAATCAATTCCTAAGACTGCTGCAACCCTCATCCAATGACATCTACATCCTAGTGCTATTTGGAGCAGGATGGACCATGGGCAATGGGACTCGCATACTTTCACTAACTTCCTGAGAGCACTGTGAGCCACATAAATAATGGATAAAGACCAACCTTGGCATAGAATGCCTTTCTCAAATAACCCGGGCACTGCTGGGTCCACAAGCTAGTAGGTCATAAACAGGACTTTGAATTTGTCCAGAAACAGAGCAGTAGCCAATGAAGCTGTTGTAGCAAAGAAAATGTGTAATATCTATAATCATTTGTCTATCAACTTCATCACATGGACTTCTGGCTCCATCCTAGGATGCAGCCAGGACGGAGCCCACCGGAGCCCTTCACAGTACACAGGGCTATTTCTAGCAGGGCTCCATCGTGGCTCTGACCTGGAAGCATCCTAAGATGGGGCCCTGAGAACTGTCATCCCATGCCCCGCATTGCTGCCTTCCCCCTCTGCTGACCCAGTTGTAGGCTATGAGAACATGGGTAACCACCAGTGTATTCCCCACTGTACCATGGATTTGCCACACTGCCCCCACTGTCACTTGTGTTAGGGACCTTGATGTGATAGGGTCTTATGACAATCTGAAATTTTGTAGGTGTAGTTTTTCTCGGTGATATGACTGAGGGTATGGGTTGCTTAAAAATGCCCTCTGAAGGCCAGATTCTCAAATGAGAAGTCACGACTGTTAACAAAATGTGCCCAGCAATATTTTTATATTCCAAAACTTAGCTTTCTCACAGAATCAAATGTGTTTGATTCTGCCAGAGTACCTGCCATTGCATTGTTGCCCTAGGTGACTGCCTTCTCTGCCTACTGAAGCTATTGCCAGCCCTGAAGGCAGACAAACTAGAGAGATAAGCATTATTTGTACTATACTCCACATGGTGGACATGGCACAGGCTTCTTCTTGTACGCCAGCAGCTAAAGCAAAACAAGAGTAAGCTGTCCAGTTAACACTGCTCATATTTTGAATGTAATTTAAAAGATGAATCTTCAGTTGTTTCACCATACATTTCAATTAATCCCTCTCACTAGTTACTAAGGTTATCCTCAGACCATTTCAGTTATTTATCACAAGCAACTGACTTGTTGCTACTGGTAATAGATAGTTGTACTTTGCCTTAACTCAGGTTTGCTCTTATGCGTACAACAGGCTGAAATTCATTAGAGGAATATTTACCATCCTCAACATCCTCAGTGCTTCATACAAAGAAGCGTTCTCATACCCATGAAAGCTTGAGCAAAAATAAAAACCAGTTAGTCTTAAAGGTGCAGCCACATTTCTTTCTCTTTTTCCACTCCCCTGCCTTCCTTCTTTTTACCTTCAAAATAAAGCAGCATTTTTTGAGTTACCTCCCTGTCAATGAAGTCAAACAGCAACAATTTCCAGGGGCATAGTTTTGCCCCCATCTCCATTCATTGAACCTCGTGTCTGCCTGTTCAAGACTGTTTGCAAGCAAAGAGCTACTTCTAATCAGGGAGGGAGAAATATGTCTTCTCTGAAGCTAGCACTTTAAAATGCCTGACTGTGTCCACATATTTTAGCAGTGTGTAATTAAAGCTATCTGCATCATTTTATTGAAATGGTAAGCCAAGTCACACCTGCTTGATTACCAATTTTACTTTACTTGTTAGAACCATACGCAGGAATTATATCTCAAAAGCGGGATAAATATATTAAAAGGAAGGCAGAATTATTTGAAAATGCACAAACATCATCATGCTGTTCTATTGACACTTGCTTTCTGCTCTTCAGTACCTAAATGTACATGTATATCTCTAATGGAAAATGCTTCAAGGAATGAAATGCCCTAGCGTCAAAGAATTGCTGATAGCTAAAAAATAATTGCAAGTTGAGGGACTAACCAGGAAGGTACAATGCAAAAAGTCTTCTGTGCTCAAAAGTACACTTCGTAAACTCAGTCCCTTTTGCATGTCAATCCTTTTTCAGGGACATTGCACAGCATTATAAATATTATAAAGCATAAGCAAATACTCAGAGCCACACACATTAATACCTATTGCCTTACTATGAATTTATAATGAAAACTACCCAGCCAAACATGATTTTATGGTATAGAGGATCATTTGATGAAAGACCACCCCCATTTTCATGACTGGGAATCATCAAATAGACTTACCAATGTGAGACAAACTCACTTGAGTTGTTGGTCTCTGACTGTGGCAAAGGATTGTGAACAATGCACACAGCCACATCCTTTTAGTTGTCTGGGAAAGAGAAATAAAATGCTGGAATCTTTGCTGCCAGTGAGGTGAAAAGAAAAGCATCAAGGAGAAGCACAGGTGTGGCTCATGTAAGATGCTGCAGACTTCCTAACTAATAGATGGAAATAATTGATTCTTACAGGGTAACAGTGCAGTTCACAGTTATTGAAAGACTATAAGGATCCAGGAAATTAATCGGGCAAGGATGTTACAGAAAGAGATAAATACAACCAATATATTGGGTTTGTCTGCCCTATCCTATTTTTTCTGGCCCTTTTCCTCATTGCAGATATATCTTACTTAAAAAGACACATGTGTTCCTGACAATACTTCTTTAACAGAAAAATTAGTCTCAGAGGCAGAAATAACATAGCAAAAATAGGAAGATGTTCCTGCACCACAAATGGTGTATTTTAATTATTGAGATAAATGTTTGTAATGTTTATGCATGTGTTTATGAATTCTTGTCCCGGCATTGAATGTTTGCCGTATATATGCTGTGCTCCGCCCTGAGTCCACTTTGGGGTGAGAAGGGTGGAATATAAATGTTTTAAATAAATACATTTAAATAAACATGAACAGATGAACACATTTTGGCATTTTTTAAAGCAAAACAAATAATGTACAGGGAGTCACCAAGTTACAAACAAGACAGGTTCTGTAGGTTTGTTCATAAGTTACATTTGTATGCAAGTTGGAACAGGTACATTTTTAAATGTAACTCCATATATACACATACATATACATATGCATATAGATTCCTTAGCTTTTGATATATAAGGAAGAGTTAACACTCCTATGGTGTAGGTGCTCCTGTTCAGAAGATCTCACTTCACTTGCTGACCTTTGATAATTGGATTTTGAAAAATGTGGCTTGTTGTGGAAACAAGGATTTGAGAGAAAGCCTTAGTTGAGACACCTTTCCCATGATAACTCTTTCAGTAGTAAATTTCCCTTCTTGGGAGTTTTATTTCACTTCCTGTTGACTCACTCCCATTTGTAACTGAATCATTTGTAAGTTGAATGTTTGTAACTTGTGGGCTGCCATACATATGTGGAATTAAACTAGGTTAGGTAAAATGTGGAAAAGCAAATGCAACATATCAAACCTTCTGGAGACTTTAAAGGCGTTCCCCAAACTGCATTAAATGATATTTTTTTCCTTTCACCAAGCCTCCACTTTTCTTGTGATTTCCATTTGGGTGGAAATCATATAGGCATTTGCTTCTTTAACATGCAGGGTGGGTAGCATATTCCCCTCTGTTTTGCTGTTCATGCATTTATTTACTACCTATTGAGCCTTCTGGTGGCAGTTTTGGTTAACCTTACCTGTTGTAGGCAGGTACACACAGCTACATTAGGATCAGCTAGAGTAGAATCTCATATTTTCTCAGCTGTAGATTTATTATATTTTTATTGCACAGCATTGCAAGCCAACACTCAAACTCTGTGTTGCTCCAGCTATAGAGAACAAAGAGGACAGGGGGTTGAGCAGTCATTAAAAGACCATAAAAATGTACTAAAATCTATAAACAAATAGACAATGGCTCTGAACACACACACACACTTATTTTTCATCACTTCCTAAATAGCAGTCCTTTCCACTCAAAACCAGGTGGCTATATCCCCAAATTGCTGAATAACATTCTCTCAGACAGTTGAATAAATTTAATACTAAAACAGAGGAATTTGGGAGGTGTTATCCCAGACTACACAAGTACAGCTTTAAAAAGTTAAATGTAAAAATGGGGAGAGGGAGTGAAACTATCTCATTCAAGAGAACCAAAAGAAAAAATGGGGAAAATCCCCTTGCTTTCCTAAGCTAACAATAGGTGGGTGGATACAGCTTTTAAGTCTTTCCAGTGTCCTTCTACTAGCCTCTCCTGGTCTTCTGAGCAGCCTGAAATGAACTTAAAGGAATATTTCATTTTCATTTCATTTCAATTTATTATTTGATGAGTTGCTCTCCACCGGAGTGCTCTGAGCGACTTAAGCAGCAATAAAACAGCAAACATATCAATGATAAACCACAAATTAAAAGCTTTGACGAAAAGCCAAGTTTTGAGAGCTGGAGAGAAAGACCACAAATCAGGTATTGCTCTAATGTATGGAGGTAAGGAATTCCACAAGGTTGGGGCAAGAACCAAGAAGGTCCTGTACCTCGTGGAGTCCAGGTGTGCCTCCTTAGGACCGGGAACAAACAAGAGGTTTTCTTGAGCTGAACTTGGTGGTCTCTGATGATCTCTGAGATATTTAGGGCCTTGACCATGGATGGCCCTGAAAGTCAGAACTAGGAAGCCCGATGTTCAATTGGGAGCCAATGGAGGTGTTGTAACACTGGAGCTATGTGATGTCTCATTGGTGTCCGAGTAAGTAATCTGGCAGCTGTGTTTTGAACCACTTGGATCTTCCATGTCACTGAAAGAGGAGTACCAGCAGGGCCTCTGTTAGAAGGTAAGAAGCCAGCTGCCTCGCTTGTCAGAGGTAGAAAAAGGCCTGCTTACAGATGGTAGAAATCTGAGGTTCCATCGTCAACTGGGAATCCAAAAAGATACCGAGGCTCTTCACCATAGCAGACAGGGCTAAGGATTCACCATCAAAGGTGGGCAGAGGGCAGGCCAGTTCCTGGGGCTGACCGGGCCATGAGAATTCAATTTTGGCTGGGTTTACCTTAAGTCTACTCATGTGCAGCCAGCCTGTCACAGCTTCCAAGCACAAGGAGAAGTTATCAGGAATTGTTGTTCTCCCAGGTTCTAGATGCAAAAGGAGCTGGGTGTCATCGGCGTACTGGTAACATTCTAAGCCGAAACTCCTCACCAACTCAGCCAGTGGTTGTACATAGATATTAAATAATACTAGCTCCTTGTGGTACTCTGCACTAGAGAGGGGACATCACAATACCTGGCCCCCCCATTCTAGCTGTTGGCTACAACCCCCGAGGAATGACTCAAACCATTTAAGGGCCACCCCTTGGACTCCAATAGCGGCTAGATGTTGTGTTAGCAGGTCATGGTCCACAGTGTCGAATGCTGCGGTGAGATTGAGAAGCACCAGCAGCACCGATCCACCTTGGTCGAGTTGGCAATGGATGTCATCAGAGATGGCCACCAAGACAGCCTCCGTTCCATGGCCAGGGGGGAAACTGGATTGAAATATCTGGCTTCAGTCACATTAAATGACACCCCCCTCCTACCAATCTGGTGTTACCATCATGCTAAAATGATTCTTCTCATGGGCTGGAAAGTAGAATGGTCAAGTTGTCCTCCCACCTCTCCCCATGAAACTGTGACCACTCTACAATGAAGGAATAAGGTTATTTCCCAGATATTCGTCATCCACCTGTTAAAATATACATTACTTCTAAGCACTCTGGAAAGATCCAGAGCCTTTCTTGACAAAATAGGTTATTCTGGAACCTAGGGCCCTTCCAGACAGGCCCTATATCCCAGGATTTCTATTTATCCCAGATTATCTAGCAGGGCGGATTCATATAATCCAGTTTAAAGCAGAAAACCTGGGATCAGATTCTGGAATATAGGGCCTATCTGGAAGGGCCCCTATTCAGCCTGAACTGATTTGGTCCTGATTTATCACAGATGGACCAAATCATTTTTTTAATCCAGGCTTCACACAAACGCCAGTCACTGCACAAGAAAGAAATATATGCCTATGTAGCCTATATAATTTTAAAGTATGGCATACATTATATGCCTAACAAAAAATATTCAAATATTTGTCCTGTGTTCCTACATTCTTACAGTAGCCTCAGGTAGTTGAGGTCCCTTCGTAGCCCAGCATTGTACAAGCATCACATTATTTGCTCTTCATCTGAACCATTATTTTAAAAAATGAATCAAGTCACAAAATTTATTGGAACAGTTGCATGAATTTGATTGTTTTGAAGTACTTAATGTAGCTACAACAGTGTAAGCGCATTTTGACAGATGGGGGGTTGAGCAGTTTTCTTTTATACAAAGAGCTCTTTTCAGATCTATGGCCCATTTTGCGAAAGAACCCCTTGAATACCCAAATTGCCTCTAGCAACAGAGCAGCACTAAAGCAGGAGGACCAATGGCTTTTGGACAAGAATGCTCCCTATTTCTTGATTTGTGAGCCAAATTATAAATCCCCTGCTGAGGGGCAAAGAAATCTCTTGTTTACAGGGCTAAGGCTGTGCTGTGAAATAAATGCCAGATGTAAAGGCTGTGACAATGAGCTCAGGAAGATGTCAAGAGATAAGGGTATGGTAATTTCTGCATTATTATTTGTGATGAGTTTCAAAAGACTGCAGGGCTGGAGACGGAGCCATTTTTAGTTGGGTTCAGCAAATCACCTCTGCCCTTGTTTACTGCTATAATTGAGCAAAGAGGGAATAACACAATATTTCAGGCAATGGGATTGAATTCATTACAGGAGTCTTAGCACCATGCCAGAAACACAGAGAAAAGAGTAAATTTCACTTATATCTTTGTAGGGGGCAGGAGAATCCTCCTGTATCTAAGTGGACTATAATGTTATCACTTTGAAGGCATAATACTCCAAGGGGAGAGCGTTGATTCATGTACAGTTTAGGAGGAACCTACCATGAGACTCCAGATTTTTGAGCCCATACTAGCATGCCTGTGAATGTTTGCTCATCTGCCTGCAGCTTAGCTGTTGGCTTTTCATCCCCCAGATGGCAGTGCTGCCTTCCAAGATTGTTATTCTCCATCCGCCTCTTGGAGAGAAAAAGCCTGTTAGTCTCTGGCATCCTTATGTGCCATGTTTCTTACTTTCAGAGGAAAAATGGTACAATTCACATGTAACAAGGCTTGTGTAATCAGGAACAAGGAACATATTCCAAGGCTAACAGAGCAGTTACCTCCCCATGTGGGTGTACGTAAGATCAGTAACAGGCAGATCATAGTAGGATTTTTCTTTTGTTGTGAAGTTTAATTTGAATTAGAATGGCTTATATTCCTTATATATAACCAGCCAAATTTTATCTCTCCCTCTTACCTTCCCAATTCCTTTTTGGCTCCTATACCATTAGGCAGAAGCAAGGAGATATTTTACATTCTGCTTAATAACTACTCTTTGCTGAAGATTTTATCTAGACTAAAGCTTCTCCTTCTATTGTAGGATAGGTAAAGCTGTATATTTGAATTATATCTACTAGAACTCTCCAGCCAGCATGGCACATCAATAGAGTAATTTGAATAGATATAACACTTCTGCAGTTGCCAGTGTACACTGGAGGGTACTTTGTTTTGGGATGCAGATTTCCAGTTTATCTAATTTGCAGTGATCTCGATCAGCAAATTCCAGAATGTAATGCCTTCTAAAAGACACAAGTGTCAGCACAAGCCCCGTCTGCATTTTCTGTGTGTGTTTATGTGCCTTCAAGTTGCCTGTTTATGTATAGTGACTCCATAAATCTCATAAGGGTTCTAAAGCAAAGAATGCTCTGCAATAATCTACAGCACTTCATATTCCTTGGCAATCGTTATCCAAATATTAACCCTCCTTAGCTTTCAACTTCAGTCAGGATCTCTTCTTGCATTTTTTCCATTAAAATGCTGGTGCCTCACCAAACTATAAATCCCAGGATTCCATAGCCATGAGTCTTGGTAATTATACTATCTCATCACACAAGCCAATCAGCCAAAAGTGAATGTTTCCCAAATTTAACATGTTTTCCTTGTTGATATCAGAGATGACCCCCCTTCTCTTGGGCTCTGTAGAAGACAGTTTAAAACCAAAGGATTCATAGTTTTCCCAAGAACACCAGGCTGGAAGTGATCCCATAATCCCTTATCTGTCCCCCACATGGGAACCTAAAGCTTTTCCCATGGCCCCACATGACAATGCGCCTGTAACCCACACTTTATTAATACATACAGTTATTTTCCTTTTGCATTACTCTTATGGACTTTTGCTCATTCCCGAAGACTTTTTCCTTTTTTTCTTTATGTATCTCCCCTCATGTTTTCCCCATGTATGTAATTTTAAAAATATGAAAGTGCCACTGTTTACCTTTAGCCAGCTACCTTAAGGCTTGCCAGCTGCAAAGCTTGTGATTCAATCATCCCTCCACTAGCCTCATTTGCATGATAATAGGGCTTTTCTGGTGAAGAAAACAAAAGGCTGGTTTTTTTCTCAACGAAGACCCTTAATCTCTCAGGGGGAAGAGCCTCGAAGTTTCGCTCCCTCTTCTCACTGAAGGATAATGGCATAACCATTTCTCATATTTCATAACTGGCTGCCTCTGCCAGCCTCGGAAACTGGCATGTAGTTACAATTATTTCACTTGTTTACTATCCAAAATACTCAGACTCTCATGAAGATCTGTAGTGACCTCTTGTCAACAGGAAGAGACCATTAAGGACAGTTCCCATTTCCCACAGAAGAACAAAAGACTTTTCTCTGATCTGAAAGGTCAGGGGCTTGGATTCATTAACATATGGACAAATCTAATCAAGGAAAATTCCAGCTGCTTTGTTTTCAAAACATTCCTGCCTCTCGCCTCCCATTTGCCAGGGCAAAAGTGGCGCTGTTTTACTATTGGTTCCAGCTTCAGCTGGTTTCAGCATTCTATCCAATCATAATGAAGTCTACAGCATGCGGGGATGGGAAGTTTTGAATTTGACAGTTCTGTAAAATGTATAAAAATGGCATATCTTTTGAATGTAACTTTATGACTGCTTTGCAACAAGGAATCTGCAGTTGTCATCCTCCTCAGCTGACGAGGATAAAAACCTCAATGTCATCTTCTTCCGGACTTCTTTGGTGAGATCATTTGGGAAAGGGATTTTTAGTTTGTTTTTAAAACTTCACCAGAGGTCCTGCTGAAATCCTTGTTTTAGGGGTTCTTCTGGGCCTCTGCCCCTTACGGGCCAGGCTGTCCTAAATTGTTCGGTAACATTGTCACTGTAGAATTTGTGCTTCAGTGATTTGTGCTTCAGGAATCAGATTTGCATCTTTGGATGGAAGCAGCTTTGACCATATTAACCATCCATAAGGAAAATCAGACTTGCAACGTGAATGTGTATTAATCTTCCAATGATCAATTCAAAACAGTTGAGGAAAATCAAGTGCTTTGACGAACATTTATCTTTCACCACTTGAAGCAGCACTTCTCTTAAGATTGTGCTAAGTATATCTGATTTAACCCTGTGTTACATGACCGCTTCTATCTTGACTTTGTTTCTCATATCATCTATTTATCAGCCATTCTTTCAATCTTGCCTATGGATCTCTTCTATAGCACAACATTTGGTACTCCATCTCCTACTCAATTCACCCACACACAATATTCCTGTTATTCCCCAAAAGCATGTGTCTTGACCCCCTGAAGCCATATCTTATGTATTGCTACTTCTATGTTTGTAGCTGGAAAGTTCTAAAATGAATGGCTGCTCAGAAATAAAGTACATAATCACAGTTCAGACACAGCATGCTATTTCTATCCTTTCTTAACTAGGGAAAAGCATATAGATCATGATAGCAAGTAGTCTCTCCTCCCAACTCCTTTTTTAAAATAAGAATTTGGTCTCCCAGCTAACTCACAAACCCATGACCTACTAATCATTCTAATTCAGAAGTAACATGGAAAATAAATATATTTGTTCATAATGGACAAAACAAGAAGTGCAATTTCAGAATCTGGTGGGGAAAGGATGCCGTCCTCCTTTAATAGTTTCTGGGTATAGCAAATTGCCGTCTTAGCCAAATACTCCTAAGTCCCTGTAGGCATATTAGTAAGGATGAAAAAGAAATCCATGGGTATGAATAATATGAAAGAGCAGAACCTAATTGAATCTTTAAATTACTCCACTTTTTTTCAGAAAGCAATTTTTACCTGTAATGGTAAAGAAAAAGGAGAAAGAACTCAACAAGACACAGCTGCTTGTCCCTGGTATCTGATTTCAGCTGTCACCAGCTTACCTGAAATGATTATATAGGAAGCCAAGCTTATCAACTCCAGCTTCCCATTTCTGGCGATTATAGCAACATGAATGTCTAATCTTCTTTGCCTACAAAATACAGCAGGAGGGGAAAAAGAAAACAGCTTTGGTATTTAATGCTACCCACTCAATTCTGTTGCATGGAAAAGGGACAAAAGAGATGAAATATAATTTTATGGATTCAGAATAGGGATGTACAATCTCACTGATTTTCTCAGTTCCCTAACAGTATTTCCTTTCCAGCTGAAACCCACCCCCATTGGACTAAGATACCACACAGGAAGATTCACAGATACTTTCATGCACATTTAAAAACATCTTTGTACATTGTGTACATTAAAGCATGTTTAACATTCTAGTCATTGTAATCATATTTTCCAAATATCCACATGGTATCATGCACATTTTCCCCACCTGAAATGCACCTCAAGTCTTCATCCTGTAGAAATTTTGGGCCAAAATATTTTTTTTCCATTTGTAGTCTCACAAAGTAAAAAAATGGGCATTTCTGCATCAAAATACAAACTCAGTAAATCTGTTGTGTCTTACACCTTATACATGGCACACAGTTGCACATGTTGCAAAACAAATTGAAATTCTATCTAAATGAATACAACAGGCTGGGGATGAATTGCTTTTCGCAGAAAAACCTGGCTGGTAATGGTGAGCCATCATGCTGAACACAGCCTGACAATCATGTACTGTGCTTTGCCAGTTACTTGACAATTAATGACTATAGTTTGAGCCGGAAAGGAAAACATGAGGTTTATCAAAGTCTTGGTGCATGCTTATTATTTGTTACATGTTACACATTTCTTCTCCTCTGATGCATTCCACTGTAGATCTGTCCTGCCATCCTCATCTGGTATGAGATATGGGAGATTGGAAGCCTATTCTATAGAAGAATCCGTTGGAAGAGTTTTTGTTACTGTGATCATTTATTTGCATAAAAATAAATTTTCTTCTTGAGTTCCTGACTACTGTGTCATTGTTTATTTTGTGTGGTTTTATCTTGATTATTATGACCACAAGCAGCGATTTACGAAACTAAGTGCTGTCAACTTCCCCACATATGGCATCCCACCACAGACTGCTATCTGAGCACAATAAAAAATCAAGAGTTGTCATGTTTGATCAAGCCAAATTCCTAACTCGGCCAGCATTCTGATCCCAGGGTGACCAAACAGATGCTTATGAGAAGCTCACAAGCCAGATATAATAGCATCCTCACACTGATATTCCCCAACAACTGTTTTCAGACTGTGATTGATATGGAGTTAAGTATAGCCATCATGAATAGTAGCTGTTAACAACCCTATCACAAGGTTGTCTAATTCCATCCAAACTGGTAGTCATCATTACATCTTTTGGTAGCAAATTGCATAGAAAAAGCATTTGACATGAGTCAATAAATTACTGCCTAGATTCATAAGCCTGCTACACTTGTGTAGTAGCTTGTGTCTCTTTTTGTGGGTTAAATAAGTTGAAATGTACAGTAGAGTCTCACTTATCCAACATAAACGGGCCTTCAGAATGTTGGATAAGCGAAAAAGTTGGATAATAAGGAGGGATTGCATGCACCAAGAACACAGAGAAAGGGGGGGGCATCACATTTCCCTTTCCCCTACTCTCTCTCTTCTTTTTTCCCCTCCCATCCCTCTTTCTCTTTTGATTCATCCCCTTCCTCCCCTTTGGAAATGCATTTTCCTCCCCCTTCTCCTCCAGCATGGGAAAGAAAGCTGCTCTCATGAGCACATGTCAAAGGGTGCAATTTTTCCAATCGGTCATATGATGGCTTCAGTTAACATGGAGTGTCGGATGAGCGGAGTGTCAGATAACCAGAGCTCATATGAGAATAAGTTATATATTTATTTATTTATTTATTTATTTACATAATTTTTACCCCACTCTTCTCACCCTCGCAGTGGGACTCAGAGCGGCTAACAATGGCAACGATTCGATGCCGCAATAAAATACAATATAATAAGAAGATAAAAACATACAAATACAAAAAACAACATTACTTACACAATCATAAAGCCTTTTCCATTACAACAATCACAAGGTCAGATTCAATGTTCAGTGCCATTATAACCCTTAGCCAAACGCCTGGTTCCCCATCCATATCTTTCATTTTCTTCTGAAAGGAGGGAGGATGCCGATCTGATATCACTGGGGAGCGAGTTCTATAGGCAGGGGATCACCACTGAGAAGACCCTGTCCCTCATCCCCACCAGCCGTGTTTGCGAAGCTGGTGGGACCGAGAGCAAGGCCTCCCCGGTGGATCTTAGGCTATGAGGTGGAACGTAGAGGGAGATACATTCAGACAAGTAAGCTGGGCCAGAGTCGTATAGGGCTTTATAGGCCAAGACCAGCATTTTGAATTGTGCTCAGAAATGGACCAGCAGCCATTGAAGTTGATGTAACAGGGGGGTGGTATGCTCCCTGTATGATGCTCCAGTGAGCAATCTGACTGCCGCCCATTGGACTAGTTGAAGTTTCCAGTCAGTCTTCAAAGGCAACCCCATGTAGCCCATACAGTAATCACGGGATGTAACCAGAGCGTGGACCAATCAGATCAGACTTCCCAAGGTATGTGCAGCTAGCGGCGAGTCTTAACTGTCAAGCTCCCCTGGACCTGAAACCTGGAGTTCTAGACTCAACGATGAATCCAGGATCATTTGCGAACCTGCATCTTCAGAGGAAGTTAACCCCATCCAATAGGTTGTTAGCCCCCTCAACTGACCAGTCTGATTCAATTTCAATTTGTTAGCCCTCATCCAGTCTGACACAGCAGCCAAGCACCGGTTCAAGGTCTGAAAAACCTCCTTAGTAACAGGTGGGAAGGAGTGACAGATTTGGACGTCATCTGTGTACAGATAACATCTTACTCCAAAACTCCGGATGATCTCTCCCAGCAGCTTCATGTAGATGTTAAATAACTTCGGGGACAGTACTGTATCCTGTGGGACTCCACAAGATAATAGTTGTGGAGTCAAATAGGTGTCACCTAGTAACACTTTCTGAGACTGACCCTCCAGGAAGGATTGGAGCCACTGTAAAGCAGTACCCCAAAACCCCATTTCTGAGAGGCATCCCAGAAGGATACTGTGGTCCACGGTATCGAAGGCCGCTGAGAGGTCCAGCAGAACCAAGACCATGAAACTAGCACACTTGGAACTAGGTGCAGAATTTTGAAATCTTATTTTCTTAGACTACAACTTTCAAAGTTCCATAGCAAAGGGATTCTGGGAGTATAGCAATTGTTATAAACTTTGTCTTAATGTATGTTATACACATCAGCAATTTTTTTTAAAAAAAATGGATTTATGAATTTTAATTAATCAAAATCTATCTTTGGCCTGCACTACTTTTTCATTTACTAGATGGCAGACATACTTTATTAAATGGGAAGTGATGAAACTGCTTGCAGGTCTGGATTATAGTAACACCATTGTATCTGCAGGACCAATAACCGCAGTTTCACTTTAAAAATATGTTATCTCTAGACATTTTCTGAGTCCTCCAGCTCAATTCTATGGTATACTTCCACTGGATTTTGATCATGGAGTCACACTGGAAGATATAGAAATGCTAAACAAGTGTCCTCTGTAGGCATTTTGCAGATTCCTCAGTTTGATTCTATTGTATGCTTCTACCAAATGTTGTTTATTTCAATAGGATTCACTATTTTCTGCAGTTTTTCATTTCCACTATTCCAAGAGCATATCCCCCATGGATATTGAGGTTGAACTGTATCAATTTCTCTAGAAGGTCCCTGGGTAGTAGCTCCATGTAGTGTTTCCTATTGTGGGACACATGAAGTCCTTCTACAGTTAAGAGAGAGTAGGGGAAAGACTACCTATCTGGTTAGAGAGGGTAACAAAGTTTGCTGAGCAAAAGTGGGAATTGGGGGCAGATGAAAAAGAGATCAGGAAAAGAGCAAAAACGGCGAGGACAAGAAAGTGCCATGGTTAGTTAAGAGTGAGACTGTGGGATTTCTTGAAAAATGGAAATCAAGCAAAACCATTTAAAAAGTTACAGGAAATGGATAAGTTATAAAATGTAGCTTTAATTTGAAAGTTAATTGAAGAATGCATAAGGGAAACATTTCTGTCAACTCTTGGCAACTGCTTTACTTGATATGCACAACATCTAAAATGAGTGCTAATATTTGCATATGATTTCATACCAAGGGTAGTCTCTGACAGGTGTTTTATCAGGCACGATGCACTAAGAATCAAGCAGAGCTAGCTAGCCAAAAGGATTCTTACTGGCAGACAACCTCTAGGGGTGGCCAGTACCTTATCTGGCTCACTGCAGCTTGCTTCTCCAAGCTTAAGGAAAGGGCAAATGATATTAAGACAAGCTCCAGACTGGTCCAAACACTCTGACTCTCTTAAATCAGTGGCTAGACCATCCACAAGCCCAGGAGCCTGAAGACAGCTGATTAACAAGCCCACTCTCACTTAAGCTCCATCTCTAATATAGGGCTGATGATGGTAGCTTAGTATAAAAGGGTTTTCCAAACATGGCTGGGAGGCTATATTTGCGGCTGCAAATAAGCAAGAAGGTCACGAAAAATAGATAATCAAGAGAAGAATTAATCTAATTAAAATACAATGGAAAAATAAGAGGAAAGAAAAATAAAGTAAAATTAAAAGGCACAAAGCTAATGAAGATCAAAGGCTAATCAATTAACTATCAACTAATATAGGCAATTCATATTTTCTCATAAACAAACACATATGCCCCAACATCTAAACAGCAACAAGGTAAACAATAGGGGTGGATATCTCTGGTTTAAAATAGTTTGAAATCCGTTATTTTTCGTATTTAAAATTATTTTGACCCTATATCGACCCTTGGTGTCCAACCAAGAAGTAACATTTCAAAACCGAACCTGGGGTGGCCATTTTTCTAAAGGTCACGTTATTAGGTCGTATTTTCCCCTCTCAGTTCTCAACTCGTGAGAGAAGACTGGAGGCAGCAGCACCCTCCCTTCTCCTCTCGCCAGCTGAGAGCTTCTTATAACAGGAATATTGCTTCTCAGGGTCACTTACACACATCATACTCCTGCAGTTCTGGGTGCTCGAAAGTAGGCGCAAAAGCGGGAAACCTTCTCCAAAAAAATAGCCACAGACACGACCAATCGATGCCCGAAAAATGGATCCGATCACGGATCTACGGCTGTTTTTTGAGAGAAGATTCTGCCCGCTTTTGCGCCTGCTTCCGAGCACCCAGAACTGCAGGGGTATGATGTGTGTAACTGTATCTGTGGATTTCACTTGCATTAATTGATTATTTGTTGATTAAGCTTGCTTCTTTCATGTTGTTAGTGGGCTTTAGGACTTATTCAGGGTGAGTGAGTGCATGCATGCATACCTGTACCCATACTGCCAGCTTACTCAGTAACTTAGTGCATGCTTGGTGCATTGCCTCCTGTGTTTTGTAGGAGTGGATGCAAGCCATCCACCCCTCCCTTCCTTCCCTTGCCAGATCAGATGCCATCCCGGGTTATATCTGCATGGCATTTGATCTGGCAGGGGAAGGAAGGGAGGGGTGGATGACAAGCCAGCTGGCATAAGGAATAATAACAAAAATTCGTTATTAATTACGTTTCAATCACGAAATTTATTTAAATTTTTTGGTAATAATTTCTATAACAACCCAGCAACGGAAATCCCCCCCCCCCAACGAGTCTAGAATAATTTTTTTAATGGATCAACCACCCCTAGTAAACAAATAGAGATGTGGTAGTGCATCGTTCTCCAACCTCAAAGCTTAAGCCTCCTAAAAACTTATAGGGCAGTTTGGTTCCAGTCCAAACTCCTCCCCCACTCCATAGTTTTTGTTGATTTTATTTTCAAAACCTGTTAAGCAAGCCTGTTAAGAAATCCCCTGTGTCACATCTAGCTTGGTTGAAAGGAGCCCAGAGAAATGTGAGGATGTGTCACCTGCTACATATTCTAAAGTATAGGAAACCTTACAGAGAATATTATTTGCCATTAGAGAGACAAAGATTCTGGAAATTGGCTCTCTCTTTGCCTGGCATAATACTTTTCATTTTATTGTACTAATCTATTCATCAAACAGTTCACATCTCACTGTGAAATAACTGCCAAAAACAGAACAATCAGAAAGATGTTAGATTTTTGCATTAGAATGATAAGAATTCCAGCTTTTCACAAGCTTTCAACAATGCCAGCTGCCAGGGGGGAAATGATCAGAATTCTGATAAACCATAACTTTGCTTCCTTTAATTAACTAAGCCATGACCTAATGGTGGGCAAGTCATTTTTAGGAACATTTTATTATAATTTTCACATGTGCAAACACATCCTGTTTATACTCTCAAGGATAACACATATTGTAAGCACCAACCCCTTTTTTTTCTATAGCAAGGTCAATATACCTTTGATTGAATAAAATGCACCATGTGTCAAAAATATTAGTGTTTATTGTAGATGGATATTTAGACACAATTGTGTCCAGTCTATTGGATGTGTTAGGTGTGAGTATCTATCAAACATGGTATTTTACCATATCTACCACATTCAATATGATGATAGCCCAACAATTATCTCTGTTGGGTGTAATTGAAGCCGAGTTTATAGGTTCAAAGCATCAGGACCTTGTTGTTAGAAGGGACAACCATGTCATCTCCCATGAACGTCAGGCTATCCCATTTCTTCTAAACTTATCTGCAATTAGAGGCACATCTGTACTGCACACTTAAGTCAGTTTCAAACTAGTATTGAAGGAAGTGGTCTCACTATGCAGATTATTACAGAGGAAATCCTGGAATTATTTTGATGCACAAAATGGCACCAGTTTTCCCTATCGGCTCTTGTGGTGTTTTTAAATAAATATTTTTATTGAGACATTTTCAACATATAGCTAAAATAAGAAGATATAGAAAAGAGAGGGAAATATTAAGAGAGGGTAAAGTAGTACCAGAAGGGGAAGGAGGGTTGAAGTAAAAGGGTTGAAGTTTTTAATCTATGTGAATGTCTTTGATATATTTTAATGCTAATTGTATTTTAATGTATTTTAATGTTAACTGTATTTAATGTATTTTACATTTTTGACTGTTGTGGTTTCTATTATATGTTTACTGTGTTTTGGGCATTGAATTGTTGCCATTGTGAGGCCGCTCTGAGTCCCCCCTCGGGGGTTGAGAAGATGCGGGGTAGAAATGGTGTAAATAATAAATATTAAATAAATAAGTGTGTGTGTGGGGGGGGGGGGGTTCATAAAATTTCCAATCTAATCTTCTTCATTGTGGTATTGAAATTGTGTATTACAACTTTCTTCCTGTCGACTGCTTCTCCATTTCTCTCTTTTGTCAATGTGGCAATCAGTTTCTTTTATCAAATTTGTTATATAATATCATTTTCCTTTGAGAGTGCAGATGAGTTCCCTCTATCAGCTCCAGCTCCTCATGCAAGGACATGAGAAGCCTCCCACAAGGATGATAAAACATCAAAACATCATTGGTACTTTGTTTACCTTATTGATCAAAACAGGGTCTAGAAACTGGCTACAGTTATCCTGCAGTGTTAACAAAAAACAGAACTTTCTCCAACATGTTAATTAGTCTCACTAATTTATTACTTGAGAGAGCACCTAGATTCACTAGTCAGATGATGGATTGCAGCAAGGGTCATATTAATTCAGACCCAAAGGCAAGACATGCACTGAATAACACTGTAGTGTCTATATGTTAAAATTCTGAGCCAGAAATGCACAGTGATGAATGCAACTATTGTGAAGCATGTGACAAGTCAGTCAAGGATTTTTAATTTACTTTTGTTATGATAAGTCCTTTAAGAGGAGAGGCAATTTTACTTTTATTAAGTGTTAGTGTTTAGAAATTGAGCATTTCCTCCTCTATTTTTACCCTGAAAACAGCCCATAAACATTGTATATTGGGATAAAATGTTCAAAACCCATTTCTTAATTATCTTATGGCTCCATACAGCTCTTCTTCCAAAGAAGAGATGACTTTAGAGCAGGGATTCTCAAACTTTTTCAGAGCCCCTTTTGAAGCATAAGTTTTTCATGGAGCCCCAAGAAATGTTTATGTGTGTGTGTGTGTGTATTGTATTGTATCATATAGAATGCTTATATACTAGGTATGGACAAACTTTTTGATGCATAATTTTTTTTAAAGATTGACAGGTGGGCCGGGCCAGTGGCAGATGGATGGAGAGGGTTTGTGTGAATTAATTGCAAATGCACTGCTCTACTTACTGGGCAGAGCCGTTGCAGCAGTGGGTGCCTTGTTGCCGGCCATGGTGCCTACGGGGGGCTTTTTCTCCCCAGAAGTCCCCTGCATGGCGTGAAAGTTTCCCACCACTCGGCCAGCTGGCCTATCAATCAAAACTTTATTACGGTCACAGACCAGCACAAAGCGGGCACAAGCGCCCTAAGAGGAGAAGGACAACTCCCCAGTAAACAGTTATTTAAAACCAGACTAGAAATAAGTATAAAAATATACAGTATTTTAAAAGACAGGATATTGTTGCCTTACGATGTCAATCATCACCCGTCTGATATTAAGGGCAGCAGCACAGAACTTAGCAACACTGTAAGTCATTGCAGTGCTAGAGTCCGAAAGCAGCAGGGTGGAATAACATCTTTCACTGCGCCCGGGTACTTTAAAAGCCATGGTCCAATGAGATTGGATCTAAGATCTCTGTAGAACATGCATTGAAGAAGCACGTGCTCAGTTGTTTCCACATGATCAGACCCACAGGGGCATAGTCTCTGCTTGAAGGGGGTCTTCTGATACCTCCCCTCCAATACAGCCGATGGGAGAGCATGGCATCTTGCCAGGGTAAAAGCCCTTCGGAGTTTGGGCACCTCCAGGTCTGTTAGGTATGCTGGCCTATCAGTGGTGGGCCATACCTTACCTCCTGATTGGCCAGGGACAGCCGCCGTTCCCACCCAACAGCCTATAAAGGCTGCCCTAGGCCATCACAGATATCATGCCTGCTTTAGTTGATCCATCCCACCCACCCTGCATATTTTGTTGTGTTGTTGGCTTCAAGTTAGCTTATCACAACTTTCAGGTTGGTGTGTGGCATGGGCCCTGGATCTAGCTTGCTTCCCCCCCCCCCCCATCAGAAGAAGAGGACCATCTGGTGGTTACCAGGGGTGCCGCGGTAATATTGGTCCGGTATTGTGCCACCAGCACCCTGGTGTGGAAAGCAGTATCAGTCAGCAGTGGGCTGCCCGATCCATGCTCCAGGACCTATGCGTGGTGGCCAACCCTTGCTCTTGTAACCTTGTAAGTTGTGGCCATTTGATATCCCAACTTTGTGTATTTGTTATCTTTAGTTCTGCTGGTGGGAGGTGTGCCACCCATGTACACACAACATGAACTAATTCCTATGCACACTGCACCTATCACATTTCTAGTGCAAAAGAAAGAAATAACAATACAATATTTAAAATGAAAAACAATTTAACTAAAATAATCTTAACAGTATTTCAGTGGGCCATCCACTCCAACCCCCTGATTCCATGTAGGAAAAGTACTATCAAAGCACACCCAACTCCCAGATTTTGTAATAATAATAGTAATAGGAGCAACCCCACGGGCCATGCAGTCCAACCCCCTCCTGCCATGTAAGAAAAGCATGTAAAAAAAAGCACAACCAAAGCGCTCCCTGAGCAGTGGGAGGTAAATAAGATTTTGGAAGCAAGTAAGGCAAGGGCTCAGTAGAACATACTTTGAGAATTGCTGCCTTAGAGGAAGCAGCCGGTCCAAGATTTTGCCACAAGTTTCACAGATTTGAAGAAATTGAAATATGAAAATGTTATGCCCCACTCCAACATGGTAAACATTATTTATATTTTTAACCCTCTGGGTATCCTCAATATCATTTAATAGCAACATCTATCTTAATGTTGCAGAGTGAGGAAAAAGACAAAAATGGATGCACTTTTTCAGTTTGTTTTAAATTATTATTGTGTATATATCAAATAACTTGACTTACGGAATTCATCTTCATGCAGTATTCTAAATACTTCATATAAAATCCCAAAACTATATTCTAAATATGTCTGCCTGTTTTCTTTGTGTGAGAGAAGAGCATTGTTTTGCTCTGACTGATGATACTGGCTAGATTTATTGACTAAGAGAACAGATAAGAGTAAATTTGATAAAAAGTATTGACAGATGGCAACACCCAAAATATATCTTGCCTACTAACTGAATATATCCATACTGCAAATAGCTGGTTAACTGTTCTGTCTACTATTCTCACTGCTAAGCTCCAATTGTATTGCGATGAGAAATCTTAGAGTATATGAAAGTTCGGCAAAAGGGCATACGAGAGAGATATAAAGGCATACAACACATAATGCTATCTTCTTATTACTTGTTATTTGGCCATTACTAAGCTTTCACTCGTCTTCTGTTTGTAGCATACTTACGTCCATTGCTCTACTGGAGTGTCAATAAAAGCTATAGTGCATTTTTTTTAAAGGAATCAATAGAAACCCATTTGATAAATGAAATAATCTGGTTTATGATATTTTGAGGGAAGGTAAAAGGCATGATAATAGTTGTAGCAGCTTCACTCACTACTGAGAACATTGGGAAATGTTTTAAGGTGAGGTTCCTCAGCACCACTTCCCACAGGAGCCTGTGGTGGCCCCAACATTTCCCTAGTCATGGTGGGTACTCACATTGGGTTTACCAGCCAATGCAGATGGATGTAAAAGGTGACAAATTAATAGAGGTTAAAGTCACAAAAATATATTGTGCTTCTTGGATCAAGGGAAGCAAGCTTCGGGGTACTAGGTTCTGGGAAACAATAGCAAGAGAAGGTTATTGCTCTCATTTCCTGCTCGTGGGCTTAACATAGCCATCTGGTTAGCACTTGCAGGGAAAAAGTAGTGAACTAGACAAACCTCCAATCTTATAGAGCAGGGGTGTCAAAATCATTTTCACTGACGGCCACATCAGCTTTATGGTTGCCATCATAGGGCCAGTTGTATTTGTTAGATTGTATAAATGTAACATTGTTTCCCTGGCATTGAAAGCCTTGTGTGTCACATAAAATGACATGGCAGATTGAATTCAGCCTGAGGGACTTGCGTCGGACATGTGTGTTATAGAGCAAGGTTCTTCCTATGTACTAGCAACTAACACCACATGAAGAAGGAAAGAGATATTATGAAATCTCCTTTATGAAGCAGTGAGATCTTCATTTCTTTTCCCCTGATTTCTCTAGCCCTCACAAGACACTGCTATAAAGCAACAAGGGGTATTACTTTTATATCAGCTATTAATGACACAGAAATGAGTCAGAAGGATTCCTTTTGTATTGCACCTCCCATAATCTCATAGTGATTTTAATTACTAGCCATGCTGGTGAAGGAAAACTTTTGCAAATGCCAAGGCCACATCTACACAGAACATACAATGTAGCTTGAAGTCGGGGTGTCCACAAAACGTACACAATCAATGTGTGCTGCAGCATGCATTAAGGCAGAAAGAGTGACATTTTTAAAAACTCACTACAAAGTCTGAATGAGCCTAATAATGTGCTGCAGCTAATCAGAGTATATCACATGCAGGGTTTGAATCGGAGACTCAAAAATATGGAATACTTCTCAGGACACACCTAGTGTGGAAACAGTTTTGAAAATGCTGAGACACAGCTGTCTGGGAGGTAAAAAAAAAATTCCCCTGGGAAAAGAAACCACATAATTGCTATGAGAACTCCAGCTCTTCACCATTTTGTTCTCATTTCCTGTGCCCTGCCATAGTCAGCACAGACAGGTTAAGAACCCCCCCCCCTGATTTTTTGGTGTTTGTCCAGCTATGGATACTACATTTCCCAGGGTTAGCTCCAGTAATAATAATAATAATAATAATAATCTTTATTTATATTCTGCTCTTCTCACCCCGAAGGGGACTCAGAGTGGATTACAGGTACACATACTTAGCAGACAACCCCTGCCGTTTCCACATACAGAACATATAGACGAACAGAGGCAAACTCTGGCCACCGGGGGCACTGACGCACTCCTCATCTCTCAGCATTCCAGCATCCCTTGTTGTTTCTTCCTGGAGTTCTTTAATGGCCTCATAATTCAGTCAAAAATTGCCTCCCCACTTAATGTGGTACCTTTATCACCTTCTTGACAGATGCAATTGTCTTTCGGGCTGCAAAAGTCGACATCAGGCTACACTTAAAGGTCGTGCACCCACCTCGACCTGGGTAGGCCTTGAACTCATGACCTATTGGTCAGAGAGATCTTATACAGCTGATACTTAGCCAGCTGTGCCACATTCCCGGTGCAATCCATCAATATCCATAATCAGTGGATACTGTGGCTACCATCTCAGTCTCAAGCTAGTTCCTGGGGTGTTTGTAGGCACTGCGCAGTGAAACTAGTTAATTTTACTCTACCTCTAAAATGCATTATAGTGTCTGTATAGAAATAGCCCAGGATGGTTAAACAATTAGGGGATAGAATCAGTATCTTGGATAGCTCCTTTAAAATTTGGACTCAAATCCAGAGCAGATTCACTGCACTATGAAATGAGAGCCACCATCTGCCACAGGTGTACTGAGAATTTTGGAATTTGTCCAGAGAAATAGAATTCAAATTTTGGAGCTCACAGAAAAAAAAACCCTCAAAAGGTTTATTCTACACTGTCAAATAACACAATTTGAATCTGGATTATATAGTCAGTGTAGACCCATATAGATCTACACCGATCATATAATGCAGATTTAAAAGGCATTATAGGGCAGGGTATATTCAGCCTTAGAGATTTCTGAAAAGCAAAACTAGCTGAAGGACTTGGATGCTGGAGTGGATAGCACTTTAGACCTAAGGCTGGCTGCTTTGTCCTTGTTCTCTCTTTGCATTTAAAAATATTGTGAATACATAAAACATCTTCTACACTCTCTCCTTTCACCTAACCTGACCTTGTAAAATTGCTCTGAAACTTGTTTCTGTTAGAAAAAACAGCAGGAAACAAAATGAAAAACATTCCGCTGAAGCTTTTTAAAATTAGCAATAAGAGGTGGCATGATGGCAATGATGATAATTGTTAAACCTGGATTTAATGGTTTGGGGGATAGGGAGGAGAAATGCCAATATTTTTCTTTCCCCTCTTTGTGACAATTCTATTTATTCAAATTGTATTTATGTTTGTGATACATTAAAGCAAAATATACACCAACTCTTTAACAACCACATTTTTAAAAGGAGGAAATAACATACATCATAATACCATTATGGCCCAGTCATGACAGGGAGTTTGATTTTGGTGCCCTCTGCTTAAACATATTTACAAGAATTCAATGAGAGGTTGTTGTTGAAAGGGATAATTGAGCTTTAAAATGAAAATAATCTGCATCAGTAGCACAGCCACTTGACTGCTAAACCTGACTTATACAATGTCTTTTTTTAAAAAAAAGAGAATGGATACTGCCACGGACAGCATTAGTCCTAGTAGGCCCCAGCATGCCCATACTAGTCTAGGTGGCATTGCTGAGCTAGTTTGTCATTGCCGACATAACCTTCAGTTCTCACTTGGAATCTCCCCAAATTCTGGTCTCAAAGCTCCATCAACACTAATTGGGGTACAGATTATATGATTCTACAAGACAAAATGAATTCCATGAAAAGCTGTTTCCAATTCAGTTTTGGGTAATAAGTCCAGTCACCACTAGTTATCATGGCTCATGCTATTCTCATATCTTTTGATGAAGATTTCTGGTTTTCACAACAAAGTTCAAAAGTATTACTGGAGCATCCCACCACCACCTCATCCATCTGACAAACTGAAAATCTAGAAAATCAAGCATGTGCACCTGACAAAGAACAGCTTTGCAAAATTTAGTGTGTAATTACAGATGACTCATTCCTTTTCTAAAAGACCCGTTTCCTTTAAATATCCTGGCAGCTCTTGTTAAAAACTACCCATTTTATGGCTTAATTTTCAGAAAGCTATGTACAGCTCTTGTTTATAACACTCAACAAGGAAAAACGTATCCATTTGTTTTCATTATTGTGTTTTAGCAGTCAAATTATTATGAATTTACATACCTAATTTATAATAAAATGTTTTAACAGTTCTGTATTCATTGTCTTGGGGAAGAAAGCAATTCTCCACCTAACTGTAAACTGGATCTTGGCACAGTTAACATCCCTGTTGTTGCAATTTCTACTCCAAGGAGAATTATGTATCGTGACCTGAAGGTGACAGCTCATTATCTATATATAGTAATACAACACACTGAGCATGTTTATGCTGTTTGTGAAGGTCAATGCTGAGAGGGTGGCTGAATTGCTGGATAGAAACAAGCCAAGAGATCAATTTGATTGAATACGCACCTAGAGCACTAGGCAACATTTGAAAAAGATTAACACCCACAATCTAAAAGTATGATTCCCACACAACAATCAACTTCAACTGAATCTGGATAGTGTTTAGCTTCAAGCACCTTAGAATAATAGAATCATAGGGTTGCCATGCAGGAATAAACAATCAAACAAACTTAGAGAGCCTGGTATTGTACAACTAGTAGAAAAGCTGTTCTATTGCTCTGTCACATAAAAATCTTCTTCTAGCATCTTCTACCATATAAACATACAGTTGGGTACTGTAAGCCTTTACAATCTCAGTAAGACCATGAGATGCTTTGCAGAGGAATCTCTAGATAGATCAATTTTTCACAACTTAACCTAATTCTTCCCAGATGTTTTAGGATGCAGCTTCCATAAGCCCAAACATGATAGCTATAGCCCCAAATATCTGAAATGTAACAAGTCAGTACTATTCTACACCCTCCTCTCTGAATACAGGCAGTCCGCAAGTTACAAACTAGATAGGTCGTGTAGGTGTATTCTCAAATTGAATTTGTTTGTAAGCCAGAACAGGTACATTTTTAAGTGTAATTCCATCCAAATGGAGTGGGAGGGGGGACTTTAGATAGCACAGTAAAGGGTTAACACCCCTGTGGTGTTTGATTTGCTGTCTGTACCCCTGTTCAGAAGATTTCACCTCACTGTGATAATTGGGATTGGAAAAAAATGGCTTGTGGAAACAAGGATTGGTGGTACAGCTTCAGTTGAGACACCTTTTCCCCATGATAACTCTTCAAAGAGGTAGACTTCTCTCACTTCCTGTTGCCTCATTTTCATCCTTAACTATGGGTAATTTGTAAATCAAATGTTTATAATTCAGGGACTTCCTGAACTGCCTTACTTGATTAAAAACAAAATTAAATGATGCTTAGTATTAGAAAGATACTGGTATTTTTATATCTGAAAATAGATGGTGTAGAATTGGAAAAACTGCAGGAAATAATGCTGGAAAAGTGTGTACCAAAGATAGGGGGCTGAAGCCAATGACACAAGGTGCCACTTTGTAGAAGGTGCATCAAAGTCTATAAAACCATGAATAAATAGAGTCATGTTATTCTTTTTAATACCAGAAAACAAAGTTACTTACAAAAATCAGATACCCCAGTTCAAAGCAGATATTGTGGATTATCTGCCTTGATATTCTGGGTTGTTCTGCCTCCATGCTATTTTAACTAATTAAAAGGTAAACTGGCTGCGCAGGGAACAGAGTGGAGACTATATAGTTGAATGAAACAAGAATTTATTAACTGACAAGAATTTTAGAATTCCTCTCCTCCTGAGTTCTGGCCGAACTGAGGCTCATGAATCCTTATTTTTTCAAATTCTCTCTTTCTTGTATGGTGTTCAACTGTCCCTAAGATGGTCTCAATATTTAACTCTGACTGGACTTGAATACAGCACATACAGCTGTGACCGGATGCACTATTTTGTAGACTTATCGATCTTCCTCTCTCTTCACCTTCCAGTCATGAAAAGGCTGACTCTTTCAAGAACCAGAAATGCCTTGCCAGAGGCTCCACCTTTAATGGGATTCTTAAATAGGCAGAGTGACGGAGGCTTCAAATGCAGAGGCTGTCTAGATCAGTGGTTCTCAACCTGCGGGTCCCCAGATGTTTTGGCTTTCAACACCCAGAAATCCTAGCAGCTGGCTGGAAACCATAGGTTGAGAACCACTGGCCTAAACTGATGCTCCCCCCCCCCAACTGAAATTGTACATAAAATATTAATCCCTCTAACTGAAAAGGGCTTAACTAGGGGTAAACAGTGAGGGTCTTCATGGGGCACAACATGGGTTTTATGGCTGTGTGGAAGGGCCCTAAATGTGTAATATCAAGAATAGTCAACAGCCATCTGAAATAGAAAATCTTCCTTTCTATTGAAGTCTGGCTATGATTTTATGTGACTGTTTTAAGATGTAATTTTATGTGTTTTTAACCATGTGTTTTATATGCTGTTTTATATGCTGTTTTTATATGTTGTAAACCGCCCTGAGCCTCGGGAAGGGCGGTTTATCAAATCTAAATAATAATAATAATAAAAAGATATGTAATAGACAAATTAAATAAGCAACCACTTGCTGCCTTTCATGAAACCACAAGCAGGTGACCCTTGGTGACTATCTCATTCCACCTAACAGAAAGACAATTCCTGAAAATAAGCAAAGGATATGCTTTGCATGAGCTTATGGCAGGGAATTTGGTACCAAAAGATGTAGTGATGGTTGGAATTAGGCAAATTCATATTAAATACCTACCTTAATAGGAGGAGTTTTTATTTCCCATGTTTTCTAGTTCTTGCTTCCAGGAACATCAGGCCAACCACTTCTAGAAGCAAGACATTACTCAGAGCCTTGGGTAAGGATTTTTTAAACTGCAAACCAGCATACCCATCCTCTTAGGAAAGTAGATCCTAGTTCTGATCAAGCAGTACTCTTCTTATTTTAGTTATTACTCTTTTAATGTTCAGACTTAATCAAATATAATTAATTTACACAAATGTCTAGAACTTGCTTTTCATAAAGTTTTGACACTTACATATTGTTTATAGATCTCAGGGGAAAGTATATTTTGCCTTCCATGCTAGACAGACATAATTTAGATAAAGAGTTAAATTATGGAAATGGCAATGAATCATCAATATGACATTCACGTCTTGAGCACAGTCATTATGTCCATTATTTAAGCCCCAACTGATGTAGTTTTCCATTATCAAAATGTATAATTACTAACATTGCTTGTAGTCATGGGTAAGTTTGAGGATGTCTTGCAAATCACATCAGCAATTATGTATTTTTATCTCTCAGGAGATATTCCAAATTCATCTTGGGTTCCTAACAGCTTTTCAGTCATGCATTTTTCCATGTGTATTATACTCCTACAGAAATGATTTGGTAACAAAAGACCTACTTAGTATTCACACATATGGAAAAGTCTGTAAAATAAGCACACTCCCCTGCTGAACGCAAGTTTCTAAATGTTCTTAATCAGAAAACAGATTCAACATGTCTCTTGCTGCTCAGGATAAATCAGGGACAATACTTTGGACCAGAGCTACCAGAATTCCTGCCCTTTATGATAGCTCATCAGGGATGATAGAAGTTGTAGTTCAACCCATCTGAAAGATAAAATATTTCTATACCAAGTATAGTCTTGTCCTTGAGATAGTTTCTTCCTGCAAGTTCAGAAACTAAAACGCACAATACAAAAGGGAAAAGACAAGCAGTGCTAGAGCAGGTTAAATTTTGACCACATTATATGAGGAAGCTGTAAAGACTAGGGGTTTTCTCTTGTCTCATGCAAATAGGGCTAGGACTCAATGTCACAACACTACAGCATTTCTATGTGTATTATACTTGTGTATATGCTGCTAATAGAGGCATAGGGGTAATTATATAGAGAGGGCAAACTGAGTTCCCAGAATTTGGTGAAGCACCAGTTATCTTTGCCCGATAATGCTAAAGAATTGTAAAACCTCAACTCTCATGATTCCATAGCATTGAGCCATGCAGCTAAAGTGGTGTCAAGTTGTATTAATTCCGAAGTGTAGATGGTCACTAAGGGTGGTTCTACACAGACATAATATCCTGGGACCAATGCATAATACCAACACTGGATCAGCGCCAAGATGGTTTTTACTGCCAGTCCCTAGGCTACTGTGGAGTCCAGGGACTGGTATCTAGTGGTGGCAAACTTGGTTCAACACCACTACCTTCTGTTGGCCATCTGCCATGTTCTTGTGACTCTTAGCCTTGAAATGGTTAGTTGTCCTTCAGCAGTGACAATTGTGATGTTAGCCATGGTGATGAAGTGATGGGGGGACAGGGAAGATCACAGCCATTTTGAGGTTGAGGGTTGTAGCAGTGGGTTGGATGGGGAAAGGTAGGAGTCATTCCATGATCCCTGGATATCCAAGCCCAGGAACACTGGATGACCATGTAAACGGTTCCAGTTGGTTCCATCTCAGAACTGGACCAACTGTTTACATGGATCTAAAGTCTCAGTTTGCTCCGGATTCTTG